>JABWTJ010000432.1:0-729434 GCA_016801875.1 Solanum sitiens | reverse complement strand
TTTGTATGTGGTAGTTTTATTCATGTTATACTTGACATATACTTATAGTGTAGGTGAGGGATCATGTTTCTTACATGATTAGTGTTGGTTTAAACTAGCTTGGAAGGTGATGTAATGCCTTGCACGTTTTAGCATATGTATTGCAAGTTAACTCCGATGGAAAGTATTTAAGTAATTATAGTAAGGTGGTAATTGAGCTAGCAGTTGCATCACCTACTTGATCTATATTATCGTTAAAGGGCCCAAGTTTGATTGACCAGATTTAGGCTTATATTTAGGGGCTCATTTGAAGCCCAAACCTATTAAAGAAAATGTGAATGAAAGAAGGCCCAACAGCCACTCTGCCAATTGGCCATTATGGATAAAGCCCAAGGAAACTAATGTAAGTACCTGACTCCTAAAGATTTTTTTACATGTTATTGGGCCAAAGTGTGTACACCACAAAAACTAATTGCACTAATCTGTCCAAGTGATTAAAAGAACAAAGGAAAAATGGACAGCCAAGGTCCAATAATATTAAGTCCAAAAGGGCCCAAGTTAAAAGGACAAGCAGGTGGGGCACCTACTTGACATTATATGGCCCAAAATTGGTCAAGAGTGTCGGCCATAACACCTCCTTTTCAAAGGATAAGGATCAAGTCTTATTCTCCATTTTGAACTTGCAAAATTTCAGATTTTCTTAAGTTTCTTTCTTGGTCTCTCTTGGCTTCAATAAGCAGCCCTAAAACACCTTAGGGATTCTTGAGTGCTGTCTCATTTTCAAGTAAGAGTTTGAAGGAGAGTTTGAATTCTTGAAGTACAAGTTTAGAGGATAAATTTTCAGAATTAAGGTAAGACTTCAACCCATTTGTTTTCCTCTCTTTGATAATGTTTGGAGTGGAGAATTTTGTATATGATTTATCAAGAATTCATGGATTGTGATAAATCTTTGAGTCAATATTCTCCTATTATGCTGAAAGATTTGAGATTGTTAGTGGCTGCCTTATGAATATTGTTGTTGAGGGCTGTTTGGGTATCTCTGGAAATGATGTTTGAAGTTGTATTAATGTGTAGAGGAAGGGTGTGGTGGTTCACCATTTATGTAAGGGTTGTATGGGCCTGATTTCCATCAAATATTTTTAGCTACTGTTTTGGAGAACCTTATTGTGATTAGCTGCTGATGTTAGCTTAATCATGACTTATGTTGTAGATTAGCACCCAATAAGGAAGGCTGAATTGTGATAGTGGTATTGGTCATAAATATAAGGTATGTAAGGCTATTCGATTCTATATCCTTTTGGCATGAAATCTGCCACCTGCAATTAATATCAATGAAGTGATTCTCATAAGTTCTATTTCTAGAAAAGGAAGCATGGTGGCAGCGTACTATCTCCAAATAGCTAACAATATTTCTTTCCCCATTCTAAGTACATGGAACTACTTCATTATATGTTCACTACTCTATACTTGTGTAAATTCCTCTTGTGCTGTTATAGAAATGGTATTTGCAAAAGAAAGTTTGATGAATCCTTCTCCTAAGCCAATTGAAGTCAATTGTGCCATTAAGGTCTTAAAGTAAGGTGTTGATGTTTCATAGCTCCTTATGTCATTGTTACTGCCTCAAAATATTGTTTTCATGTATTCCACCAAATCAACATATCAAAGTGTTACGATTATCCAAAATAACATCTCAAAAGAGTTATGAACTGATTAACAATAATCTCAAAGATTAAAGAATCTAAGTGAAGAAATCTATATAATTAAGGGTGGCAGCTCAGGGGCGAAAGCCTAGCATGGGCCGATCCCTATTGAAATAGAAGGGTGGCAGCTCAGGGGCGAAAGCCTAGCATGGGCCGATCCCAAGTTGTGTAATTATGAGGACCGCATCCCAGGGGTTAATACGCCTAGCATGGGTCATCCTCTTCTACCACTGATCAGCTGGTCACTTGTATCACATGCCCAACAAAGATTATAACATACAAAGAAGGTAAAGAAAAGAATGTAGCTTACTTGATTCCATAAGAGTAAGCAAAGGTGGCCTTCTCTCCTAATCTATGCACTCATATGTTCCTACTTGATTTCATTTGTGCCTTGTATTACATATACTTTTTGCCTTACATATTCAGTACATTTTTCGTACTGACGTCCCGTATTTGGGGACGCTGCATTTCATGCTGCAGGCTCAGGTACTCCAGCTAGTAGACCTCCTCAGTAGGAGCACTCGAAATTCTGCTACTTTTGGTGAGCTCCAAGTTGATTCGGAGCTTTATTAAGTCCTTGGTAAATTCGTTAGGTATTGTATCATAGTTAAGGGTAAAGCGAGGTCTGTCCCGACCTACTCTAGTCTTCTATCTTTTAGAGGCTTTGTAGACGTATGTACATGGTTCAGTTGTGTCTTAAGTAGTTGTGGTCTAAACGGCCAAGTCTTGTATATAACTTTTGGACCTACTTACGTTGGTTTATATCGCTGCATCCAAAGTTAACTTGTCTCAATTGTTATAGTATATGCTCAGTAAGAACAGGTTGCAGGTTGGTTCTCTCGGGCCTTTAAGGCATCGGGTGCCTGTCCGTCTTAACGGGTTTTGAGGCGTGACACAATTGACCTTGCTCTTGTATTAATTACTATTGATTAATGTTACCACCTATTATTGCATGTAATTGGTTGGTTGATGGTAATACCATGATGATGGCTTTTGAACGAGATTTGGTAAGTCTTCATGATCCTAACCTTTACTTCTATTATGATGGATTGTGATTGAGATGTAGTTTAATTGAAGTATACCTTTTGAATAGCCTATGTAGATGTTGGTATAATGTTTAATTGAAATATCTTGACTATGTAATTGCGAGATTATGCTTAAGATGAAATGATATAAGTTTGGTGATGACATGCCTATGTGTCTTATTATGAAATGATGATGATATGATAATCTCACATATGAGGGTTGCCATGAAAGGATATTCTCATGCAATACCTATTGAGCTAAATGACAATGACTATATAAGGGATTAGACCCTATGACCTAATTAAGTTATGATCATTAATAAAGGCATTAAATAAATTTCAAAAGGCATTCTAGCTTAGCATCGAGTGAACTTGTAAATGAGGGGTGGCGCCTTCCCAAGGAGGGAAGGTAGGGTTCACCATAGTCCTCACGTGGTGGATAGCCTCATAGTCCAAAAAAGGCATAGAGTGATGTTTCCATGACAGCCCCCAAACTCCATAAACTATGTTGCTACCATAGGAATACTATCTAGTGGATCCACCTAGATTCTATGTTCATGTTTGGTACTACTTTGGCTGGTAGACCACCTTCCATCGGTGTAAGGTTTTACAACACCGGATTCCACAAAGGCAAGTGTTCATGAAAGTAAAATGAAGTAATGGACTATACACTAACTAGGGTGACTTGAGAGGTTTGACTTACCTAGGTAGGGGTATGGGACTTGTCACGACCCTCACCCCCGAGAAGCTAGGGATAACCCTCGAATCGTGACCGGGCATACTTGACCCTTTGGGGTATTGTACAAGCCTTCTAACTATCATTCATCACATAAGACATGAAAAGTAGTCCGGAATTTAAAACTTTTCATGAATAATTTAATAAAGGAAGTTTTTTATAATTACATAGAGAATCTCATCGTCACAAGTCAATTTAAAGACACGACATGGAATCTTACACGGCCCTTTACATTGAAAAAAAATACATAATAAGTCTTTAAATAAGAAACTAAGAAAAGGACTATGCCCTCGAATATATGAGGACATACTTTGTCTTGAGAGGAACTTTCCCAAGCTTCACCTTTAAAACTTCAAAAGCTTCCAACCTATACTTATCTATAGAAAAGTATGGGGTTAGTACAAAATAATATACTAAGTATGGCATATGCAAAAATCATGCAAAGAGGGACGTTTTAGTAAAATAATCTTTCATGTCAAATAATTATAACATTCATGAATTTAGAAGCAAAACAACATAAGAAACATCATTTAACACTTAGGAAGAATTTCCAAAATTTTAACCAAAGAGGAGCATTTACAGTAACCTTCCCAAATTTTACAGTAAGTTCATTTAATAATTATAGTGAACTACTTAGAACATTACAGTGAACTAAAAGACTCCAACAATGGTGAACTTCCAAGGTATTGCCAATGAGGAAGGGAACTCATTTCAGTAGTAGTTTCCCTAACTAAGGTTATCCTAAGACTCTCCAAGGTAAGACATGAAGAAAACGTCTAAACACTTCCTTCAATACACACCAAAGCGATCCTCAAGACTAACCCTTCGGCTTACTCACCTAGGGAGAACAAGTCACCACTCAATCACAAGACATTAGAAGAAAACCCAACAAAACACCACAAACTCCCCTTTTGGAATGCCTACTTAGTGCAATGAGTAGATAGCGTCCCATACCACCACCTATCCTAAGTAGCACACTCTTTTAGAAGGTTTGGCACCAACTCTTCCCTTTCGGAAGGTCCTACGTAGTGCAATGGATAGAGAACGTCCCATACCACCACCTACCCTAAGTAACACGTTCATTTAGAAGACTTAGTTCATTCAATTCACATAAGACTCACTAAGACTCCCCTTTCGGAAATGCCTACCTAGTGCAATGGATAAATAGCATCCCATTCCACTACCTACCCTAAGTAGCACACTCCTTTAAAAGAATTAGTACTTTCATAACTTTTGTGGGGGTTAGCTTAACCGACAAAGACCGTGAGAGCTAGACATGGAATCCCAATATTAACCCCTATCGGATGAGGGATCCCCACTTGCCTAGAGTAAGGTCATACTTTTAGCTTTTACATGGCTTTCCCAGTAGCTACACCTATGCGGGTACATAGTTAAGGGATAAGGAGATTGCTACTAAGTAACTCATTCTCTACTAACGAGGATTACTCATCTCAAGAGGTACATTGGAATACAACATCTCAACTCACGAAGTTTAACCACCCCTTCTTCATATCCTCTCGTTGCTAGGCATTACTCCCCACAGATTTTCAACATTATAAACTATAGATTAAGGATAACTAGTGAATACCACATATCAACTCACGAAGGGCATTCATCCTCCAACCTATCTTAGAAAGCTTATAGGAATAGTGAGGTTGCTGCTAAACACTTCATCTCAACTCACGAAGAGTGTTCACCCCAAGACTCCCCTTTTTACTCAACATAGATTCATACATTCATTTAAGTGTGTGTGTGTGTGTACATGTGAGCACAACTTGCATATAAGCATTATTTCATTAATATTACTCCTATACATGATTTAGACATTCATTCATCAAATCACACACTTTACATGCTTCACATAATCATATACTTCATTTAGGTATAATCTAAGTCAATTGTGCAATTCAAGCTTCACAAAACACCATACAAGACCCATTTTCAATATCACTTCATTTCACATATTAGAACTTCAAAACCACACTCACAATACATACTAAGTAATATCAAGTTTATCAAGTAAGCACCTCTACCAAGAAGGTGAACCATACCACTCAAGAGCAATTTATAATAAGAATTACACAATATAAGCAACTCACCATTTAACCAAGCCATCACCACCTATAATAATTTACTCAATATTTCATCATAATAAGGCCCTTAGGGCAGTAGTTAGACCAAAATATCAACACAAGAAAACCAAAGTTCATTCTCTACACCAACATGTTCACTTAACCCATTTCTTAAGCTAAAAGTTTGAAATATGCATAAACATGAGTTCATAAGGTTTTTGAAATTGAAATCATTAATTAATGCTAGAATAAACATATTTGAATCATTAAAACAATGTTACAAGAAGACCTATGCTTAGAATCAAAGATAGAAGAAAGTAGAGTTTGAAACCCTTTTTGAAATCTTTTGGAAATGACTCCTTGAATGGAATAGGGTTCAAGTATGAATACCATACCTCAAATTCAAGACAACCCACTGATTTTTTTGATGAATAACATGACAAACCAGCCCTCCTAGCTCTTCCTGACTTCTAGCTTCCAATGAGACTTGAGAGAGAATTCTAAATGAGAGGGTTTTGTGGGAAGTGAAGTCTAAAATTAGGTCTTAGGGTTTGAAATACTTTAATATATAACCCTAAAAATAACTCACTAGGGTCATAAAGACTTGGGGTGAATTTATCAAACACCCCAAGACTTCACAGACTCTTAACAGCTTTTGCAGGCAGCACTAAGAGTTCCCTATAGACGGGCCATTTGTCCATCGATGCCCCGTTGGTGGGGGTCCATCGATGGGGACATGGCTTCAATCCTCAGAAGGAAAGTCTGCCTTGCATGGCCAATCGACGCCCTATGGTCGATGGACCGTTGGTTGACCAACGGACCGTCCCTTGGGTCGTCGTTTGGTCACTGTTTTGGCAGCTTGTTGCCAAAAGGTGGGTCCTCTTGTAGGTCCCCTCGTGGGTCCTAGGTGGGGTCGTACCCAAACGTTAAACCCCTAAACTAAGTCATATAGGCCTTAGAAACATCCTACACCAATTTCAAACAAAATGAACACGTAAAACTCACTCAAAACATCAAGACACACAAGCACTATCTAAGGCACACCTTCCGAACGTCATGGACGTTCTTGGACGTTTGACCTCCAAACTTAACCAAACTTCACACACTGCCTAAGACATCAATGTAACTCATTTTAACACAAAATTCACTCAAGAGACATTCACGATGCTCTAGTTCACCATAGTTCGTTTTAGGGCGTTACAGGACTCTACCCTATGCCTTGCACTAGTTTGCCTTGAGGGAATCCTTAGGAGGTTGTTCTTGTGTTATTATAATGTATATGCTATGAATATGATGACTTTACATGTTGATGATCCTATATGTTTTTAGTTTCATTTATGACCTTGTTATTGGTCTATATTGCTAAATATGATGATAACTACTATTGATGCTATGTTATGTTGAGTTAGGCATTATTTGTGATCCTTTTTTTTGTTTACTTGATTGAGTAAGGTTAAGGTAATTTGATTGGTCATTGCAATTGTAGGCTAAATGGTGGGTTATGAGTAAGGGTCTTGCTTATATTATGATGTTATGAACTCTTGTATATGTTGACTTGACTATTACTTGTTGATGTTGGTCTTCTGTCGTACATGGGTTTGACTTATGGATTATGTGATTATTGGCTTATATGGGTTCTTGATTGTGCATAAGGCCTTTCGAAGTACTTTAGCATGGTTTTGAACAAATATCCTCTTTAGCATGATTTCAATTAGTTTATGTGCATATACTCATACTTAGTACAAGTGTGTACTAACCCATTTCTTATGTTTACACAAATGTAGGATAGGGCCGTTGAGCTTAGTATAAGGCCATTTGAAGAATACTTAGATTCATATCTTCCAAATTCGGTCGGTCCTCACTTTTCGAGGACGATGCCATTATTACCTATTGGATCTTGATTAGTCTTAAAGACACTTTGTTCATTTTCTTTCATTTTGGTACTATAATTGTAAAGACTATATGTGGCTATGATTGTTGATGTAAGGGTTATGCCCAAATTGTTATACTCTAGTCTAGATGGTTTAATATGAGACAATGTTATTGACTTCTTATGTGACTATCTTATACTATGTATGTGCAATAAAAGTAGAAGACTATGTAATCTTCTTATACAAAGGGTCTATGTATACTCGATAAATATATATTATGTGTAAGTGAGAGATCTAAGTAAACGTCAAGGTAGAATAAATGAAAAGTTTTTAATTTTCCGCACTTTTAACCCATGATATGTAATGACAATTGCTAAAAGGCTAGTCTTAGTACTCTTCGAGGACCACGACGCCGGTTACGTCTAGGGGGTACTCCCCGGATATGAAAAACTTGGTATCAGAGCATCAGGTTGAATACCTTTAGGATTGATGTCTCATTACACCACGTCTATATAGATGCTTATTCATAATTGTGAAGCACGCCACACTTGTAAATGAGGAACTATGTGATGCTTACGAAACTCTCATCTTCTTGTAATCCTATGTCGTGCCTCTAGAGTCTACTTTATGTGTGCTTTCACCTAAACTTTGTATGGTGGTTATAGGTATGAATACCTTAAGAGCAGTCTCAAGAAGGGCCAAAGAAGGAGTTGCTAATGCGGGAGCACAAGAAGTTGTTATGGGTGATCAAGTTCCGATTGCTCCTCCTCCCATGGCGGATGGGGATATAAGGGCAACTTTTCTTAAAATAACCCAAGCCATTATGACCCAAGTGCAAGCCGTCACCACTCAAGCACCAACTATGACGTCCCAAGCTAATCGGGAGGTGGTACCCCAAAGAAATCAACAAGTTAGCACCATGGCCGCCCGTTTAAGGGGTTTCACTAGGATGAATCCCCCTTCTTTCTATGGTCCAAAGTGGAGGAAGACCCCCAAGAGTTTATTGATGAAACTTACAAAATTCTCTATTCTATGGGGTTGACAATTAGTGAGAAGGCCGAGTTAGACACTTACCAACTCAAAGATGTGGCCCGAACATGGTACGTCCAATGGAGAGACAATAGGCCTCAAGGGGTGGTACGGTGACATGGCAGATTTTCAAGAAGACTTTTCTTTAGCGGTTGTTTCCTAGTGAAAAGAGGGAAGCCAAAGTGGAAGAATTCATCAACCTTCATCAAGTAGGTATGGGTGTACTTGATGACTACTCTTTGAAATTTACTAAATTGTCAATGTATGCTCCTTCTTTGGTTCCCGACCCTAGAGATGAAATGAGCCACTTTGTGACGGGAGTGTCGGATGACTTGAAAGTAGAATGTCATTCGTCTATGCTGCATGATAATATGAACATTTCTCGTCTCATGGTTCATGCTCAACAAGTGGAAGAGACTAGGGTGAAGAGGAAGAGTAGGGAACCAAATAGGGTCAAGTCTTATGATGGTGGTTCTGCAAAGGGAAGGCGTGATATGCAAGATAAGCCTAGGTTCAAAAAGAGGTTCTTGAATCAAGTTCCTTCCAAGTTCCCTAAGGATCGTGATGATAGGGTTTCTAACCCTAAGCCTCAAAAGGGAAGGGATACTAGTTCACCAAGTAAGAAGCCTACTTGTGAAAAGTGTTGGAAGAAGCATTATGGTGATTGCCGTGATTGCCTCATTGGGATGGACAATTGATTTAGTTGTGGTAAAAGTAGGCACAAAGTTCGAGATTGCCCAAATTTGAAGGGGAAAGGCAAGGGTAGTGGTCAAGCTCAAACAAGTGGTTCTAATGATGCTCCGAAGAAGAATTTCTTATATGCTCTCCGCTCTATGGGTGATCAAGAGACTTCTCCCGATGTGGTGACCGGTATGTTAAAAGTCTTTTCTATTGATGTATATACTTTACTTGATCCCGGTGCTACCTTGTTATTTATACTCCTCTAGTAGCTAAAGAGTTTGACATTTTGTCGATATCTTGAATGAACCCTTTATGGTGACTACCCCGGTGGGTGATTCAGTTGCTAAGAGAGTATATAAAAATTATCCTTTAATGTTGCCCAGTAGAGTTACTCATGTGGAGTTAGTAGAACTCGATGTAGTTGATTTTGATGTTATTTTGGGTATGGATTGGTTGCATGGTTGCTTCTCGTCCATAGATTGTAGAACTAGGGTGGTGAAGTTTAACTTTCCAAATGAGCCCGTTTTAGAATGGAAGGGGAAAAATTCTATTCCTAGAGGTCGTACCATTTCTTGTTTGAAAGCTTGTAAGATGATCTCTAAAGGGTGTTTATACTCTGAGATTGCTCCTATTGAGTCGGTCCCTGTAGTTAGGGAATTTCCAGAGGTCTTTCCTAATGATTTACCCGGAAAACCTCACGAATGGGAAATTGATTTTGGTATCGAATTGCTATCGGATACAAATACCATTTCAATTCCTCCTTACCAGATGGCTCCGGCTGAATTGAAAGAGTTGAAGGTTCAATTCAAAGATCTACTAGACAAGGGTTTCATTCAGCCTAGTATTTCTTCATGGGGTGCTCCGTTATTGTTTGTGATAAAGAAGGATGTGTCCCTTAGAATGTGCAGCGATTACCGTCAACTCAACAAAGTGACAATTAAGAAAAAGTATCCTCTCCCTCGGTTTGATGATTTATTTGATCAACACAAGGTGCGAGTTACTTTTTGACCTAATGAATAGGTCAAAAAGTTCTTAGTTTTGGTATCACTAATTCTCCGGTGGCGTTTATGGACCTAATGAATAGGGTGTTTCGAAGCTACCTAGATTCATTTGTCATTGTGTTCATTGACGATATCTTGGTATATTCGAAAAATGAGGGTGAGCATGTAGACCATTTGAGAGTGGTTTTGCAAGTCCTAAAAGAACACCATTTATTTGCCAAAATAGCAAATGTGAGTTTTAGTTGAGGTCGGTAGCATTTCTTGGTTATATCATCTCTAGTGAGGGTGTTTAGGTTGATCCAAGGAAAACCGAATCTGTGAAAAATTGGCCTAGACCTTTGGCTCCTACTGATATTAGGAGTTTCTTAGGCCTAGCCGGTTATTATAGAAGGTTTGTCGACGGGTTTGCATCAATTGCTTCCTCTTTGACAACCTTGACTCAAAAGAATGTGAAATTTGAGTGGTCGGAAGCATGTGAAAAGAAATTCCAAATGTTGAAGGATAGGCTTACTTTCGCTCCGATATTGACCCTACCGGAGGGTACCAAGGGTTTCGTGGTATATTATGATGCATCCCGAGTTGGGTTAGGGTGTGTTCTTATGCAACATGGCAAAGTTATAGCCTACGCTTCTAGGCAACTCAAAGTTCATGAGAAGAATTATCCGACTCATGACCTTGAGTTAGCGGCCGTGGTATTTGACTTGAAAATATGTAGGCATTATCTTTATGGGGTTCATGTTGATGTGTATACGGACAATAAAAGTCTCCAATATGTATTCACTCAAAAGAAGTAAAATATTCGGCAACGGAGATGGTTAGAGTTGTTGAAAGACTATGACGTGAGTGTTCTATATCACCCCCGCAAGGCTAATGTGGTAGCGGATGCTCTAAGTCAATTGTCCATGGGATGTGTGTCCCATGTGGAATAATCCACCATAAACCTAGTGAAAGATGTTTATAGGTTGGCTCGTTTAGGGGTTCGAAATGAAAGTTCTCCAAATGATAGTATGGTGGTACATCATAACTCCAAGTCGTCTTTAGTGGTTGAGGTGAAGTCTAAGCAACACCTTGATCCATTAATGATGGAGTTGAAAGAATCGATTCTTGGTAAGATGAATGTGTCATTCTCCAAAGGGGGGATGGTGTTCTTAGGTACCAAAGGAGATTGTATGTGCCCAATGTGGGTGATTTGAGGAATTGGATCCTTGAGGAAGCTCATGGAGCCCGTTACTCTATTAATCCGGGTTCTACAAGGATGTACCATGATCTTAGAGAGGTGTTTTGGTGTGATGGATTAAAAAGGGATATTGCAAAGTTTGTTACAAAGTGTCCGAATTGCCAACAAGTTAAGGCCGAGCACCTAAAGTCGAGTGGTCTACTACAAGAAATCCAAATTCCCACTTGGAAGTGGGAAGATGTCAACATGGATTTCGTAGTTAGGTTGCCTCGGACTCAAAATCAATATGACTCTATATGGGTGGTCGTGGATAATTGACCAAATCTACTCACTTTATTCCCGTTAAGTCTACTTATTCGATGGAAGACTATGCAAGGATCTATATTGACAAGATAGTGAGTCTTCATGGGGTTCCTTCGTATATTATATTGGATAGAGGTGCTCAATTTACATCAAGGTTTGGGAGATCTTTTCAAAGAGGTTTGGGTACTAAAATGAAGTTGAGCACCGCTTTTCATCCTCAAACGGATGTTCAAGTGGAGCGAACTATTCAAACTCTTGAAAATTTGCTTAGGGTTAGTATCATTGACTTTAAGGGAAATTGGGATGAACATTTGCCTTTGGTGGAGTTCTCATATAACAATAGTTTTCATTCATCCATATCTATGCCTCCTTATGAAGCATTGTATGGTAGGAGGTGTAGATCTCCTATTGGATGGTTTGAGGTTGGTGAGTCCTCGCTTCTTGGTCCCAATTTAATCTATAAGACTTTGGAGAAAGTTCATATTATAAGGAATCGGTTGGAAACAACCTATAGTCGGCAAAAGTCTTATGCCGATCATAGGATAAGAGACCTTGATTTTCAAGAGGGTGATAAGGTGTATTTGAAAATTTCGCCCATGAAAAGGGTGGTTAGATTTGGCAAGAAAGGGAAGTTGAGTCCTCGTTATGTGGGTCCCTATGAAATCTTGCAAAGGTTTGGTAAGGTCACATATGAGTTGGAACTCTGTGGTGAACAATCTTTGGTTTATCCGGTTTTCCATGTTTCTATGCTTAAGAAGTGCATTGGTAATCCCGAGTCAATTCTTCCTATTGAGGGTCTTGGTATGAAGGAGAACCTCTCCTATGAGGAGGTTCCGATTGATATCCTTGATCGTCAAGTGAAGAGGTTGAGGAACAAAGAGGTGGCCTCCGTAAAAGTGTTATGGAGAAACCACCTAGTTGAGGGAGCAACATGGGAGGCCGAGACCAACATGAAGTCCCGTTATCCTCATATCTTTGCCAATTAAGGTTAGTTATTCCTATTAATAATTAAAATAATAAGTTAATTTGATTTTGACTTGTTTCGCAAGATATGCATAATATATGATAAAAATTTATGCTAAAATGAACTATCATGGAAAGTGCTCTTTTGCTTTACTTGCACTTATTTGTGTACTTGGTATGTTGTTGTCTTCATAATGTGATATTGAGCATGTTGATATGTTGAGAAAGGAACTTTGGCATAATTGACTCTTTACTGATATGTGGAGCTCATGTTGTTGTTATGAGAAGGAAATTCCTCATGTTGTGACTTTGAGCCATTATGTGTAATATTGATGTTTTGAGTCATTGTGTAAATGCCATGTTGTTATGTTGATTTGAGTTGTAACTCACGATGATGTTGTAGTATATTGTTTGGTTGGGCTGCTAGTCTTGAGTCTATCCTTTCCCTTTTAAAAGTTTAGTGTCATTCGGGGACGAATGTTCCTAAGGGGAGGGGGGAGCATAATGTAACAGTCCAAAAATTCAATACCTAATCTAGAGACTAACATGAGTGTATAAGGGTTTAGATACTGTTTTATGACCTAAAATAATATTTATAAGTCATTTGAGAAGTATTAGAGCCAAAACTTCAAGGAACGTCCATGACGTCTGGAAGCTACCTTAATTGAACTAGTTGACGTCGCTATGTTTTTGGATGTGTTGAGAGGGTACAATGGAGTCTAAAGCTTATAAAAAGACCTTTTTAGGTAGAGTGTAGTATAGAGGGTCTAAACGTCCGATAACGACTCCCCAAGGTCCCCTCGAAGGGACCTTGAGGAGGACCCAACATGGGTGGGCAGGCTGCAAAAGCAGCCTGCGTGAGTCATGATTCAAAGGGATGCTGTGTGACGTGCATCCCACACGGACCCTACTACCTCAGATCACTTTTTAAAAAATAAAAATGGGAATTAGCCTCGCGAAGCGGAGCCACTTCCCATATTCGATAAAATCGTATTTTTGGCATTTTGACTTCACAAAAAGACCCATTTAAGTGAGGGGTGTTTTGGGTAATTTAGGGGGTGATTGTGTATAGACTAAGGGTCATTTTTAAGTCACCCAAACCAAATTCCCAAAACAAAACCCAAATGCTCTCATCTCACTCTACTTTCTATCTTCCCAATTCCTCCATTGAAGAAGGAACAAAGCTTAAAGAAGAATGTCAGTTTCTCTAGGATTTCAATTCAATTCCATTGATTAATCTTCATTAATGTATGAGTCTTCACTCTTGGGATTCCTTTCCCCAAGAGGTCCTTTCAAAGTTGATTTTTAAATTACCCAATTCCATGGGGTTTTCCAATTCTAATGGGTTTTCTTCTAAACTTCTAATTGATTATAAATTGTGACTTTCTATGCCTAATTGAGTAGAGATTGTTGATTAATTGATGTTAATTGATGAAATTTCATGTTTATCATGTTCCCTTCCCCAATTTCCCCAAAACTTGGATCTTGGTCATGAATTGATGAGAATTGAAGAATGATTTGATTATTGGACTTGTTTTATCTATTCTAATTCATGTATGGATTGACTAGGGTAATGGATTGTTGGGATTGGATCTAATTCTTGATGAATTCATGAGGAACCCTAATTTTCCTAACCCTAGGTTATGAATTGCTGTTAATTGGGATATTGATGATGCAATTGACCTAGATCTTGTATTAATTACTATTAATTGATGTTACTACACCTATTATTGGATGTAATTAGTTGGTTAATGGTAAGACCATGATGATGGCTTTTGAAGGAGATTTGGTAAGTCTTCATGATCCTAACCTTTACTTCAATTATGATGGCTTGTGATTGAGGATGTAGTTCAATTAAAGTATACCTTGTGAATAGACTATGTAGATGTTGGTATGATGTTGAATTTAAATGTCTTGACTATCTATTTGTGATGTTATGCTTTTAGATGAAATGATATAAGGTTGGTGATGACTTGGTTATGTGTCTTATTATTAAATGATGATGATGATGATATGCTAATCTCACATATGAGGGTTTCCATGAAAGGATATTCTCATGCAATACCTATTGAGCTAAATGACAATGACTATATAAGGGATAAGACCCTATGACCTAATTTAGCTATGATCATCTATAAAGGCATTAAAGACATTTCAAAAGGGACTCTAGCTTAGCACCAAGTGAACTTGTAGATGAGGGGTGGATCCTTCCCAAGGAGAGAAGGTAGGGTTCACCATAGTCCTCACAGGGTGGATAGCCTCATAGTACAAAAAGGGCATAGAGTGATGTTTCCATGATAGCCCCCAAGCTCCATAAACTATGTTGCTGATGTACCGTGGTTTCACGGTACTTTCAATGCTTTTTCCTTAATTTTAGTGTGTGTTTAGGGCCTTTTTGTAGTAATTTTAATATGATTCTATCTGTGTTTTGCAGGAAAGTTGTCCAAAATGGAAATACAGAAGACTGTGCAGAAATAAGTGCAGAAGTGACCCATGAAGCCATCAACGGCCTGTCGTCTCATCGACGAACCGTAGGTGGTGATCGTCGATTGAAGGTTCGAGCAGCTGGAAGCAACCTGGGGAATTCTGACCAAGTGTGGGGCTACGGAAGGATCGACGGTCCATACTGGCTAGTCGTCGATGTAATCAGAGACTGCCCCAGTACCCGGTGTTGGAGAAAAGCTAAGTATGGAGCGACGATAAGCATCAACGGACCATAAGTGCATCGACGGACCGTGCTATTGGTGTTACGCCTCGTATTTTTATACGTAGTGCGCGTCATGAGCTAGTCGATGTAAGTCCGGGGAATGAGATTTTATTTTAAGTTCCAAGTGATTAAAGGAAATTAGATTGTCATTAACTTTAAGTGGGGGATTAATTAGTGGCTGTTTGGGATTAAATTAATTAAGTGGAGGGCCACACCACTCAAGGCATATAAGGAAATCAGATGGGAGCTAGGCTTAGTGGGATGTGTAGTGGCTGTTTGGGATTAAATTAATTAAGTGGAGGGCCCCACCACTCAAGGCATTAAAGGAAATCAGATGGGAGCTAGGCTTAGTGGGATGTGTAGTGGGGTGCTGTCTCCACTTCATATAATGAATGAAGTGGTGAAATGACAATAAATATATCATCTTCTTCAACTTAGCTTAGGCAGCCATGGAAAAGGAGAAAACCAGCCATGAAACTCTCGGCCAGCAGCTTCAAGGAATTTGGTTAGTAATCTCTTTGCTTGGTGTGTTAATTCTTTAGAATGCCTTTGTTAATTAGCCATTAATGTTAAGAAGGGGGTGTGACCAGTAGCTTAGAAAATTCATTTTAGTTATTGATTGTGCTAAGTATGATCGGAAACCATAATCGGATTAGTGGTGTTGTGTTAGTGTTTGGGCTGTTTTGATTAAAGCAAAATGTGGGAAATTCTGTTTTGGAGTTATGTATATGTTAATGTGATTATGGGTATATACTCAAAGGGATGAATACGATAAGATAGATGTGTTGCGAAATATAAAACGAGTTATCGCTCGGTGTGTCGTTGTTTCGTTACTATGGTTGCCGAGGCGGAGCTATTTTGGGGGGAACTGTTTAATATGATTCGTTGGGTTATATGTGTTATTGGTATTGCTGTGGATAATTTGGGTTATTGTCAGATTGGGACGAAGTAAGGAAAATAGGGGAAGTGCTGCCGGATTTTCGTTAGATTATTAGCTAGCTTACAATAAGTGGTAAAGTGCGACGTCTATCTAATTGTGGCACGATTGTTGCTTGTTATAGATTAATAGCTTGGGCAGTAAATATTGGTCGTGCGGCTCGACTATACGGTATGTAACGCTATCCTTTCTTTCTTTGTTTGGCATGACTTTTAAAAATGAGCGAATGACGGACAGGTTTGACACTTACTTCTAGAGTGTCTACGTGACGTATATTCTTGCTTTCACAAACTATTCTTCTATATATCGGCTATGTCTAAGGCTATGGTGATTTCTCATATCTATGGTAGAGCTTCTTAGAGTCATTGAGATTTTACGTTTTCATATCGTGTTAAAGGTTTATAATCTTGATAAAACATTAATCTTTGGTAATACTCCTTGCTGGTTCACGTTGATTGTTCTATTGAGTTATAAGAAATGATTTTAATTGCATATGGTTGCTCATAATGTTCTACTCGTGCATAGAGTCATTTATCATTTCACCGAGTCCCGGGCCGGGTAATGTTCGTGCGGAGTTTCTTACATATGTCACCGAGTCCCTCACTAGAGGGCCGGGTATGTATATTATATATATGATTAGTGATGAGGATGGTTATGATGATGATGATGACGGAGATGATGTGATGACTATTTCACCGAGTCCCTCACTAGAGGGCCGGGTACGTATGATGTATATATATGATGATTATTTTGCCGAGTCCCTTACTAGGGAAGCTGGGCACCTTATATGTTAAAGATATGCATGATTTTCACTTATAAGGTACATGTGTAGCGATATCATGTTTCGACTTATCATGTTGGTATCCTGTCATCTTTACCTTATGCTTTACATACTCAGTACATTGTCCGTACTGACCCCCTTTCCTCGGGGGGCTGCATTTCATTCCCGCAGGTGTAGACGCACAGTTCGGTGATCCTTTCGCCTAGGATATCTACTTAGCTGATTGGGACAGCTCCACTGTTCCAGAGCCCAGTCGTTTTGGTACATAACTTCCTATGTAGTCTTTTGCTTATCTATGGGTACGGCGGGGCCCTGTCCCGTCGAGTTTCACTACTATACTCTTAGAGGTCTGTAAACATTATGTGGGTTGTATATATATGTTTTGGATGATGGTCTGGACATGGTTTGTTTGGGATGTCCGCTTGTTCAGGGGCAGCCTTGTCGGCTGCGTACATCATTGTGTATTGTGCAGTGGGCCAGCCTTGTCGGCTTGCGTATGCTAGTATGCTTTGGATAGTGGCGGCCTTGTCGGCTCGCGTATGTTGTTACGGTTAAATGGTTATAACTCCTTATGAGACAGATCCACTTTATATATATATGCGTTGGGGTAGGTTTGATTTGATTAAATTCCATATTGTCTTAGTTTCAGTTTGTTATACTTAGCAGGTTTGTTTATGAGTGTCCAAAACGGGCACTAGTCACGGCCCATCGGGTTGGGTCGTGACAGTTGGTCCATCTATTGGATCAGAGAAGGTGCGATTTGGAGGCTTGAAGAAGATGCTAAGTATGAACCGATGGAGGCAGTCGACGGTCCATCAATTTCATCGATGGACCGTCTGTGGAGTCGTCGATTGAAGACGCGTTTTGGGACAAACTTTTCTTATTTTGAACTCCTTTTAATTTAGGACTTTGTTATTATAAATAGGGTTAAAATCCTCTATTTTGGGGTTAGACTTTTTATTATATTTCATCCTTGTGTTTTTGGAGATTTGACTTTGCAATTTGACAATTTATTCAAGTTTCTAGAATCGATTATTAAGTGAATTTTGCTATTTCAAGTTTTATTTCTGGATTTTCTTCAAACTTGTCAAAGTAAGTACATGAATTATTGTTTAACAACCATGAATTGTGTATTTCTAGGCATGGGTAACTGAATCCACAACTAGGGTTGTGGGAACCATGGGTGATTAACAAGGTAAAACTAGCTAAATAACAATTCTAGAATAGATTCTTTCATGTATTGATAATTCTTTTGTTTAGAAGTCTTTTAACGAGTGCACGCATTAGAACTTGCCCTATTTCTAATTGTCGGACCAAGGGGGTAGTTAATAGTAAAAGAATTATCAACATAGATTTAGTGGATACTATCTAATAGGCTAATTTTGATTGGTGCGAAGTAGTAACTAAGCCATACATCGAATATGATGCTTAATATGAAGTAAAGGTAAGGGTTAGTAAATTAGACACACGTAGCCGGACCAAGGTACATGGTGAAATTCTCTAAATGTCGGACCAAGGATTTAGAGATACATAACTTATCACTTTGCATGCAAGACACTAGGAAAGAATTGTTATAGCTAGGATTACCGCGTTATGAACCTATGGGGAACACGTACACCCTAGTTTTTCTCACCACTTGATAAACACCAAAGTTTTAATCTTGCTAATTATTTTACTTAGAAATAATTGAACACTTTTGTTTCACAAAACCCCCCCTTTTAATTAAATGTTTTCGGAAAGGACTTGACTAAATAGATGTAACTGTATATTAAAGTTAAGTCTAAACCACATTCCTCGTGGGATCGACCGCAACCTACTTGTTGGGTTCTTTACTTGATACGACCGCTATACTTCCGTAAATAAGTGTAATTTGAGCGTATCAGTTGCCACCATAGGAATACTAGCTAGTGGATCCACCTAGTGCTATGTTCATGTCTGGTACTACTTTGGCCGGTAGACCACCTTCCATCGGTGTAAGGTTTTACAGCACCGGATTCCACACTTAACTTTTGTGTACTATGTTGGTTAAGGCAAGTTTTCCAGAAAGTAAAATAAAGTAATGTACTATACACTAACTAGGGTGACTTGAGAGCTTTGACTTATCCTAGGTAGGGGTATGGGACTCTACCTATGCCTTGCACTAGTTTGCCTTGAGGGAATCCTTAGGAGGTTGTTCTTGTGTTCTTATAATGTATATGCTATGAATATGATAATTTACATGTTGATGATCCTATATGTTGTTAGTTTCATTTATGAGGATGCTATTGGTCAATATTGCTAAATATGATGATAACTACTATAGATGCTATGTTATGCTGAGTTAGGCATTATTTGTGATCCTTTATTTGATTTACTTGATTGAGTAAGGTTATGGGGCTTTGCTTGGTCATTGCAATTGTAGGCTAAATGGTGGGTTAGGAGTAAGGGTCTTTCTTATATTATGATGTTATGAACTCTTGTATATGTTGACTTAACTATTACTTGTTGATGTTGGTCTTGTGTCTTACATGGGTTCGACTTATGAATTATGTGATTATTGGCTAATATGGGTTCTTGATTATGCATAAGGCTTTTCAAAGTACTTTAGCCTGGTTTTGAATAAATGTCCTCTTTAGCATGATTTAAATTGGTTTATGTGCATATACTCATAGTTAGTACAAGTGTGTACGAACCCATTTCTTATGTTTACTACAAACGTAGGATCGGGCCGTTGAGCTTAGTAGAAGGCTGATAATGATCAAACAAGGAAAGACAAAGAAATAAAAGATATGTGGATTAACTCAAGTTATTGAAATTATGGGCAACAAGGGACTAAAACCCTCACCTCCCAATTGACTTCAACAACCTAAACTTAACCCAAGGAAGAATAATTCAAATGAAACTAAGAATCACAAAGGAGTAACACTTAGATTAATGAAACTCAAGAAGTTAACTAGCAATCCCAAGATTCACCCTAATTTACTCACTAATTACTCACTAAGAAGATACTACAATTTGAGAGTCAATATTCAACATAGTCTAAGTCTTTCAAAATGATAAAAGACTAATATTTATACTAAGGAAATAAAGAAGACACTTCTTTGACAATTTTGCCCTTAATGAGGTAAGGGCCTTGTTTGGTTGCCTTCTTTTGTGAATTCTTGAATTCGTGAAATGGCCATTTGCACACATGGCCTCTTTCCTTCTTCCTTCTCAATTTGATGTAATGTAAACACATTGTATGTCCTTCTTTGGTGACCTTCAATCTCCTCTAATGCTTCCCTTTTCATGAACATTGCTTGTAGGCCTTGGAGATCCTTTGCTTGACTCCGTGTGAATGGTCTTGAGGGGTATATGTCACTCATGTTAGTGTCATCCATGCTGCCCATGTTATCATCCTCCCCTTCTTGAAAATGATTCGTCCTCGAATCCAAAAGATCACCTACAACACAAGGAGATAAATCAATAATATTGAAAACATTATGGACATTATACTCACTTGGTAGGTCAATCATGTAAGTATTGTCATTGATTCGCTTGACTACTTGAAAGGGTCCATCTCCTCTTAGGCTTAGCTTCCCTTTTCGTACATGTGGAAACCTTTCCTTTCGGAAATGCACCCACACCCAATCATCTGGTTTGATGATCACTTTCTTTCTCCCTCGATTCTTTCGAATGGACACCTTTGAATTGTTCTTTTTAATGGATTGTTTGACCTTGGCATGAATGTTCATCATCTCTTTTGCCCTTTGCTTGGCATCTAGGCTCACAACAACATCACTAGACAAAGGAATCATGGTTAATGGAAAGAAAGGTTTAAAACCATAGCAGACCTCAAATGGAGACATTCAAATAGAGGAGTGGAAAGACCGATTACATGCAAATTCAATCAAGGGTAAACGGTCTTCCCAAGTAGTTGGGGTTCCTCTAATCATGCATCGAAGCATGGTTCCAAGAGTTTGGTTGACTACTTCGGTTTGTCCATCTGTTTGAGGATGGCAAGAAGTAGAGAACAAAAGTTTGGTACCAAGTGTACCCCATAGATTCTTCCAAAAATGACGTAGAAACTTGGAATCCCGATCACTAACAATGGTTTGAGGGACTCCATGCAATTTAAGCACATTGATAACAAACAAAGATGCTACATGGGATGCATCATCACATTTATGGCATGGAATAAAATGAGTCATTTTAGAAAATCTATCCACTACCACAAATATACTATCATGTCCTCTTTTAGTCCTAGGCAGTCCCAAAACAAAATCCATAGAAATATCCATCCACGGACCATTAAGAGTAGGAAGAGGAGTATACTTACCTTGGGGCCTGGTCGTGGATTTGGCTTGCTTGCATTCTAGACATTGTCCACAAATCCTCTCCACATCATGTTTCATCTTGGGCCAAAAGAACTGCTCCTTAAGAATATCAAGTGTTTTTGGTACCCCAAAGTGTCCCATCAAACCACCACTATGAGCCTCCTTGATAAATAACTCTCTCCATGAGCTCATGGGCACACATGCTCGACCATCTTTGAACAAAAACCCATCAACCAATTGGTACCTATCAACTCGCTTCCCTTTAGTAAGATTATCAAAGCTATATTTGAAGTTGGTATCCATAGAATAAAATCCCTTTAAGCTTTCAAACCCCATCATTCTAGAAACCAAGGTATTGACCAACACAAACCTTCTTGATAGAGCATCCGCTACTACATTCTCCTTGCCTTGCTTGTAGTTGATCACATATGGAAAGGTTTCAATGAATTCAACCCACTTAGCATGTCGCTGGTTCAACTTGGATTGCCCCTTAAGATGCTTCAAGGACTCATGATCGCTCCTTATCACGAACTCTTTGTGCCACAAGTAGTGTTGCCAATGAGCCAACACTCGCACAAGTGCATACAATTCCTTGTCATAAGTGGAGTACTTGAGTGTAGCTCCTTTTAGCTTTTCACTAAAGAAAGCTAATGGTTTTCCTTCTTGCATCAACACACCACCTATACCAACACCTGAAGCATCACATTCAATTTCAAAGGCCTTATCAAAGTTGTGTAGTTGGAGCAAAGGTGCAGAACTCAACATCAATTTCAAAGCTTGAAAAGACTTCTCCTGCTCCTCACCCCATACAAAAGGTACATCTTTCTTAATCAGTTCAGTCAAAGGAGCATCAATTGAATTAAAGCCCTTCACAAATCGCCGATAAAAACTTTCTAACCTATGAAAACTTCTTACCTCGGTTGTACTGATTGGGGTCGGCCAAGTCTTGATGGACTCCACCTTCTCTTCGTCGACCTCAATTCCATTTGCACTAACCACAAAACCCAAAAACACAACTTTGTCAACACTAAATGAACATTTCTTGAAGTTAGCAAAGAGACGCTCTTGTAATAGAACATCAAACACTTGTTTCAAATGGGATACATGTTCCTCCATTGTCTTACTATACACAAGTATGTCATCAAAATACACCACAACAAACTTGTTGATGAAAGGTTTGAGAACATAGTTCATCAATCTCATGAAAGTGCTTGGGGCATTTGTCAATCCAAATGGCATCACAAGCCATTCATACAGCCCAAACTTTGTCTTGAAAGCCATCTTCCACTCATCACCCGATTTCATCCGAATTTGATGATACCCACTTTGAAGGTCAATCTTGGAGAAAACAATAGAACCACATAGCTCATCAAGCATATCATCAAGTCGAGGAATGGGATGGTGATACTTCACTGTGATCTTATTTACGGCTCTACAATCAATATACATTCCCCAAGTGCCATCTTTTTTGGGAACAAGAATTACTGGTATGGCACAAGGACTTAGGCTTTCTTTGATCAACCCCTTCTCAAGAAGATCTTCCACTTGCCTTGATAGCTCTTTGGTTTCTGCCGGGTTACTTCTAATAGCTGGATAATTGGGAATTTGAAAACCCGATATAAAATCAATTTGGTGCTTGATTCCTCTCAGGGTGGTAATCCAGCGGGCATATTATCTGGAAATAGTTCATCATATCCCTGCAAAAGAGATGAAATAATACTAGGCAAAGTGCTAGTACCTTGGTTAGCATGTAACAAAAGGTTGGTGTTGACAAGGCACACTAGAAATCTTTCCTCATCCACACCCTTTAAACAGTTGCTTGGCTTTGCTATCATGCACATGTTCTTTTTGGTTTTAGCCAAGGCACTCCCCTCTTTTGGAATTATGGTGGAACTTTCGCCATCAACTTTTGCCTCCGTGGCTTTTATTCTTTCCCCAAGCTCCTTCATAACCCGATAGTCCTCACTCACTTGATATGGAGTGAGAGGTGCAAGCACATACTTTTTACCTTCAATCAAGAAAGTGTATTTGTTGGATCTACCTTGGTGCACAACATCTCTATCAAATTGCCAAGGTCTCCCCAACAGTAGGTGACATGCCAACATGGGAACCACATCACAAACCAATTCCTCATTATACTTTCCTACACTAAACCGAATACTTGCTTGTTTGAGGACTTTCATCTCTCCACTCTCATTGAGCCATTGTAGCTTATAAGGATTGCGATGCTTGCTGGTTTGTATTTTCATATGCTCCACAAGGGAATTAATCACCACATTGGTGCAACTTCCACTATCAATGATTAAGGAACACACTTTATCTTGGATTCTACACGTAGTATGAAATAGATTCTCCCTTTGGTCAAGTTCTTCTTTTGCAAGGGCTCCCATAATTCTTCTCACAACACATGAAAGATTGGCATTCAAGTTCAAGTCTTCATCATTATCTATCAGAGACTTTCCCTTCTCCATGAAGCAAGCAAAATTCACCCTCTCATCCAACCTTTCTTCTTCATCCCCCGAAGCACCTTCATCTCCTTCACCCCTATCTCCCTCTCCCTCATTTTGTTCTTCTCCCTCATCTTCATCTTTAGTCTTATATCCATTACGAAGAGCAACAATTGTTCTTCTATTTGAACACTCACTAGCAACATGTCCCCTCCCTTGACATCTAAAGCATTGAATTGTAGAGGGTCGAGGAAAGTTAGGTTTAACATAGTTACCTCCTTGTGGTTGCTCACTTGCCTTGGATTTGTAATCAAGCTTGACTTGGTTAGCTTGACCTCCACCTTTAGCTTGTTCCCTGGATGTCGTCTTCCAATTATCGCAACCTTTGCTCCATGTGGAAGTTAAAGAACTTTTGGTCTTGTATGACTTTTCTTCTTTCAAATCTTCTTCTACCTTTGAGGCATCATGGAAAGTCGCTTCAAGAGTCTCATAGTGCTTAAGCTTCAAGGGCTTCAAGATGTCATATCTCAAGTTTGCCACGAATCGTATTACAGTACATTCCACATTCTCTTCGATTTTAGACTTCATCCGCAAGTTCTCAAACTCATCATAATATTCTTTCACACTTTTGATACCTTGCCTCAACATGTACACCTTCTTGAGAACCTCTTGGTAGTAGTTTGGAGTCAAGTATCTCAACTCCATAAGTGTAATCAACTATTGCCAAGTAGGTAACTCATAGTTATGATGACTCTCCCTTTCCCTCCTCTTGGACCCCCACCAAGTTGATGCGTACCCCTCAAATTGCGTGAGAGCATACTTCGCCTTCAAAGTTGCCGAGATATTATTTGTGATAAAGATCCGCTCAGTTTGAATTTTCAATTGCATGAACTCATCGGGGTCACTACTTCCTTCAAACCTTGGAAGTGTGACCTTGATAGTGTTCAAGCCCCTATCTTGATCATTCCTCTCCCTGAACCTATTTCCTCTATTTCCCATCCTATCGCCTCTATATCCCATCCTATCTTGGTCCCACCTCAAGTCCCGAGGTCTTACTCCTTCCGTTTGTACTCCATTTCCATCTCTACCCCAAAACTCATCATTATTGAACTCCTCATTAATCTCATCATAGAGAGGATTTTGGTATTGGTAGTCTTGGTAGGGCATTTGTGGTGCATTTTGTGGATGTGATGTGTAGTTTTCATGAAAAGATACATTAGAATCATTTTGAAATGTAGTTTGGTAGTCCACTTGATTGGCCACAAAAGAAAGATTCTCTTGTTGTGGGTGATAGGGCTGTGGATATGGATGTGGTGTAGGCTGTCTTAGGTGGTTTGTAGGGTTAGGAGTTTGGAAATGTGATGTGTAGTTTTCATGAAAAGATGCATTTGAATCATTTCGAAATGGAGTTTGGTATTGGACACAAAAGGAAGATTCTCTTGTAGTGGGTGATAGGGCTGTGGATTTGGATGTGGTGTAGGATGTCTTAGGTGGTTTGGATGGTTGGGAGTTTGGAAAGTGGGGTGTTGGTAGTTTTGGGTACAGCTTTATGGAGGAGAACATAGATTATGAGATTGTTCCGGAGTAAGGATGGTGGAATGCACCGATGTCCTCCTTATCTCCTCATTTTCGGGTTGAATTGCTTTCCTTCTATTCTCATTTTCTACCCGTACCAACCTTTCCTCCATTCCTCCCATCCTTCCATTCATTTCTGCTACTTGCGTAGAGATGTTGGTGAGAACCTCCATGATGTTCTTCGAGCTCTCCCCAATGGAACTTGTATTAGACATGATACCTACAAAACTCAACAAACGAGGTTAGTAGCAAAAGCCTCACCTCACTCGTATGTAACTCTCAACTCACCTTCTATGGCGTCCTCTCAAAATTGATAGTGAACTAGCTCCGTTCAATCAACTCAAGATCACCTATCCTTTGTGATGGAATGGATTCTTGTGACTCTTGAAAGAAGGATGACCCAAACGGAAAAAAAAACTAACAGACTTGAATCAAGAAGGTTATCAACGAATTAAGATGAGAAAAGTAGAATAAAGAAGTACGAAAAGATTCGGACTCAAAATAAACCAAGTAACAAAAGTAGAAGAATTACTACTTGTTACTTAATTTGAAGGATCAAAGAAATGATTTGATGATTAAAAACTAGTTAACAAGTAATCAAAGATGTTAATTAATTGTTAAATAGTTGAAAAATAGAAGGAAAATGAGTTTAGAAGAAGAAGAAGTGAATTTGGACACTTAGAAAATTTTCAAGCCTCAAAAAAGTTCATCACTTGTAAGATGTTGATTGGATGATTTGATGATCAAAACTAGTTAACAAGTAATTAAAGATGTTAATTAATTGTTAATTAGTTGAGGGATTGAAGGGAAAAATGATAGGAAAAAAAATCACGAAGTTTGGACACTTAGAAAAATTTCTAGGTCCAAAAAACTCCCCATACTTAGAATATTTTTGGGCTGTCAAGGGAAAACCTGCAATTTTCAGCCTCTGAAAGTGAGCCCCATGTGCTGACTAGGCATCTAGGTCTTGTTGGCTGGTCTCTGCTGCGCTGGCTGCTGATGCAATGCCATGTGGCGCTGGCGTGACAGATGGCGTCTCATGTGGCTGCTGATGTGTCAGTCCACGTGGAAAATATATAATTTTTTAATATTTTTTTTCATTTTGTTTTTTTCCGATTTCGATTTTTTTTCTTCAAAATTCCACAAATGGACCCCCAAAAAAACACCTTTGACCAACTTTGACTTGAAAAGTTGGATCAAAATGTACTTTCTTCTTTCTTCTTCTTCAAGAACAACTTGAAGAACACCAAGAACACACACTACACCCCAATACACTCAAATCAACTCGAACTTGGCTCAAATTTTAGGGATTTCTAGATTCAACTAAGAGAACAAAGTCCACTAATTATTAACCTCCAATTTCTCCTCTATCAAAAGACCCACTTTCAAAATTTGAAAAGCTTGAAACCCTTCAATGGCAACTTCACTTCTACAACTCCAAATTGAACAGAATTTGAAACCTAGACTCAAAATACACTAGGGAACAAGGATCTAGTGTCAAAAACAACAAAACAAAAAAAATCGGATTTTTTTTCAACCCAAGACTAGATTTGTAAGAACAAATCCAAACCTAGGCTCTTGATACCAAATGATAATGATCAAACAAGGAACGACACAAAGAAATAAAAGATATGTGGATTAACTCAAGTTATTGAAATTATGGGCAAAAAGGGACTAAAACACTCACCTCTCAATTGACTTCAACAACCTAAATTTAACCCAAGGAAGAATAATTCAAATGAAACTAAGAATCACAAAGGAGTAACACTTAGATTAATCAAACTCAAGAAGTTAACTAGCAATCCCAATATTCACCCTAATTTACTCACTAAGAAGATACTACAATTTGAGAGTCAATATTCAACATAGTCTAAGTCTTGCAAAATGATAAAAGACTAATATTTATATTAAGGAAATAAAGAAGACACTTCTTTGACAATTTTGCCCTTAATGAGGTAAGGGCCTTGTTTGGTTGTCTTCTTTTGTGAATTCTTGAATTCGTGAAATGGCCATTTGCACACATGGCCTCTTTCCTTCTTCCTTCTCAATTTGATGTAATGTAAACACATTGTATGTCCTTCTTTGGTGACCTTCAATCTCCTCCAATGCTTTCGAACATTGCTTGTAGGCCTTGGAGATCCTTTGCTTGACTCCGTGTGAATGGTCTTGAGGGGTACATGTCACTCATGTTAGTGTCATCCATGCTGCCCATGTTATCAAAGGCCATTTGAAGACTACTTGGATTCTTATCTTCCAAATTCGGTAGGTCCTCACTTTCCGAGGACGATGCTATTTTCTACCTATTGGATCTTGATTAGTCTTAAAGACACTTTGTTCATTCTCTTTCATTATGGTACTATAATTGTAAACTCTATATGTGTCTATGATTGTTGATGTAAGGGTTATGCCCAAGTTGTTATACACTAGTCTAGATGGTTTAATATGAGACAATGTTATAGAGTTCTTATGAGACTATCTTATACTATGTTATAGACTTCTTATGAGACTATCTTATACTATGTATGCGCAATAAAAGTAGAATACTATGTAATCTTCTTATACGAAGGGTCTGTGTATGCTTAATAAATATATAATATGTGTAAGCGAGAGGTCTAAGTAAACCTCAAGGTAAAATAAATGAAAACTTTTTAATTTTCCGCACTTTTAACCCATGATATGTAATGATGATTGCTAAGAGGCTAGTCTTAGTTCTCTTCGAGGACGACGACGCTGGTTAAGTCTAGGGTGTGTTCCCCAGATGTGACAACACATGTTTGACTCTAGTTTCACTTAGTTCATTTTAGGGTGTTACACCATTGGTACCTGAATATTAATTGTTAGTCTCACCTCAGCATTACGACACACTCAAAACACACCGGGCGAAGAAAATTTGACAAATAAACAACATAATTCTGTTCTATAGATTCAGATCGACATGCACTATCGACGGTCCATCGATAGTATTCGTCGTCTGACACTTACTAATTATTCAGTGTATAATCAAAAGCATACCTCTCTGATGGAAACGGCGGATGTGCAGTCCACTTCTGTCGTTTGAAACTCAGATTTATTTTAGGAGTTGCTGAAAACATAATCTCTGATAGAAATGATGGACGTGTATGATGGTCCGTCGATCAATCGTGGAGCATAGTCCACTTCCGTCATTTAAGACTTAGACATTTTTAGGTCAATGTAGTCGATGGACCCTATTTGCGGCCCGTCGATCAATCGACGGTCCGTCGACGGCATCTCGTACTAGTAGCCTTAGACAGATTTCAGACCTTCTTTTTAATGTCCAATTTTTAGACAGCTTTTGACACACTCAAGTTTAGACATGCAATTTTAACACCCAAAAGGCGAATTCGTCATTCCTAGAATTTTTGTTCAAAGTTAGCCACAGTAAGAAACCCTAAGTCAGAATTTTCCAAAAATACAAAGATATCCACATCTTAGATAGATTACAAGGCTACACAACCACACTCTATCATTCCAAGGGACGTAACAACACAAGTTTTAGCATGCAATTTTATCTAATGTAGTCCCAAGGTCAAGACTCACTTCTAGATTCCTAATTTCACCTATGATGAGAATTTAATGTTTTTAGAGAAATTGAAATTCTTTTCTGAGCAGTGGAGTTATTGTATGCACTTTCAAACTATAAAAGAGTATCCCACGCGCCCGAACTCCATCATCGGCCGAAGAATAATGGAGGGAAAGAGAATTTAGGGAAGATAGAGTTTGGGAATGGAAGGATTTTGATGTGGGAGTGAAATGGGATTTGGAGAGGTTGAATTTTGGTAATATAGGAAGGAAATAAAGGAAGAAAAATGGTTATGGAACGGAAGTTTAAAAAATATGAAGGAGGGAATTAATTTGAACCGTTATGTCTTTTAATATTACAGGTCGGGTCGGTTCGAGTCACTGGCAGTTTGGACCGACGAAACCACGTCGATGGTCCATAGGTCAGTAGATGGTTCGTCGATTACTTCTTGACTAAGAAAAATTAAGAAACATACCTGGGATCTACGGACACCATCGAGTCGATGGAATGATGGCCCGTCAATGGGGGTCGTATACCTCTGCACCATCCCATTTTCTGCAGATTGTTGCTTTGGTCCCTGCACATGTAACACCTATTAGGACATTCTTTTTGTGTTTTTTGGACACTTTTGAGACACGGACCCTATACTTATCTCTAGCTAACACTAGTATACAAGCAAGAATGAAATTATACTAAAAACAAAATGAAAAAAATATGACTATTCGTACAAGGAAAACAAAACCTATCGTTGGCTAGAGGATACACCTTGGGTTGCCTTCCAAGAAACGCTTGATTTAACGTCGTTGCACGATGGAGGCCCCTTGATTACTCAGATTCATCAAGATGATAGGTCTCAACCACTTCATCAACACTCTCTGCATGCCCCCATGTAGATCTTTATCCTTTGTACGTTGACTGTGAACTTTGCGCCCTCCTTATTCTCCAATTTGACCGCTCCATGTAGAAACACTTTAGTGATGAGGAATGGCCGTGTCCACTTCGACTTGTGTTTGCCCGGAAACAAGTGTAGCCTAGAGTAGTATTGAATCACCAAATCACCAACCGCAAATTCTTTCTTTTCAATTCTTTGGTCGTGATACTTCTTCATCTTCTATTTGTAGATGGCTGAACTTTCATAGGCCAAGGCGAAATTCATCAAGCTCATTCTACCCATTTAGTCTTTCTTTTGTCGCTTTAGTCCAGTCCATGTTTAATTTCTTCATCGCCCACATTGCCTTGTGCTCTAACTCGACAAGCAAGTGACAAGCCTTCCCATATACAAGTTGGTACAAAGACATACGTGGGAGTCTTGTATGCAGTGCGGTAGGCCCAAAGAGCATCATCAAACGTCCTTGACCAGTCCGTTCTATTAGCATTCACCATTTTTGCAAGAATTTTCTTGATCTAACCATTGGACACCTCAACTTGCCCGCTAGTTTGTGGATAGTAAGGAGTAGCCACATTGTGGCGAACACCATATTTCTCCAATAGCCCTTTGAAAAATTTATTGAAGAAGTGAGAGACACCATCACTAATAATGGCCCTAGGTGTGCCAAATCTAGAGAAAATATTCTTTTTCAAGAACGCGGTGACACTCTTTCAATTAATGTTAGGAAGCACAATTGATTCCACCAATTTTGAGAAATAATCAACCGCCACAAGTACATACTTCATCGTATGATAACTCACTAATCAATGCCCAATACATCAAATAGCTCAATCACAAAAATAGGATTTAATGGGAGTTCTTGCCTCTTCGAAATTCCTCCATCTCATTGGCACCGATCTCATGATTTGGCAAACTCATGAGCATCTTGGTGAATGTTGGCCAATGGTAACCACACTGCAAGATCTTATGCGCAGTCTGGATACCACTATAGTGCCCACCCACAGGCGAGGAGTGACATGCCCCCAAAACACTCAACATCTCAACCTCCGGTACACAAAGATGAATAATCCCATCGGCACAACTCCGGTACAAGTAAGGCTCATCCTAAAAGAACTTTTTGCTCTGATGGAAAGTCAAGTCTGACGGAACCAAGTCACTCGCCAGGTAGTTCGCAAAGTCTGCGTACCATGGGATAAGATCCTGAGAGGCGGACAATACATGTTTATCTGGGAATGCATCATCAATTTCTGCCTTTTCTCCTAACTCCCGCATAGGTTCATCCTCCTATCTAGACAAGTGGTCTGCCACTTGATTCTCATTCCCATTTATATCAACCTTGGCTTCGCATCCTTCTTTGCCATCAAGTATCTTAGAGCTGAGTGGTATGTATGCACTATAACCCTCATGCCAAGCAAATAGGAGCAAAGTTTTTCGAATGCAAACACCACTGCAAGAAGTTCATGTTCAGTTACCGTGTAGTTCTTATGAGCTTCATTCAGGGCCTTACTTGTATAGTAAATGGGGTGAAGGATTTTATCCCTTCTTTGTCCCAATACCACAGTGCAACCCCACTAGCATCACACATCACCTCAAATGGCTAACTTCGATATGGTGAAATAATAATGGGTGCGGACACCAACTTCTCCTTCAACTCTCCAAATGCTATCAGACAGGATTCATCGAAATAGAACTTACGAATCTTCATGAGCAATTTGCACAAAGGATGTGAAATTTTTGAGAAATCCTTAATAAACCTCCAGTAAAAGCCAGCATGTCCAAGAAAACTTCGTACACCTTTTATAGAGATGGGTGGAGAAAGACTCTCTATCGCTTCCACTTTAGCTCGATCAACCTATATCCCCTTGTCCGAGATGCGATGGCCCAACACTATACCTTCCTTCACCATGAAGTGGTATTTTTCCCAATTTAGCACCAGATTACAATCTTCACATCTCTTGATGATCTCAGCCTAATTGCTCAAACACAGATCAAAGGAGTCGCCAACCATAGAAAAGTCATCCATGAACACCTCAATAGTGTCCTCCACCATATTAGAGAATATCGATATCGTACACCGCTTGAAAGTGGCCGGTGCATTATATAAGCCAAATAACATTCTTTTGAAGGCATATGTCCCATGAGGGCAAGTGAAAGTGGTCTTTTATTGATCTGCAGGGGAAATAGAGATTTGATTGTAGCCTGAATAGCCATCAAGAAAGCAATACCACCCTTTTCCTGCGAGTCTATCTAACATCTGATCCATAAAGGGCATGGGGAAATGGTCCTTCTCAGTCCAAGCATTCAACTTCTGATTGTCCATACAAACTCTCCATTCAATCACTAGCCACATTGGAACAATCTCGTTAGGCACCACTGTCATCCCACCCTTCTTTGGCACGCACTGAACAGGACACACCCAACTCTTGTCCGCAATATGATAAATGACCCCAGTATCCAACCACTTGATGATCTCTTTTTTCACTACCTATTGCATAGGTGGATTCAACCGTCTTTGGTGCTCAATATTTGGTTTGTGATCTGGAATGATTTGGATTTTATTGGATCAGATCGCAGGGGAAATCCCAATAATGTCCACAATAGTCCAACCAATGGCTCATTTGAACCTCTTCAATACCGCCACTAAGCCCTTTATTTGTCGTTCATTCAATTATGCTGCAACTATCACCAGCAAAGTGTCATCTCTACCCAAGAACACATAGCTCAGATGAGGTGGTAGAGCCTTAAGCTCTAGTTTTGGGGCCTTCTCAATAGATGGTCTCGAGGGTGGAGACTCGCAATGCTTCATATCTCCAATTTCTTTAGTTTTGATTGATATTCATTTCGTTAAATAGAAGCCACCAAAGACCCATACTCTTTAATACCATCACTATCAAAATTCATGATCACTGTTGCTAGTGCCTCGACTCCTAGTCGCTTTTCAATTTTCACCTCAGATACACTCTCAACTCTGTAGGATATAGAAGATACCGTTTGGAGCTCACCACTCTGCTTCATGGACGTAACGACCCAGATTCTTGAATTTGAATCACCACCGGCGTCGTTGACCTCTCAGAGGTCGCAGATAAGCCTCATCTTGCATTCATCACATTCATCTAGTTAAATTTGCGGAAAATTTAAAACTTTTTATATGTATGAAGTTTACTTAGACTTCATATAGTCATTACATATTTACATAATATACTAAGCTCAACATAATAGAACAACCATCTATCATAAAGAATCAATTCAAAACTGAAGATGAATATATGTTAAATTGTTTACCAAACACGGCCTTATTACAAGCTTCAAAATGAAAGTACGAAAGAAACGCTAGGGACAACATCCCACTAGGCTATGTCCAAAACTAAGGCTAGACTAAAACTATAGCATCCTCGAAATCAAGAGGACCTACCAAATGGTTTGGAGAAACGCTGAAGTCCAAACCGCTGCAAGTGTCGTCAATCTGTCCTCTGACCTGCACCTATAAAAATAATAGATAGTAAGGGGTTAGTACACCACTTGTACTCAGTATGGGTGTATGCACACATACACATAAAGCTATGCATGATAAATGAAAGCTCTTCATAAGCAACATGCAATTTTTGGAAAGTCTAGTCATTAGACTTTCCTAATTCGTTAGTTTTGAATTGGGGTATGAATATGATGTATTTTAATGCATTCAAAGCAAACAACTCATTTTCTATATGATTACAAGATATTAGTATCATCAACATAATTTTAGAACCACTCATGCGAGGATTTGAAAATTTGATGACCCCCAACCCGCGAGCTCCCATTCTCATACTTAGTTTTATTTTCAGTCTTTTGCTTCTTCTTGTTATGTAGTTCAATAAGTCCTTTGGTCCTATGTTTACTTAAAAGTGCAAGGATTCATTGTAGTCCCATACCCACAATGAATCGATGTAAGTAATCCAAGGACTAAGGAATGATTTCCCTACCTTATAGTGAATCATTCTTTACACTATGTATTCATTACATTTCATAAGTCATTCTCTATTGGTCAAGCCATTTATTTCATTACTTTCATATTAGGAAAGTTATGAGGTATTTTAGTTTACATTATGTTTCTACTTCCCTTTATTGGCATCATATAAGAAGTCATTATAAGCCAATCTATTTGGCTTTGCCCATTATTTGCTGAAACTTCATGAGTGTGATATTGGCAATTGACATTCTTAAGCTCTTCTTCATTGCTCACTTTGAACATACGTTCCATCATCATCATCATCATTCTCACTTTCATAGAGACATCATAGGGAATAAGATCATGCGAGCTAACATAAAATCCAGTGTCTGCCCCACATCGAAAAGGGATGATTCACCGGTTAAAATGAATCTAGACCATGTGAGCTACTCATGGAATCCACTGTCTGCCCCACACATGGAAAGGGGTGATCCCTGGCTAAGGCGAATCCATCTCAAAACTCTACACCAAAAAGGAGTGGCTCACGGCTATAGTGAACCAAGAACATATCGTGAGCATTAACCGACATAGATCATGTGAGCTAAACATGAAATCCAGTGTCTGCCCCACACCGAAAAGGGGTGGAATCACCGGCCAAAGTGAAACCGAACATGCGTAGCTCGCTTAGGTGGAAACCACTGGCTAGTTCCTATGTTGGCTAGACATAGTTCGAAGACTAGGGACTTAATTAGACTACTTATCCACCTCGGTGGTAGCCTCGTCACATGAGACTTACACGTGCAAGAACATGCTCATAACTAGTCTATCGGTGCTGTGCTCACTTTCATTATCTTCTTTATCTTTTAGAGTTGACTCAAGCATTATGGAAGCTTGCTTATAGATTGAGATTTACTTACTCTTTTGATGACTTGTCATCCTTACTTTACATTGATGAAATGTGAATTGTCCTTACATAACATCCTTACTTTACATTGATGCAATGTGCATTGTCCTTACATATCATCCTTACTTTACATTGATGAAATGTGAATTGTCCTTACATATAATCCTTACTTTACATTGATGAAATGTGAATTGTCCTTACATATCATCTTTACTTTACATTGATGAAATGTTAATTGTCCTTACATATCATCCTTAGGTGTTAATGTGACTAGTCTCACACTTTCTAACACCTTCATTCGTGAGTATTTTTTTAACATAGTAGCTTAGGTGTAAGTAAGACTTGTCTCACTTTCTTTAACACCCCATTCTGGTCACTTATTTAGTTTAGACCCCTTTAATTATGTTATGACTCACGTTACTTCTTTACTTTAGTGTAGTTGCTTCATTTCATCGTTGGACGATGAGCACTTCTTTCAATGAGTTACAAATGTTCATAGTTCATTCTTTTAGAGCATGTTGGGAGTTGTCCCAATGAATGGCATGCCCTTGATTATGGATTCATTGAATTACTTTAGAAGTGCTTATAATATCATTTAATATTCTAACTACACAAGATTGGCATATGATTAGTATTGGCCTCAACATTTGGGATGTTAAGATACCAAATCATTTTTATTGGCATAAGCCAATTTTACGTATGTTCATATTTAAATTGAATATGTATGAACCTTTAGTCAATCTTTCAATCATTTACATAAGCTCCTAGCCATTAGCATGCATTCATTTTGACCAAGTAGTGTTAGCCAACTTTATTGGCATCATATAGTCAATTCATTCAAGGTGTGATTTTATAGTGATCTTTTAAGCCAATCTTAGTTCATGACTTTAAGCATAGCATTTTTAAGCCTTTTGGACAACATCATATTAACATTTGATGAATATGACACCTTCATAAAGTCACCTTAACAGTAAGTATGCATTAAGACGTCCCACATCACACTTAACGTTTTCGAACATATCTTAGTAATACATCATTCTTTAATTCACGTAAGGAACCCTGAGCATCAAACGGTTCAATTCATAGTTCATTTGGCAATCATAATCAAGAACATTACACATAAGATCAGCTAGCACCACATACCAACAACATGATCTATAACTTATTCAACTTGAAATCGAAAAGGATACTAGGGACTAGGAGTTCGACGAGAACATTGAAACAACCCTAGTTTTCAAGATCTTTGAATCGTTGGAAAGAAAGTTCTCTTGGAGAAAAAAGTCCAGGAGAGAAACCCATACCTTAAGTATAACTTAATCTACGAAGACCACCTTGAACGAATCCTTGGATAAACCTTGGAATTGCCCTAGAACGTCGATGGAACTTTTCACGTTTTAGAGTACTGCATCTACTGCCTTTGCGTTTTTGTTCGATGTGTTTGATCGTGAATGATTAGGTTTAGGAACTGACTTTGACTTATTCAACTAAGGTTATTTTAGTAAATTAACCAACTAATTAGTAAATTACCAAAACACCCTTCCTAAGTTGACTAAACATAGGAAGATGTTGACTTTAACCGAAATCTGGAAATCAGTATTGACCCTTGTTTCGGTCAACATTTTGACTTTTAACTAATTAATTAAATCCTCAATTTAATTAATTTAGGGACCTAGGGAAATTACCAAAACACCCCTAAGACACTAGGACCACAACTAACAACTTTGGACCATCCTAGGTTAGGTACTAGGTTATCCCCTTAACTAGTACTAGGTTCCACCCGATTTGTCCTAGGTTGTCGGGTGCATTAGGGGGTCCAATTCGGTTAGTTCTAGGTTATTTAGCTAGTTATTACAGTTATTTAGGACCTAGAATTGGTTAGGAAGTTAGGCCCCACATAGAGGGACCCGTTCGCATATGCTGCCCATTAACTACCCTAACCGAATTCGGTTAGGGTGGTCCCCTCCTTATGGCCGATTCCAACAAGCTTTGCCCATGTGCTTGCACATGGGTTGGTTGTACTTTCCTAACTAACTATTCTTGATGTCCTATTTGGAATATTTACTTATTGTCCCAAGGACCCTCAGCATGTCCTTGGACACTGCTTAATTTACATGATCATTTTAAATGGTCATGTGCTATGGTACTAGGCTTGACACTTGGATGCCTAGTACTTCATATGTTTGTAATGAAGATATTGCATTTTAGCCTAGGGTCTTCATTGCAGGTACATTTCTTAAACAAGCTCATTAATACTTAGAAAATTTGGCTAACACCCTTTAAGCCAATATTTTCTACTATGCCCAATATTTTGCTTATTTGGGTATTATATAGAAATTGGCTAACACCCCTTAGCCAATTTTTCTATACTATGCCCAATATTTCTCAATATTGGGCATTAGGATACTTATTAAATCAATGTGATTATATATGAAGGATATTGTTATTTTAATTACTTCTACATACATAGAAATCGGCTAACACCCCTTAGCCAATATTCTATAATATGCCCAATATTTCTCAATATTGGGCTTTGGGATGCCTATGTACCCCAATACGCATTCTAACAGACTTACTGGGCTCTTCATTAGACATATGATTTTCCAGAATGTTACAATGGACGGACATATATTGAAAGTTGCTTCTTCATTATTCAACCTAAACTTCATCTGTCCTTTCTCAATATCAACATGTGTATGCCCGGTAGCAAGGAATGGTCTCCCAAGAATAATAGGGACCTCAAAGTCAACTTCACAGTCAAGAATCACAAAATCGACCGTAAATATAAATGACTTCACTTTCACAAGCACATCATGGAGTATACCAATGGGCTTTTTCACCGTTCGATCGGCCATCAGTAACCGCATCTTAGTAGGCTTTGGTCACCCAAGCCTAACTTCTTATAAATGGAAAGAGGCATGATATTTATTGTTGCACCAAGATCACATAGTGCTTTAGCAAAGTGTAGCAACCCTATAGTACATGGGATAGTGAAGGCGCCTGGGTCTTCTGTCACATCCGGAGAGTACAACCAGATGCGACCGGCGTCGTCGTCCTCTTAGAGGACTCGGACAAGCCCTTAGCATTCATCATAACATCTCATCAATTAAAATTGCGGAAAAAATTTAAAACTTTTGCATACTAACTTAACAATCATGAAAACATACGTAGCGATAGTCTAAAATCTGTCTCACATAAGAACCATCTAGAGATTACGAATCTGGACTTAGCTAGTAAAACAATCAATACACCATATAGGCCTTAGTACAAAAGAATCCAAAGAACATAGAACGAAATCAAGCGTATTCTTAAAAACTACTAAAGTCTTCAAAGGCTAGAATAACAAAAAGATCGCATCCCTGAACATGAGGACCTACCAACATATGGGGAAAGAGTTCCAAGCTTCTTCAATCGACCTTCTTAATCTTCAATTGACGGACCCTACATTTGTAGTAATATAAAGTAATGGGGTTAGTACGCCACATGTACTAAGTATGGATATATGCACATAACAATTAAGGACATACATGAAAACTGATCATTTATCATTTTTTTAGAAAGTATGCTAAGTGTAACACCCCGTATTCTACGTGTACTAGTTCTATTTAAATAATGCTTATAAATTGCCTTGTGGTATAGTTATGGATTCGATTTCCTATGCAATTAGTGGTAATAAAATAGGTTTAAAGTGAACTGTCCAGAGATTTTGATGCGACCCTATTAAGTTGATGTTGATGGAAGTATTTACACTTGAGATCACAAGGTGGTATTTGAGTCTAAAGTATAAAGTGACATAGTGTATATAAGTTCTAAGTTATGTTAAAGTTATTAAGGTCTAGAAATGGAACAAAATATTGAGGTGCTTGCTTGACTTCACTAAGCTAGTAAGTGACAAGTAGGTGCATCACCTACTTTGAATTATTGACCAGCCCAAAGGACCAAGTATGTGCATCACCTACTTAGACTCTTTAACTGTGTTATTGGGCCAAGTACAGTACACCTATTTGCATTAATTTAGCCCAAGTTAAATAGAAGAATAAGGGGAAAATGGACAGCCAAGGCCCAATCTTCCCAAGCCCACAAGAAATAATTTTAATGGAAAACTAGGTGCATCACCTACTTAAAGGTGTGGCCCAAATTAAAGACACATGTTGGCTGGAAATGAAGAATTATATAGGTGGCAAAAAGGGCCAATGTTATTAAGTCCAAAAAGTCCTAATGAAAAGTCCAAGTGGGTGGGTCACCTACTTGACAAATTATGGCACAAAATAAGTGATAAAGTCGGCCAAAGCAGGTCCCTTTAAAAGAGATTGATATCAACTTTTTCCAACCATTTTTACTTTGACAAAATATCTAATTTCTAGAGCTTTCTCTCTTCTCTCTCTTAGATTCATACAACAGCCATTAAATACCATTAGGGTTCTTGAATAATAGGTATTTCAAGCTATTGGAAGGTATAATTTAAGACAAGTTAAGGCGGACAACTTTTACCTTGAAGAATCCAAGTCTTATCAAGTGGTAGTCATGTCCAGCAAGGTAAGCTACTGCAATTTTCTCTCTCTTGTGCTTGAGTTAATTAGGACACTTGGTATGTATTAGTCAGTTGGAAATTGTTACTTTTACACGGTGAATATTGGGGAGGATGTTCTGGTGATTAGTGCATGTTGGGACAGCTATGGAGGGGAGTCCTCTTTAAATTAAGCTATGATCTTGTTTGAGCACTTTAAAAGTAAAGTTAGCTCTTCAAGTGTTGGTGTTGAGAAACTACGATTCATATTGCTTCTATTACATTATTATGTTTAAAGATTGTTTTATGTATGTTATGATAAGGGATGTGACTGGATGTGCGGGGAAGTTAAGGATAATTTAAAGGACTTAAATATTGCAGGGAGTTCTGGGGAGGACCTGATGTACAGTATATAGACGTGATTAAAGGGATAGGGAAGGAAAGAAAACACCCACTAGATAGATTGCAGCTTAATGCTTCGTTACTATTTGGGTATGATCAAGTGGCTCAAATTGATTAATTAGCTGCTAATACTAGTCTTATGAATTATTTTATTGTAGATTAGTGATCAGATGATAAGGAGCTTAAGTCATACGATTTGAATTTTATAACAAGGTATGTAAGGCTATTTGATTTCCTATTTCTTTGGCATGAATCCAAAACTTGCATTACAAAAAGAAAGCTTTCTAAGTACCCTTGGTAGTGACTGATCCATAGTTGCAGTTCCTACTCCCTAGAGCATTGAAGTGGGTACTCTAATATGAGTTGTTACTAATTTGTGTCTGTTTACTCTACCAAGTGTTAGCATGCAAGGTTTAAACTTGTTTCATTGTCAAAGTACCCCTAGCACGTATTTCCCTTATATAAGTCAAAGTAATCCTAGATTACACATGGTACATATGTTTATAGGATGTATATACGATCTGCCCATATCTTGCCAATTTGCTTCAATTGTATATAGATATGTCATCTTGTCACATGTTCATATGTTCCCTTTCTTTGTTATTACTCTCATTGTGTTAGACTTTAATGTTACCTCACATAGTCACTACTTTCTCAATTGTATGTTTATGTGTACTTACTTGGAATATGTATCCGTCCTTAATTTTAATCTGCCCACATTTCCCCCTTGGTTCCACATGCATGAACACCTTGTATTTGTATCATATAGAGTTCAAATCTCTTGGCTGAATGTTAAATTGTCTTCACTGGATGTGCTTCAATTTGATATGTCAAAATGCTTACCGAGTCATATAATCTCCTAAGTACTACGTTCAAGTCACATATCCTTTCCATGTCATTGTTATTATCGTAAGTCCATATTCATATATCTTCTACTACTGGTCCGTATTTCCAAATCTAAATAAGGATTATGACCACCAAAACAACAATCACAAACAAGTTATGAACATCAAAAAGAACAATCTCAAAAGAGTTATGATTATCTAAAGAACAATCCCAAAAGAGTTATGAACTGATAAACAACAACCTCAAAGATGAAAGAATCTAAAAGTAATCTGTATGATTATGGGTGGCAGCTGAGGGGCGAAAGCCTAGCATGGGCCGATCCCAATTGGTATGGAAGGGTGGCAGCTCAGGGGCGAAAGCCTAGCATGGGCCGATCCCAATTTGTGGAATTATGAGGACAGCATCCCAGGGGTTAAAATGCCTAGCATGGGTCATCCTCTTCTACCACTGATCAGCTGGTCATTTGTATCATATGTTGTATAAAGGTTATAAAGTACAGAAAAGTAGAGAAAAGAACGTTACATGCACGATTCCACAAGTACAAAGCAAAGGTGGTCTCTAATCCTTATCTATTGGTATTTGGTTTCACTTGAGCTCTCATGTTAAATATAATTGTATTACGCCTTACATATTCAGTACATTCTTTCGTACTGACATCCCTTATTGGGGACGCTGCATTTCATGCTGCAGGTACAAGTACTCAACTAGTAGATTTTTCCAATAGAAGCACATTATAATCAGCGGATGTTGGTGAGCTCCAGGTTGATTCGGAGCTTTGCCGAGTCTTTACTATGCGTATTTTTATAGTGGTACCATCATGGATTCCAGTAGAGGCTTTGTAGACATTGTAAAGCTATCATCTGTATTCATAGTTTCACTTGTCACATATAGAGGTTTAGCTTGTCAAAATATGTTGTATTTTAAGCTTCTCATCATTAATCTGCATAGTAGTTTACTTTCTCATCATATATTACTTGTAAAGCATGTGTTCATAAGGATCTTGTCCGCCTTATCTAGGGTTGGGGTATGACAAAAGTGGTATCAGAGCAGTTCGTCCTAGGGGGTCTACAAAGCCGTGTGTAGTAGATCCTTAGTTATGAATGTGTTGCGCGCCACATTTATAATTAGGGGGCTGCTTGGACATTTAGGAAATGTTACCTTCCTTCATAATCCTGATCGTGCGATAGAGCGAAGTTAAGAAGCCCATTTCTAGTTGTATCGGATCATGCTATTCGTATTAACTATGGTTAAGGTTAACGGTTGTTAAAGTGTCAGCATGTAACATACAGAAAGGACCTCAAGTTACCAAAAGTTTGACTAGATTGAGCTCATTTTATTCGACCATCTCACTGCACAAGGTATGTAAAGACTTTTTATGTTATTTGCATTTAAAGTTGCATTTGTACCATTTGCATCATGTTGGTTCAAATATGATTTGTTACCTAGTTACATATATTTGCTGTACCATTTCCAGGGACATCTTCTTAGGAGGATGTAACCAGCTCTTGAGTTCTATATTTCCTCCATATTTACAGGATTTATTCCTATAGAGGACACTTATTCTTAGTCTTTGATATATAGAATTTTCAGCGTTGCACATGTTCTCAAAATTAATGTAGTCAAACCAGTTTCTTTTAGTTCAAAGAAGCCAGTGGCACAATTTTATAGGTGGATGTTGTGCAATAGTGTTGCTACAGATACCCCTAATTGGCTGACAAAGCTCAATACTCACCGTATGTCCTCCCGAGTATGTTAATGTTTGGCATTTATATGATATGTGCCAACAGCTCTGAATAAGTACTAATAACATTTGTATTCTTTTCTTGAATATAAAACTTAGGGATAAGTGTGCCAATTGCTGCAAATGATATATGTGTGGTGGTTCATTTTATGATCTATGTGTTGGCTATAGAGAATTAGTATGTTCCCAAAGGGTAAGGATAACGAAAAGAAAGTTGATTGGTTAGAACTAAGTTGTGATTAATTGGTTGTACATAATGGAATCTAGTACATGAAGCTGCTAGTTTTGATTAAAAGTTACTTGTTAGATAGGAAGCTTGTGAGAATGAAGCTTAAATTACACAGGCCGAATACGTACAGACAACTTCTCATTAGAAAGAGATGGAATATGTCAAATTCCATAAACATAGGAGTAGGGGTGATATGAGGATGCTATAGAGAAGTGGCATAGGTGGTTATGAGAGAGTGATTGCTAAAATGTATGCGGTAAGAAAATGTTATCAACTTTTCAATGCTAACGAGTTATAATGACACACCTGGGAACAATTTTGTGAACCTTTGTTACATAGAGAAGTCAATTTAGTATCGATTCAAGTTTTGATATTTAGTCTTGATAACAAAAAAAAAAAATCATATGCATATTGCTAGTTGTTCTTATTTGGTATCTTGCATGGGAAAAGAGTCGGAGCACCCTCGCTTATTATAAAAAAAATAATAAAAGAAGAGGAAATCTATTAGAATGGCCAGACCTATCTAGTTAAGCCCAAATCGGCTAACTCTAAGACGTTATGAATCATGATATAAGTTTATAGGTACCTGGCATTTACATGTTATTAGAGTTCATATTTCATGGTGCGCTCAAGAAGCACGATTTATTTTCTTTTTCTACCTTCAAGGGGCATCAAGCATTGAATGTGATGTAACACAAGCTAGTAATGAAGGCAAAGTTGACCTCGGCCTCCTACTCTAAAAGATGATCTACTTTTTTTGAGGATTTTCTTTTTCTATCTTAACTGTACTATTTATATTGACCTAGACGGAAGCCAAGTCCCAATAGCAGAGCACCTATAAGAATTCTTAGGAGATTGGAGATAGTAGATGGGAAAATCAATTGTATGTGTTTTGAGGCGAGTAAGGAATATGAGCAGAACTATCCCACCTGTAACTTAAAAGCTTAAGACAGTGTGTTTATCTTAGTACGTTAGAATGGTTCTATAGGATATATCATAGTTTTCAAAGATGATTTGTTATATAATATACATGCTGCATGTTCTATAACTTATCTATATGTATGTCATTTTCCCTTTGTGGATTTCATAGGTTACCTAACGTCATGGAATGCTTACATGCAAGTGTTATCCGTTTCAGATCACCCTTGTGTATTGATGGTTTCATAGGAACTTTTCCTTACATGTTATTTATTGCACTGGTTACTTCCCACATGCCACTTGTCCATATTGTATGAGTAATGCATGCTAATTAATCATATGACCATTTCTATATATTTTGCTTACCTCGTAGCCTACTTGCTTAAACATTTCAGGCCTTATAGCTTTTCTGGCCATGTGTTATGTTCTCACTTGCTCATATTTCATATATGTGCTCATTGACATGTCAGTCCACCTATCCATGCAATATAACGCACTTGCTCAATGTGATTTGTGTTCCGTAGTTCATTTTATGATATGTCTACATGTCATATCTACTACATGTCTTAGCTTATGTACTCATGCATCATGTGATCATCTAGCCCATTTCTACATTCCCTATAGTTCATTCGCTCACACGCTAACCTATAGGTCATAAGCACGCATACACCATGTATTTCTATAGCTTAATTCATGTATACCTTGCGCGCTCCCTTTTGGGATAGTCTGCCTATGTGTCATGCCCAAAGTGACTTATTCATCCATATACTATGCCCTCTCTATGCTTATTGATTTGAGTTTTGAACAATTTGGGAAAATATTTCCTTGTATTAATATGCAGTGAAGATTTTGACCAGAAGAGGTTGGCCATATATGTAAATTTAATCAACCATAGATAAATAACTTAGCATAATACCCTATTCGCAGGAGCGGCATAAAACTTTAGATTTTATATTAACAGCTATGCATTCTTAAAAGACTCACCTCTGAAAAGTGTCATGAAATAAAAGATAAAGGAAAGTATTGCCCCGATAGCCTATGATTTTATGTGTCTGTTCATATACAAAAAATAAATAAATTGGGAGATACTATAGTTATTCTTAATTGTTAAGTCCCAGAAGTTAAGCTCAGAATGTGTAACCATGAGTATTAGGGAAGGAATAGAATATAACACAACATACCTGGGAATAGAAGATGATAGAGAGATACTAAGTAACCATCCTCATTTTTATTTTTATTTTAAACATCAATATAAGGATCTGAGATCATGTGGTCCTCTTATATGATCATGAATCTTGCTAGAATTTGTTCATTTGATATGTCATTTGTGTTTCTTGTGTTTAGTATATTACAGTCTTATTTGTATGAGTACTACTTGTGTATCTTCAGTGAATTACATGGTAAAGAAGGGATTTAATTTTTCATATTACTATTTCATGAACCATATCTATCGAGACGTCATGCTAGATTTGTCTATACATATTTTAGGTTAGTCTATGGATTTTGGATAGTCCTTCCTATTTACAATTGGGACTCTTGCAAATCTCTATATGAAATTCAGAGATTAATCGAACTACCAGGTGCACCTATCATTCGAGGACGAATGATCATAAGAGGGGGAGGATGTAACACCCCGTATTCTAAGTGTACTAGTTCTATTTAAATAATGCTTATAAACTGCCTTGTGGTATAGTTATCGATTCGATTTCCTATGCAATTAGTGGTAATAAAATAGGTTTAAAGTGAACTGTCCAGAGATTTTGATGCGACCCTACTAAGTTGATGTTGATGGAAGTATTTACACTTGAGATTACAAGGTGGTATTTGAGTCTAAATTATAAAGTGACATAGTGTATATAAGTTCTAAGTTATGTTGAAGTTATTAAGGTCTAGAAATGGAACAAAATATTGAGGTGCTTGCTTGACTTCACTAAGCTAGTAAGTGACAAGTAGGTGCATCACCTACTTTGACTTATTGACCAGCCCAAAGGACCAAGTATGTGCATCACCTACTTAGACTCTTTCACTGTGTTATTGGGCCAAGTACAGTACACCTATTTGCACTAATTTAGCCCAAGTTGAATAGTAGAATAAGGGAAAAATGGACAGCCAAGGCCCAATCTTCCCAAGCCCACAAGAAATAATTTTAATGGAAAACTAGGTGCATCACCTACTTAAAGGTGTGGCCCAAATTAAAGACACATGTTGGCTGCAAATGAAGAATTAGATAGGTGGCAAAAAGGGCCAATGTTATTAAGTCCAAAAAGTCCTGATGAAAAGTCCAAGTGGGTGGGTCACCTACTTGACAAATTATGGCACAAAATAAGTGATAAAGTCGGCCAAAGCAGGTCCCTTTAAAAGAGATTGATATCAACTTTTTCCAACCATTTTTACTTTGACAAAATATCTGATTTCTAGAGCTTTCTCTCTTCTATCTCATAGATTCATACAACAGCCATTAAATACCATTAGGGTTCTTGAATAATAGGTATTTCAAGCTATTGGAAGGTATAATTTAAGACAAGTTAAGGAGGACAACTTTTACCTTGAAGAATCCAAGTCTTATCAAGTGGTAGTCATGTCCAGCAAGGTAAGCTTCTGCAATTTTCTCCCTCTTGTGCTTGAGTTAATTAGGACACTTGGTATGTATTAGTGAGTTGGAAATTGTTACTTTTACATGGTGAATATTGGGGAGGATGTTCTGGTGATTAGTGCATGTTGGCCCAGCTATGGAGGGGAGTCCTCTTTAAATTAAGCTATGAGCTTGTTTGAGCACTTTAAAAGTAAAGTTATCTCTTCAAGTGTTGGTGATGAGAAACCACGATTCATATTCCTTCTATTACATTATTATGTTTAAAGATTATTTTATGTATGTTATGATAAGGGATGTGACTGGATGTGCGGGGAAGTTAAGGATAATTTAAAGGACTTAAATATTGCAGGGAGTTCTGGGGAGGACCTGATGTACAGTATATAGACGTGATTAAAGGGATAGGGAAGGAAAGAAAACACCCACTAGATAGATTGCAGCTTACTGCTTTGTTACTATTTGGGTGTGATCAAGTGGCTCAAATTGATTAATTAGCTGCTAATACTAGTCTTATGAATTATTTTTATTGTAGATTAGTGATCAGAAGATAAGGAGCTTAAGTCATACGATTTGAATTGTATAACAAGGTATGTAAGGCTATTTGATTTCCTATTTCTTTGGCATGTATCCAAAACTTGCATTACAAAAAGTAAGCTTTCTAAGTACCCTTGGTAGTGACTGATCCATAGTTGCAGTTCCTACTCCCTAGAGCATTAAAGTGGGTACTATAATATGAGTTGTTACTAATTTGTGTCTGTTTACTCTACCAAGAGTTAGCATGCAAGGTTTAAACTTGTTTCATTGTCAAAGTACCCCTAGCACGTATTTCCCTTATATAAGTCAAAGTAATCCTAGATTACACATGGTACATATGTTTATAGGATGTATATAGGATCTGCCCATATCTCTCCAATTTGCTTCAATTGTATATAGATATGTCATCTTGTCACATGTTCATATGTTCCCTTTCTTTTTTATTACTCTCATTGTGTTAGACTTTAATGTTACCTCACATAATCACTACTTTCTCAATTGTATTTTTATGTGTACTTACTTGGAATATGTATCCGTCCTTAAGTTTAATCTGCCCACATTTCCCCCTTGGTTCCACATGCATGAACACCTTGTATTTGTATCATATAGAGTTCAAATCTCTTCGCTAAATGTTAAATTGTCTTCACTGGATGTGCTTCAATTTGATATGTCAAAATGCTTACCGAGTCATATAAGCTCCTAAGTACTACGTTCAAGTCACATATCCTTTCCATGTCATTGTTATTATCGTAAGTCCATATTCATATATCTTCTACTACTGGTCCATTTTTCCAAATCTAAGTAAGGATTATGACCACCAAAACAACAATCACAAATAAGTTATGAACATCAAAAAGAAAAATCTCAAAAGAGTTATGATTATCTGAAGAACAATCCCAAAAGAGTTATGAACTGATAAACAACAACCTCAAAGATGAAAGAATCTAAAAGTAATTTGTATGATTATGGGTGGCAGCTTAGGGGCGAAAGCCTAGCATGGGCCGATCCCAATTGGTATGGAAGGGTGGCAGCTCAGGGGCGAAAGCCTGGCATGGGCCGATCCTAATATGTGGAATTATGAGAATAGCATCCCAGGGGTTAAAATGCCTAGCATGGGTCATCCTTTTCTACCACTGATCAGCTGGTCATTTGTATCATATGTTGTATAAAGGTTATAAAGTACAGAAAAGTAGAGAAAAGAACGTTACATGCACTATTACACAAGTACAAAGCAAAGGTGGTCTCTAATCCTTATCTATTGGTATTTGGTTTCACTTGAGCTCTCATGTTAAATATAATTGTATTATGCCTTACATATTCAGTACATTCTTTCGTACTGACATCCCTTATTGGGGAAGCTGCATTTCATGTTGCAGGTACAAGTACTCAACTAGTAGATTTTTCCAATAGAAGCACATTATACTCAGCGGATGTTGGTGAGCTCCAGGTTGATTCGGAGCTTTGCCGAGTCTTTACTATGCGTATTTTCATAGTGGTACCATCATGGATTCCAGTAGAGGCTTTGTAGACATTGTAAAGCTATCATCTGTATTCATAGTTTCACTTGTCACATATAGAGGTTTAGCTAGTCAAAATGTGTTGTATTTTAAGCTTCTCATCATTAATCTGCATAGTAGTTTACTTTCTCATCATAGATTACTTGTAAAGCATGTGTTCATAAGGTACTTGTCCGCCTTATCTTGGGTTGGGGTATGACACTAAGTCATATGAATGTCTTCAATGCACATACCATAGAACAAATACTAGTTAAGGATTTCATCAACATACATCATGATCATAATCAAAGACATATTATCATAAAGTCATGTTAACATTTAATATTCAAAAGATCATATAAACAGAACATACAAAACACTTACCAATGATCCCATCCCCAACCTACAAGTGGAATGGTCATGTGAAGCCCCATAACCCCACACAACCAAGTGATAAGATAGGACAACACAAGTAAAGCTTTGCTTCCTATAACTTGTAATATAAGTAGTCATCACCTCATAAAGCAGTATCGACCAACAACATGTTCATTAACATAACCAACTTCATAAAAGAGTAACAACATGTATCATAAGCATCATACCTTTCATTTTATCATATTACATAAGAACAATCTCCTAGGACTTCCCTTAGAGTTAACTTGTGCAATGTCTAGGTAGAGTCTCATACCCCTACCTATACTATGTAGACTCTTCAAGTCACAGTCAACATCCATTTACTTTTCTTTCATTTTACTTGAGGGAACGTTCGCCTGAACAGACATTTGACCATGTGAGCTAAACATGGAACACGGTTTCATGAAACCCCACCGAAAGAAGGTGGTCTACCGGCCAAAGTAGAACAAAACATGACATAGCTTTCTAGGTGGATCCACTAGCTAGTATCCTATGGTGGCAACATAGTTCAAGAACTAGGAGATATATTAGAGACCCATAGTTCCACATTACATGGCAGCCTCTATCTCAATGAGAGTCATTGTGAACCTGCCTTCTAACTAGGGAAAGGACACCTCTCATATCTAGTCCATCGGTGCTAAGCTTAGGTCCCTTTTTGACTAACCTTTAAGTCATCATTTATTCATAAGTCATAGGAGATTAACTCCTTGTATAAATATGATCATAAGCTCTTTAGGATTATATTAGAATTTCCTTTCATAGTAACCCTTCATTTGTGAGATTAACATATCATTAATCATCTTGTGTAAAGCATACAAGAGAATATCATAAACTTGCATTATCGTATTCTTATCATGATCTCACAAATTAACATATTCACAGCCCAACATATATGTATAGCATAATCATACATACTTCATTAGCATTGTAAAATCATTCATAGGCTAACATAAACATCATAGAGTAATGACGACTTTAGAAGACTTACCTCTTGCTTCCAAGATCCTTATTCAAGAACTTATATTCAATATACACCAATCATCCAAAACATAGTTAAATACTTAATAGCATAATCAATACTAACTCTTCAACTTATCAACCAGACTAATCCGTAAGGTAGAATAAGGGAAATAATCATTTAGGAGTTCATTCATGTCATAGTTCCAATCCCAACATTTACATGTTATCAAGTAGTAAGTATAACCAAATCAAAACCACCAATTTGATAAGGAACATGCTTCACACGAAAATCTAACATTTCAAGTCAAACCTTATAAAATAAACACATAATGAACCATAGAAAACCATAAGTTTTCATCGATAGTCATAAATCTAGAGTTAGAAAGAAAACCCATTTTGTAGAGTAAAAACCCTAGAAGTTGAATTCTTGAAAACTATCTTTGAAAGGACCTCTTGAGGAAAGGAATCCCAAGAGTGAAAAACCCATACCTTATTGATGAACATTCCATGAATTTTGGAAGAAAATCTTGAAGTCTTCGTCTTCTTTCTTAAGCTGTTCTTGTTCTTCAATGGAGTTTTGAAAAGAGAGTGTTCTTGAGAGAGATGAGAGAAATTCGTTTGAATCTGATTTAGTGTGTAAAAAGTGGTCTAAAACTGACATAGAATCAATATATAGTCGTCCTATAAAATACCCAAGAGACCCTTCACTAAAATTGGTCTTTTTATATAGTTAAATTACCAAAACTACGACTTCAACGAATTTGGGAAGTGGCTGCGCGTCGCACGGCCGATTCCCATCCTTTTTCTGAATTTGTTGGTCAAGGAACTGAGCCTCGTGTCAGCCTCGCGTCGCGAGGCTTCCTCTCAAATCTTGAAGCAGTACACTACGTGTGGGCTGCGCGTCGCGTAGCAGCCCCTCCAATCTTCCTGCTTGCAGGCTGCTTCCTCGCCCAAGTTTGGGTCCTTCCCAAGGACCCTTCAGGTAGTCCTTGGGGTGCCGTTACAAGATGATTGGACCCTTGTTCTACATACTACCATCCAAAGTCTTTTTACTAATTTTAGAATTCATTTGACACTTCGAAACCTTCACCAAACATAGGGACGTCAACTAGTTCAAATTAGCTAGTTTCCAGACGTCAAGATCATTCTTTGTCGTTTTGGCTATAACCTTTTCTAAATGAACTTATTACATTAATATAGGTCTGGAAACATCATTTTAAAAATTATTCAATAGATTAAGCTCTAGTTTAAGTCATGGCATTTCCAGAGTGTTAAATTATCCCCCCCCCCCCCTCCTTAGGAAAATTCGTCCCCGAATGACAATAAAATATTTTTGGAGGGTAAGGATAGATTCAATACTAGCAGCCCAGCCAACAACAACATAAAATCATAATGAGTCACAGGTCATAGGAGTACTTCACAACTCCTTTCAACACATATCACAACATTATACATAGCACTCAATTCATAATGCACAACATATAAGAGCTCCATATTCATAACACAGTGAGGAATTTCCTTCTCAACATTATCATGAGCTCAAAATAAATCAAGTAGTTACCATTCTATCATTCCTCTCAAGATAACAACAAAACAGAAAAATCTCAAGAAGACACATGCATAATATTTCATATAAGGGCAAGAAAAAAGTATAAAGACATTTTCTTAAAACTCTAGTTGGTACAACTTTTACCAAAAAATGCACCTATTTAGAAAGCAAGTCAATTTCATGATTATTAATTAATTTTTTTATTAAAAGGAATGTATATTCTCAATGAGTAAAAAGATGAGGGTAGCGGGACTTCATGTCGGCTTCAGCCTCCCATGTTGCACCCTCAACAAGATGGTTCCTCGATAGAACTTTTACAGAGGCAACCTCCTTGTTTCTCAACTTCTTGACTTGGCGATGTAGGATCTCAATCGGAACCTCTTCATAAGAGAGGTTCTCATCCATCCCTAAACCTTCAATAGGCAGAATGGATATAGGGTCTCCTATGCATTTCTTGAGCATAGAAACATGTAACACTGGATGAACTGAAGATAGTTCACTACGTAGTTTAAAAACATAGGCAACCTTCCCAATTCGTTGTAAAACCTCATAAGGACCACAATGTCGGGGACTCAACTTACCCTTCTTACAAAACCTCATCACCCCTTTCATAGGTGAAATTTTCAAATAGCTATGATCACCTATTTCAAACTCAAGGTCTCTTATTCTATTGTAGGCATAAGAGTTTTGCCGACAATAGGCTGTCTTTAATCTATATCTTATGATTCAGACCTTCTCTATAGCCTCATAGATAATCTCTGGACCAAGGAGTAAGGAATCACCAACCTCAAACCATCCAACCGGAGACCTACATCTTCTACCATAAAGAGCTTCAAAAGGTGCCATAGAGATGCTCGAATGGTAAATATTGTTGTAGGATAACTCAATCAAAGGTAGATGATCATCCCAACTTCTTTTGAAATCAATAACATATGCACTTAACATATCGTCAAGGGTCTGAATGGTAAGTTCCGCTTGGCCATCTTTCTGAGGATGAAAAGCGGTGCTAAGTTTCACTTGAGTACCTAAACCCTTTTGAAAATCTTTCCAAAAACGAGAAGTGAATTGGGCACCTCTATCCGAAATGATGGACAAAGGAATCCCATGAAGACTCACAATCTCATTAATGTAGATTCTTGCATAATCTTCGACGATATAAGTAGACTTTGCAGGAATAAAGTGGGCAGATTTGGTCAACCTATCCAAAATAACCCATATGGAATCATTTTGCCTCCGGGTTCGAGGCAACCCAACAAGAAAGTCTATATTGATGGCCACCCACTTCCAAGTAGGAACATCCATGATTTGAGTTAAACCACCTCATTTTAGATGCTCGGATTTAACTTGTTGGCGGTTTAGACACTTAGCAACAAAATCTTCTATGTCCCTTTTTAAACCATCCCACCAATAGACCTCTCTAAGGTCATGATACATTTTGGTGGCACCCAAATGTATAAAATAACGAGAACCACGGGCTTCTTCTAGAACTCAATTTCTCAAATCCTCAACATTCGGTACACATAATCTCCCCCCCTTGGGAGAATGACTCATTGAGCTTACAAAGTACCTATTCCTTCAGCTCCATCAATAGTGGATCAAGATGCTGCTTAGATTTTACCTCCACCACTAATGATGAGTCGGAGTTATGATAGACCATGAAACCACTATTTGGAGAATCTTCTAACCGCACACCTAATCGAGCCAGCCTATGAACATATTTCACAAGTTCTTTCCTCTCTTCTTCGACATGAGACACACTACCCATAGTAATAAGTATCAAAGAATCCGCAACCACATTGACCTTTTCAGGGTGGTAAAGGATACTAATGTCGTAATCCTTCAACGATTCTAGCCATCTTCTATGTCAGAGATTTAACTCTTTTTGTGTAAACACATATAAGTCAATAAACACATCAACATGCACACCATACAAGTAATGTCTCCATTTTTTCAAGGCAAAAACTCCAGCAGCTAACTCAAGATTATGAGTTGGATAATTCTTCTCATGAATTTGGAGTTGCCTAGAAGCATAATCAATCATCTTGCCATGTTGCATGACGACACATCCCAAGCCAACTCGGGAAGCATCACAATACACTACAAAACCTGCATTACCCTCCGGTAAGGTCAACACCGGAGTGGAGGTAAGCTTATCTTTCAACTCTTGAAAACCTTTCACACAAGCTTCTGACCACTCAAACTTCACCTTCTTTTGGGTCAAAGCTGTCAAAGGAGAAACAATGGACGAAAATACATAAACAAACCTTCTATAATACCTGGCTAGACACAAGAAACTCCTTATGTCAGTGGGAGTCAAAGGTCTAGTCCAATTTATGACCGTATCCGTCTTCTTCGGATCAATTTCTACACCCTCACCAGAGATAATATGGCCAAGAAAGCAACCGACCTCAACCAAAATTCACACTTGCTGAATTTTGCATACAGTTGGTGTTCTTTGAGGACTTGCAAGACCAACCTCAAGTGACTCTCATGCTCATTTTCATTCTTGGAGTATATCAAAATATTATCAATGAACACAATCACAAATGAGTCGAGGTAATCTCGTAAAACTTTATTCATTAGGTCCATAAACGCCGTTGGGGCATTTGTTAACCCAAAAAACATAACTAGAAATTCATAGTGACCATATCTAGTACGAAAAGCTGTTTTGGTAACATCTTCACCTCTCACCCTAAGTTGGTGGTATCCCGACCTTAAGTAATCTTGTCAAAGTAACAAGCACATTCGAGTTGATCAAATAGATCATCAATCCGAGGGAGAGGATACTTGTTCTTTCTGGTGACCTTATTGAGTTGGCGATAATCAATGCACATTCTAAGAGACCTATCCTTCTTCTTAACAAACAAGAACGGAGCACCCCAAGGAAAAATACTAGGATGAATAAAATCCTTGTCTAGTAAATCCTTGAGTTGAAGCTTCAACTCTTTCAATTCAGCCGGAGCCATCCTATATGAAGGAATAGAATGGGGTTCGTATCCGGTAACAAATCAATGTCAAAGTCAATTTTCCATTCAGGAGGAAACCCTGGAATGTCATTAGGAAAAACCTCTGGATATTTCCTTACTACGGGGACTGACTCAATTGAGGGAGTTTCACATTATAGGTCCTTAACCCTCACCACATGGTATAAAAAACTCTTGGCTATAATCCTACAATCCTTCAAGCAAGAAATGATTTGACCCCTTGGCATAGAATTTCCCCCCTTCCACTCAAGAATGGGTTCATTTGGAAATTGGAAATTCACCACCCTTGTTCAACAATCTAAGGAAGCAAAATATGCATGAAGCCAATCCATATCCAAGATGATATCAAAGTCAAACATGTCAAGTTCTACAAAATCAAAAAGATTGACTTTATTGGGCAGCATTACAGGACATTTCCTATAGACTCTTTTTGCAACCACAAAGTCGCACATTGGGGTACAAACCAAAAAGGGTTCAATCAAAACTTTGGGAAGTACATCAAACTTCTTAACTACCAAAGGTGTAACAAAATAAAGGGTAGCGCTGGGATCAAGCAAAGCAAAAACATTAACAAAGAAGACTTGTAACATACCCGTCACAACGTTGGGAGAGTTCTCTTGTTCACCCCTAGCCTTGAGTGCATAGAAACGATTCCTTTTTTGAGCTTCAGAGATAGGACCGCTTGGTTGAGTTTGGCTACTCCCCTTACCTTAACTTCTCACATTAGGACAATCGTTCACCATATATCCACCTTTACCACAACCATAGCAACTATTAGTCCCCAAAAAGGAATTCACCCACATGTTTCTTACTACACTTACCACAAGTTGGTCTTTCTCTGGGAGGATCAACATTTCTCCCCTTTTGAGGTTTAGGATTAGAACCTCTATCATTGCTATTCTTGGAGAAATTCAAAGGGACTTGGTTCGAAAAACTCTTCTTGAATTTAGGCTTGTCTCTAACATCAAGTCTATTCTTAGAAGAACTACTTTCAAAATACCTTGCCTTCTTAGCTTCTCTGTTCCTCTTCCTTAGACGACTCTCCTCTACTTGTTGTTCATGAACCATCAACCTAGAAAGATCCATATTGTCATGAAGAATGGATGCACGACATTCTTCTTCAATCTCTTCAGACACGCCCGTCACATAACGACTCATTTCATCCCTAGCATTTGAAACCAAAGAAGAAGCATATTTGACACCTTAATAAACTTTAAGGAGTATTCCTTAACACTCATACATCCTTGACGAAGGTTGATAAACTCTTATACCATAGCTTCTCTTTGCTCCCTTGGGAAGAATCTGTCAAGAAGGGCCTTTTTGAAGATCTCCCAAATCACGGGACCACCTCCTAAAGACCTACTATCCTTCCACTTATTGTACCATGTCTGAGCCAGGTCCTTGAGTTGATAGGCAGCAAGCTTAGCCTTTTCAGTAGTACTTACCCCCCATAGAAAACAAGATCTTATAGACCTCATCAAGGAAATCTTGGTGGTCTTCATCAACTTTTGATCCAAGGAAAATAGGAGGATTCATCCTTGTGAAATCTCTTAGACGGACAACCATAGTACTAGCGTGTTGGTTCTCTCGATGAACAACCTCTCTATTAGCGTGTGCCGTAATAGCTTGGGCTTGAGTGGTGTGATATACTGAATTCTGAGCTAACTAAATGTAATGACCAAATTTATAACATCCTAAGACGGAATACTAACTGAACTGTAAATATGGTTAATGCTTAGAGTCTGATTGAAATGTGGGATCTACTAATAACCGATAACAAAACCACATGAGCTAAATGTGGAGTTCGATGTATATGCCCCATCGAGAGGACCCAATATACCATGGCATAGGAATAAAGGCATGTTGTCGTGATCACGAAATTGATGCCCACATAGGGGACTTACAATACTTGGCTAGTAGTTCTGGAACTATTTAAGTATCCTAGTCCAACTCCGTATTATGCTATTTCCAATGAATTAAGTGATTAACATATTATGGCTGAATTTTTGTATATGCAGGATAGCCCAAAACTGAACACGCAAACTGAGAATGCAATTTAATATGATAATTATGCATTAATAACTAAGGCATGTATATCTGAAGTAACTGAAATATCTGACCTAGCATGTGTAATTCAAGAACTAAAGAAATACATAGTTAATGTTCTGAAATTTATGTTATAAATTGAATAATAACCTTACAATCTGATTTGGAACATATATCTAACTGATTAATGATGATCTGCATTAATTCTAGAAATCCTAGATATATTCATGATAAGAGAGAGAATAAAGAACTGACTGAAAATTAGGGACCTAACGGGTGAAAGGAACCCACTAGTGAAATCTCACATACCTAGTGATGAGAGAACCAGGATTCTTGACCTTTTTCTCCTCTCTTACTTCTCATTTTCTATGTTTTGATTTATGATCTTGACTTAGGTAAGTTCTTGTTATGTTTCTAGTCTGAAAGTGACTATAATCTCATGATTTAGGGCTAAAACAACGTATCTTAGGGGTTAAACGAACTAGGAAAAGAACAAAGACCCCTAAAAATTTTGATGTCGGACGAATCGACGACCTGGACTGATGGGCCATCATTCAATCGACAGTCCGTCGTTTAGGTCTGCTCAACATGCCTTCACTAAAATGGGCATAACTTTTTACTCGAAGGTTGGATTTTATTTAGCAAACTCAACTGCTATGGAAAGATAATTCAATTATATAACATATCATAGTTACTAAATGTTATGACCATTTGATGTTGACCCTATCAACAAATTCCCCCTAACTAATTGCTAACCTCACCTACGATCATACCTACGGACCGTAAATCGAATGACGGTCCGTGCTGGTCATCCGTAGTTCATGTCAGAGGCTGGGTAACTTGAGTGTCAATCCATGGAAACAGACCATGCACCATCGTCTGACTTACGGACCATAGGTCTATCCGTGGATCGATACTTAGTCGATATCTGGGCTGAGTTTTGGGGGAGTTGGAAATCTGGGAATTGGAAATTTTCAAGTTTTCAAAAACTAAGGGAAAAAATGACTCCAAACTTAAGACATTGTTCAAAACTAGAATAGTAATTCTCTATCTGATTACTCAATGTCTTGATAATAAAGTAAGAATTTAAAAACATATTTATAGTTGTCGATAATTATGCTGCAAATGATCAGTCGACGCAATAAGTCAGGATCACCGATCAACTCAGCGATCCGCCCTTTGTCATTTGTACCATCGTTTTTCTTTGGCCTTCAGCAGCCTTGATGTTCTATAACTTAGGGCGATAGAGCACTGCATTGCGGAACCGTTCAACGACACACCAACTACTCCTTTTGATTGCCGACATGATTTTTCCCTTCAGGGCTTAGCACACTAGAACATAAGGTGAAATTAAGGCCATTCGGCGACACGCCTAATGGATAAGGTGATCCTCAAGCCTTGTTTTTTTGTTCATTCTAGCTACCTTTTTCGTTTTTTCTCCTTAGTATCCATGCTTTGGTCCTCATTCCAAATCCCTGAAATGCAAGGATTCATATCAGTTATAGTAAGAAAATATGAATTTAAGAACACTAAATATATTATAATATACCCCTAAATAAGTCCAAATTGTAGATTCATCACCGTCCATAGGGCGTGGATGGACCTACGGGGTGGTCCCCTTCTGTCACACCCCAACCCTAGGTGAGGCGGACAAGTACCCTAGGAGTACATGCTTTATAAGTAACTTATGATGAGAAAGTAGACTATTATGCAGATTACTGATGAAAAGCTTTATATACAACACATGTTGACTAGCTAAACCAATATATGTGACAAGTGAAACTATGAATATAGATGATAGCTTTACAATGTCTACAAAGCCTCTACTGGAATTCATGCCTTGAAAATATGCATAGCAAAGACTCGACAAAGCCCCAAATCAACATGGAGCTCACCAACAACAACTGAGTATGATGTGCTTCTATTGGGGAGATCTACTTTTGAATACATGTACCTGCAGCATGAAATGCAGCGCCCCAATAAGGGACATCAGTACGAAAGAATGTACTGAATATGTAAAGAATAATACAAACATACGTGACATGAGAGTTCAAGTGAAGCCAAATACCAATAGATAAGGATTAGAGACCACCTTTGCTTATACTTGTGGAATCGTGCATGTTACATTCTTTTCTTTACTGTTCTGTGCGTTATAATATTGTAAGCCATATGATAGAAATGACCAGCTGATCAGTGGTAGGAGAGGATGACCCATGCTAGGCAAATTAACCCCTGGGATGTTGTCCTCATAATTTCACAAATTGGGATCGCCCCATGCTAGGCTTTCGCCCCTGAGCTGCCACCCTCTTATACCAATTGGGATCGGCCCATGATAGGCTTTTGCCCCTGAGCTTCCACCCTTCTATAAGCAATCGGGATTGACCCATGCTAGGCTTTGCCCCTGGGATGCCACCCATAATTATACAAATTTCTTCACTAAGATGTTTTTTAATCTTTGAGATTGTTGCTTTGATAGTCATAACTCTTTTGACACTGTACTTTGGATAATCATAACTCTTAATATTTATCTTTTGTTGATAATAAATCATTTGGGATTGATGTTTTGGTGGTCATAATCATTGTTGAGATTCCAGTAGTAGAAGACATACGAATATGGACTAACGATAATGACAATGACGTGGGAAGCAAATGTGACACCAACATAATACTTCTTCTATGACTCAGTACGCATTTTTGACATCTCAAATTGAAGCACATACAAAGTGAAGACATTTAACTTTCAGACAAGAGATTTGAACTCTATATGATAGACAAATACTCACCAACTAATATCAAAGACAAGGTATACATGAATGTGGAACCAAGGAAGAATGTGGACAAATTCAACTTAAGAACGGATACATATTCCAAGTAAGTACATACATATAAATGTACAATAGAGCAAATAGACATCTTGTGAGGCAACATAATAGTCTAACACAATGGGAGTAATAACCAATAAAGGGAACACATGAACATGTGAAAAGATGACATATATGATGGAATAGACTATTGAACCAAGTTGGCAAGATAAGGGCAGATCGTGTATCCATCCTATAAACATATGTACCATGTGTAATCTAGGATCATTTTGACTTATATGGGGAATACGTGCCAGGGGTACTTTGACAATGAAACAAGTTTAAACCTTGCATGCTAACACTTGGTAGAGCAAAAATGCACATTTAGTAAAAAAGTCATAGTAGAGTGCTCACGTTAATTCTCTAGGGAGTACGAACAACATTTATGGATCAGTCACTAACAAGAGCACTTAGAAAGCTTACAAGTGTTTGGATTTATGCCATGGAAATAGGAAATCAAATAGCCTTACATACCTTGCTGGACAAAAATGGATATCACAATGAGTTAACCATCTTCCTTTCAGATTATTTATCTACAATGGAGTAAATAATAAAAACTAATATTAGTTTCTAAACAATTTTGGGACTTGATTAGACCAAAGCAGTAATTGACAGTATATCTATAATTGATCCCATCCAGAGTTCTTCCATCCATTTCCCCTTAATTATTTTTATAAGGTCCTCCGAAATCCCTCAGGCTTCATCACGTCTAGAAAACAATATTAAAGGAATGGCAGGAAGTAAGCTCATGCAACACTCAATAAGTGGTGTATCACTACACTTTCAATGTTCTATCCTCTAACCATTTTTCATGACTTCTCTACATATCCAGCCTGAACCTCTTATTTTTATGATACACAAAACAGTCCCTAAGCCTCACAATGTGGAAATAGCAATACGAACTCATGACTGCCGATCATCATCCTATGAATTCCAACTAACATTTAGATTCTCAAAACAAGATCACAATCAAAATTTAAGGGGACTCCACTCTATGTATGTCCCAACAAGCACCTCCTTCCTGAACATTCACCAAGCTCACACCATACAGAGGCAACACTCAGCAGTTCATTAACACACATACAAACTTTTACAAATAATGTAAGAACAAGAGAGGGATGAAAATTTCCACAGCTTACCTTGCTAGACAGAAACCTCAATTGCCAAGACTTGGATTCTTTAAGGTTTAGGTTGTCCTTTTCCCCTTACCTTGATGTTAATTCATATTATTCACTTTAATTTCTTAAGATGGAGATGTTCTACCAACTTGTACTTTAAAAACACCTGTTTCCTTCAGATTCTAATGGTGAAGTTGTAGAACAGAACACTTTGGAGCTTCTATGGCTTTCCTTGGGAGTAATTTTCTTGAAAATAAGTGATGACAGAGAGGTGATAATCTTGAGTGCTTTAGAGGTCCCTTTTCGACGTTTTCACTTAATAAATTGGAGAAATAATATGGTCCTTTACTTTTAAGCAAGAAGGTGCATCACCTCCTTAGTTTCTGCCACACATTTTTAAGTAGCTGCATCAGCTACTTGCTCTTTTCACTTAAATTCAGTCCACTTATACTAAGTAGGTGCATCACCTACTTGCTCTTTTCACTTAAATTCAGTCCACGTATTCTAAGTAGGTGCATCACCTACTTGCTCCTTTATAATTCAGTCCACTAATTCTAAGTAGGTGCATCACCTACTTGCTCCTTCTAACTTAAAATTCAGTCCACTAACTCTAAGTAGGTGCATCACCTACTTGCCCTTTTTCACTTAAAATGCAGTCCACTAATTCCAAGTAGGTGCATCACCTACTAGCATAGTTTAGTCAAGCAAGCACCTCAATTATTTTACACCATTTTCTCCATCTTAAATTCTTTACAAGACCGTAGCACTAAATACACACTTGACCACTTTGACTTTTATATCGAATACCACCTTTTACTGTCCCGAGTTTGAATTGTTTTTTTTGTTCAATTATTCGTATGTGTGTTGGAAGGCATGGGGTATTACAACTTCAAACATATTATATTGTCACCAGTGGCATAGGAAACCGAGTCCATAACTATACCACAAGGGAATTTTTAATCGACATATACATAGAACTAGTTCACGTAGAATATGGGGTGTTAGATCCTCCCTTTCTTATGATCATTCGTCCTCGAATGATGGGTGATGCTTATAGTTTTTTTAACGTAGGTATTTCATTTGGAGATTTGCGAGTGTTCCCATCATAAATAGGACTGCAAAATCCATAGACTAATCTAAAACACGTATAGACAAGTCTAGAACGAAGTCTTAATAGATACGGTTCATAAAATAATAAAATGACAAATTAAACCCCTTTCTTAATCATATAACTCACTGATGATACACAAATAGAACTCTTACAAATAAGGAATTTAATACCCTACTAAACTCAAGACATGCAAATGACATATCAAATGAACAAATGCTAGTAGGACTTATGATCATATAAGGGGACCACATGATCTCAAATCCTTATGATGATGTTTTGAATGAGGAGAGTTACTTAGGATCTCTACCATCTTCTATTCACAAGTATCTTATGTCATATTCTATTCCTTGCCTAATACTTCAATGGAGGTTACACATTTTGAGCCTAGCTTTTGGGCCTTAACAATCAAGAATAACTAGTATCTTCAAATTTTTTGTATATGGAACGGACACATAAAATCATAGGCCTAACCTATTGGGGCAGTACTTTCCCTTCTCTTTTATCTCATGACGTTTTTTCGATGCTCATCTTATAAGATCGTCTAGCTGTTAATATAAACTCTAAAGTTTTATGTCGCACATTTGAATAGGGCATTATGCTAAGTTATATATCAATGGTTGATTAAATTTACATATGCCCAACCTTTTCTGGTCAAAATCTTCACAACATAATGATACAAGGAAATGTTTTCCCAATTTTTTTTAGAACTCAAATCAGTAAGCACAAAGGGGCATAGTATACAGATGAATAAGTCACATTCGACATGACACATAGGCGGACTAGCCCAAAAGGGAGATCACATGATGCATGAGTACATAAGCTAAGACATGTAGACTATATGGCATGTAAACATATAAGAAAATGAACTACGGAACACAAATCACATTGAGCAACTGCGTTGTATCGCATAGATAGGTGGACTAACATGGCAATGAGTACACATATGAAATATGAGCAAGTGAAGCACATGACACATGGCCAGAAAAGCTATTAGGCCTGTAATGTTTAATCAAGTAGGCTACCAGGCATGTAAAATATATAGAAATGGTTTATGATGCATATGCCATGTCAACAAGTAGTATGTGATTAATATAACCCACGAGTACTAATTTTGCCCATATCATATGATCAATTAGCCTGCAGTACCCACACAATATGGACAAGTGACATGTGGAAAGTAACCAGTGCAATAAATAACATGTAGGGAAAGGTCCTAAGAAAACTTACGATAATAAACAATGGTGCTCCAACTTACATGCAATAATTCTATGCCATTAGGTAATATGTGAGAAAGTAATCCATAAAGGACAAATGTCATACAAATATATGAGTTATAGAACATGTAGCATATATGATTATATATCAAACCATCTTTGGAAGATATCCTATAGAACTACTCTTTATATTTAAGGGGGAAAAAACACAGTCTTAAGAGTTAGGTTATGGGTGGAATAATTTTGTTCATATTCCTTACTCACCTCAAAGCACATACAGTTGATTTCCCCATATACTTTCTTCAATCTCCTTGGAATTCTTATAGATGTTCTGCTATTGGGGATTTGCTTCCCCAGTAGGTCAATATAAATACCCCAGTTAAGATAGAAAAATAAAATCATCAATAGTTCATTTTTGGAGTAGAAGTCTGAGGTCAACTTTGCCTTCATTACTAGCTTGTGTTACATCACGCTCAATGCCTGGTTCCCTTTGAGGGTCGAAATATAAAATAATTAGTAAAGATTGAACGCACCATAAACATGAACACTAATAACATGTAAATGTCAGGTATCTTTAAAGTTATATCATGATTCATAAAACCTTAGAGTGCTCCCTTTGGGCTTAACTAGATAGAGTTCTGGCCATACCAATAGGTTATTTTTTAAAAAAAATAAGTTAGGGTGCTCCGACTCTTTTGTCATGCAATATAGCAAATAATAACAACTAGCATATGATCAATTTTTACTATTATTGATAAATTACTGCATGCATATATTAAATGAATCCTGTAATAACTCTATTCAATTTGATGGATGTCTATACATGTGTATGATGCTCTACTTCTCTTTGGTACTAATGATGTGGATGAACTAGGACCTTCTATCTAGGTAACCTTTCTATTCACCTTTGTTTTTCTTGTTGTTATCTAGACTTCAGTCAATACTAAACTGACTTCTCTGTCTAACAAAGGTTCACAAAGTTGTTCCCATGTGCACCATTATAACTCGTTAGAGTTGAAAAAATTGATAACATTTTCTTGCTATACACTTAGTAATCACTATTTCATAACTACCTATCTCACTCCTCTATAGCATCATCAATATCACTCCTACTCCTATGTTTAGGGAATTTGATGTATCCCATCTCTCAACTTCATTCTCACATGCTTCCTATCTGACAAGTACCTTTTGATCAAAACTAGTAGCTTCATACACTCTGATCCCACTATGTATAACCTGACTAATTACGACTTAGGTCTAACTAATCAACTTTCCTTTTGTTAACTTTACCCTTTAGTCACATCCTGATTCTCTGTATCCAAAACATAGATCATAATAGGAACTGCCATACATATATCATTTTCAGCAATTGGCACACTTATCATAAGTTTTATAACCATGAAAAGAATACAAATGTTATTAGTACTTATTCGAGGTTGTTGGCACATACCATATATTTATATTAACATACTCGGGAGGACATACGGTGATAATTTAAGCCTTGCCAGCCAATTAGGGGTATCTCTAGTGACACTATTGCACTGATACATCCACCTATAAAATTGAGAAACTAGTTTAACTACATCAATTTCGAGAACATGTGTAACGCTGAGAATTCGATGTATATCAAAGACTAAGAACAAGTGTCCTCTACAGGAATAGATTTTGTAAGTATGGAGGATATATAGAACTAAAGAGCTGGTTACATCCTCCTAATAAGATGTGCCTGGAAATGCTACAACAAATATATGTAACTAGGTAACAAATCATTCTTGAACCAACATGATGCAAATGGTACCAATACAACTTTAGATGCAAATAACATAAAAGGCTTTACAACTGAGAACGAATAAAATTAGCTAAATCAAGTCAAACTTTTGGTAACTTGAGGTCCTTTCTGTATGTCACATTCTGACACTTTAACAACTGTTAACCTTAGCCATAGTTAATATGAATAGCATGATCCGATACAACTGGAAATTGGCTTCTTAACTTCGCTCTATCGCACGATCAGGATTATGAAGGAAGGTAACTTTCCTAAATATCCAAGCAGCCCCTAATTATAAATGTGGCGCGCAAAACATTCATAACTAAGGCTCTACTAGACACGGCTTTGTAGACTCCCTATGATGAACTGCTCTGATACCACTTATGTCACACCCCAACCCTAGGTGAGGCAGACAAGTACTCTAGGAATATATGCTTTACAAGTAACCTATGATGAGAAAGTAGACTATTATGCAGATTACTGATGAAAAGCTTTATATACAACACATGTTGACTAGCTGAACCAATATATGTGACAAGTGAAACTATGAATACAGATGATAGCTTTACAATGTCTACAAAGCCTATATATGAATCCATGCTTTGAAAATACGCATAGTAAAGACTCGGTAAAGCCCCAAATCAACATGGAGCTCACCAACAACAACTGAGTCATGTGCTTCTATTGGTGAGATCTACTTTTCAATACCTATACCTGCAGCATGAAATGCAGCGCCCGAATAAGGGACGTCAGTACGAAAGAATGTACTGAATATGTAAGGCATAATACAACCATATATGACATGAGAGTTCAAGTGAAACCAAATACCAATAGATAAGGATTAGAGACCACATTTGCTTATACTTGTGGAATTGTGCATGTTACATTCTTTTCTTTACTTTTCTGTGCGTTATAATATTGTAAGCCATATGATAGAAATGACCAGCTGATCAGTGGTAGGAGAGGATGACCCATGCTAGGCAATTTAACCCCTGGGATGCTGTCATCATAATTCCACAAATTGGGATCGGCCCATGCTAGGCTTTCGCCCCTAAGCTGCCACCCTTCCATACCAATTAGGATCGGCCCATGCTAGGCTTTCGCCCCTGAGCTGCCACCCTCTTATACCAATCGGGATCGGCCCATGCTAGGCTTTCGCCCCTGAGCTGCCACCCTTCTATAAGCAATTTGGATCGCCCCATGATATGCTTTGCCCCTGGGATGCCACCCATAATTATACAAATTTCTTCACTAAGATTTTTTTTAATCTTTGAGATTATTGCTTTGATGTTCATAACTCTTTTGACACTGTACTTTGGATAATCATAACTCTTTTGAGATTTATCTTTTGTTGATAATAACTCATTTGGGATTGATGTTTGGGTGGTCATAATCATTGTTGAGATTCCGGTAGTAGAAGACATACGAATATGGACTAACGATAATGACAATGACGTGGGAAGCAAATGTGACACCAACATAATACTTCTTCTATGACTCAGTACGCATTTTTGACATCTCAAATTGAAGCACATACAAAGTGAAGACATTTAACTTTCAAACAAGAGATTTGAACTCTATATGATAGACAAATACTCACCAACTAATATCAAAGACAAGGTATACATGAATGTGGAACCAAGGAAGAATGTGGACAAATTCAACTTAAGGACGGATACATATTCCAAGTAAGTACATACATATAAATGTACAATAGAGCAAAGAGACATCTTGTGAGGCAACATAATAGTCTAACACAATGGGAGTAATAACCAATAAAGGGAAAACATGAACATGTGAAAAGATGACATATATGATGGAATAGACTATTGAAGTAAGTTGGCAAGATAAGGGCATATCGTGTATCCATCCTATAAACATATGTACCATGTGTAATCTAGGATCAGTTTGACTTATATGGGAAATACGTGCCAGGGGTACTTTGACAATGAAACAAGTTTAAACCTTGCATGCTAACACTTGGTAGAGCAAAAATGCACATTTAGTAAAAAACTCATAGTAGAGTGCTCACTTTAATTCTCTAGGGAGTACGAACATCATTTATGGATCAGTCACTAACAAGAGCACTTAGAAAGCTTACAAGTGTTTGGATTTATGCCATGGAAATAGGAAATCAAATAGCCTTACATACCTTGCTGGACAAAAATGGATATCACAATGAGTTAACCATCATCTTTTCAGATTATTTATCTACAATGGAGTAAATAATAAAAACTAATATTAGTTTCTAAACAAGTTTGGGACTTGATCAGACCAAAGCAGTAATTGACAATATATCTATAATTGATCCCATCCAGAGTTCTTCCATCCATTTCCCCTTAATTATTTTTATAAGGTCCTCCGAAACCCGTCAGGCTTCATCACGTCTAGAAAACAGTATTAAAGGAATGGCAGGAAGTAAGCTCATGCAACACTCAATAAGTGGTGTATCACTACACTTTCAATGTTCTATCCTCTAACCATTTTTCATGACTTCTCTACATATCCAGCCTGAACCTCTTATTTTTATGATACACAAAACAGTCCCTAAGCCTCACAATGTGGAAATAGCAATATGAACTCATGACAGCCGATCAACATCCTGTGAATTCCAACTAACATTTAGATTCTCAAAACAAGCTCACAATCAAAATTTAAGGGGACTCCACTCCATGTATGTCACAACAAGCACCTCCTTCCTGAACATTCACCAAGCTCACACCATACAGAGGCAACACTCAACCGTTCATTAACACACATACAAACTTTTACAAATAATGTAAGAACAAGAGAGCGATGAAAATTTCCACAACTTACCTTGCTAGACAGAAACCTCAATTGCCAAGACTTGGATTATTCAAGGTTTAGGTTGTCCTTTTCCCCTTACCTTGATGTTAATTCATATTATTTACTTTAATTCCTTAAGATGGAGATGTTCTACCAACTTGTACTTTAAAAACACCTGTTTCCTTCAGATTCTAATGGTAAAGTTTTAGAACAGAACTCTTTGGAGCTTCTATGGCTTTCCTTGGGAGTAATTTTCTTCAAAATAAGTGATGACGGAGAGGTGATAAGCTTGAGTGCTTTAGAGGTCCCTTTTGGACGTTTTCACTTAATAAATTGTAGAAATAATATGGTCCTTTACTTTTAAGAAAGAAGGTGCATCACCTCCTTAGTTTCTGCCACACATTTTTAAGTAGCTGCATCAGCTACTTGCTCTTTTCACTTAAATCCAGTCCACTTATACTAAGTAGGTGCATCACCTACTTGCTCTTTTCACTTAAATTCAGTCCACTTATTCTAAGTAGGTGCATCACCTACTTGCTCCTTTATAATTCAGTACACTAATTCTAAGTAGGTGCATCACCTACTTGCTCCTTCTAACTTAAAATTCAGTCCACTAACTCTAAGTAGGTGCATCACCTACTTGCCCTTTTTCACTTAAAATGCAGTCCACTAATATTAAGTATGTGCATCACCTACTTGTCACCTACTAGCATAGTTTAGTCAAGCAAACACCTCAATTATTTTACACCATTTTCCCCATCTTAAATTCTTTAAAAGACCGTAGCACTAAATACACACTTGACCACTTTGACTTTTATATTGAATACCACCTTTTACTGTCCCGAGTTTGAATTGTTTTTTTTGTTCAATTATTCGTATGTGTGTTGGAAGTCATGGGGTATTACAACTTCAAACATATTCTATTGTCACCAGTGGTATAGGAAACCGATTCCATAACTATACCACAAGGAAATTTTTAATCGACATATACATAGAACTGGTACACGTAGAATACGGGGTGTTAGATCCTCCCTTCCTTATGATCATTCATCCTCGAATGATGGGTGATGCTTATAGTTTTTTTAACGTAGGAATTTCATTTGGAGATTTGCGAGTGTTCCCATCATAAATAGGACTGCAAAATCCATAGACTAGTCTAAAACACGTATAGACAAGTCTAGCACGAAGTCTCAATAGATACGGTTCATAAAATAATAAAATGACAAATTAAACCCCTTTCTTAATCATATAACTCACTGATGATACACAAATAAAACTCATACAAATAAGGAATTTAATACCCTACTAAACTCAAGACATGCAAATGACATATCAAATGAACAAATGCTACTAGGACTTATGATCATATAAGGGGACCACATAATCTCAAATCCTTATGTTGATGTTTTGAATGAGGAGAGTTACTTAGGATCTCTACCATCTTCTATTCCCAAGTATCTTATGTCATATTCTATTCCTTGCCTAATACTTCAATGGAGGTTACACATTTTGAGCCTAGCTTTTGGGCCTTAACAATCAAGAATAACTGGTATCTTCCAATTTTTTGTATATGGAACGGACACATAAAATCATAGGCCTAACCTATTAGGGCAGTACTTTCCCTTCTCTTTTAGCTCATGACACTTTTTCGATGCTCATCTTATAAGATCGTCTAGCTGTTAATATAAACACTAAAGTTTTATGTCGCACATTTGAATACGGCATTATGCTAAGTTATATATCTATGGTTGATTAAATTTACATATGCCCAACCTTTTCTGGTCAAAATCTTCACAACATAATGATACAAGGAAATGTTTTCCAATTTTTTTTTCAGAACTCGAATCAGTAAGCACAAAGGGGCATAGTATACAGATGAATAAGTCACATTGGACATGACACATAGGCTGACTAGCCCAAAACGGAGATCACATGATGCATGAGTACATAAGCTAAGACATGTAGACTATATGGCATGTAAACATATAAGAAAATGAACTATGGAACACAAATCACATTGAGCAAGTGCGTTGTCTCGCATAGATAGGTGGACTAACATGGCAATGAGTACACATATGAAATATGAGCAAGTGAAGCACATGACACATGGCCAGAAAAGCTATTAGGCCTGTAATGTTTAAGCAAGTAGGCTACCAGGCATGTAAAATATATAGAAATGGTTTATGATGCATATGCCATGTCAACAAGTGGTATGTGATTAATATAACCCACAAGCACTAATTTTGCCCATATCATATGATCAATTAGCCTGCAGTACCCACACAATATGGACAAGTGACATGTGGAAAGTAACCAGTACAATAAATAACATGTAGGAAAAGGTCCTAAGTAAACGTACGACAATAAACAAGGGTGCTCTAAAGCGGATAACACTTACATGCAATAATTCTATGCCATTAGGTAACATGTGAGAAAGTAATCCATAAAGGATAAATGTCATACAAATATATGAGTTATAGAACATGTAGCATATATGATTATATGTCAAACCATCTTTGGAAGATATCCTATAGAACTGCTCTTTATATTTAAGGGGGAAAAAACACAGTCTTAAAAGTTAGGTTACGGGTGGAATGATTTTGTTCATATTCCTTACTCACCTCAAAGCACATACAATTGATTTCCCCATATACTCTCTTCAATCTCCTTGAAATTCTTATAGATGTTCTGCTATTGGGGATTTGCTTCCCCAGTAGGTCAATATAAATACCCCAGTTAAGATAGAAAAATAAAATCCTCAATAGTTCATTTTTGGAGTGGAAGTCTGAGGTCAACTTTGCCTTCATTACTATCTTGTGTTACATCACGCTCAATGCCTGGTTCCCTTTGAGGGCCGAAATATAAAATAATTAGTAAAGATTGAACGCACCATAAACATGAACACTAATAACATGTAAATGTCAGGTATCTATAATGTTATATCATGATTCATAAAACCTTAGAGTGCTCCCTTTGGGCTTAACTAGATAGAGGTCTAGCCATACCAATAGGTTATTTTTTTAAAAAAATAAGTTAGGGTGCTCCGACTCTTTTCTCATGCAATATAGCAAATAATAACAACTATCATATGATCAATTTTTACTATGATTGATGAATTACTGCATGCATATATTAAATGAATCCTGTAATAGCTCTATTTAATTTGATGGATGTCTATACATGTGTATGATGCTCTACTTCTCTTTGGTACTAATGATGTGGATGAACTAGGACCATGTATCTTCTATCTAGGTAACCTTTCTATTCACCTTTCTTTTTTGTTGTTATCTAGACTTCAATCAATACTAAACTGACTTCTCTGTCTAACAAAGGTTCACAAAGTTGTTCCCATGTGCACCATTATAACTCGTTAGAGTTGAAAAAATTGATAACATTTTCTTGCTATACACTTAGTAATCACTATTTCATAACTACCTATCTCACTCCTCTATATCATCATCAATATCCCTCCTACTCTTATGTTTAGGGAATTTGACATATCCCATCTCTCAACTTCATTCTCACATGCTTCCTATCTAACAAGTACCTTTTGATCAAAACTAGTAGCTTCATACACTCTGATCCCACTATGTATAACCTGACTAATTACGACTTAGGTCTAACTAATCAACTTTCCTTTTGTTAACTTTACCCTTTAGTCACATCCTGATTCTCTGTATCCAAAACATAGATCATAATAGGAACTGCCATACATATATCATTTTCAGCAATTGGCACACTTATCATAAGTTTTATAACCATGAAAAGAATACAAATGTTATTAGTACTTATTCGAGGTTGTTGGCACATACCATATATTTACATTAACATACTCGGGAGGACATACGGTGATAATTTGAGCCTTGCCAGCCAATTAAGTGTATCTCTAGTAACACTATTGCACTGATACATCCACCTATAAAATTGAGAAACTGGTTTAACTACATCAATTTCGAGAACATGTGTAACGCTGAGAATTCGATGTATATCAAAGACTAAGAACAAGTGTCCTCTACAGGAATAGATTTTGTAAGTATGGAGGAAATATAGAACTCAAGAGCTGGTTACATCCTCCTAATAAGATGTGCCTAGAAATGCTACAACAAATATATGTATCTAGGTAACAAATCATTTTTGAACCAACATGATGCAAATGGTACCAATACAACATTAGATGCAAATAATATAAAAGCCTTTACAACTGAGAACGAATAAAATGAGCTAAATCTAGTCAAACTTTGGTAACTTGAAGTCCTTTCTGTATGTCACATGCTGACACTTTAACAACTGCTTACCTTAGCCATAGTTAATATGAATAGCATGATCCGATACAACTGGAAATTGGCTTCTTAACTTTGCTCTATCGCACGATCAGGATTATGAAGGAAGGTAGCTTTGCTAAATATCCAACCAGCCCCTAATTATAAATGTGGCGCACAACACATTCATAACTAAGGCTCTACTAGACACGGCTTTGTAGACTCCCTAGGACGAACTGCTCTGATACCACTTTTGTCACACCCCAACCCTAGGTGAGGCGGACAAGTACCCTAGGAATACATGCTTTAAAAGTAACCTATGATGAGAAAGTAGACTATTATGCAGATTACTGATGAAAAGCTTTATATAGAATACATGTTGACTAGCTGAACTAATATATGTGACAAGTGAAACTATGAATACAGATGATAGCTTTACAATGTCTACAAAGCCTATATATGAATCCATGCTTTGAAAATACGCATAGTAAAGACTCAGCAAAGCCCCAAATCAATATGGAGATCACCAACAACAACTGAGTATCATGTGCTTCTATTGGTGAGATCTACTTTTGAATACCTATACCTGCAGCATGAAATGCAGCGCCCCAATAAGGGACGTCAGTACGAAATAATGTACTGAATATGTAAGGCATAATACAACTAAAGCAGTTCCTGCACAGCTTCACTGTAACGTTAGGGGTGAAGTTGGAAATTCACCCCAAGCCTTTTTAAAATAGGAGGACAATTGTTTTAGGTGTTTAGGGGTATTTTAAGAGTATATAAGTGATTAAACTCTCATTTAAACCCTAGCACTAAGATCAAAACCTTTCCCCTCCTAAAGTTTCTCCAAAAACCTCCATAAGAGCTCAAGGTGAAGATGGAGCTTGAAGATGGATCTTCAATGGAGTTTCTTCTTCAATTATCTTTGGGTTCTTTTAATAAGGTATGGAGTTCTTCATCTAAGGCTTTCCTATCACCTTAGAGACAATTTCAAAGATGATTTTCAAATATTTCAAAAAGATGAAAAGTCCAATTTCTACTCTAAGTCTTGGGTTCTTGCATGAAACGTTTTCAAAGCTTAAGATATGATGTTATTGATGTATAATTGATATTTTCCAATGAAATTCTCCATCAACCCTTGATCTTCTCAAATCTCTAAATTTGACTAAAATATGAATGAATTGATCATGTTTTAATATTAATGAATTCATGTGTAGATTGTTATGGGCTTTTGATTTATGTATAGATTATGGTTTTATGGTTTAAAGGATGTTTAAATTTGATCAATTGAGTATTGAATATTCTTAGATCTATTTTATGTTAAGCTTATTGAATTGATATTGACTTAATGTTTAAAGATCATTGTGTAGTTTTCTATTGGCTATATTGAATAATGTAAGGATTGTATTCAATTGATGTATAGGTTATATTACATTAATAAATCTATATTGAATTAACCTAGATTCATTGAGTCTTATGGTTATGCTATTTAATTGATATTCATGGCCATGGGTAAGGGCCTTATGGTATCGAATTGAATGATGTAGCTTTGGATTGAAGTGGTGAGATTAAATGGGTGGTACGCTGCCTAACTCTCTTAATATTATGTATAGCTATTGTAATTTAGCTCTTGAATTATCTGTGATTGCTCTGGCACACTTATGGTGGCGGTGTTATGTGATTGATTTGGCCTTTTTAGCGTTACTTTATGCATTATGATGATCATGGCCTTGTCAGAACTACTTGAAGTAATATGATAATATGTGTAGTTGATTATGTGAAGTATGATTATATCTACCTACATGTTAAGTAATGTGAAAGTATGTGTTTCTTCTATTGAGTTTATTTAGGTAATCATGTAAGACTATGACTATATGTTCTTGTGTGTAGTCTTAGAGTTGATGCATGATTGTTCCTACTTGGCTATATGTATGATGATTATAATGATGATGGTATATTAGTGTATAGGATGACTTAAAGATGATAATGGTTGTTCCTATGTGCTTCTATAATGACATGTAATATGTTCTAAAGTGAAGTATGTTGTGTCTTGTCTTGGTTGACTTGTGTCCCTTACATGATACATGTATGAATATGAATATGAGATGTCTTGACTTAGGATTCTAAAGCCTCTTAGTCTTGAATGTATGAATGATATGTGAGACCTTGAATGATGATAAGAAGATCCTTTACGTGAAACCTTGAACCTAGTGGTAAGGTTATGAAACATTGAAGTCGAAAGTTGTAATGGTATCCTTCTTGTAATGAATGATGGACTTAAGGTTGATTGGCTTGAACGACATCATATCAATACTTAGTAAATTCATGATTAGCTTCTTGTAGCCATTGTAAGGCAGCCATAGGCGACCTCTTTGGTAGGGTAAATGTAATTGGGTTATGAACTTGATATGGAACCCTTTTGTATGAACCTTAATGTGAATTAATCTATGAGAACAAAGGCTAGCACCAAGTGAGTATGGTAAGGGAAGTAGCTCTAGTTAAAGGATGAGTCTAGAGTACAAAGTAAGCCCTTCATATTCCTTAACAATGTACCTACACGGGATGCGTCCATGTTCTACCATTGGCAAGTAGAACACCCTTCATCAGAGTAGGTTACAACTCCGGATACCATGCTTTCCTACCATTGTCTATGTCGGTTATTGCCTATTATCATCATGTGGGATACTTATTAGTATTGAAGAAGTTCTATGAAGTTTAGGTGGTGGCATGAGACACTATCTAGACATTGCACAATAGACTTTAAAGATGTTAGTGAGAGTCCCTAGGTCTTCTTCAAGACCATTACTTGAATGTCCTTATGTGATAAATGTCTCTTAAATGAACTAACGAATGTAATGACTTAAGTTAAGGAAGCATGTTAAATGAATAAGTTCTTATCTAGAGTAGTTAAGGGTTGTCTAGTTAAGGTATGAAGGGGGTATAGGAATGGTCACTTCATCTCTTACTTAGATAAGTCTTAATAATGATTCTACTTAATGAAAATGATTGATTATGTGGACATGATCCAAATTTAGGTAAGTCTTAAGGATTACTTAGGTAATCTTGAAGAGGTCAATTATGGAGATTCTCTTCTTGAGTTACTTGAGTAGGTCTTTTGATAACATTTGAAAGGGAGAATGTCATGTTTTATGTATGTTATTGTATTAAGTGAGAATGATTCTATCTTAGGTAGTCTATAGGATCCCTTGAGTGTGTGTGAAAGGGATTGTATGGGCGGTTGCTTCACAACTCACTCAAGTGAACCTTAGAATCACCTTTGTTAGGAGGATCTCATGTTCATGTGCTTGATGTATTGTAAATGGATATATCTCATTCTAAGTAGTCTTGAGGATCATCTAGGCATGCTTAGAGAGGGTGTAGGGCGGTCTCTCTTTGTGTTGCTTAAGTGAGTCTTAGGATAGCTTTTAGTAATGGAGTTGCATGTTAACTAATGCCTAAGAAGACATTAAGGAACTTCACTGTAACAGTGAAGGAGTTTACTGTACAGTGAAGTAGTTCACTGGAAAGTGTTCTTAAAAATGTGAATAATTGCTTAAATGATTTCTTATGTATTCCTAAAGTGTTAAATGTTGTTCTTATACTTATTGTATGACGTTTTAATCAAAATTCATGAAAATTATGCTATTGACTAAATGTCCCTTTTTTATGGTTTTAGCATGGCTTCCATACTTAGTACATCTAATGTGCTTAACCCCTTCTTTTCTCGTTTTGACTAAACTGTAGGAAATTGGAAGTCTTGATGTTCCATGAAGGATGGATAGGTTTCTAAGAGTTGAAGATGAAGTATTGGTGAGTCCTCATCGATTCGAGGAAAATATCCACATGTTCCTTTATGTCTTAGCCTTTATTTTATGTCTTGTATGGGTTTAGTCCATAGTGTTGTATACTCTAAAGTTTAGATGGTTCAATGGGATATTGTAAAGGTTTAATATTTTAATGAAAGTCTTCCACTTGCATATTGATTATGGAAAGAGTTCTTCATGTGTGAAGAAAGTTTTAAATTCTTACTCATTTTAAATTGTTTTATTATGCAATGAATGGTACGAGTGGCTGAATTGAGACTTCTTGAAGTCTCATTTGCCGTGTGACGACTCAAGGATGCTCTAACTTCTAGGGTGTAACTGAGGGTCATTACAGTTTCCTAGAATGGGAAAGGTTTAAATTCGCTTTTCTTGATAGGTTCTTTCCTCTTGAGAGGAGGGAGGAAAAAGTGCTTGAGTTTATCAACTTTTGGAAAGGAATTTTGAGCATGAAAGAATATTTCTTGAGATTCACTCAATTTTCTAGGTATGCTCTTTCTATAGTTGTCGACTCTAGGGTATGGATGAGCAAGCTCATTTCGGGTGTGTCCGACTTGGTAGTGAAAGAGTGTCATACGGATATGCTTTTACATGACATGTATATTTCTCATCTCATGGTCCATGCCCAACAAATTGAAGATGAAAATCTTAAAGAGAGGTCTAGGGAAAAAAAGAGGTTAAGGACGGATGATGGCCACTTTTCATACTTTAGGTCCGGTGGACATGGTCGTTAAAGATTTTAACAAAGGCTCTCCCGGAAAAGTTATTCTAATGTTCCTCCAATGTCTAACAATAAAAGGGTGTCTGACCCTAAACCTCAAGGAGGAAATGGTAGTGTATCCTTGTTGCCTACTTGTGATAGGTGTTGAAAGAAGCATGAAAATAAGTGTCTAGCCGGCACCGATGGTTGCTTCAGTTGTGGAAAGAGTGGTCATAAAATGATGGATTGTCAAATGATTAAGGCTAATGGAAGAGAGTGAAAGAAAGATTCTCGTAGAGGTTTTGGTTCCAATGCTCCCAAGCAAAACCGATTCTATACACTCTAGACTCGAGGTGAACATAAGGTTCAAAATCTTTATGTGGTTACCCATATGTTGAAAGTTTCCCAACTAGATGTTTTTTGTTTACTTGATCCCGGTGCTACTTTTTATTTTGTGACGCCATATGTGGCTATGATATTTCATGTGTTCCATGATGTGTTATTAGATCCCTTTTTTGTCTATACTCCTATTGGTGATCCTATGTTGGTTGAGAGGGTTTAGTCCCATCTTCTTATCCATAGAGTTACTCTTGTTGACTGGGTAAATCTTTATATGTTATATCTTGGTGTCATCCTTGGGATGGATTGGTTACACTTTTGTTATGCTTCTACTGATTGTAGAACTAGTCAAGTTTCAGTTCCTGAATGAGCCTGTCCTAGAGTGGAAGGGGGGAAATTATATGCCAAAAGGTCGGTTTATTTCTTTCCTTAAAGCTAAGAAAGATGATTTCAATGGGATTCTTGTACCATTTAGTTAGGGTGAGGGATGTGGGTTTCGAAACCTGTCATGACATGGGGTTACCACCTCGATGTAACACGGCGTACTTGACCCCGAAGGGGTCTCATACAAGCCTTTTGCATAACCATTAACATAAGTAATAAAAATGATGTGGAATTAAAACTTTATAATCAAGGTCTTTACATTTAAATCGAAATAGGAGTCTAGACTTTGTCTCATTAACCATCTTATATAATCGAATCAATAGGTCACAACCCTTTACAATAAATTCTTAAAGTAGAACAATACGAAAGGAAACTAGAAAGAATAAACCTTGTCCTCGAACCATGAGGAATCAGCAAGGCAAGGAGAGAATCAATCCAAGACTTCAAACAAAGAGAAGGAACTTCAATAACCCAGACCTACACTTTATGGAAAAAAATAGAAAATATGGGTCAACACTTAAATGTACTAAGTATGAAAGTCATGCATAAAAATCCTTAAATAATTCCAAACAGGGACATTTTAGTTGAAACCATGCACATTATCATTTTAAGAGCCATGATGCACAATAGTGTTAATACAAAGTCAAACCAACTCATAAGAAACCCTAAGCCATACTTGTGCAATGCATAGACAAGATCCCATAATCCTATCTAAAGCTAAGTATCACTTTTAGGCCACAATCATCGTACATATCATATCTTGTCCTCATCCATATACAATACTAACAAACAAGGAAACCTTCATGTTCATTAATTTGAAAAAATTAATGTAACTCTTGACAACAATACATGTCATACATGCATAATTCATAAGTCTTCATATAAAAAAAGAACCTCACCACAACCACTCTTGAATCTACTTATGGAATGCACAAATGGAGTCCCATCATACTAAGTAGTACCTCTTAAGAAGTCATAGTTATAGTTCAAGTTCATATTCTTATAATATAGAAAAATATAGCCTGAACCGACATAGACCATGTGAGCTACATGGAATTTGGTGTCTTAACCCCACACCGAAAAGAGGCGTCCAACTTGCCTAATGTAGAACTCTTATATTAGATTTTAGGTGGATCCACTTGTGAAAGACCTATGTGGGCAAATAGTTATAGGATAAAGAGATTGGACTAGAAACCTGGACTAGCTAACGTAAAAGGCTTCCATATCATGAGACAACTATTTTAAGCAAGCCGAACTAACTAGCGTAAAAGCTTTCATCCTATATTCATATCCACTCGGCCTTAAGCATAATTCCCTTTAAACTCCTATTAGGTCTTTACATTAGTTCATGGTTATGAAATAATGTACTAAATACTAAAACCAACATGGTATCATAATAGCTTATAGATTCAGTAGGTGAGAATCTCCTTTCATGTAATGACCTGAGAGCACCCCCTAGTCGTTACCGGCGTATCGACCTCGAAGATGTCTTATACAATCTCTTAGCATATGTCATAGCATGTATCATAGAACAACAATGCAAAAAAATTAAAAATTTTACTTTGGAAGTTCAACTTCACTTCATATAAGAAAAATAAAATCTAACTTCGTTACAATGTACCATCTAGACATAAAGGAATATAAAATTGGGACTTAGCTCTTACATCATCAATAAGAAGTCTAGAATTAGAAAAGTACTATATTGTCTTCCATCATAACAAAACTAGAAAGCTAGAATATAGGATCTTGTCCTCAGACTTGAGGACTCACCAATTTGGAGAAGCAAGTCCAAGTGTCTTGAGAAGTGGCCTTGAAATCCTCAACAGCGTTCCTTTTGGAAAAAGGGAAGAAAATATGGGTTAGTACATCACACGTACTAAGTATGGCTTCTATGCATAAAAATCATCAATGCATGTATAAAAGGATATTTTAGTCAAAACATGCTTTTTATCAATTAAATGCAAATGCACATATAGTAAGCATCATAAGCCAATCAAACATAATATCAACCCAACATGAAGACAACCCAAACAATACTTGTACAATGCAAAGAACAGAATCCCATAACCTTATCCAAAGCTAAGTACCACATTAGGCAACATATTTCATATATTCGTTCATAATCTCATATTTCATCATGACATGCTTTATTCATAAGGATTCAAATCTTCTTGGCTAAACACATATTGGAGACTCTTGTGATCGATGAACACATCAACATGTACCCCATAAAGATGTTGTCTCCATATTTTCAAGGCAAATACTACCGTAGCTAATTCAACATCATGGATTGGATAAATATTTTCATGGATTTTGAGTTGCCTTGAATCATAGGCAATCACCTTACCATTTTCCATAAGCACACTTCCCAAACTCACTCTAGAGGCGTCGTAATAAACAACAAAACCACTGGTACCCTCCAGTAAGGTCAACACCAGAGTCGAAGTAAGTTTATCTTTCAAATCTTTGAAGATTTTCTCACAAACCTCCAACCACACAAACTTAGCTTTATTTTGAGTTAAAGTCTTCAATAGAGCAGCAATGGAGGGAAAACCCTCAACAAACCTCCTATAGTAACAGGCCAAACCCAAAAATCTTGTAATATCAATAGGTTTTAGAGGTCTAGGCCATACTTTGACCACATCCGTGTTATTAGGATCTACATTAATACCCTTAATCGACACAATATGACGAAGGAAGGCTACATTTTCACTCAAATGGTTCATATATCAAGATAGTGTCTAAAAACTCTATTCATTAAGTCCATGAATGTCTCCAGGGCATTGGTCAACCAAATAACATCTCCACAAATTCATACTGATCATACAGGGTCTTGAAGGTCGTCTTGGGAATGTCAACCCCTCTCACCATTAGTTGATGGTAATCCGAACGAAGATATATTTTGGAGTAATAGCTAGCCCCTTAAAATTGATCAAACAAATCCCCATGTAAGGGGATACTTATTCTTTATGGTCACTTTTTTAATTGACGATAGTCAATACACATTCTAAGAGACCCATCCTTCTTTCTAATAAACAAAATTGGAACACCCTGAGAAAGGATACTCGTTCAAATAAACCCCTTTTCATTCCATAGAGAGGAATGGAAATGGGTTGCGTATTCGGGCAAGATATTGATGCAAAAATCTATTTCTTATTCGGGATAAATGTCGGGAAAGTCATCGAAAAAGGTTTCTAGAAACTCATTCTGTAACACCTCTAAAATGACTTAGGTTAAAGTAGAGCCTAACACTTGTGTTATGATGTTTTGAAGTCGTAAAATGGGTTAAAATGATGTTAGGAAGCAGTGTTTAATGTTTTGTGAAGTATTGGAGGTCAAACGTCAATGGCGTTTGAAAGTTTTGCCTTAAAACGTGTTTGTGCCTTAGTGTGTTTCGTCAAGTTTTACGAGTTCGTTTTGGATGAAATTGATGTGATAGGTCTTTAAAATGTGTATGAGTATATTTGGAGTGGAAACGTACGGGCAAAACTCCCCAAGGACAAACCAAAGGGTCCTTGAGGATGATCAAGCCTTGAGCGAGCAAGCTGCCCAAGACAGGAGCAACTTTTTCACGACCCAAAAGTACCCCCTAGAATTTTAGGGCAACCCTTAGGTCGGACAATTGCGTACTTGACCTATCGGAGGTCTTGTACAAGCCATTTGCTATCATTCATTGCATAAAACATGAAAAGTAGTGTGGAATTAAAACTTATCACGGCATTTAATAATAATAAAGTATCTTTCATCAATACTAAAGTGTGACTCTCGTCTTCACAAGCCAACTTAAAGACACGACATAAATATCTTAGTGACACGGCCCTTTACATTAAATGAAAATACTTAATAAGTCTTAATGATAGAAACTAAAGAAATAGAACTATGCCCTCGGATATATGAGAACATACTTAGTCTTGAGAGAGTAGATTCCCAAGCTTTGCCTTCTAGACTTCTTCTTGCCTCCAACCAATACTTATAGAGTATAGAAAAGTATGGGGTTAGTACAAAATAATGTACTAAGTATTGCATATGCAAAAACATGCAAAAGGGACATTTTAGTAAGCTTTCATGACAAATAAGTAAAACCTTCATGATTTTAGAGTTAAAATAGTATAAGAATCATCATTTATCACGTCAAATAGAACTCTCATAATTTTAGAACCAAGACATACTTTACAGTGAACACAGTGAAACATTACAGTGAAGTCATACCAAACACAATGAACTCGTTTCCTTTGAGGTTCTCCTAACCAAGTTATCCTAAGACTCACTAAGGTAAGACATGAATGAAACGCCCATACACCCCCTTGAATACACACCAAAGTGATCCTCAAGACTTCCAACCATAGGCTTACCTCGCACGGGAAACAAGTCCACACTCTACATTAGACATTTTAAGGACATTCATACATTAAGGACTTAATGTAAGTTCCCTTCTCCAATAGGACTTGTAAGTTACACTAAGTGCAATGTGAGAGTAGTATCCCACACTAATACTCTAACTTAGTGCTCCTCGAGGATTCCCTTGGATTAAGCACACTACATTAGTCATTCATAACTTCATTACATAAAACATAGCTTTAACATACTTCCTTAACATTAGACCTTAAGTTATATAACGTCATTTACAACACATGATAACTCATTCATACACTTCATATGAAACACAGCAAGACTCCCCTTTTAGAAGGTCTACTTAGTGCAATGGATAGATAGCGTCCCATACCACTACCTACCCTAAGTAGTAAATTCTTTTAGGAGACTTAGTTCATACACTTCATATAAAACACACCAAGACTCCCCTTTAGAAAGGTATACTTAGTGCAATGGATAGATAACGTCCCATACCACCACCTACCCTAAGTAATACATTCTTTTAGGAGACTTAGTTTATTCATTCTTTTGTGGGGGCTAGCTTAACTGACATAGACCATGAGAGCTAGAAATGGAATCCTGATACTACCCCTATCGGATGAGAGATCCCCACTTGCCTAGGGTAGGGTCATTCTCTTAGCTTTTACATGGCTTTTCCAATAGCTACACCTATGCAGGCGCATAGTTAAGGGATAAGGAGATTGCAACTATGAAACTCATTCTCTACTAAGGAGGAGTACTTGTCTCAAGAGGTACATTGGAATACAACATCTCAACTCACGAAGTGTAACCATCCCTTCTTCATATGCTCTCGGTGCTAAGCATAACTCCCCACGGATTCTCAACATTTTATACGATAGGTTAAGGATAACTAGTCGACACCACATCTCAACTCACGAAGGGCATCCATCCTCCTACCTATCTTAGAAAGCTCTTGCAAGATAGTGAGGTTGCTACTAAACACTTCATCTCAACTCACGAAGAGTGTTCACCCCAAAACTCCCCTTAATCACATTTACTAACTTCATTCATTCATTCAAGTGTGAGTGTGTGAGTGTACATGTGAGCACACTTTTCACCTAATCACCATTTCATCAACATTGAATTCTAAACATGTTTAAACCTTCATTCATCATATTTCACACTTGAACATACTTCACATAATCATATAGTTCCTTTAGACATTATCCCTAGCATACTTCACATAACAAGCTTCATAAAGCACATCAACAAGAACAATATTATTATCATCATATTTCACATAATATGCCTTCATGGTCTTATTCACAATACACAAGTAGATTCACATTCATATATTCAAGTAAACACCGCCACCAAAGGTGGACCATACCACTCAAGAGCATTTCATAATAAGAGTTTAACAATGAGACCAACTTACCATTCCTCCAAGATTTCAACACCTATTCATAATTTACCCAAAATCATCATAAAATATCCCTAAGGGAAGTAGCTAAACCATAATATCAACATGAAGAAACCTAAGCTCAAACACTACACAATCATATTCATTTAACCCATTCCTCAAGATAGAAGTTGGAAATATGCATAAACATGGGTTCATTAGAGTTTTGATGTTAAAATCACCAAAACACACTAATAACAACACATTTTTATCACTAAAACATTTTTATATGAAGACCCATGCTTAGAGTCAAAGATAGAACAAGATAGAGTTTGAAAACCCTTTTTGAAATATTATTGAAATGGCTCCTTGAATGGAAGAGAGTTCAAGGATGACTACCGTACCTCAAAGAGAAGGAAACCCACTGATTTTGATGAAGAACACGACCACCACCAGCCCTCCAAGCCCTTTCTTGAGTCCAAGCTTCTATGGGGTTTTCGGAGAGTCTTTCTTTAGAGAGAGAGTTTGAATATTTGAAATGAGGGGTCTTGTCTAGGTCTAGGACTTAAAACTAATTTAATTTACCTTAAAACTCTAAATATATCATCCTAGGTTCATAAAAGACTTGGGGTGAATATACAAAACACCTCAAGCCAAGGCAGCAGCATCCAGCAGCTTTTACAGGACCACTATCGATTGACCCAAGCAACGGGGTGTCGACTGAACGACAGCCCGTCCTGCAGGGCGTCGTTTGGGTCTGCAGCTGGGAACATGGAGGGTTGGACTCCTCGAATAAGTCCCAACCTACACCCCTAGATGACGGGGCGTCGATTGACCCAAGGGGCATCGACTGCCTCCGTCGTTTGAGGATGGTTTGGGGGCAGTCTTAGCAGCTTCTGCCTAGGTCTACGGGTCCTCTTCTAGGGCCCCTCATGGGTCGTAGGTGAGGTTGTACCCACACGTTTAACCTCTATACTAAGTCATCTAGGTATTACAAACATCCCACATCAATTTCGATTAAAACGAACGCATAAAACTCGCTAAAACACATGAAGATAGGCAAGCACTTTCTAAGGCACACCTTCCGAACGTCATGGACGTTCTTGGACGTTTGACCTCCAAACGTCACCAAACTTCACACACTGCCTAAGAACACCATTGTAAATCATTTTAACACAAAATTAACTCATGAAACATTTACAAAGCTCTAGTTCACCTTAGTTCATTTTAGGGTATTACAAACTTAGGCATGGAGGAAGCCAGTCTACGTCGCGGACTTGGTCCATCAAAGTGCCAAAAGTTGCTCTGCGTTGCAGAGACAAGGAAGAATCCACTGTTTTGGAATTTAATCTCAAAAATCATGTGGGAGCAGCTCCGCGTCGCGGACTTGTTCCTCGATGAAAGTTAGTAAAATTTAAGTTGAGTTTGACTTGGTTAAAATATCCTATAAATTTAGGGGTCTTTTGGGTATTTCAAGGGCTAGTTATGGCGGTTATTAGACCTTTTTAAACCCCAATTCACCCTACAAATCAAAACCCTCAAGTCCAAAACAAAACCTCTCCATCTCTTCTCTCCAAAAACCTCCATTAATGAAGATTTGAAGCTCCAAGGAAGAAGACAGATTTCCAAGCTTTTCTCCATCAATGTTGTGGGATTCATCACAATTAAGGTATAATTTTTATACTTGAATCTCTTTTCCTCAAGGATCCAATCTTCAAAGTTATTTTCAAGATTTTTTTGAAAGGTTAATTCTCATTTTTTGTAATATATCCATGTGTTCTTGCATAAAACTTTTTGAATCAATGTATTATGATTGAATTGATGTAGATTTGATGAGTATAGACTAAAAACACTATGAACCATGCAAATCATGAAAACCCTATTTTTGACTATTTTATGGGTGGTTTCATCATGTCTCTATGATAACAACATGGATAGCATAGATCGCATAAAAGACTTAGAGGAGCTTGATGGACACAAAATCAAGAAGTACAATGTGCGTAATGTTCATCTAAGTTAAGAGAAAGAAGAAAGAGACCATTTGTGCAAATGGTCATTTCATAATTTTCAAGACTTCACAAAAAAAGACAACCAAACAAGGCCCTTACCTCATTAAGGGTAAAATTATCAAAGAAGTGTCTTCTTTATTTTATTAGTATAAATAGTAGTTTCTTTTATTTTGGAAGGGGAGACTATATGGATTTTGAATGTTAAATGCACAAACTCTTTCAAGAGTGTAGTTTAAGGGTGGAATCCCTTTAGGTTAGCTTAGCTTAGTGTAGCTTAATCTAGATTAGTGATGGGTGGATTCTCATTGTTGATTTAGGACTTCTTAACCTTGATTTTCACTTGAGATTGCTCATTTGTGGTTTTCAATTTGAGTTGTTTCTTTTCGAATTCAAGCTTCTCTTCTTCCTTGGTTGATTGTTTAATCAATTAGCCTTTCTTTCTTCTTTCTCATCTCTTATTTCTAATCTATCTTACTTTTGTGATGTTTAATTCCACTTTTTTATTTCAATTGGGTTTCTTCCCAATTGGAATGTTATCATTTGATATCAAGAGCCTAGGTTTAGATTTGTTCTTACAAATCTAGTCTTGGGTTGAAAAAAAAATATGAATTTTTTTTTTGTTGGTTTTGTTGGTTTTGACACTAGATCAAGTTCCCTAGTGTATTTTGAGTCTAGGTTTCAAATTTTGTTCAATTTGGAGTTGTAAAGTGAAGTTGCCATTGAAGGATTTCAAGCTTTTCAAACTTTTCAAATTTTGAAAGTGAGTCTTTTGATAGAGGAGAAATTGGAGGTTAATAATTAGTGGGCTTTGTTCTCTTAGTTGAAGAGAAGAAATTCCTAAAATTTTGAGTTGATTTGAGTGTATTGGGGTGTAGTGTGTGTTCTTGGTGTTCTTCAAGTTGTTGTTGAAGAAGAAGAAAGAAGAAAGTACATTTGCTCCAACTTTTCAAGTCAAATTTGGTCAAAGGTGTTTTTTTTGGGAGTCCATTAGTGGAATTTTGAAGAAAAAAAAAACTGATTTTAAAAAAAAAAATGTATTTTCCACGTGGATTGACACATCAGCAGCCACATCAGACGTCATCTGCCACGCCAGCGCCACAAGGCATTGCATCAGCAGCCAACGCAGCAGCCAGCGCAGCAGAGACCAGCCAACAAGGCCCAGACGCCTAGTCAGCGCATGGAGCTCACTTTCAGAAGCTGAAGTTGCAGGTTTTTTCCCTTGACAGCCCAAAAATATTCTAAGTATGGGGAGTTTTTTGGACCTAGAAATTTTTCTAAGTGTCCAAACTTTGTGATTTTTTTTCCTATCATTTTTCCCTTCAATTCCTCAACTAATTAACAATTAATAACATCTTTAATTAGTAGTTAACTAGTTTTGATCATCAAATCATCCAATCAATATCTTACAAGTGATGAACTTTTTTGAGGCTTGAAATATTTCTAAGTGTCCAAATTCACTTCTTCTTCTTCCAAACTCATTTTCCTTCTATTTTTCAACTATTTAACAATTAATTAACATCTTTGATTACTTGTTAACTAGTTTTTAATCATCAAATCATTTCTTTGATCCTTCAAATTAAGTAACAAGTAGTAATTCTTCTACTTTTGTTACTTGGTTTATTTTGATTTTGAATATTTTGGTACTTCTTTCTTCTACTTTTCTCATCTTAATCTCTTGATAACCTTATTGATTCAATTCCTTAGATTTTTGGGTAATCCTTCTTTCAAGAGTCACAAGAATCCACTCCACTACAAAGAATTAGTGATCTTGTGAATTGATTGGGCAAAGGTAGTTCTTTATCAACTTTGGGAAGACGCTTTAGGAAGGTGAGTGTGAGATCAAATACGAAAGGTGTAAGGAATTTTTCCACTAACCTTGTTTGCTAAGTTTTGTAGGTACCCTAGCTGATTACAAAGAACAATGTCATTCGTAATTTTAGAATATGATGGAGATGACATTAGTGAATATGCTTGTAGCAATGTGATCTATGAGCATGATGAAAATGATTTTTGTGATGTCTATGATAGTCCTTATGAGCATGGAAATGGGACTATTGTTTATGATGGTGATTCTTATGTTGGCTCATGGGATAATGAACAAGATAGTGGTGAGAACTATTACTCCTGAGATGATTTTGAGATGAATGGAACCTATGACTCTTCTGATGATGTTGAAGGGGTAGAAGGAGCTTATGGTGTATACCATTGCGACAATGAAGGTTCTCAAGACTTGCACCATGGTTATAATGGTGATATGAGGTACAATTCTTTCTCTAATAGATCTAATGAATGCTTTGACCAGAATCTTGAAGGACATGGAAGTTGTGAGGTCGAATTTTCTTCCTCGTCTTATGCTACTTTCTATTTTATAAAAGAAGGCATAGATGTTTGGGCGGGACCATTTCAGGGTTGTCGTGTGGACCATAGAAGCAGTACATTCACTACATTTCGAAATATGATGACTTATTTTTCTCATCCTAGTTCCAATGTTTCTTGTTATGTGTATGGTGATGAGGTTGGAGGTAGAGGAGGAGGAACACTAAGCCGTGAAGTGGTAGAGTTAAGAGAATCTTTTACAACATTGAGGGAAGATTTTGATAATATCTTGTGGATGTTTGAAAATGTCAAGTCTATGGTACAAATGAGGAAAGTTATTCATCATGAAGATAAGCCTAAGGAGTTACCCTTGGAAGCAAAACAAGATACTCCTTGTAAGGTTGGCACTAAGGAGTTGCACATGGAAGTCAAAACACCCACTTCTTGTGCACCAAAATTGAAGTTGAACTTGAAGTGATCTTCTAACCCTTCAAAAGGAATCCTTGGCACTTGCCCTAACTCCTATAAAATTGAGAGACAAAAGATCGAGAGGAGTAAGGGTGTGAAAAGTGACAACTCTAGAGTGGAAAAAGGAGAGGTTGGGTGGAGTGATGTGAGAGGGTTGTCACATTTCTCTCCTAACTCATGTAACTTTTCTTTCTCTAGTTGTTTGAAAACTTGTGCAGGTATACTTGGAAGCAAGCCAAGTGAGGAACCTCAAAATGTGAAGAATCATGAGGTTCTTGAAAGCTTCCAAAAGAAAAAAATGTGCTCCAATGTTGATAGGCATGGTGAAGACACTTCTTCCTATGATCTACAAGGTAACAATGCAAACACTTACATTTCCTTTAACATGGAACATCACTCTGTACCTAGTAGACCATTGAGTGTAAGTAATAGCTTGTCTTTATGTGAGCATAGTGAGTCTTTACCTTGTGATGTTCTTGATAGCACTTTGTCGTGTGATGATAATATCCTTGTTGTGAGTGAGAAAGCACTAGTTGATCCTATTGATGACCGAATCGACTCTTCTAGTAAGGTCAATTCGTGTCCACCTAGTGTTGGTACTTGTAGCTTGAATGAGGGTACACTATCATGCGATGAATGTTATGCTACACTAGTTTATCTTATTGATGACCAAGTTGATTCTTCTAGAAAGATCAATTTGTGTCCACCTAGTGTTGGCATTAGTAATTTGAATGATTCTTTAGACCTTAACACAATTTCTTGTTCTTCTCATGAGAATCTTAAGGTAGAATGTTTGTTTAAGGATAATCTCTTGTTTGATGATAACATGACTTTTGAGAGTGTGCATAGTGAAATGCCTTATAATGTTGGAAGTGTAGCCACTCTTGGAGGCTATCAATTGTTTGAGAATCCCCTATGGTGTGATGACACACTTTCCAAAGATGGAGATCTCTTTTGTGAAGAGGATAGTACATTTATTGGAGAGGGTAGTGTTACTTCTTCCTTGTGTGTTCCAATTCTTAATATGAGTTGTGATTCTTTAGTATATGAAGTGGAGTCTAAAGTTGGGAACACCTTTATTGAAGTTCATTTATGTGACATCTTTACCTGTGATGGAATGTTCTTCTTGAGGGCTTACAATCCACTTGAGGGGCCTATGTTGTGCACAGGGAAGGGTAGTTTTCTAACCCCATTTCTTTACTATCTCTTTGCGTATGATCTTGTTGATTGTGCCTTTTATGGTGGTAGGAGTCATTTGTTAGGAGAAGGGAAAGTTTCTCTTAAATTCTTCATGATTTCTTTGTGTGTTCCATCTTGTGATGTGAAGAGTGTTATGATCCTTAAACCTAATTGTGATCTTGCATATAGGAACGCCTTAGATGACCCTTATGTGCATGCGACATTTCTCTACTATCTCTTTTGCATATGATGAGACACATATTTGTCTTAAATGGGCATTACATTTCGGTCGGGATATTATTGAGGTTTATACTTGTTTGTATGACCCCATTATGTGGATCTATTATCATTGTGACCCCGGTGAGCATTTGGGAGTGTTTGAGCTTGTACTAATGTCATATTTTGGGTGGTATTATCCTCTTGATGTGAGGAATAGCCCATTTTCTTGTTCTTTACATACGGGCTTAATAGTCATGATAATAAAGGATACTTGGTTCTTCCTTAAGATTGAGTCTCCTTGGTGTAATGCTTTTTGTGCTAACCATTGTACTTACCCTCATGCTATGAGAATATATTTGTTGTTTGTTCTTTTGATGGATTTGCAAGGCTTGGATTCGAGGACGAATCCTTTTCAAGAAGGGGAGGATGATAACAACATGGATAGCATAGATCGCATAAAAGACTTAGAGGAGCTTGATGGACACAAAATCAAGAAGTACAATGTGTGTAATGTTCATCTAAGTTAAGAGAAAGAAGAAAGAGACCATTTGTGCAAATACTCATCTCATAATTTTCAAGTATTCACAAAAGAAGACAACCAAACAAGGCCCTTACCTCATTAAGGGTAAAATTATCAAAGAAGTGTCTTCTTTATTTTATTAGTATAAATAGTAGTTCCTTTTATTTTGGAAGGGGAGACTATATGGATTTTGAATGTTAAATGCACAAACTCTTTCAAGAGTGTAGTTTAAGGGTGGAATCCCTTTAGGTTAGCTTAGCTTAGTGTAGCTTAATCTAGATTAGTGATGGATGGATTTTCATTGTTGATTTAGGACTTCTTAACCTTGATTTTCACTTGAGATTGCTCATTTGTGGTTTTCAATTTGAGTTGTTTCTTCTTGAATTCAAGCTTCTCTTCTTCCTTGGTTGATTGTTTAATCAATTAGCCTTTCTTTCTTCTTTCTCATCTCTTATTTCTAATCTATCTTACTTTTGTGTTGTTTAATTCCACTTTTTTATTTCAATTGGGTTTCTTCCCAATTGGAATGTTATCACTCTATACTATTGAATTCTTGTGTAGTTTGATTAGGGCTATTGAATTATGAAGAATCATGCTAGAACTGTAAGTAGGCTGTCCTAATTTGATGAACTCATATTTTATTGTCTTTGATTAATTTTATATTGTGATTATTGAATTCAATTGGTAACTATGGTTATTGGTAAGAGCATTTGTATATTGAGTTGGTTAAATTGGCTATGGATTGGAGTTGTGAGATTGGAATGGTAGTATGCTGACCTAACTTTCTCTATATTGTGTAGTGTAGGTCTTAAATGATGATCCTGGTTGGTGTGTTCCACTTATGGTGGTGGTGCTTATGTGTTGTACTTGTGAATAATGTGGCCTGGTTGGTATTACTTTATGAATTATGAAACAATGTGGCCTCGTTGGCATTACTTTATGAATTATGGCTCTATGATGTTATAACTTGAATATGTGAGTATTGTGAAGGCCTTGATGACTTATGTGTATATGAGAAGTCAAAGCATGAGTTCTTCTAGTTGATGATATGTGTATTTAGTAGGCTATAGTGAAGTCGGTATGTGTATTACTTGATGTTGAAGTATGATGCTTCTTAATGGATTATATGAGACTTGTGATGACTTAGATTTATGATACTATAGTAGTGAATAGGGTTGTAACAACCCTAAAAATGAATAGGATCAAGACTTAGGTTGTCAAGAATGCTTGCGATTAGACCAAGGTTTGCACAGACTGATACGCGTAGAACCAGACCTCAGAACCCTTACTACGACCAAGCCAACTAACTTGGGGAGTTAATTGAGCTTGGAAAGGTTGGAACCAACCAAGTAAGGCTCTCGAAAATGAAGATTTAATCGAAGGAGTCTTTACCGGACTCAAAAAGACAAAATTTTAAGTTTTGAAGGTCTAGGGGTAAAATGGTCTTTTACCAGGCTAAGGGTAATATCGTAATTACCCTAAATATGTATATAAGTAATTATTTAATAAAATGGAAGGGCAATTTTGAGAGAGAGAGCCGAATGTGAGCTGTAAAAGTGAAGTCTTGCTCCACCCGGGTTCGAACCTAGGTGGAAGCAATGATTTAACTTGTTTTTATTTAAATGGATAAATTTAATTAACTAATTAATGAATATTATCTGATTAAGAAAAGGAAAAAAAATCAGATTTTTAATTATTAATTAAGCAAGTAGTCCTAGTTTGACTAATTCTCAAACCAAAACTCCTATCTTAAAGCTACTCTCTCTCTCCCACGATATCTCTCTCACTTTTTCAATTACTCTCACGTTTATCTCTGCCAAAGGAAGGTGAAGAACTAAAAATTTATCAAGAATTCTTCACACTTGAAGAACTCACACGAAATTTTTAAGAAAAACAAGTAACCATACGATAAAGCAAAGAGAGGTGGTTGTCGAGTAGTGTGGACGATTGAGAAAGCTTGGACTAATTTGTGGAGAGGTTCTTTGGGAAGCAAATTCGTGTTTGAACTACATAAAAGGTATGGGTCTTCTTACTCTTGGTCCCTTTCCCAAGAGAACCCTAGGAGTCAGAATATTCGGCTCAAAACTAAGGTTGTTTTCCCCGTTGCATGTCCCTGTCATTAGCTCCCAACGAATTCGTAGGTTGGTATGTTTGCTGGTAGCAATTAGGTGTTGCAATGTGTTTTCAAGAACATGTATTTGGAATCACATGAATGACAAGCTTTGTTGCCAAAAATATGTGTGAGTATATGAAAAAAAGTTTATTGTAAACTTACTGTAAATGAGTGTTGATTTATGGCTTCAAGTTTGATATGATTTTGGGTGTCATTTAAGTGTATAAACTTATGCAAATGATGATGTTCAATTAAGTGTAAAGTGGCTGAACTTAAATGAAGAATTCTTGGCCAAATATGTCCATGAAAATGCACCTAAAGGATTCACTAAACACTACTCCAAATGCATGAATTTTTAACATTAAAAAGTGGAGAAAAATAGGCTGCAAAATGGTAATCAAAATTTCCAGATTTTGATGTTAAATTCGGGCAGTTTCTGGAGACTTTGAAAGGGTTTTAAAAGGGATTAAAATAGGTGAGGTCAAGGGGAATCGAACCCAAGACCTCAATGACCTCAAGGCTGAAATTTAAAAAAAAAAATGTGTTGGGGCTAAGGGGATTCGAACCCCTTAGCTACTGCCCGCGAAAATGAATTAAAAAAAAATAGGTGAGGCCGTGCGGGTTTGATCCCACGACCTCACTGCCCATGCTCTCAACTTAGAGAAAAGTATTAAATATATATATGGGGCTGTGGGGGTTCAAACCCACCACCTCACAGCCCTTAAGCGAAAATTAATTAAAAGAAGGAGGCTGTGGGGGTTCGAACCCACAACCTCCCTACTTGGGCGAAATTAAGAGTAAAATAAAAGAGGCTGTGGGGGGTTGATCCCACAACCTCTTGGTTTAAGAAAGATGGGAGAATATCATGTTAATAAAAAATGAAAATGGGGTTGTGGGGGCTCGAACCCACAACCCATCGGCCAATTCAAGAAAAAGGTTAAATAGAAAAATAATCCTTCAATGTTAATATTGTGAACAAATCATCCAAGAATAATGCCATCTACTTAAATCGAAATCAAGATCTTGGTATATATACAAGATACATAAGTCTTGTATAATAAAATCTTAGGAATGTATGAGTCACATAATGAACTACGAATGAAGCCTCATGGCTTGTATGTATAGACACATAAGTCTAACATACGTTCAAAAGTAAGTGAACTTAAGATGTATGAAATGAAATGATGAACCCTGGAAGGGTTAAGTATGAGTATAAAATACACTAAATGGCCAAGTGCATTGGCATATGATGGGATGAATAATGAAATGATGAAATGAACAATGAAATAATGAAACCCTAGAAGGGTTAAGTAAGGGTGTAAAGCACACCAAAAGGCCAAGTGCATTGGCATAAGAAGAAACGAACATTCACGTAATAAGAGGTGAATAACTATGAAAAGCAAAGGTGCTAATAATGATGAATATGGTGAAAACATGATATGAGGCTAATGTAAATGATGAGAGCAATCTCAAATGAACCTAAGTAAATGTTACCAATACGTACTCACCTATGAGAGTGTAAGATAATGAAGAGACCAGTCTCTATGAACACTCTAATAAGAGTATTGATTTTAACACACTCAATACGAATGATGAGATGAGAAATCATCTAATGAGCTATGATGTCCTCATACTAGAAGCCAGCTTCCATGATGTATGAGATGAATGTAATGGAACTTTATACTGAGCACCGATAGACTAGCTATGAGCGGTGATGCCTTCTTTCGGGAAGGGCGGAGGTTCACGTAACTCTCATGAGATGAGACTGTCCGGCTTGCCGGGTATGGGTCTCCTGATATCTCCTAGTCTTCGAACCTATACTGCCACTATAGGGATCTGGCGGGGTTAAATTCCCATGTATGCTAGCATGTTATTGGATCACTTTGGCCGGTGATTCCACCTCTTTTCGGTGTGGGGGAGACACTGGATTTCATGATGCTCACATGATCTATGTCGGTTAAAGTTAAAGTTCCCAATGAATGAATGAGGCCAGCTTCAAATGATGCATATAATGAAATGAATGATACCAAAGGTGTTAGGATAGGATAATCAAAAGGTGAGTTAGATTCAAGTAATGACATTAGGTCATTCTTAGTCATTGCACAACGAACCTAATGAAAGTCTTAAACTACATCCTAGGTATAACTGGTGTTTACACTAGTCTATGAATGAAATGAAATAGAGTACGTATGAATGAACGAAGCAGACTCTGTGTTTGCTAATGAAGACTCCCTAGTTGAGGTCCCATATGTTGAGCCCTCATTTCTGGGATGTCTTAATTGCAAGTCCATGATTCCAAGGTCTCATGGCATATGAATGAATGATATGAACGAAGTTATGTGCTACATGCAAAATGTACTGTATGCTATATGATGTGTACTATGTGTAAATGTTATGTGCTGTGTGCAAATGTGAAAAGTATGATAATGTATGTTATTCTCATGGCATAACTTTCCTATTCCAAATCTGGAAAGCTCACTGACTTTCCTAATCCAAATTTGGAAAGATCATTTACTTTCCTAATCCCAATTTGGCAAGTCCACTGACTTGACTTCCAAAAATCACGTTGTTAGGAAAGAGCTATTCTTTCTCATGCATGTCCTTTGTGTGTTCTTGCATATACCCATACTTAGTACAAGTGTGTACTAACCCCATACAAACTCTACTATTTTAGGTGCAGGCACAGGTGGACGATAGAGCTGCAGGATCATCGTTGTAGTTATCCGGACATCCAGCATTCATCCGGAGTTGGTAGGTCCTCATGCTTTTGAGGATGCTACTGTTTTATGTTCTAGCTTAGTTTTAGAGTTGAGCTAGTGGAGCATGTTCAACTAGCGTTTCTTTCCTATTTTATTCAGACTATGTATTGGTGCCATTTTGGCAATTATACAATTGAGATTTATTGAACTATTTCCTTTATTTGATTATCTCTTAATGTTAGATGGTTGATGTTGAACAAATTACGAATACATTAGAAATGTTTAGTAAGCAATGTTTAGAAACAAAAAGTTTCAAATTTTCCGCTAAAAATTAACCTATGTAAAGTAAGAATGACGTAAGTAGGCTTGTCTGCGACCTCTGAGAGGTCAACGGCGCCGGTCTCGTCTGGGGTCTAGATTTCAGTCGTGACAAGGGTGACTTATAGTTGACATTGGTTGTCCCTATGTGTTTGTTGAATGATATGCTATATGTGATATGGTGAAGTATGTGGGTGTCTTGTTTTGGTAGACTTGTGTCCCTTACTTGATACATGTAAAATGTGAATATGGATTCTTGACTTAGTATTCCAAAGCTTCTTAGTCTTGTATATATGATTGACATGTGATGAAAATAGTTAAGAAGGTCCTTTATGTGGAACCTTCAACCTACATGGAAGGTTATGATATCCTCAAAGTTGAAAGTCTTTAAGGTATCCTTCTTGTGTGAATGGTGGACTTAAGGTTGGTTGGCTGGAAGGACATGAAATCATCCTTAGAAACGTCATTGAGCTATCCTCTTGACCATTGTAGGTAGCCTAGTGGACCCTCTTTGGTAAGGTGTAATGTGATTGGGTTGTGAACTTGATATGGGACCTCTTCATATATTGCTTTATTGAAAAACTCTATGAGAACAAAGGCTAGCACCGAGTGAGTATGCTTGTGAAATGTCTCTAACTAAGATGACATTAGAGAATAAAGAAACCCTCAATATTCTTAACCATGTCCCTACATGGGATGTGTCCTAGTTCTACCATTGGCAAGTAGAACAAACCTCCATTGGAGTAGGTTCATGACTCCGGATTCCATGCATAGATAGTATTGTCCATATCGATTATTGTCTATTCTCATCATATAGGATGCCTACTAGTGCTGGAGAAGTTCTATGAAGTTTAGGTAGTGGTATGGGAAGCTATCTATAATTGCACGATTAGGCTAGACTAATGAAGATAAGGACTTAAGTAAAAAGCATGTTAATGTATAAGTACTTATCTAGAGTAACTTTATGGATTTCCTTATTAATGTGTGGAGAGGGGCATAGGAATGGTCTCTTCATGTCTTACCTAGAGAAATATTAAGTATAAATCTAGATGGGAAAGTAGATTAATGAAATGGGAGTAACCTTATCTTAGGTAGTCTAAAGGATCTCTTAGGTGTGTGTGAAGGGATTGTATGATTGGTCCTTTCATAACTTACTCAAGTGAGCGTTAGAATCACCTTTGGTAGGAGGATCTCATGTGTATGTGTTTTGATGTGTTCTTGATGCTATCTTATGATATGTGAGTTCTTGGAGAAGTTACTGTGAAGTTCAATGTAAGGTAATTGCAATGTCACTCTAATTTGATATAAATTGAATATAACTTGTAATGTGTTCTAAATGTAATGCTTGGTGTTTAGATGTGATTCTTATACTTTTAATATGAAATTTTGATAAAAAAAGAGTGTTTCTCATATATGTTTGTTTCTCATGATTTTATGCATTATGCCATACTTAGTACATGCATTGTACTAATTCCATACTTTTTATCTATATCTAAAGTTGTAGGTGGGAGGTGAGTGTCTTCAAGCAAAGATTGGAAACTAGGACTCTTTCAAGCAATGTTGGGGTATGTCCTCAATTGATTTGAGGACATTGCATTCAAAGTATTGTAACAGACATTAGATTTCTATATTTCGAATTTATGGGTCATGTCCCAAGTATTCTTGAGTCTAAGAATGGTGTATGTTGAGACTTAGTGTTTTCAATGGTTTTATATGAAAGATGTTTTAAGATATTTCGTGTGAAAAGTTTAATTCCGCACTACTTTTCATACATGTATGCAATGAATGATGTCTAAGGGCTTGTACAAGACCTCCGAAAGGTCAAGTACTCCATGTTGCAAGTCTGAAAACACCATTTCTTCTAGGGTGTACTCTCAGGATGTGACAAACTTTATATCAGAGCATAGGTTATGAAGTAGAATTTGGTAATCAAAAAGTCTCATAAAGCCACGTCTAGTAAATTCTTGTTCGTCGGTGTGAGTCGCAACACATCTATGAGCGAGAGGCTATAGACGATAGAGTTTCCCTTCTTTCTCTACTCTTGAGTGTACCCTAGAGTAAAAATTTATGAGTGTCATTCTTAATGCTTTTATTTGTGTTTTAGGAAGATGAATACTAGAAGGATGGCTGCAAGGAGGGCTGAAGATGAGAGGGTGAATGAGGAAATTCCTCCTCAAGTTGATCAAGTTGAGCAAGTTCCTCAAGGTGCTCAAGTTCCTATTGGAGGTGAAGGAAATGAGGTTCCGATGGTTCCCCCGGACTTAACTAATGGAGAGATTAGAGAGGCTCTACTTGCCCTAGACCGAGCATGACTACTCATTTGACTAGAGATGTTGGGCCTAGGGTGAATGCTTTGGATAGCACTATGACATCTTGATTGAGAGACTTTGTATGGATGAATCCTCCTATCTTTCTAGCTCTAAGGTGGGAAAGGTTCCCCAAGAGTTTCTTGATGGTGTGTACAAGGTGTTGAGTGCCATGGGGGTGACGTCTAGGGAGAAAGCGGAGTTAGCTTCGTACCAATTGAGGTATGTTGCTCAGGTGTGGTACGCTCAATGGAAAGATAATAGGCTGGTTGAGTCGGGTCCCATAGAGTGGGAATAGCTAAAAGAGGCTTTCCTAGAGAAGTAATTTCCCCGTGAGAGGAGGGAGATGAAGGTCAAAGAGTTCATTAAACTCAAGCAAGGCAATATGAGTGTTGAGGAGTATTCGTTGAAGTTCACTATGTTGTCTAAGTATGCTCCATCCTTGGTATCTAACCAAAGGAATGAGATGAGTAGGTTTGTGACTGGTGTTGCCGACCTTGTGAAAGAAGAGTGTCGTACGGTCATGCTCCATAGTGACATGAACTTGTCTAGGATTATTGTGTATGCTCAATCCATTGAGGAATACAAGCTTAGTAGGATTTCTAGAAATTTGAAGAGGGGTGGATCTAATGAGCAAAACCAACCTAGGTTCAAGAAGAAGGATCCAATTAAAGATGAACCTAGGGATCCTAAGGTCAAACTTGAGAAGGGTAGTGGTTCTCAAGGTGGTAAGCCTACTTTTGTTACTTGTGGGAAGAACAACTATCGGAAATGTCTAGTTGGTACCGAAAATTACTTTGGTTGTGGCAAGGATGGTCATAAGGTGAGGGATTGTACTTCTATTGGGGCTAGAGGAAAAGAGGGAAAGAAAATTCCTGCGAGTGTTCCGGAAGGTGATGTTCTATGGATGAATCGCTTCTATGCACTCTGGGCTAAGGGATCAAAGCCAGATGATGATGATGGTAAGTTATAGTTTTCTCTCTTTAGTTTTTATGAGTTCCTTCCATGTAGGGGAGTATAGTGATTAGTAAAGTTGTGATTTGTTGTCTCTTCTCTTCTATTCAATTCAAGCTTGAGAGTTAGAAAGTCATAGTACCATGTTACATTTGCATTGTGCTTAGGAGCCTTGTTGAAATTGAATTTCATTGATTCCTTGCAATTTGCATTTTATGAGGTTATTATTAAGTTGTAAATTGATTTTATATGGTTTTGTCTCTCCTATTGTCATGCTTTTATCATCAATTGCCTAAATGTTGCATTTTAAAGAAGTTTGGACATGTTCACTGTAAGGAATTTGTAGTCACTGTGAAGATTTTGTAAAAATGAGTAAATTGTTCTTTTGTTGAAACTGAATGGAATGTGTATAGAATTGATGTATATAAGCATGATTAGTGTCGAGAAGGAGTTAATCCTATTTGAAATGAATGATGTGAGTCTTAATTGCATAATGAGTCGTAGATTAGTTTCTATCTTCTTGTTGTGTTTTGAGTCTCTTAAAGTATGTGAAATTGGCGTTCCTCCTATGTTGTGTATTTATTATGGTGTGGTCTGGTTATGTGCTGCTAGTATTGAGTTTATTATCTCTTGAAAGTGCCTAAAATGAAGCAAGTGTCATTCGAGGACGAATGTTGTCCAAGTGGGGGAGAATGTAACACCTCTAATACGACTTAGGTGAAACTAGAGCCTAACACTTGTGTCATGATTTTTTGAAGTCCTAATATGGGTTAAAATGATGTTAGGAGGCAGTGTTTAAAGTTTCGTGAAGTTTTGAGGTCAAATGTCCAAGAACGTTCATGATGTTCGAAAGTTTCACCTTGAAACGTGCTTTTGTGTCTTAGTGTGTTTCGTCAAGTTTTACGGCTTTATTTTGGATGAAAATGATGTGAGATGTACTTAACATGCTTATGAGTATATTTGGAGAGGAAAAGTTCGGGCAAAACTCCCCAAGGACCAATCAAAGGGTCTTTGAGGAGGACCAAGCCTTGAGCGAGCAAGCTGCTAAAGGCAGAAGCAACTTAGGCATTGAGGGAGCCAGTCCGCGTCGCGCAATTGGTCCACCAAAGTTCCAAAGGTTGCTCTGCATCGCGGACACAAGGCGCACTCCACTGTTTTGGAATTTGACATCCAAAATCATGTGGGAGCAGCTCCGCGTCAGGGACTTGTTTCCCGACGAAAGTTCTAAAAATTTAAGTTGAGTTTGACTTGGTTAAAAGGTCCTATAAGTTCAGAGATATTTTGGGTATTTTAGGGGCTAGATATTGGCGGTTATTAGACCTTTTTAAACCCCACTTCACCCTTCAAATCATAACCCTCAAGTCCAAAACAAAACCTCTCTATCTCTTCTCTCCAAAAATCTCCATTAATGAAGATTTGAAGGTCCAAGGAAGAAGACAGATTTCCAAGCTTTTCTCCATCAATTTTGTAGTATTTTCATCACAATAAAGGTATGGCAAGTCCAAAACAAAACCTCTCCATCTCTTCTCTCCAAAAACCCATTAATTAAGATTTGAAGCTCCATGGAAGAAGATAGATTTCCAAGCTTTTCTCCATCAATTTTTTGGTATTGTCATCACAATTAAGGTATGGTTTTCATCCTTGAATCTCTTTTCTTCAAGGAGCCAATCTTAAAAGTGATTTTCAATATCCTTTCAAAAGATGAAGTCTCCTATTTTGTAATCTAGCCATGGGTTGTTGCATAAAACCTTTTGAATCAATGTATTATGATTGAATTGATGCTAATTTGATGATTTTATACTAAAAACTCTATGAACTCATGCAAATCATGAAAGCCCTAGTTTTGACTACTTTATGGGTGGTTTGATCATGTCTCTATACTATTGAATTCTTGTGTAGTTTGATTAGGGCTATTGAATTATGAAAGAATAATGCTAGAATTGTAAGTACGATGTCCTAGTTTGATGAATTCTTATTTTATTAAGTTTGATTCATTGTATATTGTGTTTATTGTATTTAATTAGTGACTACGACTATTGGTAAGAGCCTTCGTATATTGAAATGGTTGAATTGGCTATGGATTGGAGTTGTGAGATTGGAATGGTGGTATGTTCACCTAAATTTCTCTATATTGTGTAGTATAAGTCTAAGATGATGATGATGGTTGGTGTGGTCCACTTATGGTGGCGGTTCTTATTTGTTGTACTTGTGAATAATGTGGCCACGTCGGCATTACTTTATGAATTGTGAAACAATGTGGCCTCGTCGGCATTACTTTATGAATTATGGCTCTATCATGTTATAACTTGAATATATGAGTATTGTGAAGTCCTTGATGACTTATGTGTATATGTGAAGTCAAAGCATGAGTTCTTCTAGTTGATGATATGTGTCTTTAGTGGGCTATAGTAAAGTAGTTATATGTATTACTTTACGTTGAAGTATGATGCTTATTGAGGATAATATCAGACTTGTGATGACTTAGATTGATGATACTATATTAGTGAATAGGGTGACTTATAGTTGACATTGGTTATCCCTATGTGCTTCTTGAATGATATGCTATATGTTATATGGTGAAGTATGTGGGTGTCTTGTTTATGTAGACTTATGTCCCTTACTTGATACATGTAAAATGTGAATATGGATTCTTGATTTAGTATGCTAAAGCTTCTTAGTCTTGTATGTGTGATTGACATGTGCCCTTGAACATAGTTAACAAGGTCCTTTATGTGGAACCTTCAACCTAGATGGAAGGTTATGATATCCTCGAAGTTGAAAGACGTAATGGTATCCTTCTTGTGTGAATGGTGGACTTAAGGTTGGTTTGCTGGAACGACATGAAATCATCCTTAGGAAAGTCATTGAGTTATCCTCTTCACCATTGTAGGTAGCCTTAGTGGACCCTCTTTAGTAAGGTGTAATGTGATTGGGTTGTACACTTGATATGGAACCTCTTCATATGCTCTTTTATTGAAATACTCTACGAGAACAAAGGCTAGCACCGTGTGCATATGTTTGAGAAGTTGCCCTAACTAAGATTACATTAGAGAACAAAGAATCCCTTGATATTCCTTAACCATGTGCCTACAAGGGATGTGTCCTAGTTCTACCATTGGCAAGTAGAACAAACCTCCATTGTAGAAGGTTCATGACTCCAGATTCCGTGCATAGATAGTATGGTCTATGTTGGTTATTATCTATTCTCATCATATAGGATACCTACTAGTGTTGGAGAAGTTCTATGAATTTGAGGTAGTGGTCTGGGACGATATCTACACATTGAGTGATTACGCTTTGAAGATGTTAGTGTGTGAGTCCCTAGGTCTTCTCCAAGACCATTATTTGAATATCTTTAAATGTTGAATGTCTCTTAAATGGACGAATTAAGATAAGGACTTAAGTTAAAAAACATGTTAATGAATAAGTACTTATATATAGTAACTTTAAGGATTGCCTAGTTAAGGTGTGGAGAGGGCATAGAAATGGTCTCTTCATGTCTTACCTAGAGAAGTCTTAAGTATAACTCTAGATGGGAAAGTTGATTAATGAAATGGGAGTAACCTTATCTTAGGTAGTTTAAAGGATCTCCTAGGTGTGTGTGAAGGGATTGTATGGGCGGTCACTTCATAACTCACTCAAGTGAGCCTTAGTATCACCTTTGGTAGAAGGATCTCATGTTTATGTGTTTTGATGTGTTTTAGATGCTATCTTGTCATATGTGAGTTATAGGTGAAGTTACTGTGAAGTTCACTATAAGGTTATTGTAATGGCACTCTAATTTGATATAAATTGAATATGACTTGTAATGTGTTCTAAATGTGATGCTTGGTCTTTAGATGTGATTCTTCTTTTTTTAATATGATGTTTTGATCAAAAAGAGCATGTTTCTCATAAATGTCCGTTTATCATGATTTTATGCATTATGTCATACTTAGTACATGCATTGTACTAATTCCATACTTTTTATCTATATGTAACTTGTAGGTGGAAGGTGAGAAGAGTCCTTAAGCGAAGCTTGGAAACTAGGACTCCTTCAAGACAAGTTGGGGTATGTCCTCACTTGATTTGAGGACATTGCTATCTTAGACTTATTTTATTCGAAATATTGTAATTGACATTAGATTTCTATATTTCGATTGTATGGGCCGTGTCCCAAGTATTCTTGAGTCTAAGAATGGCATATGTTGAGACTTAGTGTTTTCTATGGTTTTATATGAAAGATGTTTTAATAAATTTCGTGTGAAAAGTTTTAATTCCGCACTTGTTTTCATAAATGTATGCAATGAATGATGTCTAAGGGCTTGTACAGACCTCTGAGAGGTCATGTATGCCATGTTGCAAGTCCGAGAACACCATTTCTTCTAGGGTGTACTCTTGGGATGTGACACACACATTACGAGGACCATGTCTAAGGAAGTGGTTCCTGACTCAACATCCATAACCCTAACAATACAGTAAATACAACCCTTGGAGATTATTTTCCTATAATTGAGACAAGAAACAAATTGACCTCTAGGGATAGAATTTAACCCCTTCCTCTCTAAAGTAGACTCATTTCAAAATTGGAACTTTACTGCCCGAGTCCTACAATCAGTAGAGGTATAACATGCATGCAACAATCTATAACCAAGCTCACATCAAAATCTAACATGTCTAACTCCACTAATCCACCAAGGCAAATTAAAACTTTTATATATACGTAGTGAAGTGTACTTAGACTTCTCACATATCGTATAGGAGTTTACATAGACTCTTTGCATAGGAAACTTACTTAGGATTCTCTTTTAGGTAACATAATCCATATACAACAGATAGTCTAATAAGATTGTCTCACATAAAACCATCTAAACGAGTACAATATTGGACTTAGCCATTACAACTTCAATACGCCATATAGGCTTAAAGCAATGTCCCAAATGAGAATGGAAAGAGCAATGTCTTAGGAAAATACAATTACAAAGCTAAAATGTGAAAAATGTAACATCCCCAAACATGAGGACCTACCAACACTTGGAGAAATAGATCCAAGTCTTCTTCAATCGGCCTCCTAGAAAATCAATAGCTGGAACCTACATTTTTGTAGAAAACATAAGAGATATGGGTTAGTACACCACTTGTACTAAGTATGGAAACAATGCACATAAAACATTTGAAAGCATGCATGAAAGGGACCATTTCTACACATCACCATAAGAATCATATCAACACATCATGTTCAATAGTTAATATCAACATATCATACAAAACCCTTACCAACAATCTCATCCCAAGCCTACAAGTGCAATGCTCATGTGAAGCCTCATAACCCTACATAATCAAGTAAACAAGATAGGAGACCATAACTAATACTTTGCTTCATATATCATATATCATAGACAGTCATCACCACGTATAGCAATTTAGACCAATAACATGTTCATCAACATATCCAACATAATATAAGAGTGTCATCATATAAAGTCAACATTTCATATTGCGTAACATCACAATGCATAAGACCATCTCCTTGGACTCCCTTTAGAGTTATTGTGCAATGTCTAGGTAGAGCCCCATACCCCTACCTATCCTAAGTACACCCCTCATGTCAACCTAATTAATGTCTATCTTCAATTACATTTAGTCATTCATTTTACTTTCGGGAACAATTGGATTAATCGACATAGACCACATGAGATAAAGGTGGAATCTTGTGTTATGAAACTCTACACTGAAAGAAGGTGGTCTACTTTCCAATGTAGAACCAAACATGTACATAGCCTGTAGGTGGATCCACTAGCTAGTGTTCCTATGGGGGCAACATAGATCAAGAACTAGGAGACTTTGTAGAGACCCTCTTTATGCCATTGGCATTGTAATATCTATCTCATGAGAATATAGTGAACCTACCTTCCCTACTTGGGAAGGGACACTCATCACTAGTAGTTCACTCGTTTCTAAGCTAGAGTCCCTTTTTCATAAGACTTTAAGTCAACCATAGTATAGGTAATAGGGACTAACCCCTTGTATAGTCATGTCATTAGCTTAATTGGTATAGAATGAGAACTACCTTTCATCCACACCATCATTAGTGAAGTCATCATAATCAATTCATAATAAGGCACACAAGTAGTTCACACTCAAACTTGCATGATCATATCCCTAACAAGACCTCACAACCATCCTATGCATATCAAGGCATCATAATATGATATATCATCTTAGTATCAATCTAATCATATATAATACCTCAATTGCACATCATCATTAAGTATAATCCATCGTTATTGAAGTAAAGGATCAAGATCACAAAGTCTTACCACATAGCCTTCATAAGCCCTTCTTCAAGATCTTACCATCAATCCATATAATTACCCAACAATCCACATTATCGTCATCATAATATAGTGAATTAAACAATATTATAATCAATTCCATCAACCCTAATCATCTACAAGTCCAATTCATATCTAGGGTTCTAGAAAAGGTGGAAGTCTTGGGTCATTGATGAAAACTACGTCAAAGACAAAGAAATACAGCAACTAACCATAAATCAACTGTAATCTATCAATAATAATCAATGCAACATCATAAGAAATCAATTTGAAAGACAAATTATGAAATTGGAAGAAAACCCATCTTTGAAGAACATGGAAATCATATTTTGAAAGAACCTCCTGGGGAAAGGGTTCCCAAGAGTGAAGAGCTTCCATACCTTGTTAATTCTTAGAGAATTGTAGAAGAAAGCTTGAATCTTGAAGCCCTAGGTTGACCTTCTTCTTCTTCTTCTTCAATGGAGTCTTTGGGGAAAGGGAGAATTTGGGAGAGAGATGAGAGTAATTTTGATATCTCTTTGGGGATTTGATTGGAGTGGGTTAAAATGACTTAAAGCTGACATAAAACAAATATATAGTCTTCCCCTAAATTACCCAAAATACCCCTCACCGAATTGGGTCTTTTTGTGAAGTCACTTCAACTTAAAAATGACGCGAACGAATTTGGAAAGTTGCTACGCGTCACGGGGTCAATTTCAAATCTTTTTTTGAAAATACGGTTTGAGGAAGTGAGCCTTTCCTATCCAGTGTCAGCTGCGCGACGCGTGAAAGCCTTCAAATCTTGGCTGCACGTAGACTCCTTTGGCAGCCTACTTGCCAATGTTTGTGTCCTCCTCAAGGACCCTTCTAGTGGTCCTTGAGGAGTTGTTACTGGAAGTTTTGACCCTATATATCATATTTTACCTATTTAAAGTCTTTTTACAAATTTTAGACTTTATATGGCACTCCCAAACCTTCACCAAACATAGGGACGTCTACTAGTTCGTTTTTGCTAGTTTCCGTACATCAAGGTCTATCTTTGTGGTTTTGGCTCTAACCTTTTCTAATTGAGTTTATTACATTAATATAGTTCTGGAAACATCATTTTAACCATTATTTAATATGTGAGGTTCTAGTCTAAATTATGGAACGTCCGAAGTGTTACACTATCCCCCCCCTTAGGAACATTCATCCCCGAATGACACTAAAATCTTTTGGAAGGGAAAGGATAGACTCAATACTAGAAGTCCAACCAACAACAACATAAAATCATAATGAGTCACAGATCATTGGAGTACTTCACAACACAATTCAACACATAAACATAACTTTACACATAGCAACTCAATTCACAGTTCTCAACATATAAGAGCTTACATTTCATGACACATAATGAGGAACTACCTTCTAAATATCAACATGAGCTCAAATTAAAATCAAAGTGTTACCATGCTATCCTTCTTCTCAAGACAACAACAGAATAGCAAAATCTCAAGAAGGCAACATATAATCACATTTCATATAAGTGCAAGTAAACACAAAAGGCCTTTTTCATGAAAAACTCATTTTTTACCAAATCATGCACCTATTTAGCAAACAAGTCAAATACACACTATTCATTATTTTATTATAAGAGGAACTACTAACATCAATAGGAAAAATATAAGGATAGCGGTACTTCATGTCGGCATCGGCCTCCCATGTTGCACCCTCAACTAGGTGGTTTCTCCATAGAACTTTTACGGTGGCCACCTCTTTGTTCCTCAACTTTTTGACTTGACGATCTAGGATCTCAACCTGAACCTCTTCATAAGAAAGGTTCTCATTGACCACGAAACCTTTAATAGGGAGAATAGACACTGAATCACCTATACATTTCTTGAGCATAGAAACTTGAAATACGGGATTAACCAAAGCTAGTTCACTAGGTAGTTTCAACTCATAGGAAACTTTTCTGACGCGTTGCAATACTTCATAAGGTCCAACATACCGGAGACTTAATTTCCCCCTTTTATCGTCATCACCCCCTTCATTGGTGAAATCTTCAAGTACACCCAATCCCCTATCTCAAACTCAAGGTGTCTTCTTCTATTGTCGCATAAGATTTTTGCCGACAATAGGTTGTTTTCAACCTATCGCTTATCAACCGAACTTTCTCAATAGCTTCATAGACCTTCTCTAAACCAAGGAGTGAAAACTCACCAACCCCAAACCACCCAACCGGAGATCTACATTTTCTACAATAGAGTTCCTTGAAAGGTGCCATACCAATACTTGAATAGTAGCTATTATTACAAGAGAACTAAATCAACGGCAAATGATCATCCCAATTTCCCTTGAAATCAATAACACAAGCTCTTAACATATCCTCTAGGTTTTGACTGGTACGCTCCGCTTGACCATCCATTTGGCGATGAAAAGTGGTGCTAAGTTTCACTTGAGTACATAAACCCTTTTGAAAATACCTCCAAAAAGGATAAGTGAATTGAGCACCTCTATCCGAAATGATGGACAAACGGATCCCATGAAGACTCACAATCTCATTAATGTAGATTCTTGCATACTCTTCCGCCGTATTAGTAAACTTAACGGGGATGAAGTGGGCAGATTTCGTCAACCTATCCACAATAACCTATATTGAGTCATTTTGCCTCCGGGTTAGAGGCAACCTTACAACAAAGTCCATATTAATGTCTTCGCACTTCCAAGTAGGAACATCCATAATTTGTGTCATACCACCTGGCTTTAGATGCTCGGCTTTAACTTGTTGGCAATTTGGACACCTAGCAACAAATTTCGCTATGTTCCTTTTCAAACAATCCCACCAACAAATTTTTCTAAGGTCATGGTACATCTTAGTGTCACCCGAATGAATAGAGTAACGAGAGCCATGGGCTTCTTCAAGAATTTGATTTCTCCAATCATCAACATTGGGCACTCACAACCTCCCTTGGTACCTTAAAACACCATCCCCCCCCCCCACCCCGGGAGAAAGATTCATTAAACTTACCAAGTACCGACTCTTTTAACTCCATCAATAGAGGATCAAGGTGTTTGTTCTTCACCTCAATAAATAAATATGACTCAGAGTTATGATGCACCACAAAAACCCCATTTGGAGAATCTTCTAGTCGAACACCCAACCGGGCCAACCTATAACATCTTTCACTAGGTTTTTCTTACACTTCTCAATTTCAGACACACTACCCATAGTCATACGACTTAGAGTATCCGCGACGACATTAGCCTTGCCAGGGTGGTATAGGACACTCATGTCGTAATTCTTCAAAAGTTCCAACAACCTTCTTTGTCGGAGATTCAACTCCATTTCAGTAAACACATATTGAAGACTCTTGTGGTCGGTATACATATCAACATGAACACCATATAGGTAATGTCTCCATATTTTCAAAGTAAATGTTACGGCCACTAATTCGAGGTTATAAGTTGGATAATTCTTCTCATGCACCTTGAGTTTCCTAGAAGCATAAGCTATCACCTTGCCATGTTGCATAAGGAAACACCCCAAACCTACTTGGGAAGCATCACAATACACCACAAAACCTTCATTACCCTCCAGTAAGGTCAACACCTGTAATATTCCAGGAAATCACATGTCTAATTAAGATCCCAGTACGTCCTTAAGAAAGCCTATTAGGGGTACATAGGCACCCCAATGCCCAATATTGAGAAATATTGGGCATAGTATAGAAAAATTGGCTAAGAGATATTAACCAATTTTCTATATACGAATATGAAATATACTTTTGGGTTGCCATACCCCAATCCAAGATTGATGTTTAAGAAATGTACCTTCAATGAAGACCCTAAGCTAATAAAATATATGTCGTCCAACTCATAAAAGGTATGAGGCATCCAAGTGTCAAGCCTAGATACCATAGCACATGATCAATTAAAATGATCATGTAAGTTAAGTAGTGCCCAAGGACATGGTGAGGGTCCTTGGGATAATAAGTAAACATTCCCAAAGGAATCATAAATAATAGTTAGTTAGGAAATTACAACCAACACATGTGTAAGACATGTGAAGAAGCGGCCAAAGGAGGGGACCACCCTAACTGAATTCGGTTAGGGTAGTTAGGGGGAAAACGTGCACAAGGGACCACTCCATGTGGGTCCTAACTTCCCTACCAATTCTAGACTCTAACCTACTGCCCTAAATAACTAACTAACCTAGGACCAAACGAAATAAACTAATTAGTGCACCCGACAACCTAGGACTAAACCGGATTGACACTAACCTAGTACTAGTTTAAGAGACAACCTAGTAGCTAACCTAGGATGGCCCAAAAGGTTAGTTATTGTCCTAACAACTTAGGGGTACTTTAGTAATTCCCCCATGTTACCTAATTAATTAATTTAGCAACTTCATGAATTAATTTAAAAGGGCTAAAACCGAAACTACAAAGGAAATTTCCAGATTTCGGTTAAGACAAGAAAAGGACAACCTAGTACCTAACCTAGGATGGTCCAAAGAGTTAGTTAAGGTCCTAACAACCTAGGGATACTTTAGTAATTACCTTAGGCTACTTAATTATTTAATTTAGCAACTTAATTAATTAATTTAAAGGGGCAAAAACAAAATCAAAAAGTAATTTCCAAATTTCGGTTAAAACAAGAAAAAGACAACCTAGTACCTAACCTAGGATGGTCCAAAGTATTGACTATGGTCCTAACAACTTAAGGGTACTTTAGTAATTACCTTAGGTCACCTAATTAATTAAATTAGCAATTTAATTAATTAGTTTAAATGATCAAAATGAAATCCTTACACTAACCTAGTATAATTCAAGAAACATCCTAGTACTTAACCTAGGATGGTCCTAAAGGGTTGATTATAGTTTCAATGACTTAGGGTTACTTTAGTACTTATCCTAGGTCCCTAGATTAATTAAATTGAGGATTTAAGTAATTAATTTAAAGTCAAATGTTGAAACCATAGTCAGCAGCAATTTCAAGATTTGACTAAGTGTTATGTTCTCCTATGTTTAGTCAACTTAGGAGGGGATTTTTAGTAATTAGTTAATTTATTTATTTAATTTACTTATTAAACCCTAAGTTGAATGAGTCAAGATCAGTTCCAGTTCCTAAGACTTATAATCACGTTCAAACTCATAGAACAGGCGACGCAAAAACAGTGAGCAACGAACGAAAGAAAAATAGAAAATTCCATTGATTCTCTTAGGCGATTTCAAGGCTTTCTTCAAGGTTTTCTTCAAGTTTTCGTGCAAGGTGATCTTCGTAGATTAAATTCTACATAAGGTATGGGTTTCTCTCCTGGACTTATTTCTCCAAGAGAACTTTCTTTCCAACGATTCAAAGATCTTGAAAACTAGAGATGTTCCCATGTTCTCGTCGAACTCCCTTGTCCCTAGTATCCTTTTCGATTCAATGTTGAATAAGTTAGAGATCATGTTGTTGGTATGTGTTGCTGGCTGATCTTATGTTTAATGTCATTAAATTATGAATGTCTATTAACCTATGAAGTTGTGATCGTATAAAGTTAAATGCTTAAAACGTGAATCATGAATCGACGATGTGTTAGTTATACCCGTAATTGTTTAAGTGTTGATGTGTTTGTCCAAATGTTGTCTTGCTGTTATGATGACGTTATGAAGATGCTAAATTCATTAAATATTAATATAATGCTGTCCAATATTTCTTAAAAATGTTACCCTAAAGTCATGAACTAAGATTGTTTAAGAGAACGTACTATGCTAAGATGTGTCCAAAACTGTTATGTATGAAGATGATTACGGTTTCTTGTGCATACCTACTGTTAATGTGACTTGTTGATGATGTTGTGATACTTTAAATGATCATATTATGCTGTCCATGATGTGTAAAAACGTTATGCCTTAAGTTAGGTTAGATGGTTGGCTAAAAAGATCTCCATGAATTCATATTTGAATGAATGTTTGGCTTATGTCAATAAAATGGCTAACACAATCATTGTCAAACAAGTTGTAGGGAGTTGGCTATAATAATATTATGTTAAATAGCTGGAAGATTGGCTAATGAATAATATACATATCTAACCAAGAGTGAAAGAATGTAAAATTGGCCTATGCCAACAAAGATGGTTATGTAATCTATACCTATTTGTTTATGCAAATACTAATCATATGCCAATCTTATGTAGTTAGAGTATCAAATGATGTTATAAGCACTTCTAAAGTAGTTCAATGAATCCATAACCAAGGGCATGCCATCCATCGGGACAACTCCCAACATGCTCTAAAAGAATGAATTATGAACATATGTAAGTCATTGAAGAAGTGCTCATCGTCCATAAACGATGATATGAAGCTACTACACTAAAGTAAAGAAGTAACATGATTTATAACATAATTAAAGGGGTCTAAACTAAGTAAGTGACCAGAATTGGGTGTTAAAGAAAGTGAGACAAGTATCACTTACACCTAAGCTACTATGTTAAAAGATTACTCACGAATGAAGGTGTTAGAATGTGTGAGACTAAACTCATTAACACCTAAGGATGATATGTAAGGAAAATTCACATTCATCAATGTAAAGTAAGGATGTAAGTGAAAGGACTATTCACACTTTATACGTAAAGAAGAGATGAGAAATCATCTAATGAGCTATGAATACCTCATGCTAGAAGCAAGCTTCGATGATGTATGAGTTGAATGTAAATAGGAACTTTAAATTGAGCACCAATAGGCTAGTTATGAGTGGTGATACCTTCTTTCGGGAAGGGCGGAGGTTCACGTAATTCTCATGAGATGAGACTGTCCACCAAGGTAGGTATGGGTCTCCCTAAATCTCCTAGTCTTTGAACTATGTTTCCACCACAGGGAACTAGCTTGGTTCGAACCCAATAAGCTAGCATGTTTTGGTTTCACTTTGGCCAGTGACTCCACCTCTTTTCGGTGTGGGGGATACACCGGATTTCATGATGCTCACATGATCTATGTCGGTTAAGGTTGATGTTCCTCAAAGTATGAAAGATAATGAAATGAACGATACCGAAGGTGTTTGTGCAAGACAATCAGGAGGTGAAACCAGATTCAAGTAATGACATTAGGTCATTCTTGGTCATTGCACTTCATGATCCTGATGAGAGTCTTAAACTTCATCCTAGGTATAGCTGGTGTTTACATTATCCTACGAATGAATGAAATGAATAATGTAAAGTACGAATGAACGAATCAAGCAGACTCTGTATTTGCTAAAGAAGGCCCTTGGGTTGAGGTCCCATATATTGGGCCCTCACTTGAGATGCCTTAATGCTACATCCACGATTCCAAGGTCTCGTTGATATGAAATGTATAATATATGAAACATGAAATGTATGTTATGTGAACCTGTGTGTGTATGATGTGTGACATATTCATGGTATGACCTTCCTATTACGAATAAGGCAAGTCCAGAGATTTGACCTCCTAAGAAAGCATGTTGATAAGGAAGAGCCATGGCTTATAATGACTTCTTATATGATGCCATTAAAGGGAAGTAGAAACATAACTTAACTAAATACCCCATAACTTTCCTACATGAAAGTAATGAAATCAATGGCATGATCAATAGAGAATGGCTTATGAAATGTAATAAATCTACAGTGTAAAGAATGACTCACAAAAAGGTAGGGAAATCATTCCTTAGTCCTTGGATTACTTACATCGATTCATTGTGGATATGGGACTAAAATAAATCATTGCACTTGTAAGTAAAATATAGGACCAAAGGAATTATTGAACTACACAACAAGAAGAAGAAAAAGACTGAAAATAAAACTAAGTATGGAAAAAGGGGCTCTCAGGTTTGGAGGGTTAAAATTCAAATCTTCGCTCGAGTTGTTCTAAAATTATGTTGATGATACTAATGTCCTGTAATCATATAGAAAATGAGCTGTGTACTTTGAATGCATTAAAATACATCATATTCATACCACAATTCACAAATAACGAATTAGGAAAGTCTAGTGATGACATTTTCCAGAAATGGCATGTTGTTTTGGAAGAGCTTTCATTGATCATGCATAGCTTTATGTGTATGTGCGCATACACCCATACTTAGTACAAGTGGTGTACTAATCCCCTACTATTTACTATTTTTATAGGTGCAGGTCAGAGAGCAGATTTACGACAGTTGCAGCGGTTTTGGACTTCAGCGTTTGTCCAGACCATTTGCTAGGTCCTCTTGATTTAGAGGATGCTACAACTTTAATCTAGCTTTATATATAGACATATCTAGTGGATGTTGTACCTATGCTTCTTTAATATTTCATTTCGAACCTTTTGATGTAAGGTCATGTTTGGCAAACTATTTACGATATGTTCATCTTCAGTTTCGAATTGATTCTTTATGTTAGATGGTTGTCTATTGATGTTGAGCTTAGTATGTAATGATAAATATGTAATGACTATATGAAGTCTAACTAAACTTCATACATATAAAAAGTTTTAAATTTTCTGCAAATTTAACTAGATGAATGTGATGAATGCAAGATGAGGCTTGTCTGCGACCTCTGAGAGGTCAACGACGCCGATGGCGATTCAGATTCAAGAATCTGGGTCGTTACAAACTTGGTATCAGAGCCTGAGGTTAAATTACCTAGGAACTAAGGCTCAACACAAACCACGTTACGTATTTTCTGACTTATGGTTGTGAAGCGCACCACAATCATTACTTAGAGACTGCGCGATGATAGGAAATCTTCCCTTCTTCTACTCTTTATCGTGCTAACTAGATCTTTGACACTTTGTGTCATTCAAAGTATCTAACTTCCTTTTTGTGTGAACGGGTAGAAGAATAAACACAAGAATTAGTATGGCCAAGTGGTCTAAGGCGCCAGACTCAAGATCTGGCCTTCCCAAGAAGGGGCAATGATGGAAATGCCCAGCGTGGACAAAAGACGTGTAGTAAGTGTGGTCATTCGCATAGAGGTGAGTACATGGTAGATTCTAAATGCATGCCACGGGTGTCAATGAAGAGGAGGAGGAGGCTAAGTCGGCTGCATATAAGCTCAAGGATGTGGCTCAGGTATGGATTGTCTCCATAAGTGTTATGCTTTAATATACTATAGAAACAGGGTAGTAAGGCTTCAGTTTCCAAATAAGTTGGGTTAAAATGAGAAGGGCGTGGTTCAAATCCAACAGGCCAAATAATTTTCAATCTTAAAGCTAATAAGATGATGTCTAAGGGATGCTTATGCCAATTAATAAGAGTCAAAGACTTAGAACAAGAAGTCCCTTCCATAGACTCTATGTCTGTAGTAAATATGAGGTCTGGTAAGAAAGGGAAGTTGAGTCCGAGGTATATAGGTCATTATGAGATCTTACACCAAGTAGGTAAAATTACCAAACGACTTGGCTTCTGTTCATCCAGTGTTTCACGTTTCGATGCTTGATAAGTGTCTAGGCGATCCAATGTCCATCCTACCCGTCGAGGGGTTAGGAGTCAATGGGAATCTTTCCTTATGAAGAGGTTCGCGTTGCAATTGTAGATCGTCAAGGGAAGCGACTGAAGAACAAGGAGGTTCTCACCATGAAGGTGTTATGGAGGAACACCCTTGTTGAGGGGGCAAGATGGGAGGCCGAGGCCGATATGAGATCCCGTTACCCTCACTTGTTTAGTTCTTAAGGTTAGATATACTCTTCCTAAGTCTGGTTTTGTTTAAGAAACTCTAAGTGTAAGTGCTTTAGTCGATTTGGTGTTATAAGTCACTAATCGTATGTCTTATAATAGCACTATGTGAGTTAAAAATGAAATTATGTTTGCATTACATGTTGCTGTTTTTGTGTAGCATAGACATGATTTTTGTATTGCATGAGTTGTGATGTTGCATTAAGTTAAGTGTGATTGAGAATGAAATTCCTCAATCTCAAATATGAAGCTTCAGATAAGCTTGAATGTTATGCATCATCCAAATAAGTGTGAATCAGATATTCACAAAAGGGAAAAGTTTAAGCATGATAAAGTAACTTTCGAAAATCACCCTCTTTGTTTAAATGATGTGTAAGTGTCATTCGGGGACGAATGTTCCTAAGAGGGGGATAATGTAATATTCTGGAAAATCACATGTCTAATGAAGATCCCAGTACGTCCTTAAGAAAGCCTATTAGGGGTACACAGGCACCCCAATTCCCAATATTGAGAAATAGTGGGCATAGTATAGAAAAATTGGCTACGAGATATTAGCCAATTCTCTATATACGAATATGAAATATACTTTTGGGTTGCTATACCCCAATCCAAGATTGATGTTTAAGAAATGTACCTTCAGTGAAGACCCTAAGCTAATAAAATATATGTCGTCCAACTCACAAAAGGTATGAGGCATCGAAGTGTCAAGCCTAGATACCATAGCACATGATCAATTAAAATGATCATGTAAATTAAGTAGTACCCAAGGACATGAGGGTCCTTGGGACGATAAGTGAATATTCCCAAAGGAACCATAAATAATAGTTAGTTAGGAAAGTACAACTAAGACATGTGCAAGACATGTGAAGAAGCGGCCAAAGGAAGGGACCACCTTAACCGAATTCGGTTAGGGTAGTGAGGGGGAAAACGTGCACAAGGGACCACTCCATGTGGGGCCTAACTTCCCTACCAATTCTAGACTCTAACCTACTGCCCTAAATAACTAAAAAACCTAGGACCAAACGAAATAAACTAATTAGTGCACCCGACAACCTAGGACTAAACCGGGTTGACACTAACCTAGTACTAGTTGAAGAGACAACCTAGTAGCTAACCTAGGATGGTCCAAAAGATTAGTTATGGTCCTAACAACTTAGGGGTACTTTAGTAATTCACCTAGGTTACCTAATTAATTAATTTAGAAACTCAATTAATTAATTTAAAAGGGCTAAAACCAAAACTACAAAGGAAATTTCCAGATTTCGGTTAAGACAAGAAAGGGACAACCTAGTACCTAAGCTAGGATGGTCCAAAGAGTTAGTTAAGGTCCTAAAAACCTAGTGATACTTTAGTAATTACCCTAGGCTACTTAATTAATTAATTTAGCAATTTAATTAATTAATTTAAAGGGGCAAAACCGAAATCACAAAGCAATTTCCAGATTTTGGTTAAAACAAGAAAAAGACAACCTAGTACCTAACCTAGGATGGTCCAAAGGATTGGCTATGGTCCTAATGACTTAAGGGTACTTTAGTAATTACCTTAGGTCACCTAATTAATTAAATTAGCAATTTAATTAATTAGTTTAAATGATCAAAACGAAATCCTTACACTAACCTTGTATAATTCAAGAAACATCCTAGTACTAAACCTAGGATGGTCCTAAAGGGTTGATTATAGTTCCAATGACTTAGGGGTACTTTAGTACTTACCCTAGGTCCCTAAATTAATTAAATTGAGGATTTAAGTAATTAATATAAAGTCAAATGTTGACTGAAACCATAGTCAACAGGAATTTCCAGATTTGACTAAGTGTTATGTTCTCCTATGTTTAGTCAACTTAGGAGGGGCTTTTTAGTAATTGGTTAATTAATTTATTTAATTTACTTATTAAACCCTAAGTTGAATGAGTCAAGATCAGTTTGTAAGACTTACAATCACGTTCAAACTCATAGAACAGGCGACGCAAAAACAGTAAGCAACGAACGAAAGAAAAATAGAAAATTCCATTGAATCTCTTAGGCGATTTCAAGGCTTTCTTCAAGGTTTTCTTCAAGGTTTCGTGCAAGGTGATCTTCGTAGATTAAATTCTACATAAGGTATGGGTTTCTCTCCTGGACTTCTTTCTCCAAGAGAACTTTCTTTCCAACGATTCAAAGATCTTGAAAACAAGGGTTGTTCCAGTGTTCTCGTCGAACTCCCTTGTCCCTAGTATCCTTTTCGATTCAATGTTGAATAGGTTAGAGATCATGTTGTTGGTATGTGTTGCTGGCTGATCTTATGTGTAATGTCATTGGATTATGAATGTCTATTAACCTATGAAGTTGTGATCGTACAAAGTTAAATGCTTAAAACGTGAATCATGAATCGACGATGTGTTAGTTATACCCGTAACTGTTTAAGTGTTGATGTGTTTGTCCGAATGTTGTCTTGCTGTTATGGTGACGTTATGAAGATGCTAAATTCATCAAATATTAATATAATGCTGTCCAATATGTCTTAAAAACGTTACGCTAAAGTCATGAACTAAGATTGGTTAAGAGAATGATACTATGCTAAGATGTGTCCAAAACTGTTATGTATGAAGATGATTACGGTTTGTTGTGCATTCCTACTGTTAATATGACTTTTTGATGATGTTGTGATAGTTTAAATGATCATATTATGCTGTCCAAGATGTGTAAAAACGTTATGCCTTAAGTTAGGTTAGACGGTTGGCTAAAAATATCTCCATGAATTCATATTTGAATGAATGTTTGGCTTATGCCAATAAAATGGCTAACACAATCATTGTCAAACAAGTTGTAGGGAGTTGTCTATAATAATATTATGTTAAATAACTGGAAGATTGGATAATGAATAATATACATATCCAACCAAGCGTGAAACAATGTAAAATTGGCCTATGCCAACAAAGATGGTTATGTAATCTATACCCAATTATTTATGCCAATACTAATCATATGACAATCTTATGTAGTTAGAGTATCAAATGATATTATAAGCACTTCTAAATTAGTTAAATGAATCCATAACCAAGGGCATGCCATCCATTGGGACAACTCCCAACATGCTCTAAAAGAATGAACTATGAACATATGTAAGTCATTGAAAGAAGTGCTCATCGTCCATAAACGATGATATGAAGCTACTACACTAAAGTAAAGAAGTAACATGAGTTATAACATAATTAAAGGGGTCTAAACTAAGTAAGTGACCAGAATGGGGTGCTAAAGAAAGTGAGACTATGTTAAAAGATTACTCACGAATGAAGGTGTTAAAATGTGTGAGACTTGTCTCATTAACACCTAAGGATGATATGTAAGGACAATTCACATTCATCAATGTAAAGTAAGGATGTAAGTGTAAGGACTATTCACACTTATTACGTAAAGAAGAGATGAGAAATCATCTAATGAGCTATGACTACCTCATGCTAGAAGCAAGTTTCGATGATGTATGAATTTAATGTAAATAGGAACTTTAAATTGAGCACCGATAGGCCAGTTATGAGTGGTGATGCCTTCTTTCGGGAAGGGCGGAGGTTCACGTAATTCTCATGAGATGAGACTGTCCACCAAGGTGGATATGGGTATCCCTAAATCTCCTAGTCTTTGAACTATGTTGCCACCATAGGGAACTAGCTTGGTTCGAACCCAATAAACTAGCATGTTTTGGTTTCACTTTGGCCAGTGACTCTACCTCTTTTCACTGTGGGGGAGACACCGGATTTCATGATACTCACATGATCTATGTCGGTTAAGGTTGAAGTTCCTCAAAGTATGAAAGATAATGAAATGAACGATACCGAAGATGTTTGTGCAAGATAATCAGGAGGTGAAACCAGATTCAAGTAATGACATTAGGTCATTCTTGGTCATTGCACTTCATGATCCCGATGAGAGTCTTAAACTTCATCCTAGGTATAGCTGGTATTTATATCAGCCTACAAATGAATGAAATGAATAATGTAAAGTACAAATGAACGAATGAAGCAGACTCTGTGTTTGCTAAAGAAGGCCCTCGGGTTGAGGTCCCATATGTTGGGCCCTCACTTGAGATGCCTTAATGCTACATCCACGATTCCAAGGTCTTGTGGATATGAAATGTATAATATATAAAACATGAAATGTATGTTATGTGAACCTATGTGTGACATATTCATGGTATGACATTCCTATTACGAATTAGGCAAGTCCAGAGATTTGACCTCCTAAGAAAGCATGTTGATTAGGGAGAGCCATGGCTTATAATGACTTCATATATGATGCCAATAAAGGGAAGTAGAAACATAACGTTAACTAAATACCCCATAACTTCCCTAAGATAAAAGTAATGAGATCAATTGCATGATCAATAGAGAATGGCTTATGAAATGTAATGAATATATAGTGTAAAGAATGACTCACTATAAGGTAGGGAAATCATTCCTTAGTCCTTGGATTACTTACATCGATTCATTGTGGGTATGGGACTACAATGAATTATTGCACTTGTAAGTAAAACATAGGAGCAAAGGAATTATTGTACTACACAACAAGAAGAAGAAAAAGACTGAAAATAAAACTAAGTATGGAAAAAGGGGCTCTCGGGTTTGGAGGGTTAAAATATAAATAAAACTAAGTATGGAAAAAGGGGCTCTCGGGTTTGGAGGGTTAAAATTTCAAATCTTCGCTCGAGTTGTTCTAAAATTATGTCTATGATACTAATGTCTTGTAATCATATAGAAAATGAGTTGTGTGCTTTGAATGCATTAAAATACATCATATTCATACCACAATTCACAAATAACGAATTAGGAAAGTCTAGTGATGACACTTTCTAGAAATGGCATGTTGTTTAGGAAGAGATTTCATTGATCATGCATAGCTTTATGTGTATGTGTGCATACACCCATACTTAGTACAAGTGGTGTACTAACCCCCTACTATTTACTATTTTTATAGGTGCAGGTCAGAGAGCAGATTGACGACACTTGTAGCGGTTTGGACTTCAGCATTTCTCCAGACCATTTGGTAGGTCCTCTTTATTTCGAGGATGCTACAGCTTTAATCTAGCTTTAGATATAGACATAGCTAGTGGATGTTGTCCCTAGCATTTCTTTCATATTTCATTTCCAACCTTTTGATGTAAGGCTGTGTTTGGCAAACTATTTATGATATATTCATCTTCAGTTTTGAATTGATTGTTTATGTTAGATGGTTGTCTATTAATGTTGAGATTAGTGTGTAATGATAAATATGTAATGACTATATGAAGTCTAAGTAAACTTCATACATATAAAAATTATAAATTTTCCGTAAATTTAACTAGATGAATGTGATGAATGCAAGATGAGGCTTGTCTGCGACCTCTGAGAGGTCAACAACGCCGGTGGCAATTCTGATTCAAGAATCCAGGTCGTTACAACACCGCACCAGAGGTAAGCTTATCTTTCAAATCTTGGAAGCCTCTTTCACAAGCTTCCGACCACTCAAACTTCACCTTCTTTTGGGTCAAAGTTGTTAAATGAGAGGCAATGGATGAAAATCCATTGACAAACCTTATATAGTACCCGGGTAGACCCAAGAAACTTCTTATGTCGGTGGGAGTTAGAGCTCTAGGCGAATTCTTGACCGCTTCCGTCTTCTTAGGATCAACCATTATACCCTTACTTGAGATAATATGGCCAAGAAATGCAACCAATCTCAACCAAAACTCACACTTACTATGCTTAGCACAGAGTTGTTGTTCCTTGAGGACTTGCAATACAACCCTCAAATGGTCCATATGATCATCCTCACACTTAGAAAATACCAAGATGTCATCAATGAAGACAATTAAAAAAGCATCAAGGTAATCTCAGAACACTCTATTCATTAGGTCCATAAATTCCGCCGAGGCATTAGTCAACCCAAAAGACATGACTCGGAACTCATAGTGACCATACCTAGTTCAAAAATCCATTTTAGGAATGTCTTCACCTCTCACTCTAAGTTGGTGATATCCCGACCTCAAATTAATTTTTGAAAAGTAACTCGCACCTTGGAGTTGATCAAACAAATCATCAATCCTAGGGAAGGGATAATTGTTCTTTATGGTGACTTTATTGAGTTGACATAATTCAATGCACATTCTAAGTGAACTATCCTTATTTTTCACAAATAACACCGGAGCACCCCATGGAGAAATACTAGGTTGAATAAAACTTTTGTCTAGTAAATCTTTGAGTTGAACCTTCAACTCTTTCAATTCGTCCGGAGCCATCCAATAATGAGGAATTGAAATGGTATTCGTATCCGATAATAACTCAATACCAAATTCAATTTCCCATTCGGGAGGAGTTCCGTGAAGATCATTAGGAAAGACCTTCAAAAATTTCCTCACTATGGGGATCAACTCAATAGGAGGAATCTTGGACTAAATGTTTGACCCTCACCACATGGTATAGACAACCTTTGGCTATCATCTTACAAGCCTTTAGACAGGAAATGATTCTACCTTTAGGAATAGAATTTCCCCCCTTCTACTCTGAAAAGGGATTATTTGGAAAATTGAACTTACTACCCTTGTTCTACAATATATGGAAGCAAAACAAGCATGCAATCAATCCATTCCCAAAATGACATCAAAATCAAACATGTTAAGTTCTACTTAATCAACAAGAGTAACTCTATTGGGTAAAATTATAGGACAATTCCATATACCCTTTTTGCAACAACTGAATCACCCACTGGGGTAGACACCATATAAGGTTCATTTACCATAACGGGCAATGCATAAAATTTTATAGCTACCAAAGGAGTAACAAAAGACAAGGTAGAACCTGGATCAAGTAAAGCATAAACATTAATAGAGAAGACTTGTAACATACGGGTCACCGCATCAGGAGAACTCTATTGTTCACCCCTTGCCTTGAGTGCATAAAAGCGGCTCCTTTTTGGAACTTCAGAGCTTGGACAACTTGATTGAGCCTGGCTATTCCCCTTCTCTTGACCCCTCAAATTAGGACAATCTCTCACTTTGTCGCCACTCTTGCCACAACCAAAGTAATTATCCGATCCTACAAGACATTCACCTCTATTTTTCTTACCACACTTTCCACAAGTTGGTTTCTCACTTGGTGAGTCAAAACCTCTTCCCTTTTGAGATTTAGGGTTATACACCCTATCATTGCAAACCTTGGGGAACTTATAGGGAACTTTATTAGAAAACATCTTCTTGAACCTAGGATTGTCTCGAATGTCAAGCATACCCTTCGAGGAACCACTTTCAAAAGATCTTGCTTTCTTAGCATCCATATTTTTCTTCCTTAGCCAACTATCCTCTACTTGTTGAGCATGAACCATCAACCTAGAAAGATATATATTGTCATGAAGCATTGCCACACGACATTCTTCTTCAAGCTCTTCGGATACGCCCGTTTCACAACAACTCAATTCATCCCTAGCATTGGAAACCAAAGAGGAAGAATAATTGGATAGCTTAATGAACTTCAAGGAGTATTCCTTCACACTCATACCACCTTGACAAAGGTTGATGAACTCCTCTACCTTAGCTTCCCTTTTCTCTCTAGGAAAGAACATATCAAGAAAGGCCTTAAAGATCTCCCAAGTCACCGGACCACTTCTTAGAGACCATTATCCTTCCATTGTGTGACAAAGTTTGAGCTACATATTTGAGTTGATAGGTGGCTAACTCGGCCTTCTCACTAGAACTCACTCCCATAGCAAACAAGATCTTGTAGACCTCATCAAGGAAGTCTTGGGGGTCTTCATCAACCTTAGATCCAAAGAACATAAGAGGATTCATCCTAGTGAAGTCTCTCAAACGTGAAGCCATGTTACTAGTATTTGGGTTCACTCGGGGTCCAATATCCTGATTTACGTGAGCTGTCATGGCTTGCACTTGAGTAGTCACCGCATGTTCTTGAGTAGTCATATCTTGATCCAAACTTAAAAAAGTCGTCCTTATCTATCTATCTGCCATAGGTGGAGGAATGACTGGAGCTTGGTTACCCAAAGGAGCTTGCTCTTGTGGAGGAACTTGATTGCCTTGCGGAGGAGCTTGGTTGCCATGAGGGGGAGCTCCCACATTAGCAATTTCTTCCTCAACTCTTCTTGCGTATTCTCTTCTAGTAGTCATACCTATAACCACAATAAGAGGGTTAGGTGAAAAGCACACATAGATTTAAGACTCTAGACGCACGAACTAGGAATGTCAAGAGGATGAGAATTTCCTAAGCATCACATAGTCTCTCATTCATAAGCGTGGCGCGATTCACAACTATAAATAAGAATCTATATAGATGTGGTTTAGTGAGACATCAATCCTAGGGTTACTTAACCTCATGCTCCGATACCATGTTTGTCACATTCGGGGAGCACCCCCTAGACGTAACCAATATCATCGTCCTCGAAGAGGACTTAGATAATCCCTTAGCATTCATCATTACACATCATAGGCTAAAATTTTTACATAAACGTAGTGAACTATACTTAGACTTCTCACATATTGTATAGGGAGTTTACATAGACTCCTCGCATAAGAATATTACTTAGGCTTCTCTATTAGACAACATAATCCAAATACAAAAGATAGTCTAATAATATCGTCTTACATAAAACCATCTAAATGAGTACAATATTGGACTTAGCCATTACAACTTCAATACGCCATATAGGCTTACAACAATGTCTGAAATGAGAATGGAAAGAACAATGTCTTAGGAAAATATTATTACAAATCTTGAATGTGAAAAAGGTAACATCCTCGAACATCCCCAAACATGAGGACCTACCAACACTTGGAGAAAGAGATCCAAGTCCTCTTCAATCGGCCTCCTAGAAACTCAATGGCCGGAACCTACATATTTGTAGAAACATAAGAGATATGCGTTAGTATGGAAACAATGCACATAAAACATTTGAAAGCATGCATCAAAGGGACACTTTCTTTAGAAAACATGCTATGTCAGTTGGAAAGTCTTTAATGCACATACAAGAGAGCATATACAATATGGGGATCACAATAACATAAAACATGTCCATAACCAAAGACACATCAACATAAGAATCATATCAACATATTCATATAAACATATCATACAGAACCCTTACTGACAATCCCATCCCAAGCCTACAAATGAAATGCTCATAAGAAGCCTCATAACCCCACATAATCAAGTACACAAGATTGGAGACCATAAGTAATGCTTTGCTTTATATCACATCATATCATATATAGTCATCACCACATATAGCAATTTAGACCAATAACATGTTCATAAATATAGCAGCATCATATAAGAGTGTCATCATATAAAGTCAACATTTCATATTACTTGACATCATAATGCATATGACCATCTCCTAGGACTCCCTTTAGAGTTAACTTGTGCAATGCCTAGGTAGAGCCACATATCCCTACCTATCCTAAGTACATCACTCAAGTCATCCTAATCAATGTCTATCTTCATTTACATTAAGTCATTCATTTTACTTTCAAAAATAATTGTCTTAACCGACATAGACCACATGAGCTAAATGTGGAATCAGGTGTCATGAAACACTACACCGAAAGAAGGTGGTCTACTTGCCAAGGTAGAACCAAACATGTACATAGCCTCTAGGTTTATCCACTAGCTAGTATTCCTATGGGGGCAACATAATTCAAAAACTAGGAGACTTTTTAGAGACCCTCTTTATGTCATTGGCATTGTAATATCTATATCACAAGAATATAGTGAACCTACGTTCCATACTTGGGAAGGGAGACTCCTAACTATTAGTTCACTCGGTGCTAAGCTAGAGTCCCTTTTTAATAAGCATTTAAGAGTGAACTATAGTACAGGTAGTAGGGACTAACCCCTTGTATAGTCATGTCATTATCTCGATTGGTATAGAATGAGAACTACTATTCATCCAAACCATCATTAGTGAAGTCATCATAATCAATTCATAATAAGGCACACAAGTAGTTCACACTCAAACTTGCATGATCATATCCCTATCAAGACCTCACAACCATCATATAAATATTAAGGCATCATAATAATCATAACATCATAGTATAAATCTAATCACATATAATACATCCATTGCACATCATCATCAAGTATAATCCATCGTTATTGAAGTAAAGGATCAAGATCACAAAGTCTTACCACATAGCCTTCATATGCCCTTTTTCAAGATCTTACCATCAATACATCAAAATTACCCAACAATCCACATTATCGCAATCATAATTTAATGAATTAAACAATACTATAATCAATTCCATCAACCATACTCATCGACAAGTTCAATTCATATCTAGGGTTAGGGAAAAGGGATAGGTCTTGGGTCATTCATGAAAACTAGGTCATATAACAAGAACTAAAGCAATTAATTATAAATCAACCATATTATATCAATAATAATCAATGCGACATCATAAGAAATCAATTTGAAAAACAAATTATGAATATGGAAGAAAACCCATTTTTGGAAGAACATGGAAATCATATTTTCAAAGAACCTCTTGGGGAAAGGGTTCAAGAGTGAGGAGCTTCCATACCTTGTTAATTCTTAGATTATTGTAGAATAAAGCTTGAATCTTGAATACCTAGGTGTTACTTCTTATTCTTCTTCAATGGAGTCTTTGGGAAAAGGGAGAATTTGGGAGAGAGATGAGAGTGATTTGGATTTCTCTTTGGGATTTTATTGGAGTGCGTTAAAATGACTTAAAACTGACCTAAAACCAATATATAGTCGTCCCCTAAATTACCCAAAAGACCCCACACCTAATTAGGTCTTTTTGTGAAGTCAATTTGACTAAAAAACGATGCGAACAAATCCAGGAAGTTGCTACGCGTCGCGGGGTCAATTTCAAATATTTTTTTAAAAATCCGGTTTGAGGTAGTGAGAATCGTGAAGACCCCGCATCGCGGCGCAAATTTTGCCCATCCAGTATCAGCTGTGCGACGCGTGACAGCCTTCAAATCTTGGCTGCACGCAGACTGCTTTGGCAGCCTGCTTGCCAATGTTCGGGTCCTCCTCAAGTACCCTTCGGGTGGTCCTTGGGGAGTCTTTACTGGAAGTTTTGATGCTATATACCATATTTTACCTATTTAAAGTCTTTTTATAAATTTTAGACTTCATATGGCACTCCCAAACCTTCACCAACATAGGGACGTCTACTAGTTCGATTTAGCTAGTTTCCGGACGTCAAGGTCTTTCTTTGTCGTTTTGGATCTAACCTTTTTTTATTAAGTTTATTACATTAATATAGCTCTGGAGACATCATTTAACCATTATTTAATAGGTGAGGATCTATTATAAGTTATGGAACTTCAGGAGTGTTACAATCACGCTTCTTACCACACTTGCGTAATTAGGCCTATCAATATAAGAACCACCACTACTACTTCCTTGTTGTTTAGGGTTAGACACCCTATCTTTGTTGAACCTTGAAGATTTATAGGAGCCTTGGTTGGAGAACCTCTTCTTGAACTTTAATCTACCTTGACACTCAAATTTACCTTTGGAAGAATTTCCATCATCTGATATTGCTCTCTTCACTTCCCTATTCACTTGCTTGAGCTTTTTGTTCCTCAATTTGTTTGGCATGAACCATAAGACATGAAATATTCATACTTGGGGTGAGTATTGTCGAACGAGGTCATTCACTACTAAGTCAGATATCCCCATAACAAATTTGTTCATCTTTGCCCTAGAGTCCGCCACCAAGGTTGGAGCATATTTAGACATATGGATGAACTTAAGGTCATATTCTTTCACACTCATACCTCCTTGGTGAAGGTTGATTAATTCTTGCATATTTCATTCCCTCAACTCTAAGGGAAAGAACCTATCAAAGAAGACCGACTTGAACAATTTCCAATCTACCGGACCCGCTTCTACGGGTCTCTCACCCTTCCATTTCTCATATCAAACATGAGCCACATCTTTCAATTGGTAGGCGGCTAGTTCCGCCTTCTCTTGTGGAGACACCCCCATAGTATCAAGCACCTTATACATCTTATCAATAAACTCTTACGAATCATCTTCCACTTTGGAGCCAAAGAACATAGGAGGATTTACTCTTGTGAAATCCCTTATCCTTGAAGCGGTTGTACTTGGATTGGGGTTCACATGGGTCCTAGTATCACTATTGACTTGGCCCGTCACGGCTTGGGTCAGTATTTGGAGAGTCGGCCTTATTTCCACATTTTTCATAGTACCCGCATCAATAGGAGCTTGACGAACGGAAACTAGAAGAATAAATCTTGTCCTCAAACCATAAAGACTTACCAAGGCAAGGAGAGAATCAATCCAAACATTCAACCAAAGAAAAGTAACTTCAACAACCCAGACCTCACTATGTCGAAAAAGGTAGACAATATGGGTTAGCACAAAAATGTACGAAGTTTGGGAGTCATGCATAAAAATCCTTACATCATGCCAGAAAGGGACATTTTAGTTGAGACCATGCACCTTATCATTTTTATAATCCATTATGTACAATAGTGTTAATACATAGTCAAACCTACTCTAAGCCATACTTGTGAAATGCATAGACAAGTCCTATCTAAAGCTAAGTATCACCTTTAGGCCACAATCATCATACATATCATAACTTGTCCTCATCCATATCTAATACTAAAGAAAAAGGAAATCTTCATGTTCATTAACTTGAAACAAGTAAAGTGTCACGACCCAAAAGCACCCCCTAGAAGTTAGAGAAAATCTTCGAATCATGACCGGGCGTACTTGACCCCTTTGGGGTCTCGTACAAGCCCTCTAACTAGCATTCATAACATAAACCATGAAAAGTAGTGCGGAATTTAAAACTTTTCACGATAATAATAATAAAAGGAGTCTTTTCATAAATACTAAGAAATCTTATCGTCACAAGCCAACTTAAAGACACAACTTGGAATCTTAGGGACACGGCCCTTTACGATAAAAGTAAATACATTTTTAAGTATTAATAAAGAAACTAAGAAACATAAAACTATGTCCTCGAATATATGAGGACATATCAAATTCTTGAGAAATAAAGTTCCCAAGCTTCGACTCCGATCCTCCCAAAAGGGCTTCCAACCTATACTCATAAGGTATAAAAAGTATGGGGTTAGTACAACAATGTACTAAGTATGGCATATGCAAAAACATGCAAAAAGGGACACTTTAGTAAAGATAGCTTTTTATGCAATTCAAATATAACCTTCATGAATCTAGAAGCAAACCCACATAAGAATCAACAATTAACACTTTATGGCTATCTTACCAAAACTTAAAGTAAACAAAAGGAACATTTCAATTAACTTTGCTAAACTTGCAATAAAATTGAATAAAGCATCATAGTGAACATTTTGAATTCTTACAATGAAGACCTTACAGTGAATAGCACAGTCCAAGTAATATGAACCCTTTTTCTTTGAAGTTGCCCTAACCCAAGGTTATTCTAAGACTCCCGAAGGTGAGCCAAGAAGGGACTCTCATTACACCTCCCTTCAAAGCACACCAAAGCGACCCTTAAAACTACCAAATCTTAGGCTTACTTCGTTAGAAATCAAATCCACGCCCTTGGCTAACATATGCAAAACACTCATGGAAATATAGGACATACCAAGTGCAATGTGAGAGTAGCATCCCATACTCCCACTCCCACTTAGTACTCCTAATGGATTCCATTTACTCAAGTACTCCACAATAATCCTCCATAACACTACACCATAGTACTCATTCACACGGATTTCATGAAAGTACTCTTCTCCCATAGTAGGTATAGGTCACACCAAGTGCATTGTGAGAATAGCATCCCATACTACTACACCTACTCAATGCTCCTACTTGGTAACTAATGTGGATTGAGCACTTCACGACATACATACACAATTTCAACAATACACAAGATAATTAGTTTCAAATCAATTCTTTTGTGGGAGTTAGCTTAACCGACAAAGACCATGAGAGCTAGACATGAAATCCCGATATTAAACCCTATCGGATGAGGGATCCTTACTTGCCTAGAGTAAGGTCATGCTTCTTAGCGTTTACATGGATTTTCCAATAGCTACACCTATGCGGGCACATAGTTAAGGGATAAGGAGATTGCTACTAAGTAACTCGCTCTCTACTAACGAGGAGTACTCATCTCAAGAGGTACTTTGGATTACAACATCTCAACTAACGAAGTGCAATCCACCTCCCCTTCATATCCTCTCGGTGCTAGGCATAACTCCACATGGATTTCTCAACATAAAAGTCTACCATAGGAAGCTCACTAGGAAATGGAGAGGTTGTTACTAGACACTACATCTCAACTCACGAAGTGTGTCCGTCTCAAGATTTCCCCTTTTTGCTCAACTTGACATAATACAAATCTTAGAAGAGTGTGTGTGTACATGTGCACACCTTGCATATAAGCATCATTTCATTTTCATCAAGTTCTACTCATACTTTAACTTTGATTCATCAAGCTACACACTCTACATACTTCTCATAATCATATACTTCATTTAAACATAAACTAGGTCAAACATGCAAATTAAGCTACATCAAACACAACACAAGACCCATTTCCTATATATCTTCATTTCACATATTAGACCTTCAAGATCACATACTCAAACCATACTAAGTAACATCAAGCTCATCAATTAGCACCGCCACCCATAAGGTGGACCATACCACTCAAATAGCAATTCATAATAAAAAATATACAATGAGAGCAACTCATCAACAAATCAAACCATCATTACCCATAAGCAATTTATCAATATTTCACCATATGAAGGCCCTTAGGGCAGTAGCTACACCAACATGACATACACAAGAAGACCCAAGTTCATACCTTACTCAAATCATGCTCACATAACCCATTTTCATGCCAAAAGTTGAAGTATGCATATACAAGAGTTTCATGGAGTTTTAACATCAAAACCATCTATTCAAACCAAGATAAATACGTTTAAACCATTAGAACTTAGTTACAAGAAGACCCATAATAGAAATCAAAGTTTAGAAGAAGTTGAGTTTAAAACCCTTTTTTTTTGAAATCCATTTTGGAAGTTTGCTTCTTGAATGGAAAGGTATTCAAGAATGGATACCATACCTTTATGAGAAAGAAACCCACGAATTTGATGAAGAAACAAGTCCCAAGCAGCCCTCCTTTCCTTCCTTAACCTCTAGCCTTCAATGGAGTCTTGGAGAGAGTTTCTTTAGAGAGAGAGATGAATTTAGAAGTGAGGGGATTTGTGTAGGTCTAGGGTTTAAAACTAGTTTAATATAACCTAAAAACACCAAAATTATACACCTAGGGTCTTATAAGACTTGGGGTGTATTTACATAAAACACCCCAAGTTGGCAGCCTTAAGTCGTGCACTGGCAGGCCTCGTCGACGAGACCTCCTCGATGGACCGTCACGTTCACCACGGACCGTCATGGAGTCCCGTCGAGGAACACTTGGCTCCAACTGGAGCCTGTCCAAGTTTCCAATCTCTGTCACTCGCGATGCCCTGGATCGACGGACCGTCCTGAGTGCGACGAACCGTCGCCATGGTCGTCGTGAGCCACTGATGGGCAGACTTTGCCCAAGTCTTGGGCCCTTCATCTAGGGCCCCTTGTGGGTCCTAGGTGGGGTCTTACCCGGACGTCAAACCCCTAAACTAAGTCATCTAGGTCTAAGCAACATCCGACGCATGTTTCAAGTAAAACGAACACATAAAACTCATCCAAACTCGCCAAGACATACTAGTATATTCTAAGGCATACCATCCGAACGTCATGGACGTTTTTGGTCGATTGAACTCCAAACTTAACCAAACTTTGCACACTGCCTAAGGACACCAAACTAACTCCGTTTAACTTAAAATTAACTTAAGAAACAACCATGAGGCTCTAGTTCACCTTAGTTCATTTTGGGGAGTTATATTCTCCCCCACTTGGAATAACATTCGTCCTCGAATGACACTTAAATTTTAAGAACAGCGAGGACTCACTTAGCATCATATAATACACTTAGATCATGATCAAAACATCAACAATCAAAGCATCCATTAGCAAGTAGCATCATTTCACACTTTCAACACTTATCAACACAGACTACTTTTGCCAACCTTCACAAAGTCAAAACTCAACCTTAAACTTCTTTTATGGAGGAACTACCTTCTCCAACATTAAACATGCTCATATACAACAATTTTGCACATATTGAAACTAAAATTCAAGACATAACAATTTTTCACAAAATCCACAAAACTTACAGTGAATTCAAAACTTCGATGTGCGACATGCTTTAAAATTTCCATAATGCACCTTTCAAGAAACTTTAACAAGATGACATGACAATATGAGAGACAATACTATCTTAACTTACTCCAATGAGACTTGACAAGTTTCACTAAGTGCAATGTGAGAGTAGCATCCTATACTACCACTCCCACTTAGTGACCCTTGAGGATTCTCTTGGACTAAGTACATTACATGCTATTTTAGTCAACTCATTCTCCCCCACTTAGGGTAAAGCCATCTTCAAGGACTCATACTTCAAAGCACCATTATGTCCCCCACAAGGTAGGAACTCTTACTACTTCTAACTCATGCACATCAAGTCTAAACATCAACCTTACAAGTTAAGCATAACTTCCCTTTTTGGATTCAAGCCTATACAAACTCTCTTAAACATCACCTCATTCAACACTTAGGCACCACTTAACTCAACCTCATGGAACAAAACTTGCTCACTAGATATTCATACCATATTTTCCATCTTAGTGTAAGCCTACACCACAACATCTACCAATCACAAGAACAAGTATGAAACATTAGTCACACAAGAGAGTTGCCTTCAAATTCTATAAAATCCCCTCATTCTTTCAACTTCCTCAAATTTACACCTAAAAGAATTTCTACCATCATTGAACATAATCACAAAATAACTCATTTGTCCTCAAAGGCACTTTATTCAATCCTTATAACTCTTACCATGCTTAGAAATAAATCCCCATAAAGTTACTCACCTCTACACTTCTAATCTCATAAATCACACCTAGCCATAAATGACATCACATCACAATTCTTAAATCTTACCTTCATATTTACTCTTCTAGCCACAAAACCATCATATAATCAAAACTCACTCTCCCTCAACTTAGAAACATCTCCCTTTCCAAGCAATCACATCTAGAAAACCACCGGCAAGGGAGAGAAGAGAGAGATCTTATCGAATTAAGTTCTATGGCACGATTCAAGAGTAATGAAGAAAGTGAAACTTCTATCATCCTATAGCCTCTTGTCCATGGATGTGTCGCGACTCACACCAATGACCAAGATACTACTAGATGTGGCTTGTGAGACTTTTAGACCTTAAACTATTTCCCAAAACCTTATGCTCTGATACCAAGTCTTGTCACGACCCAAAAGCACCCCCTAGAAGTTAGGGAAAACCTTCGAATCATGACCGGGCGAACTTGACCCCTTTGGGGTCTCGTACAAGCCCTCTAACTTGCATTCATAACATAAAGCATGAAAAGTAGAGCGGAATTTAAAACTTTTCACGATAATAATAATAAAAGGAGTCTTTTCATAAATACTAAGAAATCTTATCGTCACAAGCCAACTTAAAGACACAACTTGGCATCTTAGGGACACGGCCCTTTACGATAAAAGTAAATACATTTTTAAGTATTAATAAAGAAACTAAGAAACATAAAACTATGTCCTCGAATATATGAGGACATACCAAATTCTTGAGAGATAAAGTTCCCAAGCTTCGACTCCGATCCTCCCAAAAGGGCTTCCAACCTATACTCATAAGGTATAAAAAGTATGGGGTTAGTACAACAATGTACTAAGTATGGCATATGCAAAAACATGCAAAAAGGGACATTTTAGTAAAGATAGCTTTTCATGCAATTCAAATATAACCTTCATGAATCTAGAAGCAAACCCACATAAGAATCAACAATTAACACTTTATGGCTATCTTACCAAAACTTAAAGTAAACAAAAGGAACATTTCAATTAACTTTGCTAAACTTGCAATAAAATTGAATAAAGCATCATAGTGAACATTTTGAATTCTTACAATGAAGACCTTACAGTGAATGGCACGGTCCAAGTCATATGAACCCTTTTTCTTTGAAGTTGCCCTAACCCAAGGTTATTCTAAGACTCCCTAAGGTGAGCCAAGAAGGGACTCTCATTACACCTCCCTTCAAAGCACACCAAAGCGACCCTTAAAACTACCTAATATTAGGCTTACTTCGTTAGAAATCAAATCCACGCCATTGGCTAACATATGCAAAACACTCATGGAAATATAGGTCATACCAAGTGCAATGTGAGAGTAGCATCCCATACTACCACTCCCACTTAGTACTCCTAATGGATTCCATTTACTCAAGTACTCCACAATAATCCTCCATAACACTACACCATAGTACTCATTCACACGAATTTCATGAAAGTACTCTTCTCCCATAGTAGGTATAGGTCACACCAAGTGCAATGTGAGAATAGCATCCCATACTACTACTCCCACTCAATGCTCCTACTTGGTAACTAATGTGGATTGAGCACTTCACGACATACATACACAATTTCAACAATACACAAGATAATTAGTTTCAAATCAATTCTTTTGTGGGAGTTAGCTTAACCGACAAAGACCATGAGAGCTAGACATGGAATCCCGATATTAACGCCTATCGGATGAGGGATCCTTACTTGCCTAGAGTAAGGTCATGCTTCTTAGCGTTTACATGGCTTTTCCAATAGCTACACCTATGCGGGCACATAGTTAAGGCATAAGGAGATTGCTACTAAGTAACTCGCTCTCTACTAACGAGGAGTACTCATCTCAAGAGGTACTTTGGATTACAACATCTCAACTAACGAAGTGCAATCCACCTCCCCTTCATATCCTCTCGGTGCTAGGCATAACTCCACACGGATTTCTCAACATAAAAGTCTACCATAGGAAGCTCACTAGGAAATGGAGAGGTTGTTACTAGACACTACATCTCAACTCACGAAGTGTGTCCACCTCAAGATTTCCCCTTTTTGCTCAACTTGACATAATACAAATCTTAGAAGAGTGTGTGTGTACATGTGCACACCTTGCATATAAGCATCATTTCATTTTCATCAAGTTCTACTCATACTTTAACTTTGATTCATCAAGCTACACACTCTACATACTTCTCATAATCATATACTTCATTTAAACATAAACTAGGTCAAACATGCAAATTAAGCTACATCAAACACAACACAAGACCCATTTTCGATATATCTTCATTTCACATATTAGACCTTCAAGATCACATACTCAAACCATACTAAGTAACATCAAGTTCATCAATTAGCACCGCCACCCATAAAGTGGACCATACCACTCAAATAGCAATTCATAATAAGAACTATACAATGGGAGCAACTCATCAACAAATCAAACCATCATTACCCATAAGCAATTTATCAATATTTCACCATATGAAGGCCCTTAGGGCAGTAGCTACACCAACATGACATACACAAGAAGACCCAAATTCATACCTTACTCAAATCATGCTCACATAACCCATTTTCATGCCAAAAGTTGAAGTATACATATACAAGAGTTTCATGGAATTTTAACATCAAAACCATCTATTCAAACCAAGATAAATACGTTTAAACCATTAGAACTTAGTTATAAGAAGACCCATAATAGAAATCAAAGTTTAGAAGAAGTTGAGTTTAAAACCCTTTTTTTTTTAAATCCATTTTGGAAGTTGGCTTCTTGAATGGAAAGGTATTCAATAATGGATACCATACCTTTATGAGAAATAAACCCACGAATTTGATGAAGAAACAAGTCCCAAGCAGCCCTCCTTTCCTTCCTTAACCTCTAGCCTTCAATGGAGTCTTGGAGAGAGTTTCATTAGAGAGAGAGATGAATTTAGAAGTGAGGGGATTTGTCTAGGTCTAGGGTTTAAAACTAGTTTAATATAACCTAAAAACACCAAAATTATACACCAAGGGTCTTATAAGACTTTGGGTGTATTTACATAAAACACCCCAAGTTGGCAGCCTTAAGTCGTGCACTGGCAGGCCTCGTCGACGAGACCTCCTCGACGGACCGTCACGTTCACCACTAACCGTCATGGAGTCCCGTCGAGGAACACTTGGCTCCAACTGGAGCCTGTCCAAGTTTCCACTCTCTTTCACTCGCGACGCCCTGGATCGACGGACCGTCCTGAGTGCGACGGACCATCGCCATGGTCGTCGTGAGCCACTGATGGGCAGACTTTGCCCAAGTCTTGGGCCCTTCATCTAGGGCCCCTTGTGGGTCCTACGTGGGGTTGTACCCGGACGTCAAACCCCTAAACTAAGTTGTCTAGGTCTAAGGAACATCCGACGCATGTTTCAAGTAAAACGAACACATAAAACTCATCCAAACTCGCCAAGACATACTAGTACATTCTAAGGCATACCATCCGAACGTCATGGACGTTTTTGGTCGATTGAACTCCAAACTTAACCAAACTTTGCACACTGCCTAAGGACACCAAACTAACTCCATTTAACTTAAAATTAACTTAAGAAACAACCATGAGGCTCTGGTTCACCTTAGTTCATTTTGGGGCGTTATATAAAGTCACTCATGACAACCATACATATCATACATGCATAATTTATAAGTCTTAATAGCATAAAAGAACCCCTCACCGACATCACTCTTGAAGCCTACTTGTGCAATGCACAAATGGATTCCCATACCCCCACTCATTCTAGGTAGTTTCTCTTAAGAAGTCATAGTTATAGTTCATGTTTATATTCTTGTCTTAATTCATTTTCTTATTATATATGTAAATATATCCTTAACCGACATAGACCATGTGAGCTACATGGAATCCGGCGTCTTAACCACACACTGAAAAGAGATGTCCAACTTCCCTAAGGTAGAACTCATATATTAGATTTTAGGTGGATTAACCTATGTGGGCACATAGTTATGGGATAAGGATATTTCTACTAGAAAACCGGACTAACTAAAAATAAAGGTTTACATCTCATTGGACAACTATTATTGGGAATTCGGACTAACTAGTGTAAAAGCGTCCATCTCATTTTCAAATCACTCGGTGCTAAGAGTAATTATCTTAAAATTAATATTAGGTCTTTACTTTAGTCCCTGTTCATGAAAGAATGCACTAGACACTTAAACCAACATGGTATCATAATAGCTCACAGATTCATTAGGTGAGAATGTCATTTTAACCTTAGAATCATCAATATGTTAGTAAATCTTTCACATCATGTTTATAGTATGTTAATGAGAATAGTCTTTCAATCAACACAATAACATTATAATCTTCATAGACATTTCATGCATAGTTATGTGTAAGGATATGGGGAAAATGATTTTGCAACAATACCACAATTCCATGATAATCATAGTATCTTCACTATCTAAACGAATAATAAACTCATACATAATCCTCATCAACATGCACAAACCCACATAATTTGCCATGTTATAAATAAAACTCAACCCTACCTTCTAGAATAACTACATTAAATAGGGGATTATCATGATTCACTAACTCAATCAACATAAACATAATCAATTGAAATGCTTCCATAATTAATCAAGCCACATCATAAATTCACAATTTAGCAATATAGGGATTTCATGGGTTTCTTGGGGGAATTCATCATAAATCAACAATTAGTCATTAATTCCAACATAATCAACCATAAACAAACAATTTAAAATGTTTTGAATGAGAACCCATGACTTAGATTGAAACCTAGGTTTTGGGGGAAATTGTATGTTTTGAAATCAAGTTTTGGAGGGACTCTATGGGTGAATACTTCCCATAGATTAAAATCCATCATACCTTGATTAATAATGTCCAAGAAATTTGAGGAAGAAACCTTTAATTTGCCAAATTCTAGCTTCAAGTCTACTTTTCATCTTTGGGTTATAGAGAGTGAAATATTGTGAGAAAGATGAAGTTCTTAGGTTTTTGTTTTAATTCTTTAAGAGTGACTTAATTTGGGGGGGGGGGGGGATTGTGTATAAAAAGCTTATATACTTATTAGGAAAAGAGTAAAATAATGTGGGTTCAATTTTGGAAGAAAACTAGAGACCCTTTTAAGATTGAATTTAATTTTTTCCCACCCTTCATGACTTGGATCGCATAATAGACACTTGGCTAGCCAAGGGCACTAGGCAACACGCCTAATGGATCCTTGGCTTGCCTAATATTATAGAATGCTCCCTCAAAGGGCATTCTCATGGGCGATGTGAGGGTCCTTTGGGAGATGCACCAAGTAGGTTGGTGAGACCCAACCTAGCTCGCCTAAAGTTCCAATATCTAGGCCAAGGGGGCCTCTACACTAGCCGAGAGAGGGTCCTTTTGACTGATCCAAAAATGGCTTGGGAGATTGTGTTGCCCCATTGCCAAGTGGTCCATTTCAAAAAAAAATCCTTCACTTTTTCTTAAGTGATTTAGGCCCTTCCCCTCTCTCTGGACTCTTGCCCCATTCATTTTAGCTTAGTTGAGTCTACACATTTCAGAAGTGTTAAAAAAAACCTAGTCTTGAGTGGTTTACCATTGTTAGTAAGTTTCCGGAAGTATTCCCAGATGATTTACCCGATATTCCTCCCAAAGAGAAAATAGACTTTGTTCAATTTCTTAAAAAAATGCAGCCTATTACTATTCCTCTTTATAGGATGGATCTCGTAGAACTTAAGGCATTAAAGGAGCTACTGAAAGACTTGTTGAAGAAGGGTTTCATCTGATCGAGTATATCTCGATGGGGTGCTCCAGTTTTGTTTGTTAAGAAAAAGGATTATTCACTTCGTTTGCGTATTGACTATTGGCAATTGAACAAGGTGACCATTAATAATAAGTATCCTCTTCCGAGGATTGATGATTTATTTTACCAACTCCAATGGGGTAGACACTTATCTAATATTAACTTAGGTTGGGTTATCACCAATTGAGGGGTAAGAATGGTGATATTTCAAAAACGCCTTTTAGAACATGGTATGGTCATTATGAGTGTTTGGTGATGTCGTTCGGTTTTACTAATGCTACAACAAATTTTATGGATTTGATGAATAGGGTGTTCAGACAATAACTTGCTATGTTCATAATCGTGTCCATTGATGATATTTTGATCTATTCAAGGAGTGAGGATGACCACATTAATCATTTGAGGATTGTGTTGCAAATCCTTAAGAAACAACAACTCTTTGCAAAGTTTAGCAAGTGTGAGTTTTGGCTAAGGCCCGTAGCTTTTCTTGTATATTGTTTCAAGTAAGGGTATTGAGGTAGATCCTAAGAAGATTCATGCGGTTAAGAGTTGTCTTAAACCTCTATCACCTTCGAAAAGTATATGTTTCTTGGGTCTAAGCCGGTTATCACCAAAGTTTTTTTAGGGGTTTTCCTACATTGACTGCTTTGACTCAAAAGAAGGATAAGTTCATATGGTCTGAAGCATGTGAGAAGACTTTTGAAGAACTAAAAGATAGACTTACTTCTCTCCAATGTTGACACAAACAGAAGGGATAGATGGTTTTGTTGTATATTGTGATGCCTCGAGAATCGTACTTGGATGTGTGCTTATAAATATTTGGAAGATTATTGTCGATGCATTAAGGAAACTTAAGGTTCATGATAAGAATTATCTTACCAACGATCTTGAATTATTGGCGGTGGTTTTTGCCTTAATGATTTTGAGGCACTATTTGTACGGTATGCATGTAGATGTGTTTACCTACCACAAGAGTCTACAATATGTATTTAACAAGAAAGATATGAATCTTTGCCAAATACGGTGGCTTGAGTTATTAAAAGATATGAGTGTTCTCTTCACCCTGGTGAAGCAAATGTAGTAGCACATGCTCATAGCAATTATCAATGGGTAGTGTTGCGTATATAGAAGAAAATAAGACGGAATTGGTATGAGATGTACATAGATTGGCCTGATTGGATGTTTAATTAGTTTATTCCACAAAAAAGTCTTTTTATAGTTCATAATGGGTTAGAATCGTATTTTGTGGCGGATGTGAAGGCTAAGCAATGTATTGATCTAATTTATGTAGAATTGAAAGAAGTGATAAAGGAAAGTCCATTAAGGATTTCTCCCAAGGGGGAGATGGTGAACTTAGATATCAGGGTCATTTATGTGTTTTGAATGTTGATGACTTAAGGGAACGGATCTTGACAGAAGTCCATATATAGTTCTCAGTACTCCATTCACTCGGAAGAAACCAATATGTACCATGAATTGCAGGAGGTATATTGGTTGAATAGGATAAAGAAGAATATTGTGGGACTTGTGGCTAAGTGTCCAAATTTCCAACAAGTGAAATTTGAGCGTCAAAAATCGGGGGGTATATCCCAAGACATTAGCATTCCTACTTAGAAGTGGAAAGAGTTGAATATAGACTTTAGAGTAAGGTTTCCACGTACTGGGAGACAATTTGAATTGATTTGGGTTATAGTAGACCGTATGATGAAATCAGATCATATCAAGCCCGTCAAGGTTTCTTATTCGGCAAAAGACTATGCAAAGTTATATTTTAGGAAAATGTTAAGGTTGCATGGAGTACCCTTGTCCATTATCTTCGATAGAGGTTCTCAGTTTACTTCTCAATTTTTGAAGTCATTCCAAAATGGGCTTGGCACTAAAGTAAACCTAAACACGGTTTTTCATCCACAAACTGTTGGGCAAGCAGAGCATTCTATCCAAACTTTAGATGAGAGCATCTGGCATCAATTTTAAGGAACATTTGGATTATCACTTTCCATTGATTGAGTTTGCTTATAATAAAAGCTACCACTCTAGTTTTGGAATGGCTGCATTTGAGTCTCTCTATGGAAGGAGGTGTAGATCTCCAATAGGTTGGTTTCAAGTGGGTAAAGTTACCTTGGTAGGACCCGAGTTAGTTTATGAGGCTATGGAGAAAGTTTGACTTATTAGAGAAAGGTTGAGAATGGACAAAAGTCGAAAAAAATCATATGTCGATGTTAGAAGAAGACTTGAATTTGATATGCATGATTGGGTTTACTTGAAAATATCGCCCATGAAGGGTGTAATAAGGTTTGCTATGAAAAGGAATCTTAGTCCCCGATATGTAAGACCATATAAAAGTTTGGGACGTGTTGGTAAGGTTGCTTATGAGCTTGATTTTCCTAATGATTTGTCATCCGTGGATCTGATTTTCCATGTTGCTATTCTTAAGAAGTGTGTTGGAGATCTCACATTTATAATTCCCTTAGACGGTATGGGAGTTGATGAAAGTCTTACCGGCAAGTTAACAAGTTGAGAAACAAAGAAGTTTCTTCCGTCAAAGTGTTGTGGAGGAATCATTAAGATGGGGGTTCTACTTGGGAGGTCGAGGCCGATATGATGTCCCAATATACTCATCTCTTTCCTTCTACTCCTCATCTAGCTTGAGGTAATGAGTTACTCCTGGTTTGATCTTTGCTTGAAGTCATGTATATTTTAGATATTCCTATGATTTCCTTATGTTATGCATGTTCAGGATATAACTTGTGTTTTGAAAGAAAATGAGTTTATGTGATTGATTTTCCTCATAGTGTAGTGCATTAAGTATGAGTTTCCCATAGATTTCATGATATGAATTGATGAACATGCCTTAGCTTGGAGTTGATAAATTCCTCGTTTGATAGACTCCATGAGATTGCGTTGAACATGCTTTTACCTTGGAGATGGTAGTTCCTACTTGGACATGAGTGGTTTTGAAATTTCATGCAGATTGGGTATCTATATGTAGCTCCTACCTTCATTATAGTGCATTGAGTATGTTAAGGTTAGACGATGTTTCCTCCTAGGTTTGTGCATTTAGATGAGTTGCATGCATGATGGGCTGCTAGTATTGAGTCTTCTCTTCTGAAAGGTGTCTGAAAATTCCATTCGAGGATGAATGTTCTGAAGGGTGATATAATGTAACACCCTCCACCCCTAATGTCAAGGACCATGGATGCCATCACAGTCCGTTTAAGCCATCACAGCTCGTGGAGCCTCTTGTGAAGGTGAGGCAATCCTATGTAAGTTTAGGGGGAAATGGGGGATATAATGTAACACCTCGGAATCTAGTAGGATAAACTAGGTGCTAACTGCTAAGTCTAGAACTAGAGATTTGTTACTGGGCACCCTCCATGAAGTCCCACACTGACCGTGAAGGGAACCACAATTCGTTTTGAGGGTCGTGGATCCTAGGCAGTAGCTAGACAAGGGAGGATCATCTCCCACGAGCACTATGACAACTCGTAGTGGGAATCACGGCTCGTGGTGGTGCCCGTGAAGGTAAGGCAATGAGCTCCCTAAAAGCTACACAAATTATGACCCTCCTCACGAGTCACTAGACGGTTTGTGAAGTCCACCGCCGTTGGAGGGGTTGTGGAAAAGAGTTAGGTATTTAGGGATGGAGGGTGTATATACAATACACTGGTCAAGGACCATGTCTGCCACCACGGTCCGTTTAAGACACCACGGCTGGTGGAGCCTCTTGTGAAGGTGAGGCAATCCACTATAAGCTTAGGGGCAAATGGGTCCTTTTTGGTTTTAGTTAAATCAAAGTCATGTTGTTTTACCCAAGCCTAGTACCCCTATATAAGTTACTTTAAATCCAACTCACCCATTCAAGACATTATTTCCAAAACCCAAAAGAAATCCCAATGTCTTTCTCTCAAATATTTCTCTCTCTATAAATTGAAGAACAAGAAGAAAGAGTTCAAGCTAGGATCAAGGTCAAGTATCCAATCCTCAAGAATTTATGGGCTTTGTCATCAACTTATGATGGTTTTTCATTCATGGAATCCTTTATTCTATGGAGTCCCCAAGATTCCCCAATTGAAAAGTAGAAATTCCCCAATTTGAGTTAGGGGTTTGTTCTAATTTTGTGGGTCTTGATGAATGTTGATCCAATTGAGTGCATTGTGATTTGTATGATTGAATTGAGAGAATTACATGATTTTATGGTGAATTTACATGTACGCATGCGTAACCCATGTCTAGAAAGATGAAATTGATATAATTGGGTTTTATGCCATGAAATGAGAAATTGTGGGATTACATGTATCCTTATTGGATTGGTGAATTATGATTGGAATTTCTTTGAGATTTAAGCTTATGAGATTATTATGATATTTAATTTCTTGAGAGTGAAGCATATCAGATAATTATGAGATATACTGTTATGAGAGTAAAGCTTGTGTTATCAACTGTTGATTATTAATGTAATTATTATGGAAAGGATAGTTCCCGCATGAATTGCTTGTGTTATGAATTTGAAAGGTTTTTCACATTGAATGATTGTAGGTTTAAAAGGTTGCTAACCTAAATTGAATCTAAGAACGTATGAGTTTTGATGATAAGACCTACCTTGGATTGGTAATGTAATACCTTTCCATGGATAGGTTGGATTGGTAATATAACACCTTTCCATGTATATCTTGGATTTGTAATGTAATATCGTTCCATGTATATCTTGGATTGGTAATGTAATACTTTTCAATGGATAGCTTGAATATTTAATGATAACCTTTTCATGGAAGCTTGAATTGGTAAGGAGATGATACATTTTCATGACTGCTTGAATTTGTAAGGAGACGATACCTTTTGATGGTAGCTTGAATTGGTAAGGAGACAATACATTTTCATCGTAGCTTGAATTGGCAAGGACAATATACCTTTTTAATGTTAGCTTGGATTGTCATGATGATGTGTTCTTCCATGGACAATGACTTAGCTTAGATTTTCAAGATGACGTGTCTTCCATGGATAATGGGAACCACTGTGAATTAACTACTTCTGACACTAAAGTTAGCATCATTATTGTAAGGACCCTCAAAATGAATTAAGGTGTATATAGCCTCACATGTGCCTAAAAAGGTTTAAAATAATTTAAATAAGTTATTTACAGTATGTATGCTTGATTCGAAGTCATTTAGAGGTCAAACGTCCAAGAACATCCGAGATTTTCGAAAGTTGGCCTTGAGGCATGCATGTGTGTCTTGATGTGCATTGGCATGTCTATGTGTTGTTTGGTGCTCAAATTAATAGGATAGGACCGTAACATGTATACGGGTGTATTTAGGTTTGAAACGTCCAAGTTCAAGTTCAAGCTAGGGGCTAGATTTTTATGGTTTCTTCTCAAATTTCTCATGGGTCTTCAATCAATAAGGTATGGTGAACCTTCATCCTTAGTTATCCATTCATCTAAGAAGTTCAATCAAGGATTTTCAAAAGCGATTCAAAGACCAAGAGTTCCCAATTTTTAATCTAGCCATGGGTTCATTGTCAAATTGATTTCAAAAGCATTCTGTGATTAATTTATGATTAATCTATGATATTAACATGAATTTCAATCCAATTCCGTGAAGAACCCACGATCTCCCTAATTGTCAAATTATGATATAATGTGGGTCTTTTGATCTTGATTAGATGATAATTGAATTATGTTTAGAATGTAATGAATTGCTTAGTTATATATTCCTTGATGTCAATTGATGATCAAATCTTGGAGTATTAGTAAGATTGCCCTATTTTCCTCTACTTTGTGTAAAATTGGTATTAGTATGGTTCACTTATGGTGGTGGTGTTTACTTTCTTGTCATTCTATATGTGATGTGATCAGGGCCTTGAAGGAAATTGTATCTTGAAAGTGTAGTTGTGATGATCACACAATGTGAAGTACTATGCCTAGTCTTCAATGCTAGTTCATGATCTAAGTTATATTGATGATGCTTTCTATATGTGAATGAAGATGTTAGGGCTAGGGGTCTATACGTTTGACATGGTCGAGGTCTATTGATGATTGGTTACTCTTGTGTAGCATGACCCCTACCTATGAACCTCTACATGAATATGTGGTCTTAAGCATGATTAGGAGTCTTAGATTCAAGTAATGAAGATGTCTTGTCTCCTATGTTCTAATGTTGTTGTTGTGTGGTCTATAGTTCCTATTACTCTATATGTGAGTTGTCTATGGTTTAGGGGACTTGAATGTGTATTGTGACCTTTGTAAGGTGGCCGCCTCAATGTTAGGATTGTTTCCATTATGTGATCATGTTGTCCAATGTACACACACACACCTCATGCATGCTTACATTTAGTATAGGTTCATAATGTCTAATGAAAGGGTATTCTCATATACACTTGTGTCTACTACTATGCATGTAGAGTATATGCCCATGAAGTATGTTATGTATCCATTAACTAGGATGACTTTATAGGTGTACTAGTATGGAAAAGGGTATGGGACCTTGTCTATGCATTGCACATGTGTGCCTTGATAGGATAGTGTAACGGCCTGTATTATGTATATGCTAGTTCTATTAATGTGATACTTGACATAGACTTATAGTGTAGGTGAAGGATCATGTTTCTTATATGGTTAGTGTTGGTTTAAACTAGCTCGGAAGATGATGCAATGCCTTGCACGATTTAGCATGTGTATTGCAAGTTAACTCTGATGGAAAGTATTTAAGTAGATATAGTAAAGTGGTAATTGAGCTTAAAGTTAAAATTTAAGTGCTAAGTTAAAGAACAAGGGATTAACATTCAAAAATTGAAATAAAATAATTGAGCTGCTTGCTTGGCTTAATTTAAGCTAGCAGCTGCATCACCTACTTAAGCATTAATATAGTTAAAGGGCCAAGTTTAATGGACCAGATTTAGGCTTATATTAATGGGCTGTCACTTGAAGCCCAAATCTATTAAATGAAAATAAAATTTGAAAGAAATCCCAGCAGCCAAATCTGCCAAGGCCTAATATGGATAAAGCCCAAGTGAAAGCAACTAGGTGCATCACCTAGTTTGACCATTTGAGCTGCTTGATGTGCACAAGCAGCTGCATCACCTACTTGACCAATTAGTGGCTGAAAATGGACCATCAAAAAAAGGAGGTTCTAGAGGATATTTTTGTGGTCAATAAAGCTCTATACATATCCAGTATGAGCAGATATTCTTTACCCATTTTAACACATAAAAATAAAACTTAACTCCATCTCTCTCTCTCTCTCTCTTTTCTCTTAAGGATTAAACCAGCAGCCTTAAAGTTTTCTAGGGTTCTTGAAGAAACCCTCATACCTGCAAACCAAGGTAAGTGAAAACTCATGGATTTAGTTTAATTCTCCCATGGATGATTAGGAAAACATGTTATTCATGCTCTAATATAACTACAAATGCAAAATATTTCCAGCTGCTACTGCTCACTTTCTTAGTTATTAAAATACCTTTCTTCTTTGGTTCAAGTGTGAAGGGAAGCTGAAGTTCCAAAAGAATTCAAGTTATAAGGAGGAGTTGCAGAAATTGAGGTAAGGTGACTGCTCCATTTTTGTCTTCCTTATGTATTAGTTTGAGTGAGGAATTAGTGGTGTGCTTTCATGAAGAACTCAAGGGGGTGGTGAGTTCAATACTTGGTTGTATGATAAAGAATATTTGGGGCTGTTCTATGTATATTACTGTTGGCGCAGCTTGGTTAATCTTGGGAAAAGGATGTATAATGTATGTGATGGACAGAGAATGAGGGTGTGGTGATACACATTATGTTAACGGCTGTATGGGCTCATTATCAGTCAAAGTTAGCTACTGTTTTACTCACGGTATGATAGCTGCTAATTTTAGTTTACCATGACTTAAATTGTAGATTAAAACCAAAAAGGGGAGGATGAATCGTGATAGTAAGGTTATTCGATTATATATCCCTTTGGCATGAAATCTGACACCTGCAATTAATATCAATGAAGTGAATCTCATAATTTCTATTCCTAGAAAAGGAAACATAGTGGCAGCGTACTATCTCGAAATAGTTAACAATATTTTCCCCCTCTCCGTAGTGCATAGAACTACTTCATTATCTGTTCACTATTTTATACTTGTGTAATTATCCCCCATGTGATGGTATAGAAATGGTAATTGCAAAAGCAAGTCTGTGAATCCTCCTCTTTGTTGTTTGAAGTCAATTGTGTCATTAATCTCTTAAAGTAATGTGTTGATGTTACATAGCTCCTTATTTCATTGTTATTTCCTTGAAGTTTTATTTTCATGTCTTCTATTACTGGTCCGTACTTCCATATCTCCAAAATGATTATGACCACCAAAATAACATCTCAAAAGAGTTATGAACTGATAAACAACAATCTCAAAGATTAAAGAATCTAAGTGAAGAAATCTATATAATTAAGGGTGGCAGCTCAGGGGCGAAAGCCTAGCATGGGCCGATCCCTATTGGTATAGAAGGGTGGCAGCTCAGGGGCGAAAGCCTAGCATGGGACGATCCCAAGTTGTGTAATTACGAGGACCGCATCCCAGGGGTTAATACGCCTAGCATGGGTCATCCTCTTCTACCACTGATCAGCTGGTCACTTGTATCACATGCCCAACGAAGATTATAACATGCAGAAAAGTAAAGAAAAGAATGTAACTTACTTGATCCCACAAGAGTAAGCAAAGGTGGTCTTCTCTCCTAATATATGCACTCATATGTTGCTACTTTATTTTATTTGAGCTCTCGTATTACATATGCTAGCCTTACATATTCAGTACATTTTTCGTACTCACGTACCTTATTGGGGACGCTGCATTTCATGCTGCAGGAAAAGGTACTCCAGCTAGTAGACCTCCTCAGTAGGGGCACACGACACTCTGTTACTTTTGGTGAGCTCCAAGTTGATTCAGAACTTTATTGAGTCCTTGGTAAATTCATTTGGTATTGTATCGTAGTTAAGGGTAAGGCGGGGTCTGACCCGACCTACTTTAGTCTTCTGTCTTTTAGAGACTTTGTAGATGTATATACATGGTTCAGTTGTGTCTTAAAGAGTTGTGGCCTCAACGGCCAAGTCTTGTATATAACTTTTGGACCTATTTATGTTGTTTTGTATCACTGCATCCTATGTGAACTTGTCACAATTGTTATAATTATATGCACTGTAAGAGCAGGTTGTAGGTTGGTTCTCTCGGGCCTTTAAGGCATCAGGTGCCTGTCCGTCTTAATGGGTTTTGAGGCATGACAAAAAGTGGTATCAGAGCAGGTCATCCTAGGGAGTCTACAAAGCCGTGTCTGTATAGAGACTTGCTTATTGATGTGTTGTGCACCACATCTATAAACAGGAGGCTACGGTACATGTAGGAGTTGTCTCATTTCTTTCATTTCTTAGATCGTGCGATAGAACCAGTGTTGTAGATGAATTATATCTAATTTCTCAATTGTTTTATTCTAGCAAAGATGCCGGTTACGATAAGGAGTAAATGTACTGGTAAACGAGTAGATGTGGCTGCCCAAGAAGGGACCAGCCAACCACCACCAAGTCAAGCTGTTCAAAGTGGGGCTCAAGATGAGTCTCTATCGCAGACTTCCCCGACGCCTCCATCTCCTGAAGAACTAAGGAGGGAAGATGAACCTCAGGAACCCCCTATCAATGCTACCGAGCAAGATTTGGGAAATGCAGTCCAATTATTGACTCGTATAGTTGCTGGTCACGGCCAAAGGCAAGAAGGTCCAGTTGCACGTACTAGTGGTGTAGATAGATCAGCTGGAACACGGATACGTGATTTTCTTAACTTGGACCCTCCATCATTTACCGGGTCAGATCCTAATGAAGATCCCCAAGACTTTATAGATCAGATCAAACAAATTTTAGATATTATGCATGTAAGTGGTAAAGAAGCACTTGAGCTAGCTGCATACATATTAAAGGGTGTAGCTATATTGTGGTATGAAGCTTGGAAGCAATCTAGGGGTACAGATTCACCTTCATCTACGTGGAAAGAGTTCAAAAAGACATTCCTTGACCATTATCTTCCATTGGAGATTTGAGAGGCCGTGCAGATCAGTTCTTAAATATCAAACAAGGAAATATGAGTGTGAGAGAGTATAGTCTCAAATTTAATTCCTTGGCCAGGTATGCTCCTAATGTAGTACCTACTATGGAGGATAGAGTTCATTGATTTGTGGATAGATTAGATTCATATCTGGTTAGAGACTGTACAATTGCTTCGTTGAATAAATATATGGATATAGCAAGGATGCAGGCTTTTGCGCAAAAGTTGGAGGATCAAAGGCAAAGAAGAAGGACACAAGAGTTGGAAACAAGGCATTTTAAGAGGGCGAGATCCATGGGGCAGTTTACACCATCCCAAGGTGAGTTTAGGCCTCGGTTCTCTAATAGACCACCTAGGCCGTCATCTTTCTACTCTACAGCTAGTGCTCCACCACGGTTCCAAGGGTTTAGGGGCAATCAGTTTGGGTAGAGAAGTGAAAGCCAAGGCTCACAAATAGCGAGTCATCAAGAGCAGGGAAGTACGACCCAATCAAGGCCTCCACGACAGCCTTGTAATGTGGGACGAATCATTTAGGTGCATGCAGGTTTGGGAGGGATGTTTGTTTTTGGTGTGGCACACCAGGGCATATGATGAGAAACTGCCCTCATAGGGGAGTGGGTGGCGTTGCACAACCAACTAGATCAGTTGTTGCGTCGACCTCGTCAGCCCCTTCTTTAGGTAGGGGACTACATATGCCTACAAGTCGTGGTAGAGGAGCTAGGGGAGCAGCTAGTTCTAGTGGAGGTCAGAATCGCACATATGCATTAGGGGATCAACAAAATTCAGAAGCCTCGCCGTATGTGGTTACAGGTACATTGTCCATCTTTTCACATATTGTATATGCATTAATTGATCCGGGGTCTACACTATCATATGTTACACCATTAATTGCTGGAGGTTCAAAAGAACACCAGAATTATTAGCGAAGCCATTTGAAGTGTCTACACCGATTGGTGAGTCTATTATAGCTAGAAGAGTTTATCGTAATTGCATTGTAACTCTTTGTGATCGCGATACATTGGCTAACCTTGTTGAGCTAGACATGGTAGATTTTGATGTTATAATGGGTATGGATTGGTTAGCTTCTTGTTATGCCATGGTACATTGCCGAACTAAGATAGTGCATTTCCAGTTTCCAAAAGAGGTAGTCCTCAAATGGAAAGGTAATATTGGGGTGCCAAGAGGTAAATTTATTTCTTATCTTATTAAGGCAAAGAAGATGATTTCCAAAGGATACATATGCCATCTGGTTAGAGTGAAAAATGTAGATGCGGAGCCACCAATCCTTCAATCCATTCCGGTGGTAAATGAATTTCCAGATGTGTTTCCTGAAGATCTTCCAGGTTTGCCTCCAGAACGAGAAGTAGAGTTCGGTATTGATGTGCTTCCAGATACTCAACCTATCTCGACTCCTCTGCTCAGAATGGCTCTGACAGAATTACGAGAGTTGAAGGAGCAATTAAAAGACTTATTAGAAAAAGGATTCATAAGGCCTAGTATGTCCCCATGGGGAGCACCAGTTTTATTTGTACACCAAAAGGATGGCTCGTTAAGAATGTGTATCGACTACCGGCAGTTGAATAAGGTAACGATTAAGAACAAATATCCTTCCCTAGAATTGATGATTTGTTTGATCAATTACAAGGTGCTAGGTGTTTTTCAAAGATCGACCTGAGGTCAGGTTATCACCAAGTGAGGGTCAAGGAAAAAGATATACCCAAGACAGCTTTCCGAACACGGTATGGTCATTTTGAGTTCTTAATCATGTCATCCGGGCTAACAAATGCACCAGCAACTTTTATGGATTTGATGAATAGGGTGTTCAAGCCATTTTTAGATGTGTTCGTGATAGTGTTCATAGATGACATTTTGGTGTATTCAAGATCGGAAGAGGATCATGCTAATCACTTGTGGCAGGTTTTACAAATTCTCCGTGATCGTAAATTGTATGCAAAGTGTTGAAATCTGTGGCATTCCTAGGTCATATCGTATCCGAGGAAGGAATAAGGGTTGATAACCGTAAAATAGAAATCGTGAAAAACTGGCCAAGACCTACAACGCCTACAAAGATCCGTAGTTTTCTTGGATTGGCAGGTTATTACAGAAGGTTTGTTGATGGATTCTCTTCCATGGCTGCACCCTTAACAAAGCTAACACACAAAGAAACTAAGTTTCAATGGAGCAATGAGTGTGAAAGAAGCTTCCAAGAGCTGAAGAGTAAATTAACTTCTACACCTGTGTTGGTACTTCCAGAAGGTACAGAAGGCTATGTAGTGTACTGTGATGCTTCAGGAGTGGGCTTAGGTTGTGTATTGATGCAGAATGGTAAAGTTATAGCTTATGGCTCAAGACAGCTGCGTTCACATAAGAAAAATTATCGAACCCATGATCTAGAGCTAGCAGCAGTTGTGTTTGCTTTGAAGATATGGCGCCACTACTTTTATGGAGTTCATGTTGACATATACACTGATCACAAAAGCTTGCAATATATCTTTAAGCAGAAGGACTTAAATTTGAGGCAGCGAAGGTGGCTGGAGCTATTAAAAGATTATGACATTGACATCTTATATCATCCGGTAAAGCTAATATAGTAGCTGATGCTTTAAGCCGTAAAATAATCCCAGGCACTTATGGGAAGTCTGTGGAAAGACAAGGAATGACTAAGGATCTGTCCCAACTAGCGAACTTGGGCGTTCGCCTTCTTGAATATCAAGACGAAGGGGTTATTGTGCAAAATGCGGCAGAATCCTCATTAGTAGTTGAAGTGAAAGAGAAGCAGTACACTGATCCAATTCTTTTACAACTTAAAGAGAATGTACTACATGGTATGACAAAGGCATTTGAGATTAAGCAAGACGGAGTACTTCGATGTCAAAATAGATTGTGTGTACCTAATATAGATGAACTAAGAAAGAGGATCATGATGGAATCACATAATTCAAGATACTCTGTTCATCCGCGGTCAACTAAAATGTATCATGACTTGAAAGAAATGTATTGGTGGGGGGACATGAAGAAGAACATTGCAGAATTCGTGGCTCAGTGTCCAAATTGTCAACAGGTAAAAGTAGAACACCAAAAGCCCGGAGGTTACATGCAGCGTATAGAACTTCCAATTTGGAAATGGGACATGATCAACATGGATTTTGTTACTGGTTTGCCTAGATCATTCCGGAAATTTGACTCCATATGGGTAATAGTTGACAGACTTACCAAAGCAGCACACTTCTTGCCGGTGAAGACTACTTATACGGCTGAAGAGTATGCGAGGTTGTACATTAAAAAGATAGTTCGACTACATGGAGTTCCAATCTCTATAATATCTGATAGAGGAGCTCAATTCACTGCAAATTTTTGGAAGTCATTTCAAAAGAGTTTGGGAACACAAGTGAATTTAAGTACAGCCTTTCATCCTCAAACAAATGGTCAGGCAGAACGTACAATTTAGACACTTGAGGATATGCTGCAAGCTTGTATATTAGATTTCAAGGGTAGGTGGGATGATCATCTACCACTTATTGAATTTGCTTATAACAATAGCTACCATTCGAGCATTAAAATGGCACCTTATGAAGCTTTATATGGTCGAAAGTGTACATCACCAATTGGCTGGTTCAAAACAGGTCAAACTACCTTATTTGGGCCAGATATTGTTCATCAAGCTATGGAAAAAGTCAAAGTGATACATCAGCGGCTAGAAACAGCTCAAAGCCGACATAAATCATATGCAGATATTAGAAGGAGAGGACTAGAATTTTCTATAGGGGATTGGGTGTTCTTGAAGGTGTCTCCGATGAAAGGGGTAATGAGGTTTGGTAAAAAGGGAAAGCTGAGTCCACGCTATATAGGTCCATATAAGATTACCCAAAAATTCGGCCAAGTAGACTATGAGTTAGAGCTACCACAAGAGCTTTCATCAGTTCATCCGGTGTTTCATGTCTCAATGCTACGAAAATGCGTAGGTGACCCATCTCGTATTACTCCTACTGAAGATGTACACGTTACGGGAGATCTCACTTATGAAGAAGTACCCATTGCTATTCTGGATCGACAAGTTAGGAAGTTAAGAAATAAAGAAGTAGCTTCTGCAAAAGTACTATGGAGAAACCAACAAGTAGAAGAAGTTACATGGGAAACGGAAGAAGCAATGAAATTGAAGTATCCTCACCTCTTCCAGACTGGTGAGAAAGATCAAAATGTTAGTGGAGGCGTTGAAAAGTAAGCATAAGTTTATATGTTCAATGTGATTTATAGTAGTACTAACTTAGGCTTGAACTTGTTTGGGCTGGACAACATTGCTAACATTTGAGGACGAATGTTTTAAGGGGGGAAGGATGTGATGGCCTGTATTATGTATATGCTAGTTCTATTCATGTGATACTTGACATAGACTTATAGTGTAGGTGAAGGATCATGTTTCTTATATGGTTAGTGTTGGTTTAAACTAGCTCGGAAGATGATGTAACGCCTTGCACGTTTCAACATGTGTATTGCAAGTTAACTCTGATGGAAAGTATTTAAGTAGATATAGTAAGGTGGTAATTGAGCTTAAAGTTAAAATTTAAGTGCTAAGTTGAAGAACAAGGGATTAACATTCAGAAATTGAAATAAAATAATTGAGCTGCTTGCTTGGCTTAATTTAATCTAGCAGCTGCATCACCTACTTAAGCACTAATATAGTTAAAGGGCCAAGTTTGATTGACCAGATTTAGGCTTATATTAATGGGCTGTCACTTGAAGCCAAATCTATTAAATGAAAATAAAATTGAAAGAAATTCCAGCAGCCAAATCTGCCAAGGCCCAATATGGATAAAGCCCAAGTGAAAGCAACTAGGTGCATCACCTAGTTTGACCTTTTGAGCTGCTTGATGTGCACAAGCAGGTGCATCACCTACTTAACCAATTAGTGGTTGAAAATGGACCATCAAAAAAGGAGGTTCTAGAGGATATTTTTGTGGTCAATAAAGCTCTATACATATCCAATATGAGCAGATATTCTTTACCCATTTTAACACATAAAAATAAAACTTAACTCCAGCTCTCTCTCTCTTTCTCTCTCTCTCTCTTTTTTCTCTTAAGGATTAAACCAGCAGACTTACAGTTTTCTAGGGTTCTTGAGGAAACCCTCATACCTGCAAACCAAGGTAAGTGAAAACTCATGGATTTAGCTTAATTCTCCCATGGATGATTAGGAAAACATGTTATTCATGCTCTAATATAACTACAAAGGGAAAATATTTCCAGCAGCTACTGCTCACTTCCTTAGTTATTAAAATACCTTTCTTCTTTGGTTCAAGTGTGAAGGGAAGCTGAAGTTCTAAAAGAATTCAAGTTATAAGGAGGAGTTGCAGAAATTGAGGTAAGGTGACTGCTCCATTTTTTTATTCCTTATGTATGAGTTTGAGTGAGGAATTAGTGGTGTGCTTTCATGAAGAACTCAAGGGGGTGGTGAGTTCAATACTTGGTTGTATGATAAAGAATATTTGGGGCTGTTCTATGTATATTACTGTTGGCGCAACTTGGTTAATCTTGGGAAAAGGATGTATAATGTATGTGATGGACAAAGAATGAGGGTGTGGTGATACACATTATGTTAACGGCTATATGGGCTCATTATCGGTCAAAGTTAGCTACTGTTTTACTCACGGTGTGATAGCTGCTAAATTTAGTTTACCATGACTTAAATTGTAGATTAAAACCAAAAAGGGGAGGATGAATCGTGATATTATATCAGTCCGAGGATAAGGTATGTAAGGCTATTCGATTCTATATCCCTTTGGCATGAAATCTGACACCTGCAATTAATATCAATGAAGTGAATCTCATAAGTTCTATTCCTAGAAAAGGAAACATAGTGGTAGCGTACTATCTCCAAATAGTTAAAAATATTTTCCCCCTCTCCGTAGTGCATAGAACTACTTCATTATCTGTTTACTGTTTTATACTTATGTAATTATCCCCCATGTGCTGGTATAGAAATGGTAATTGCAAAAGCAAGTCTGTGAATCCTCCTCTTTGTTGTTTGAAGTCAATTGTGTCATTAATCTCTTAAAGTAATGTGTTGATGTTACATAGCTCCTTATTTCATTGTTATTTCCTTGAAGTATTATTTTCATCTCTTCTATTACTGGTCCGTACTTTCATATCTCCGAAATGACTATGACCACCAAAATAACATCTCAAAAGAGTTATGAACTAATAAACAACAATCTCAAAGATTAAAGAATCTAAGTGAAGAAATCTATATAATTAAGGATGGTAGCTCAGGGGTGAAAGCCTAGCATGGGCCGATCCCTATTGGTATAGAAGGGTGGCAGCTCAGGGGCGAAAGCCTAGCATGGGACGATCCCAAGTTGTGTAATTACGAGGACCGCATCCCAGGGGTTAATACGCCTAGCATGGGTCATCCTCTTCTACCACTGATCAGCTGGTCACTTGTATCACATGCCCAACAAAGATTATAACATACGCAAAAGTAAAGAAAAGAATGTAACTTACTTGATTCCACAAGAGTAAGCAAAGGTGGTCTTCTCTCCTAATCTATGCACTCATATGTTGATACTTTATTTCATTTGAGCTCTCGTATTACATATGCTATTGCCTTACATATTCAGTATATTTTTCGTACTGACGTCCCTTATTGGGGACGCTACATTTCATGCTGCAGGAACAGGTACTCCAGCTAGTAGACCTTCTCAGTAGGAGCACACGACACTCTGTTACTTTTGGTGAGCTCCAAGTTGATTCAGAGCTTTATTGAGTCCTTGGTAAATTCATTTTGGTATTGTATCGTAGTTAAGGGTAAGGCGGGTCTGTCCCGACCTACTCTAGTCTTCTATCTTTTAGAGGCTTTGTAGATGTATATACATGGTTCAGTTGTGTCTTAAGGAGTTGTGGCCTCAACGGCCAAGTCTTGCATATAACTTTTGGACCTATTTATGTTGTTTTCTATCACTGCATCCTAGGTGAACTTGTCACAATTGTTATAGTTATATGCACAGTAAGAACAGGTTGCAGGTTGGTTCTCTCGGGCCTTTAGGGCATCGGGTGCCTGTCCGTCTTAATGGGTTTTGAGACGTGACAGATAGTTCATAGGTTTGTTATCTATGCATATGAATATGAATGCATGAGTATGTTATGAATATGTATAGTGTCTAAATGTGTTTATATGAAAGGAGTACTCATATATAGTTACACCTTTACACTTATGCATGAGTTAAATGAAGTATGAACATGTGTGACCTAAGGGTGTTTATGTGAAAGGTTTTCTCACTTATGTATACACACACTTGAAAACATTTTCATTGTTCATGTATGATGATCTAGTTAATAGAAGGGGCTCTTGAAAGGTGTTCTCAAGGGTATCCTAAACTAGATGGTGCTAGAATATGCTATTTCCATGTGAAAGGTTTTCTCACATGATTTTAGGTTGATGAAATCTCATCTATGACCTATGAGCTAAGCATATGAGGGGTTAACTCTCCTAAAGCCTATGTTTTATAAAGTAACGATAATAAAGGCTTTTCAATAAAGGCAACTTAGCTTAGAACTGAGTGAACTTGAAGTTGAGGGTCCCTTCCCAATGTGGGAAGGTAGGTTCACCATAATTCACATGAGGTAGATAATTACAATGCCCCATTTGGCATAAAGAGGGTTTACATATACGCCTTCAAGTTCCATAAACTATGCTTGCCCCATAGGATCTAGCAAGTGATATCACCCAATATGCTAGCATTATGTTAATGTTCTACTTTGGCAAGGTAGAGCGTTTGGTGTAAGTATCTACAACACCAAATTCAATGTTTAGCACCCATATTCTTATTGTCGGTTAAGGCTATAGTTTTCCTAAATTAGAATCGACAATGAAAGTAAAGTAAGGACCCTAACTAGGATAACCTAAGGTAAGTTGCTTAGTGTAGGCGATGGTATGGGACTTTACCAATGCATTGCACAAGTAGCTCTTGAAGGGAGTTCTAGGAAGGTGTTCTAATGTATATGAATATGTTTATGTTCCTTATGCATGACATTGTAGTTTTCTCTACTTGTTGTGATGATACGCATGGTATGAGTCTTAATGAGTCTATAATATGTGGTCTTACCTTATATGCATAATGTTGGACTTATTGATTATATGATAAAGGTCTCTCTTGTTATGCATGTAGTTGACTAAAGTTGTCATGTTGATGTATGAAGTAAATGATGATACTTGTGGTCTCTTTGTAGGTTTACTTAGTATGTGAGGTTATGGGCTCACATGTACATTGCACTAGTAGGCTTAGATTGGGATTATGGGTAGAGTTCTTATGATGTCTTTATGAAGTAAAGTCCAAGTGTGCTATTATTGACTATTGCCTCCTAGGATGTCATTGGGAGTGTTGAATTGTATGTTATTTTTGAATGAGTCTTCTATGTGGTCCATAAAGTATGTTGGGTCAAATATGTAAAGTATGAGTCTTATGATATGTTATGTTTCTATGAATGTGTATGTTGGAAGTAATGAAGGTTGAGTGAATAGTCACCTTGGTAGCCTTGAGGTGATGCTTGAGTGTGGAAGTGGAATGGAACACTATTCATGCATTGCACCAAGTATCACTCGAGGGTTACTTGGGAGTTAAGGTAAAAGCAAGGTAATGTTATGAAATGCTAAATGTGCCCTAATTGTAATTGTATCTTTATATGTTGTTGTGACTATTGTAGATGTCTATATGATGTTTATGAGATATGTTCTACTTATTGTAGTAATGTTTCAAGAAGTTTTAGTGAAAGGCAGCATGGTTTCTAACAAAATGTCCTCTTTAAATGCATGTTTTTGCATGGTTGCCATACTTAGTGCATTCTTGTAATAACACCATTCTTCTTCACCTTTTTACACAAAGTGTAGGTTATGGATGCTTAAAGGGTTTCTCTAAGGTGAAGGTCTTGATATATGTTTCCCAAGCTCAAGGAAAGGGATCCTTAAGTCCAAGGATTTCCTATGTTATGTGTATTCAATGTTATGCAATAGTTTAGTTATTATTTTATGTTGTAAGGGCCGTGTTCCAAATATACTCTAATGATGTTGAGTCTATGATCGCAAAGAGAGTTAGAGTCTAACTATGTATTATGACTTATCTTTTATATATATAATGGAAGTGATGTTCTAGCATATGATGTGCTATGAAAGGTTTAAATTTTCTCCTAAATTTACTATGACAATGCGATGATGATTACTATGGGCTTGTATAAGACCTTCGAGAGGTCAAGTATGCCATGTTACTTCTAGGGGTGCTCTCCGGTCGTGACAAACGTGGTATCAGAGCATGAGGTTAGAAAAGTTTTTTTAGGGTCTAAAGTCTCATATTGCCACGTCTAGTAGAGTCTCGTTCATCAGTGGTGATTTGCAACACATCTATGAGACAGAGTCTATAGGACAATAGAGTTTCCCTTCTTCACTATTCTCATATCGTGCCATAGAACTTAACTCTATAAGATCTCTCTCTTATGTTTTCTTGTCCGATGGTCTTTTAGATGTGATTGCTTGGATGAGATGATATATTTATGCTTGAGGGATAAAAGGTGAGTTTTGATGCTTGTCTTGGTTTTATGGTTTAATGAGTATGTGTGAATATGAATTTTGACATCATTTGTTATGATGTCATTTATGGCTGTATATGAGATCTATGTGAAATGACATGTTATATGAAGATTTATGTTATGGAATGATTATAGCTTGTTAAGAAATGTTATAGTCGAATTGAGTTCCTTTTTGAATAATGATTTGCTTCATGAGTATGTATGATGATAGTCTCATGATATGGTTTAGGTTGAAATACTTTGAAGAAGTATGGTAAATAGCTAAAGATGCATGTTGCCTTTGTATATGCTGAATGTAATAAATGTTGCCTTTTTATGTGTGATTCTTCATAGTTGCGTTGTATGGATTGGAGTCTTTTGTGTAGGCTTGATCCTAAAAGGAAATGTAGTGTGCTTACCATGTAAGGTGATTGTGGAGTATTTTAGTAGAGGGAGAACCTTTATGATTAGTATATTAGTTCCCTTATGAACCTATTCTAAGAGTGGAAAAAAATGGGAAGATGAGAGTTTTGTTCCATAGGTTGGAATTATGTTTTTCACTAAAGTTGACTTAGAGGTTAGTATGTATCCCTTAAACCTTAAAGATTAAGAGAGAATTTATGTTGACCTACCTTGAATAGGTTAGATGTCTATTAAGTTTGATCGTAAGTATGACCATTTGAGGAAGTGCTTGGGCTTTACCTAGGTGATGTGGATTGAAATGACCTAAAAGTTACCTTGCCCTAGTGTTGAAAGGAAATAAAGAAGCCTTGATGGCCGAGTCTCCTATATTGTTTCCTTTAACGTTTTCATGACCCTTGGTATTCATGGTATAGTTGAGACCTTATGTGGTTGGGTAGTATAACCTAACGTGATGGGTACGTATTTTCTTTGGGTGTTAGGCCCAGAGGAATGATGATGATGGAGTTAGTAGGCTCATGAATATGAGCTTAGGGTGGGAACCCTTAATATATGTTAAACCTTCTTGTGTGAGGAGTATATATGTTGGTTTTGAATTGCCTTGGCCTTGGTGTTTAAGGGCATGATGTGATTAGGATTACCCCAAGTGGGGGGATAAGGTTTAGAGTGCCCTTGATGTTCCTATGTTGAGTTCCTTTGAACTTCTTTTTGTGGGAAATCACTTTTAGGTGATATTTATAGAGGGTGTGCTTAAGATTAGATCCCATGAGTGGAGTGATGTGCTTAGTCATTAGAGTTGGTGAGATAAAGTTCTCCTAAGGTGGAGTTAAGTTTCTCTTAAATGATTTTACCCTAAGTGGGGGGTAGTGATTTGAGTAGTAAGGTGGTAGATGCCCCTATCTTGTCCTTCTATTCTTACTTGAGCTTGAAACCTAAGAGTTCCTAGTAGCTTGTTCATGATATGAGTCTTGCATAAAAGTATAAGTTGCATGTCCTCCATATGTTATGTATGTCTTAAAGGACACTATGTTAATTATGTTTTGAAGATTCTAAATTGCATGAAAAAGGATTTTGATCAAATTCATGTTTTCTCAAGTTGATTGTTCATCTTGATATGTTAGTTGTGTGTTTAACTTCATGAGATGATGTAAGGAGCCTTGTTGATGTCACTTATAATGTGTGGTGTTTTAAGCCATCAATGGAAACTTGAGCCTACTTTAAATGAAAAATGATGAGTTTCTTAAAAATATGTGACTTTTATGACTTGGAAGTGTTAATGTAGGCTAACTCTTGAGAAGTGATAGTGTGTTTAGCTAATGCTCTTGACGTGTGCCTATAAATTGCATGAATTTCACTAATCGATGCATGCTTATGAAAACTATTGCCATGCTACAAGTTGAAAATTTGTAAAATGACTTCCTATTCTTGTGATGTGTGTGCTGTGACTTACCGTTTAGACTTCACTAGGGAGGAAGTATGAGCATTCTTTGGTTAAAAGTTGAGAATTTCTCATTTAAAATTAATTTACCTTTGTGCATTCCTTGTGTATGAACTCATGAAGACATGTAAGTGTTTTGAGGAGAAGGATATTCCTCCTTAAACATAACTAAGCATGGTATGGTTGAGTATGGCCTTCATGGAATTATGCCTAAATGATAAGGATCTTTGTTGATCTACTTGACTCAAGTCTATGTGCACTGAAGTATGATTGCTTATTTGCTTCTTGAGTGATGTTGAACTTGCCTATGTGTGACTTAGAGGTTTTTGCATAATAAGGTCCTAATGAAATGAGGTGTAAAGACCATGTTATGATTAGGATAAGGATGTTCCTCCTATGAACATGACAAAAACCTATTTATTTGATGTGTTAAGGAGTGAGTGAATAAAGTTTTGTTTGCTTGTGTTGCTTCAAATGCAAACCGTATGAAAGTAAGTGTTCCTTGTAAGTTGGTGCATTGACTTCTATATTATAATGTGTTGAATGTTACAAATCTTCTATATGGGTCATTGAAGTCATTGAAGTGTTTGAAATATTCCAAGTGTCATTCTAGGACGAATATTCCCCAGTGGGAGATATTGTAAGGACCCTCAAAATGAATTAAGGTGCCTAAAGCCTCACATATGCCTAAAAAAATTTTAAAAAATTCAAATAAGTGATTTACAGTTTGTATACTTGATTCAAAGTCATTTGTAGGTCAAACGTCCAAGAACATTCGAGACGTTCGAAAGTTGGCCTTGAGGCATGCATGTGTGTCTTGGTGTGCCTTGGCATGTTTTATGTGTTTTTTTGTTCTCAAATTGATAGGATAGGACCTTAACATATATACGAGTGTATTTTGGGTCGAAACGTCTGGGAAATACTCTCGAAGCACCGCCCTAGGGGTCCTTGAGGAGGACCAAACCTTGGGTCAACAAGCTGGCCAAGGCAGCAACGTTTTGTTCATGAATGGAATGGGTCCGCATCACGGACTAGGGTTTCCTTGGTCCAAAATTTTGGTCCGTGTCGCGGACACAATGCGGACTCTACATTTCTACGAATTAATTCAAAAAATAATGCGGGAATAGTCTGCGTCCCGGACTTTTTCCCCGATGAAGATTTTGAAAATGAAAGTTAAGTTTGACATGTCTAAAAGTCCATATAAGTGTGAGGGTGTTTTGGTAATATCTGGAGACGGTTATAAACAGTTTTTAAGACTTATTTAACCCCTTTCCCAAGTCAAAACCCCAAAACCCAATAAGAAAATAAAAAAAATCCCAAAACTCTCTTCTCCTCCAAATTTTCTCAAACCTCTATTGGGGGGAAAACTCAAGTTTAAGCTAGGGGCTGGATATTTATGGTTTCTTCTCAAATTTCTCATGGGTCTTCAATCAATAAGGTATGGTGATCCTTCATCCTTAGTTATCCATTCATCTAAGGAGTTCAATCAAGGATTTTCAAAAGTGATTCAAAGACCAAAAAATCCCAATTTTTAATCTAGCCATGGGTTAATTGTCAAATTGATTTCAAAAGCATTCTATTTATGAATTATGATTAATCAATGATTTTAAGATGAAATTCAATCCAATTCCATGAAGAACCCATGATCTCCCTAATTTCTCAAATTATGATATAATGTGGGTCTTTTGATCTTTATTAGATGATGATTGAATTATGTTTAGAATGTAATGAATTGCTTACTTCTATATTACTTGATGTCAACGGATGATGAATTGTTTGGAATTAATCAATGATGATCAAAGCTTGGATTATTGGTAAGATTTCCCTATTTCTCTATTTTGTATAGAATTGGTAGGAATTGGCCTTGTATGGCATTGTGTGGCATGGTCCACTTATGGTGGCGGTGTTTACTTTCTTGTCATTCTATATGTGACGTGATCATGGCCTTGAAGGCAATTGCATCTTCAAATTTTGGTTGTGATACTCACACAACGTGAAGTATTATGCCTAGTCTTCAATGCTAGTTTATGATCTAGGTTAATTGATGATGTTTTCTATATGTGAATGAAGATGTTAGGATTAGGGGTCTATACATTTGACATGGTCGAGGTCTATTGATGACTGGTTATTCTTGTGTAGCATGACTCCTACCTATGAACCTCTACATGAATGTGTGGTCTTAAGCATGATTAGGAGTCTTAGATTCAAGTAATGAAGATGTCTTGTCTCCTATGTTATAATGTTGTTGTGTGTGGTCTATAGTTCCTATTCCTCTATATGTGAGTTGTCTATGGTTTAGGGGACTTGAATGTGTATTGTGACCTTTGTCAGGTGGCTGCCTCAATGTTAGGATTGTTGTGATTATCTAATCATGTTGTCCAATATACACACACAACTCATGCATGCTTACAAGTAGTATAGGTTCATGGAGTCTAATGAAATCTTGTGTCTACTACTATTTATGCAGAGTATATGTCCATGAAGTATGTTATGTATCCCTTAACTAGGATGACTTGATAGTTGTACTAGTGTCACATTCGGGGAGCACCCCCTAGACGTAACCAGCATCGCCGTCCTCTTTGAGGGCTAAGCTAGCCTCTTAGCATACATCATTACATTCATAGGTTAAAATGCGGAAAATTTAGAAACTTTTCATTACTTCTACATTGAGGTTTACCTAGTCTTCTATTTTTATTGCACATAAGTATATATAAGATATAACATAGTTTTGAAAGAGTGTATCATCTCATAACCATCTAAAAAGATTACATAAATTTGGGCCTAACCCATACATCAATGTAAAAGAGCAACATATAGGCTATACAATTCTTACTCAAATGAAAAAGAGAAGGAACATAAGAGTTTTAAACTAAAACAACTTCATAAGCTTGATATTGGCATCTCCCTCGGAAAGTAAGGACCTACCCACTTGGATGATTGAGAAATTCCAAGTCTTCTTCAAAGTCGTTTCAAATGCCTTCAACGACCGGAACCTAAAATATTGGGGAAAGGAAGAAAATGGGCTTAGTACACCACTTGTACTAAGTATGAAACCATATGCAAAAATATCATCAAATCATGCTAAAAAGGGACCTTTCATTAAAACATCTATTTACATTTAGAAATCCTTATGCACATTCAAGAAGATCATATCCATCAACAAAACATATTCATTAAATCTAAAACATGTACATCACAATACCAACTATGCTAAGTCTAGTCAAGTCAACATGCATATCACATAATCGGACGCATAGTCAAAGCAACTCTATCATCAAGTCACAATAGTAACAAGCATAGACAAGAGTTCATTTCAACATAATCAAAGAAAGACAATCACCCATGAACCCTCATTAAGTCAATAAGTGCAATGAACAAGCAAAGCCCCATAACCTTACTCAATCAAGTAACCCAACAAGAACCATGACTAATGCCCAACTTCCCATAACATATCGATTAAGAATACGTATCATCTTACCTTAACAATAGAGACCAAATACATGTTCATAGGAACGACCAACATTACATAATATCATCTAAATGTAAGATCATCATATTATCACCATTTACATTTATAAGCATGTACATAGAGAAGAACCACCTCCTAAGACTTCCCTCAAGGCTAACTAGTGCAATGTTTAGTTAGAGTCCCATACCCCTACCTAGACTAAGCTAAACCCCTTAGGTCATCCTAGTTAGAGTTCATTCATAAATTCATTTTACCTTATGGGAACATCTTGCCTTAACCAACATAGAACACATGAGCTAATGTAGAATCCGGTGTCATGGAACCCTACATCGAAGGAAGGTGGACTATGTGCCAAGGTAGTACCAAATCATGAACATACCAACTACGTGGATCCACTAGCTAGTATTCCTATGGGGGAAACATAGTTCAAGAACTAGGAGATATAATTGGGAACCTCTTTAGGCTACATGCATTATAGTCTCCAATCTCAAGATAATATTAGTGATTCTACCTTCCCTATGTGGGAAAGGACACTCCTCCCTCTAGTTCACTCGGTGCTATGCTAGAGTCCCTTTTTGAAAGGTCTTTAAGACTTTATTAACAATCATAGCTTAGTTTCGGTCATGGGATCTATCCATTGTATAATCATCATTATCATATTTCAATAAGAATTGCATTAGTATAAATCCTTTCATTACAGTTCATATAAGTGAGGTTAGCACATTTACATATTCATTCATCATAAGGCACATTAGCAGTCATCACCATCCTTATAACATATACATCTTAGTCAACATCACTACCACAGTCAAGACATTTCAATTCAACATCATACCAACCCTATCAATCCTAATACAAGATATACTTCAATTCAACATCATTACTTAATCTCAAATAACACAATTGTAGTAAAGAATAGGGATCATAAGACTTACCAAGTCTCCTTCATAATTCATCTTCAAGGTCTTACCATCAACCCTTAACTCACCCCAAATTGGGGAGTAACATCATCACACAACAATAACCAACATGATAACAAGGCCAATTGAATCACTACATCACAATTCATTACTAGTTCATAGCTTAAGATAAGAGACTTAGGTCAAATTCATAATATACTTTATAACCTAGATCAACTACTCAAGACCTAGAAAAATAGGACTATAATTCATCTTAATCTATTCATATTCGATACAATAACATCATCTATTAGTAATTCAACCAATAAACAAGTTAATTTAACCAACATTATACAATTCATATCAAGATCACAACCTAGGGTTAAGGGAAATATGTCATCTTCTACATCTAGACCAATTCATCAAGAGATAACACAATTAAGGTAAAATACTTGTTAATCTACTTATAAAGTAATTCATTTCCTATTGGGTGAAAATCCACTTGAAAACTCAACTTTTAAAATCACTTTGATGGAACCCTTTGAGGAAAAAGAAGTCTCAAAGGTGAAAGTAATTCCATACTTTACTAATTGACGAAGATTGATGGATAAATTTGACCCTTTGCAGCCCTTGAACCCACCCCTAGCTTGGTCTTCAATGGAGTTCTTCACTAGAGAGAGAAAGAAGAGAGAAGGAAGAGAGTTTGGGTTTGTGACTTATGAGAGTTTTATATTAGTCTAATTAGGTTATGGCTTTATATAGGTGTTTAACTAACTTAATTATACCTCCTTTCACCCCTAATTGAATTCCTAACTAAGCCTACTAATTAAATGAAATAATTAGAAACGTGCAGCAAAACCAGTCACCACAGACGACACCACGATCGATGGATCGTGGGTTAATCGATGACCCCTGCTCCCTCCGTGCTGCACATCCGTCTCTAGGTTAAGATAGTTGTCAAAATGACCCTTCTAAGATTTTTAATAAGTGACCATCGACGGTGGCCATCGATACCCCGTCGATTGACAAACGCCCCATCAATGGCACTCGTCTATGCACATTGCCTTTGGCAGTTCGTTGACCCTAAAATGCAAGGGTCCTGCTCAAGGGACCTTGGTTGGTCCTTGGGGAGTGGTGCCGGGACGTTTCGATTATGAATTGACTCTAAATACATGTTAAACACCTTTCCACCAATTTTCATCATTTTATGACTCCTAAATGCTAGTCAAATAGGCTAAGGCATGCTAGCACCTCCTTGAACTAGTTTCCGGACGTCATGGACGTTCTTGGACGTTTTGGTTTCTGACTTCCCATATGACTTATATTCACTAAAATAGACCTTAAAACAGTGTCCAACCCTTTTGACACTCATTTTAGGCTCTAGAACACGTCTTAGATTTTTGAAGTGTTACATTATCCCCCCTTAGGAACATTCGTCCCCGAATGACACAAAAAACTTTTGAAAGGAAGGAATAGACTCAAGACTATCAGCCAAACCAACAACAATACATGACAACATGAGTTACTACATCATCAATCATATCATTTACACAATGCAATTCAAAAACTTCAGTTACAACACATAAGGCTCAACATTAGATTATGAGGGATATCCTTCTAACAACAACGAGAGCTCAACATAGCAATTATGAGTCAATTATACCAAAGTTCAACTTACCAACATGCTACATATCATTTCATAAAGACTGACCATATCAAAATGCACAACATAACTCAAAACAAGAAGAATTGCAAATTATTATCATACTTCACTGTAAGTCACAGTAACATCATCAAAAATGCACATTTTTGCAAAACTTCACCAAAAAATCAAGAAAATTCAATTTTTAGTCATTATTTTCATTATAAATAGGAATAACTAACCTTAGTTATCAAATAGATGAGGTTAACGGGACTTTATGTCGGCCTCGGCCTCCCATGTTGCACCCTCAACTATGTGATTCTTCCATAATACCTTTACGGAAGCCAACTCTTTGTTTCTCAGCTTCTTTACTTGCCTATCAAGGATTTGAACTGGAACCTCCACATAGGAGAGGTTATCCTTCACACCCAGACCCTCAATAGGAAGAATAGACTCGGGATCACCGATACACTTCTTAAGCATAGAAACATGGAAACCAGATGAACGGAAGCCAATTCACTTGGCAACCTAAACTCATAGGCAACTTTACCAACCCTTTGCAAGATTTCGTAGGGACCCACATAAAGAGGAATCAACTTCCCTTTCTTGCCAAATCTAACCACCCTTTCATAGGAGAAAATTTCAAGTAAACTTTATCAACTTCTTCAAACTCTAAATCCCTTCTCCTATGATCGGCATAAGACTTTTGCCGACTATAGGCCATTTTCTACCGGTTCCTTATGATATGAACCTTCTACAAAGTATTATAAATCAAATCGGGACCAAGAAGGTAAGACTCACCAACTTCAAACCACCCAATAGGAGACCTACACCTCCTACCATACAAGGCTTCACAAGGAGCCATGGATATGGATGAATGAAAACTATTATTATAAGCAAACTCTACCAAAGGCAAGTGACTATCTCAATTTCCCTTGAAATCAATGACACAAGATCTACGCATATCCTTAAGGGTTTGAATAGTATGCTCTGCTTGACCATCCGTTTGGGGATGAAAAGTGGTGCTTAGCTTCACCTTAGTACCCAACCCTTCTTGGAATGACCTCCAAAACCTAGATGTGAATTGTGAACCCCTATACGATATGATGGATAACGGAATACCATGGCGACACACAATCTTATCTACGAAGATCTTTGCATAATCCTCCGCCGAATAAGTAGACTTGAAGGGAATAAAGTGAGCAGACTTGGTCAACCTATCTTCAACCACCCATATGGAGTCATATTGTTTTTGTGTCTTAGGCAAACCTACTACAAAATCCATATGGATGTCTTCCCACTTCCAAGATGGAATTTGGATTACTTGAAGTAAGCCACCCAGCTTTTGATGTTCGGCTTTCACTTGTTGGCAATTTGGACACTTAGCAACAAATTCCGCAATGTCCTTTTTCAAACCTTCCCACCAATACACTTCCCTAAGGTCATGGTACATCTTTGTCGAACCCGAATGAATGGAGTAACGGGACACATGAGCTTCCTCAAGAATCTGGTTTCTCAAACCATCTACATTGGGAACACACAACCTTTATTGATACCTCAAGACACCATCCGCCCCCCCCCCCCCCCCAAGGTAGAAAGACTCATTAAGTTTGCCAAGAACCAATTCTTTCAACTCCATCAATGGTTGATCAAGTTTTTGTTTGGACTTCACCTCAACAACCAAAGATGACTCGGAGTTATGATGGACCATAAAACCACCATTTGGAGAATTTTCCAACCTTACACCCAATCTAGCCAACATATGAACATCTTTTACTAGGTCTTTCTTGGATTTCTCTACATGAGACACAATACCCATGGTCATACAACTTAGAGCATCCGCAACCACATTGGCCTTGCCAGGGTGATAGAGAACACTCATGTCATAATCTTTCAACTATTCTAACCACCTTCTTTGTCGAAGATTCAAATCCTTTTGATTAAACACATATTGGAGACTCTTGTTGTCACACCCGGAGAAAATACCCAAGATGAGACGGGCGTCGTCGTCCTCTCAGAGGACTCAGACAAGCCCTTAGCATTCGTCATAACATGTGATCAGTAAAATTGCGGAAAATTTAAAACTTTTCCATTATATTTGGAGTATACTTAGACTTCATACTTAACATTCATAAAGACATGCGATATTCTAAAACCTTGTCTCACATATATAAAATCATCTAAGAGTAAGAATCTGGACTTAGCCAATAACTAGTCAATATGCCATATAGGCCTTAATACAAAAGAATCCAAAGAACATAGTGGAAGTAGCGTATTCTTAAAACTACTAAAATCTGCGTAACCTAGAATGGTGAAAAGATAGCATCCCCGAACATTGAGGACCTACCAAGACTTGGAGAAAGAGTTCCAAGCTTCTTCAAATTGACCTCCTTAAACTTCAATGGCCGAAACCTACAGTTGTAGTAATATAAGGTAATGGGGTTAGTACGCCACATGTACTAAGTATGGGTATATGCACATAACACTTAAGGACATGCATGAAAAAGGACCATTTATTATCTCTTTAGAAAACATGCTAAGTCATATGAAAGTCTTCAATGCACATATCATATAACATATACAAGTTAAGGATTCCATCACTTAAAGCATGATCATAATCAATGACATATTCTCATAGAGTCAGGTTAACATTTCATATGCAATAGATCATATAAACATAACATACAAAACACTTACCAATGATCCCATTCCCAACCTACAAGTGTAATGGTCATGTGAAGCCCCATAACCCCACAAAACTGAGTAGATAAGGTAGGCGACCATGAGTAAAGCTTTGCTTCATAAAACTTGTAACATAAGTAGTCATCACTTCATATAATAATATAACCCAATAACATATTCATCATAATGATCAACGTCATATAAGAGTAACATAATGCATCATAAACATCATACCTTTCATGTTATCATATTACATAAGGACAATCTCCTAGGACTTCCCTTAGAGTCAACTTGTGCAATGTCTAGGTAGAGTCCCATACCTCTACCTCTACTAAGTAGACTCCTCAAGTCACCCTAGTCAAAGTTCATTTACTTGTCTTTCATTTTACATGAGGGAACATTCGCCTTAACCGAGATTGACCATGTAAGCTAAACATGGAATCCGTTGTCATAAAACCCCACACAGAAAGAAGGTGGTCTACCGGCCAAAGTAGAACCTAACATGACATAGATTTCTAGGTGGATCCCCTAGCTAGTATCCTATGGTGGCAACATAGTTCAAGAACTAGGAGATGTATTAGAGACCCATAGTTCCACATTACATGGCAGCCGCAATCTCATTAGAGTCATTGTGAACCTACCTTCCAACTAGGGAAGGGACACCTCTCATATCTAGTTCATCGGTGCTTAGCTTAATTTAGTCCCTTTCTTGAATAACCTTTAAGTTGTCTTTTATCATAAATTTATCATAAGTCATAGGTGATTAACTCCCTTTATAAACATGATCATGATCTCTTTAATATTAGATGATAATTTCCTTTCATCATAACCTTTCATATGTGAGATTAACATAAAATAATCACCTTGTATAAAGCATACAAGAAGATATCATAAACTTGCATTTTCGTATTCCTATCATGATCTCACAATTTACATGTTCGCAGCCCAGCATATTCATACAGAAACATCATACATACTTCCATAGCATAGGATCATGACTTATATGCTAACATAAACTTTGTAGAGTAATCACAACTTTAGAAGACTTACCTCTTGCTTCCAAGAACCTTATTCAAGAACTTACATTCAACTTACAATATTCATAACCATAACATAATGAAATAGTCAATAGCATAATCAAGAACAACTCTTCAAATCATATGCAAGCTCAATGCATAATGTAGGATAAGGGAAAGGGGTCGTTCACGAGTTCATTCTAGTTTTAGTTCCAATCCCGACATTTACATGTCATCAAGTACTAGAAACAACCATACAGAAACATCATCTAGATAAGAACATACTTCACACGAAATTCAAACCTAAATAACCACATACTCATCAATTCATGTGAAATCAACCATAGAAAATACTTACTTTTCATCGAAAATCATATATCTAAGGTTAGGAAGAAAATCCATTTTGTAGAGTAAAAACCCTAGTATTTCAAGTTCTTGAAAACTTATCATGAAAGGACCTCTTGGGGAAAGGAATCGCAATAGTGAAAAACCCATACCTTATAGATGAAGAATCCATGAAATTTTGATGAAAAGCTTGAAGTCTTCGTCTTCTTCCTTAAGCTCTTCTTGTTCCTTAATGGAGTTTGGAAAAGAGAGCGTTTCTTGAGAGATGAGAGAAAAATTGTTTTAATATGATTTGGACGTATAAAAGTGGTATAAAACTGACCTAATATACATATATAGTCGTACCATGAATTACCTAAAAGACCCTCCACTTAAATGGGTCTTTTTAATAAGTTAAATTACCCAAAATACGACTTTAACGATTCTAGGAAGTAGCTGCGCGTCGCGGGGCCAAATCCCGTCAGTTCTTTTAAATTTTGAGTTGAGGCAGTGAGGTGCGTTTAAGCCTCATGTCGCGAGGCTGCCTCTCAAATCTTGAGGCATAACACCTCTTGTCCAGCTCGCGTCGCACACTTCAAGTCCCAATCTTGTTCGTGCAGGCTGCTTTGGCAGCCTGCCTACCCATGTTGGGGTCCTCTCCAAGGGACCTTCGGGTGGTTCTTGGGGTGTTTTCACCGGACGTTTAGACCCTTTTTAATACATACTACCAATACAAGGTCTCTTTACATGTTTTGGAGTTCATTTGACACCTCAAAACCTTCACCAAACATAGGGACGTCAACTAGTTCAAATTAGCTAGTTTTCGGACGTCAAGGTCTTTCTTTGTCATTTTAGCTCTAACCTTTTCCAAATGAGTTTATTACATTAATATAGGTCTAAAAATAATGTTAAACATTATTTAATAGATTAAGTTCTAGTCTAAGTCATGGCATTTCCGGAGTGTTACATTATCCCTCCTTAGGAACATTCGTCCCTGAGTGACATTAAAATTCTTTTGGAGGTAAGAATAGACTCAATAATAGCAGCCCAAACAATAAACAACATAAAATCATAATGAGTCACAACTCATAGGGTCACATCACCACTCCTTAAAACACATACCATAACATTACACATAGCACTCAATTCATGATGCACAAACATATAAGAGCTCCATATTCATAACACATTGTGAGGAATTTTCCTTCTCAGCCTTATCATAAGCTCAACATGAATCAAAGAGTTACCATGCTATCATACTTTTCAAGATAACAACAAAACAACAAAATCTCAAGAAAACATATGCATACATGTTTCACATAAGTGCAAGAATAGAGTATGAAGGCATTTTCTTAAAACTATAGTTGGTACAACTTTCACCAAACATTCACCTATTTAGAAAACAAGTTAATTTCATGATTGTGCATTACTTTCTCAATTAACATGAATGTTTAACCTTAAAGAGTAAAGAGATGAGGGCAGCGGGACTTCATGTCGGCTTCAGCCTCCCATGTTGCACCCTCAACAAGATGGTTCCTCCATAGAACTTTTACAGAGGCAACCTCCTTGTTTCTCAACTTCTTGACATGGACATCTAGGATGTCAACCGGAACCTCTTCATATGAGATGTTCTCATCCATTCCTAAACCTTCTATAGGCGGAATGGATACCGGGTCGCCTATGCATTTCTTGAGCATAGAAACATGAAACATCGGATGAACCGAAGCTAGTTCACTATGTAGTTTCAACTCATAGGCAACCTTCCCAATTCGTTGTAAAACCTCATAGGGACCAACATACCAGGGACTTAACTTCCCCTTTCTACCGAATCTCATCACCCCTTTCATAGGTGAAATCTTCAAGTAGACATGATCACCTATTTCAAACTCAAGATCTCTTCTTCTATTGTCGGCATAGGACTTTTGCCGACTATAGGTTGTCTTCAATCTATCTCTTATGATTCGAACCTTCTCTATAGCCTCATAGATAATCTCTGGACCAAGGAGTGAGCACTCTTAACCTCAAACCATCCAACCGGAGATCTACACCTTCTACCATAAAGAGCTTCAAAAGGTATCATGGAGATGCTCGAATGATAGCTATTGTTGTAAGAGAACTCAATCAAAGGTAAGTGATCATCCCAACTTCCCTTGAAATCAATGACACATGATCTCAACATGTCTTCAAGTGTCTGAATGGTACGTACCGCTTGACCATCCGTCTGAGGATGAAAAGCGATACTAAGTTTCACTTGAGTACCTAAACCCTTTTGTAAAGTCTTCCAAAAACGAGAAGTGAATTAGGCACCTCTATCCTAAATAATGGACAGAGGAATCCCATGAAGACTCACAATCTCATTAATGTAAATTCTTGCATAATCTTCGGCAGTATAAGTAGACTTAACAGGAATAAAGTGGGCAAATTTGGTCAATCTATCCAGAATAACCCATATAAAATCATTTTGTTTTTGAGTTCAAGGCAACCCAACAACAAAGTCCATATTGATGGCTTCCCACTTCCATGTAGGAACATCCATGATTTGGGTTAAACCACCAGGTTTTAGATGTTTAGCTTTAACTTGTTGGCAGTTTGGACACTTAGCAGCAAACTCTGTGTCCCTCTTTAAGCCATCCCACCAGTAGATCTCTCTAAGGTCATGATACATTTTGGTGGCACCCGGATTTATAGAATAGCGAGAACCATGGGCTTCTTCTAGAATCTGATTTCTCAAATCCATAACATCGGGTACACATAATTTCTCATGGTGCCTAAGAACACCATCCCCCATTGGGATAATGACTCATTGAGCTTACTAAGTACCGATTCCTTCAACTCCATCAACAGAGGATCAAGATGTTGCTTAGATTGCACCTCCACCACTAATGATGAGTCGGAGTTATGATGGACCATAAAACCACCAATTGGAGAATCTTCTAATCGAACACCTAAGCGAGCCAACCTATGAACATCTTTCACAAGTTCTTTCTTCTCTTTTTCCACTCAAAGCATCCGCAACCACATTGGCTTTGCCAGTGTGATAAAGGACACTCATGTCATAATCCTTCAACAATTCTAACCATCTTCTCTGTCGGAGGTTCAACTCCTTTTGTGTAAACACATATTCAAGACTTTTATGGTCAGTAAACACATTAACATGTACACCATACAAGTAATGCCTCCATATATTCAAGGCAAAACTACAACAGCTAACTCAAGATCATGAATTGGGTAATTCTTCTCATGAACATTGAGTTGCCTAGAAGCATAAGCAATCACCTTGGCATGTTGGATGAGGACACATCCCAAGCCCACTCGAGAAGCATCACAATATACTACAAAGCCTTCATTACCTTTCGGTAAGGTCAACACCGGAGCGAAGGTAAGCTTATCTTTCAACTCTTGAAAAACTTTCTCACAAGCTTCCGACCACTCAAACTTCACCTTTGTATGGGTCAAATCTTTCAAAGGAGAAGCAATGGACGAAAATCCATCAACAAATCTTCTATAATAGCCGACTAGATCCAAGAAACTCCTTATGTCCGTGGGAGTCAAAGGTCTAGGCCAATTTCTGACCGCATCCGTCGTCTTCGGATCAACCTCTACACCATCACCAGAGATAATATGGAAAAGAAAAGCAACTAACCTTAACCAAAATTCACACTTGCTAAATTTGGCATAAAGTTGATGTTCTTTGAGGACTTGCAAGGCCAACCTCAAGTGATTCTCATGCTCATCTTCATTCTTGGAATATATCAAAATATCATCAATGAACACAATAACAAATGAGTCAAGGTCATCTTGGAAAACTCTATTCATTAGGTTCATAAACGCCACCGGGGCATTTGTTAACCCAAAAGACATAACTAGAAATTCAGAGTCACCATATCTAGTTCAGAAAGCTGTTTTGGGAACATCTTCACCTATCACCCTAAGTTGGTGATATCCCGACCTTAAGTCAATCTTGGAAAAGTATCTAGCACCTTGGAGTTGATCAAAGAGATCATCAATCTGAGGGAGAGGATACTTATTCTTTATGGTGACCTTATTGAGTTGGCGATAATTAATGCACATTCTAAGGGACCCATCCTTCTTCTTAACAAACAAGACTGGAGCACCCCATGGAGAAATACGAGGTTGAATGAAACCTTTGTATAATAAATCTTTGAGTTGGAGATTCAACTCTTTCAACTCAGCCGGAGCCATCCTATATGGTGGAATTGAAATGGGATTCGTATCCGGTAACAAGTCAATGCCAAAGTCAATTTCCCATTCAGGAGAAAATCCTGGAAGGTCATTAGGAAAAACTTCTGGGAATTCTCTCACTACAGGGACTGACTCAATAGAGGGAGTTTCACATTCTAGGTCCTTAACCCTCACCACATGATATAGACAACCTTTGGCTATCATTTTACTAGCCTTCAAACAAGAAATGATTTGACCCCTTGGCATAGAATTTCCCCCCTTCCACTCTAAAATGGGTTCATTAGGGAATTGAAACTTCACTACCCTTGTTCTACAGTCTATGGAAGCAAAACAACCATGGAGCCAATCCACACCCAAGATGATATCAAAATCAAACATGTCAAGCTTTACCAAATCAACAAGAGTAACTCTATTGGGCAGCATCACAGGATATTTCCTATAGACTCTTTTTGCAACTACAGAGTCACCCATTGGGGTACAAACCGAAAATGGCTCAATCAAAACATCGGGAAGTACATCAAACTTCCTAGCTACCAAAGGTGTAACAAAAGAAAGGGTAGCACCTGGGTCAAGCAAAGCGTAAAAATTAATAGAGAAAACTTGTTACATACCCATCACAACGTCGGGAGAGCTTTCTTGTTCACCCCTAGCCTTGAGTGCATAGAAATGGTTCCTTTTTGGAGCTTCAAAACTAGGACCGCTTGGTTGAGTTTGGCTATTCCCCTTAACTTGACTTCTCACATTAGGACAATCTTTCACCATATGGCCACCTTTGCCACAACCATAGCAACTATTAGTCCCTACAAGACATTCACCGACATGTTTCTTACAACACTTGCCACAAGTTGGTCTTTCTCTTGGTGGATCAACATTTCTCCCTTTTAGAGGATTAGGATTAGAACCTCTATCATTGCGATTCTTGGAGAAATTTGAAGGAACCTGGTTTGAAAACCTCTTCTTAAAATTAGGCTTGTCTTGAACATCAAGCCTACTCTTAGAAGAACCACTTTCAAAAGACTTTGCCTTCTTAGCTTCCCTATTCCTCTTCCTTAGACGACTTTCCTCAACCCGTTGAGCATGAACCATCAATATAGAAAGATCCATATTGTCATGAAGCATGGCTGCACGACATTCTTCTTCAAGCTCTTCGGACACGCCCATTACATAACGGTTCATTTCATCCCTAGCATTTGAAACCAAATAAGAAGCATATTTGGACAGCTTAATGAACTTTAAGGAGTACTCCTTGACACTCATACCTCCATGATGAAGGTTGATGAACTCTTCTAGGTTAGATTCTCTTTGTTCCCTTGGAAAGAATCTGTCAAGAAAGGCCTTTTTGAAGATCTCCCAAGTCACGGGACAATCTCCTAAAGCCCTATTATCCTTCCACTAATTGTACCATGTCTGAGCCACTTCCTTCAGTTGATAAGCAGCAAGTTCAGCCTTCTCAGTAGTACTCACCCCATAGCAAACAAAATCTTGTAGGCCTCATCAAAGAAATCATGGGGGTCTTCATCAACTTTAGATCCAAAGTACATGGGAGGATTCATTCTCGTAAAGTATCTCAAACGGCTAGCCATAGTACTAGCATGTTGGTTCTCTCGAGGAACAACCTCTCTGTTAGCTTGAGCTGTGATGGCTTGAGCTTGGGTGGTGATGGCTTGGGCCATTTGGAATAGGGCTGCCCTCACCTCACCATCCATCATAGCAGTAAAATTCACCGGAACTTGATCATTTGCAGCAGCTTGCACTTGAAGAGCATTTTGATTGCCTTGGGGAGTAGCTCCTGCATTAGCAATCTCTTCTCCTACTCTTCTCGCGGCTGTCCTTTTTGTGTTCATCGCCTATATACACAAGAAAGGGATTAGATGCTAAAAGACACATAGTGTCAAAACTCTAAAGGCACGACATATGAGTATCAAGAAAAGAAGTTTCCTAATCATCACATAGCCTCTCGTCCATAATTGTGGTGCGCTTCACAACCATGAACAAGACACTAGGTAATGTGGTTTAGTGAGACATTGATCCTAAGGATATTTAACCTCATGCTCTTATACCAAGTTTGACACACTCGGAGAGCATACCCCAGATGAGACCTGCATCGTCGTCCTCTTAGAGGACTCAGACAAGCCCTTAACATTCGTCATAACATGTGATCAGTAAAATTGCGGAAAATTTAAAACTTTTACATTATATTTGAAGTATACTTAGACTTCATACTTAACATTCATAAAGTCATGCGATATTCTAAAAACTTGTCTCACATATATAAAACCATCTAAGTGTATGAATCTGGACTAAGCCAATAACTAGTAAATATGCCATATAGGCCTTAATACAAAAGAATCCAAAGAACATAGTGGAAGTAGCGTATTCATAAAACTACTAAAATCTACGTAAGCTAGAATGGTTACAAGATAGCATCCCCAAACATTGAGGATCTACCAAGACTTGGAGAAAGAGTTCCAAGCTTCTTCAAATCGACCTCCTTAAACTTCAATGGTCGGAACCTGCAGTTGTAGTAGTATAAAGTAATGTGGTTAGTACACCACATGTACTAAGTATTGGTATATGCACATAACACTTAAGGACATGCATGAAAAAGGACCATTTATAATCATTTTAGAAAATATGCTAAGTCATATGAAAGTCTTCAATGCACATACCATATAACATATACAAGTTAAGGATTCCATCACTTAAAGCATGATCATAATCAAAGACATATTCTCATAGAGTCATGTTAACATTTCATATTCAATAGATCGTATAAACATAAAATACAAAACACTTACCAATAATCCCATTCCCAACCTACAAGTACAATAGTCATGTGAAGCCCCATAACCCCAAACAACCGAGTAGATAAGGTAGGAGACCATGAGTAAAGCTTTGCTTCATAGAACTTATAACATAAGTAGTCATCACTTCATATAATAATATAACCTAATAACATATTCATCATAATAACCAACATCATATAAGAGTAACATCATGTATCATAAACATCATATATTTCATGTTATAATATTACATAAGGAAAATCTCCTAGGACTTTCCTTAGAGTCAGCTTGTGCAATGTCAAGGTAGAGTCCCATACCCCTACCTCTACTAAGTAGACTCCTCAAGTCACCCTAGTCAATGTTCATTTACTTGTCTTTCATTTTACATGAGGGAACATTCGCCTTAACCGACATAGACCATGTGAGCTAAACATGGATCCGCTATCATAAAACCCCACGCCAAAAGAAAGTGGTCTACCGACCAAAGTAGAACCTAACATGACATAGCTTTCTAGGTGGATCCACTAGCTAGTATTCTATGGTGGCAACATAGTTCAAAAACTAGGAGATGTATTAGAGACCCATAGTTCCACATTACATGGTTGCCTCAATCTCATGAGAGTCATTGTGAACCAACCCTCCAACTTGGGAAGGGACACCTCATATCTAGTTCATCAGTTCTTAGCATAAGTCCCTTTCTTGAATAACCTTTAAGTTGTCTTTTATCATAAACTTATCATAGGTCATAGGAGATTAACTCCTTGTATAAACATGATCGTGAGCTCTTTAAGATTAGATGAGAATTTCCTTCATCATAAACCTTCATATGTGAGATTAACATAACATAATCACCTTGTGTAAAGCATACAAGAAGATATCATAAACTTGCATTTTCGTATTCCTATCATGATCTCACAATTTACATGTCGTAGCCCAGCATATTCACATAGCAACATCATACATACTTCCATAGCATAGCATCATGAGTTATATGCTAAAATAAACTTTGTAGAGTAATCACAACTTTAGAAGACTTACCTCTTGCTTCCAAGAACCTTATTCAAGAACTTACATTCAACTTACAACATTCATAACCATAACATAGTGAAATACTCAATTGCATAATCAAGAACAACTCTTCAAATCATATACAAGATCAACGCATAATGTAGGATAAGGGAAAGGGGTCATTCACGAGTTTATCCTAGTTTTAGTTCCAATCCCTATGTTTACATGTCATCAAGTACTAGAAACAACCATACGGAACCATCATCTAGATAAGAACATACTTCACAAGAAATTCAAATATAAATAACTAAATACTCATCAATTCGTGTGAAATCAACAATAGAAAATACTAACTTTTCATCGTAAATCATAATCTAGGGTTAGGAAGAAAATCCATTTTGTAGAGTAAAAACCCTAGTATTTCAAGTTTTAAAAACTTATCTTGAAAGGACATCTTGGGGAAAGGAATCCCAAGAGTGAAAAACTCATACCTTATAGATGAAGAATCCACGAAATTTGGATGAAAATCTTGAAGTCTTCGTCTTCTTCCTTTAGCTCTTCTTGTTCTTCAATGGAGTTTGGAAAAGAGAGCATTTCTTGAGAGATGAGAGAAAACTTGTTTTAATCTTATTTGGACGTGTAAAAGTGGTCTAAAGTTGACCTAATATACATATATAGTCTTCCCATGAATTACCCAAAAGACCCTCCACTTAAATGTGTCTTTTTAAGAGGTTAAATTACCAAAAATACGACTTTAACGATTCTGGGAAGGAGCTGCGCGTCGCGGGGACAAATCCCATCATTTTTATTAAATTTTGAGTTGAGGTAGAGAGGTTCTTGTCAGCCTCGCGTCCCGAGGATGCCTCTCAAATCTTGAGGTAGAACACCTCATTTCTAGCTCGCGTCGCACACTTCAAGTCCCAATCTTGTTCGCGCAGGCTGCTTTGGTAGCCTGCTTACCCATGTTAGGGTTCTCCCCAAGGGCCCTTCTGGTGGTCCTTGGGGTGTTGTCACCTAACGTTTAGACCCTTTTTACTACATACTACCAATACAAGGTCTCTTTACATGTTTTGGACTTCATTTGACACCTCAAAACCTTCACCAAACATAGGGACGTCAACTAGTTCAAATTAGCTAGTTTCCGGACGTCAAGGTCTTTCTTTGTCGTTTTGGCTCTAACCTTTTCCAAATGAGTTTATTACATTAATATAAGTCTGGAAACATCATTTTAAACATTATTTACTAGATTAAGCTCTAGTCTAAGTCATGGCATTTCCGGAGTGTTACACTTGTGGTCGGTATACACATCGACATGAACGCCATACAAGTATGCCTCCATATTTTCAAGGTAAATACCACGGTCGCTAACTCAAGATCATGAGTTGGATAGTTCTTCTCATGCACCTTAAGTTGTCTAGAAGCATAGTCAATTACTTTCCCATGTTTCATAAGTAGACACCCTAAACCCACTCTGGATGCATCACAATACACAATGAAGCCCTTGGTACTCTCTAGTAAAGTCAACACCGATGCGGAAGTAAGCCTTGGAAGCTTCTTTCACATGCCTTCGACCACTCAAACTTCTTACTCTTTTGGGTCAAAGTAATCAAGGGAGATGCAATGGACGCAAAATCATCCACAAACCTTTGATAAAAGCCCGCTAGACCCAAGAAACTCTTAATATCGGTTGGAGTCAATGGTCTAGGCCAATTTTTCACCACCTCGGTTTTCCTTGGATCAGCCTCAACTCCCTCACTAGAGATGATATAACCAAGAAACGCCACCGACCTCAACCAAAACTCGCATTTGCTATACTAGGGAAATAACTGATGTTCTTTAAGTACTTGCAATACCATTCTCAAATGACCCATGTGTTCGCCCTCATTTTTTGAATATACCAAGATGTCATCAATGAAGACAATGACAAATGAATCTAGGTAACTTTGAAACACCCTATTCATTAGGTCCATAAACGCCACCGGAGCATTAGTGAGACCAAAGGACATAACTAAGAACTCATAGTGACCATATCTAGTCCAAAAAGCCATTTTTGTATATCCTCACCTCTCACCCTAAGTTGGTGATACCCCGATCTCAAGTCAATCTTAGAAAAGTAGCTTGCCCCTTGGAGTTGATCAAACAAGTCGTCAATCCGAGGGAGAGGATACTTGTTCTTAATAGTGACTTTATTGAGTTGGCAATAATCAATACACATTCTAAGGAAACTATCCTTCTTCTTCACAAACAATATCTGATCGCCCCATGGAGAAATACTAGGTATAATGAAGCCTTTGTTTAGTAAATCTTTGAGTTGAGCCTTCAACTCTTTCAATTCAGCCGGAGCCATCCGATAAGAAGGAATTAAGATGGAATTTGTATCCGGCAAAAAGTCGATACCAAAATAAATTTCCCATTCAGGAGGAATACCGGGAAGATCATTAGGAAAGACCTCCGGTAATTCTCTCACTACGGGGACCGACTCAATGGAAGGAATTTCGTAGTCTAAATCCTGGACTCTTTCTATATGATATAGACACCCTTTAGAGATCATTTTACAAGCTTTAAGACAAGAGATGATACGACCTCTAGGAATAGAATTTCCCCCCTTCCACTCTAAAACGGGCTAATTTGGAAAGCTAAAATTCACCACCCTCGTTCTACAATCTATAGAGGCAAAGCAAGCACCAACCAATCCATACCCAATATGATATAAAAATCAAACATATCAAGTTCTACTTGTTCAACATAAGGAACTATATTGGGCAACAGTATAGGACAATTTCTATGCACCATTTTTGTAACAACTGACTCACCCACCGGAGTAGACACCATAAAAGGCTCATTCAAGATATCGGGTAAAATATCAAACTTTTTAGCTATTAGAGGAGTAACAAATGACAAGGTAGCACCGTCACCAAGTATACATCAATAGAAAAGACTTTCAACATACCGGACACCACATCGGGAGAAGTCTCTTGCTCACCCTTAGAGCGGAGAGCATAAAAGCGATTCTTCTTTGGAGCATCATTAGAATTACTTGCTTGCCCACTCTCCTTGTATGTTCCCTTCACATTTGGGCAATCTCGAACCTTGTGCCCACTTTTACCACAACCAAAATAATTATTCGTTCCCTTAAGACAATCACCATAGTCCTTCTTGCCACACTTTCCATAAGTTGGCTTTTTGGTTGGTGAACTAGTACATGTTTCCCTTTGAGGCTTAGGGTTAGACACCCTATCATCCCTAGCCTTAGGGAACTTGGAAGTAACTTGATTAGACACCCTCTTCTTGAACCTAGGCTTGTCTTGAATCTCAAACCTATTCTTTGACGAACCACTTTCAAAAGACCTTGCCTTCTTGGCATCTCTAATCTTCCTTTTATCCCTTGCCTCTTCCACATGTTGAGCATGAACCATGAGATGAGAAATATTCATATTGTCATGTATCATGGCCGAATGACACTCTTCTTGCAAGTCGTCTAACACTCCCGTCACAAAACGGCTCATTTCATCCCTAGGATCGGAAACCAAAGGAGCATATTTTGACAATTTAGTGAATTTCAAGGAGTATTCAAGCACACTCATACCTTCTTTGCGAAGGTTGATGAACTCCACCACTTTGGCTTCCCTATTCTCCTTAGGAAAGAACCGATCAAGAAAAACCTTCTTGAAGATCTTCCAAGTCACGTGCCTACCTCTTAAAGGCTTATTGCCCCTCCATTGGACGTACCATGCTTAAGCCACATCCTTGAGTTGATAAGTAGATAACTCGGCCTTTTTACTATTAGTCAACCCCATAGCATAAATAATCTTGTAGATTTCATCAATGAACTCTTGGGGGTCTTCTTCAACCTTGGACCCATTGAAAGTAGGAGGATTCATTCTAATAAAATCCCTCAAACGGGAGGTCATGGTAGCAACTTGTTGGTTTGCTCGGGGTACAACCTCCCGATTAGCTTGGGTCGTCATGGCTTGGGCTTGAGTAGTTACGGCTTGGGCTTGTGAATTAATGGCTTGGGTCATTTGGAAAAGGCTAGCCCTTATTTCACCATCCGTCAAAGGTGGAGGATTGACCGGAGCTTGATCAACATTAGTATCTTCTTCAAGAGGAGGGACTTGATCACCATGGGCAGGAACTCCCACATTGGTAATCTATTCCTCAAGTCTTCATGCAGCATTCTTTCGACTATTCATTGCCTATAACCAAAATACAAGGTTTAGGTGAAATCACACAATAAGTATACTCGAGAGGAACGATATTTCCAAGAAAGAGAGAGCTTCCTAAGCATCACATATGTTCCTATCCATAAGTGTGGCGCGCTTCACTATTATGAATACGAATCCACATAGATGTGGTTGAGAAAGACATCGACTCCAAGATATTCAACCTCATGCTCTGATACCAAGTTTGTCGAATCTGGGGAGCACCCTCTAGACATAACCGGAGTCGGCGTCCTCTTTGAGGACTAAGACTAGACTCTTAGCATACATCATTACATTCATAGGTTAAAATGCGGATAATTTAAAAACTTTTCATTACTTCTACATTGAGGATTACATAGACCTCTACATACACATAATATATTCATATCGAGTATACATAGACCCTTCGTATAAGAAGATTACTTAGTCTTCTACTTTTATTGCACATAAGTATATATAAGATATAACATAGTCTGAAAAGAGTGTCTCATCTCATAATCATCTAACAAGATTATATGAATTTGGGACTAACCCATACATCAATGTAAAAGAGCCATATATAGGTATACAGTCCATACTCAAATGAAAAAGAGAAGGAACATATGAGTCTTAAACTAAAACGACGTCATAAGCTTGATATTGGCATTGCTCTCAGAAAGTGAGGACCTACCCACTTGGATGATTGATAAATTCCAAGTCCTCTCAAAAGCCTTCAACGATCGGAACCTAAAATGTTGGGGAAAAGAAGATAATGGGGTTAGTACACCACTTTTACTAAGTATGAGACTATATGCACACATATTATGAAACCATACTAAAAAGGGACCTTCCATGAAAACATTAAATTTACCTTCAGAAATCCTTATGAACATTCAAGAAGATCATACCCATCAACAAAAATATTCATTAAATCTAAAGAGTGTACATCACAAGACCAACAATGTTAAGTCTAGTCAAGTCAACATGCATATCACATAATAGGACACATAGTCAAAGAAACTCTATCATCAAGGCATAATAGTAACAAGCATAGACAAGAGTTCATTTCAACATAATCAAAGCAATAAAATCACCCGTGAACCCTTATTAAGTCAACAAGTGCAATGACCAAGAAAATCCTAATAACCTTACTCAATCAAATAACCCAAAAATAACCATGACTAATGCCCAACTTCCCATATTATATCACTTAAGAATACATATCATCTTACCTTAACAATAGAGACCAAATACATGTTCATAGGAGCAACCAACATTACACAATATCATCTACATATAAGATCATCATATTATCACCATTTACATTTATAGGCATGTACATACATATGAACCACTTCCTAAGACTTCCCTGAAGGCTAACTAGTGCAACTTTTAGGTAGAGTCCCATACCCCTACCTAGACTACGCTAAACCCCTTAGGTCATCCTAGTTAGAGTTCATTCATAAATTCATTTTACCTTTGGGGAATATCTTTCCTTAACCTACATAGACCACATGAGCTAATGTGGAATCTGGTGACATGGAACCCTACACCGAAGGAAGGTGGACTACTTACCAAGGTAGTACCAAAACATGAACATAGCAACTATGTGGATCCACTAGCTAGAATTCCTATGAGGGCAACATATTTCAAGAACTAGGAGATATAATTGGGACCCTCTTTATGCTACATGCATTATAGTCTCCAATCTCAAGATAACATTAGTGATCCTACCTTCCCTATGTGGGAAAGGACACTCCTCACTCTAGTTCACTCGGTGCTAAGCTAGAGTCTCTTTTTGAAATGTCTTTAAGCCTTTATTAACAATCATAGCTTACTTTTAGGTCATATGGTCTATCCCTTGTATAATCATCATCATCATAGCTAAATAATTATTGCATGAGTATAAATCCTTTCATTTCAATTCATATAATTGAGGTTAGAACATTTACATATTCATTCATGATAAGCCACATTGGTAGTTATCACCATCCTTATAACATTTACATCTTAGTCAACCTCACAACCATAGTCAAGACATTTCGATTCAAAATCATACCAACCCTATCAATCCTAATACAAGATATACTTCAATTCAACATCATTACTTAATCTCAAGTAACCACAATTGAAGTAAAGAATAGGGATCATAAGACTTACCAAGTCTCCTTCATAATTCATCTTCAAGGTCTTACCATCAACCCTTAACTCAACCCAAATAGGGGATTAATATCATCACACAACAATAACCAACATTATAACAAGGCCAATTGAATCACTACATCATAATTCATTACTAGTTCATAGCTTAAGATAAGAGACATAGGTCAAATTCATAACATACATTATAACCTAGATCAACTACTCAAGAACTAGCAAAATAGGACTATGATTCATCTTAATCTATTCAATTGATACAATAACATCATCTAGTGGTAGTTCAATCAATAACCAAGTCAATTTAACCAACATTATACAATTCACATGAAGATCACAACCTAGGGTTAAGGGGAATAGGTCATCTTCTACAAACTAGACCAATTCATCAAGAGATAACACAAGTTAAGTTAAAATACATGTTAATATACTCATAATATCCAAAATAAATCATAAACAAAGTAATTCATTCGTATTGGATGAAACCCCACTTGAAAACTCAACTTTTAAAATCACTTTGATAGAACCCTTTGAGGAAAGAGGTCTCAAAGGTAAAAGGAATCCTATACCTTACTAATTCATGAAGATTGGTGGAGAAATTTGAACCTTTCCAGCCCTTGAAGCCATCCCTAGCTTGGTATTCAATGGAGTTCTTCACTCGAGAGAGAAAGAAGAGAGAAGGAAGAGAGATTGGGTTTGTGACTTATGAGAGTTTTTGATTAGTCTAATTAGGTTGGGGCTTTATATAGGTGTTTAACTAACTTAATTAGACCTCCCTTCACCCCTAATTAAATTCCTAACTAAGCCTACTAAATTAAATGAATTAATTAGAAACATGTAGCAAAACCACACACCACAGACGACACAATGATCAACGGATCGTGGGTCAATCGACGACCCCTGCTCCCTCCATGCTGCACATCCGTCGCTAAGTTCAGAGAGTTGTAAAAATGAACCATCCAAGATTTTGACTAAGTGACCATCGATGGTGGACATCGATGACACACGCCCCGTCGATGGCACTCGTCTGTGCACATTGCCTTGGGCAGTCCTTTTACCCTAAAATGCAAGGATTCTCCTCAAGGGCCCTTGGTTGGTCCTTGGGGAGTCGTGCCCGGACATTTCAACTATGAATTAACTATAATACATGTTAAACACCCTTCTACCAATTTTCATCATTTTACGACTCCTAAATGCTAGTCAAATAGGTTAAGGCACCTAGCACCTCCTTGAACTAGTTTTCGGACGTCATGGACGTTCTTGGACGTTTTGGTTTCTAGACTCCCCATATGACTTATATTCACTAAAATAGACCTTAAAATAGTGTCTAACCCTTTCGACACTCATGTTAGTCTCTAGAACATGTCTTTGATTTTGAATGATTACAACTAGTATGGACAAGGGTATCGGACCTTGTCTATGCATTGCACATATGTGCCTTGATAGGATAGTCCCTAGGTTTGTTATCTATGTAAATGAATATGAATGCATGAGTATGTTATGAATATGTATGGTGTCTAAATGTGTTTATATGAAAGGATTGCTCATATAGTTACACATATACACTTATGCATGAATGAAATAAAGTATGAACATGTATGGTCTAAGGGTGTTTACATAAAAGGTTTACTCACATATATGTATACACACATGAAAACAAGTCCATTATGCATTTATAATGATCTAGTCAATAGAGGGGCTCTAGAAAGGTGTTATCAAGGGTATCCTAAAAGATGATGATTGAATATGTTATGTCCATGTGAAAAGTTTTCTCACATTATTTAGGTTGATGAGTTCTCATTTATGACCTATGAGCTAAGCATATGAGGGGTTAACTCTCCTAAAGCTTATGTTTTATAAAGTAATGATAATAAATGATTTTCAATGAAGGCAACTTAGCTTAGAACCGAGTGAACTTGAAGTTGAGGGTGTCCTTTCATAATGTGGGAAGGTAGGTTCACCATAATTCTCAAGAGGTGGATAACTACAATGACCCATTTCGCATAAAGAGGGTTTTCATATACGCCTCCAACTTCCATAAACAATGCTTGCCCCATAGGATCTAGCAAGTGTTATCACCTTATATGCTAGCATGATGTTAATGTTCTACTTTGGCAAGATAGAGCACCTTCCTTTGGTGTAAGGTTCTACAACACCAAATTCCATGTTTAGCACCCATGTTCTTAGTGTCGGTTAAGGCTGTAGTTTCCCTAAAGAAAAATGGATAATTGAAGTAAAGTAAAGACCCTAATTAGGATAACCTAAGAGAAGTTGCTTAGTGTAGGTGAGGGTATGTGACTTTACCTATGCATTGCACAAGTAGCTATTGAAGGGAGTTCTAGGAAGGTGTTCTAATGTATATGACTATGTTTATGTTCCTTATGCATGACATTGTAGTGTTCTCTACTTTTTGTGATAATATGCATGGTATGATTCCTAATGAGTTGATATGGTGTGGTCTTACCTTATATGCATGATGTTGGACTTATTGATTATATGATGAAGGTCTATCTTGTTATGAATGTAGTTGACTAAAGTTGTCATGTTGATGTATGAAGTAAATGATGATGCTTGTCGTCTCTTTGTAGGTTTACTTAGTACGTGTGAGGTTATGGGGCTTCATATGTACATTGCACTAGTAGGCTTAGATTGGGATTATGGGTAGAGATCTTATGATGTCTTTATGAAGTTTAGTCCAAGTGTGTGTTGACTATTGCCTCCTAGGACTTGTATGTTATCTTTGAATGAGTCTTCTATGTGGTCCATAATGTATGTTGGGTCAAATGCGAAGTATGTCTTATGATATGTTATGTTTCTATGAATGTGTATGTTGGAAGTAGTGAAAGTTGTGTGAATGTTCACCTTAATGGCCTTAAGGTGATGCTTGAGTGTGGATGGTGGAATGGGACACTATTTAATGCATTGCACCAAGTATCACTGGAGGGTTACTTGGGAGTTAAGGTAAAAAGCAAGGTAATGTTATGAAATGCTAAATGTGCCCTAATTGTAATGTGTATCTTTATATGATGTGTGACTATTGTACATCTATATATGATGTTAATTAGCTATGTTGTACTTATTGTACTAATATTTCAAAATGTTTTACTAAAAGGCACGATGTATGATTTCTAACAAAATGTTCTCTTCAAATGCATGTTTTCCATGGTTGCCATAATTAGTACATTCTTGTATAACACCATTCTTATTCACCTTTTTACACAAAGTGTAGGTTATGAATGCTTAAAGGATGTCTCTAAGGTGAAGGGATTGATATGTGTTCCCAAGCTCAAGGAAAGGGATCCTTAAGTCCAAGGATTTCCTATGTTATGTTTATTAAATGTCATGTAATAGTTTAGTTATTATTTTATGTTGTAAGGGTCGTGTTCCTAATATACTCTAATGATGTTGAGTCTAAGATGTCAAAGAGAATTAGAGTCTAGCTATCTATTATGACTTATATTTTATATATATAATGGAAGTGATGTTCTAGCATATGATGTGCTATGAAAGTTTTAAACTTTCCGCTAAATTTACTATGACAATGCGATGAATTATTAATAAGAGTTTGTATAAGACCTCCGAGAGGTTAAGTACGCCATGTTACTTCTAGGGGGTGCTCCCCGGTCGTGACAAATGTGGTATCAGAGCATGAGGTTATAAAAGTTGTTTTAGGGTCCAAAGTCTTATATTACCACGTCTAGTAGAGTCTCGTTAATCGGTGGGTGAGTCGCGACACATCTATGAGCGAGAGTCTATAGGACGATAGAGTTTCCCTTCTTCACTATTCTCATGTCATGCCATAGAACTTAACTCCATAAGATCTTTCTCTTTTGTTTTCTTATTCGGTGGTCTTTTAGATGTCATTGCTTGGATGAGATGATAACTCTATGCTTGAAGGAGAAAAGGTGATTTTTGATGCTTGTCTTGGTTTAATGATTTAAAGAGTATGTGTGAAGGTGAATTTTGACATGCTTTGTTGTGATGTCATTTATGGCTATTGTCACATCTCGAGAGTACACCCTAGAAGATATGGCCCTTTCGGAGTGCAACATGGTGTACTTGACCTCTCAGAGGTCTTGTGCAAGCCCTTGACATCATTCATTGCATACATGTATGAAAAGTAGTGCGGAATTAAAACTTTTCACACGAAATATCTTAAAACATCTTTCATATTAAAATCATAGAAAACACTACGTCTCAACATATCCCAATCTTAGACTCAAGAATATTTTGGACACGGCCCATACAATACGAAATATAGAAACTTAATTTAATACAATACTTGAATGAAAGAAATCTAAAGACGATTATGCCCTCGAGTCAAGTGAGGACATACTTCAACTTTGCTTGAATGATTACTTGATTCCAAGCTTGCTCCAAGATACCTCTCCCCTGTTTATCACACCTTTAGAGATAGACAAAAGTATAGAATTAGTACAAACACATGTACTAAGTATGGCTTAATGCATAAAATCATGAGAAATGAACATTTATGAGAAAGGTGCTCTTTTTGATTAAAACATCATATTAAAAGTATAAGAACCACATTTAAACACCAAACAACACAATTAGAAGACATTATAAATTATACTCAATTTATATGACATTACAATAAGGTTACAGTGAGCTTATTCACATTTCACAATATAGCATCAAGGACACACCAACACCACATAAACATGACATCCTCCTACCAAAGATAATTCTAAGCCTCACTTGAGTGAGTTATGAAGCGACCACCCATACAATCCCTTCACACACACCTAAGAGATCCTTTAGAGTACCTAGGATAACATTCTCATTACACAACATAATATATATATATATATATATATATATATATATATATATATATATATATATATATATATATATATATATAAGACATTCTCATCCCAAAGGTTATCAAAAGACTTAGTTAAGCAATTCTAGAAGACAACCCCCATACACCCTCTCCAAGATTACCTAAATAAACGTTAAGACTACCTAAGATTAGATCATGTCTACTTTATCAATCTACTTCACTATCTAGAGTCATTCTTAAGACTTCCCTAGGTAAGACATGAAGAGACCATCCTTTATGCCCCCTTCACACCTTAACTAGGCAACCCTTAAACTATTCTAGGTAAGTACTGTAACACTCCGAAAGTCTAAGACGTATTCTAGAGCCTAACATGAGTGTCTAAGAGTTCTGTCACTATTTTTAGGTCCAAAATAGTGTATACAAGTCATTTAGGAAGTTTGGAAATCAAAACGTCAAAGAACATCCATGTTGTCTGGAAACTAATTCAATGAGGTACTAGTGTGCCTTAGCCTATTTGACTAAGTTTTAAGAGTTGGAAGATGATCAAATTTGGTGGAAAGGTGTCTAACACGTATTAGAGTTAGTTTATAGTCAAAAAGTCTGGGTAAGAATCCCCAAGGACCAACCAAGGGACCTTGAGGAGGACCCTTCAAATGTGGCTAAAAGTTGTCAAGAGACAGTGTCACCAACGTGGGCCAACAACGAGACGTGGGCGAATCGACGGGGCGTCGATGGCCACCGTCCATGGACACTTAGCCAAATTTGAGAAGGGCCTGTTTTGGACAGTCTCTGACTAAAACGACGGACCAACACGATGGTTGGTCCCTTGGCCGTCGTTTGACAAACAGGGTGTCGATCGTGGTCTCGTCTGTGAAGACTGTCTTTTGCTGCACGTTTTTAAGTTAGAAAAATTAATTATTTAGGGGGTTAGTTAATTATTTATGGGTTAAGGTAGGTCTAATTAAGTTGGTTAATGACCTCTATAAAGACCCTAACCTAATTAAACTAACCTAAGCCCTCATAATTTCCCAAACCCAAATTGCTCCTCCTTCTCTCTTCTTTCTCTATCCCAAGTAGAAGAACACCATATAATTCTAGGTAAAGAGGGTTCTAGGGCTGCTAAAGGTCAAGTTTCTCCATCAAACTTCATCAATCAACAATATATTGGATTCTTTTCACCTTTGGGATCTCTTTCCCCAAATGGTCCTATCAAATTGAATTCAAAAAGATGAAATTCAAGTGGGTATTCTTCCAATACGAAATTGATCTTATGAATTGATTTGTTAATGATTTCATTTGGATTTTATGAGTAGATTAACATTTATTATAACTCAATTATTTTACTTCTTGATGTATTGGTGTAGATTGTAGAAGAGGACAAATTCCCCTTAACCCTAGGTTGTGATCTTGAATTGAATTGAGTAGTATTGGTTCAATTGATTTGGTTAATGTGTGAATTACTATCCTATGTTGTTATTATGTCAATTTATGAATTGATTGAGATGAATTGTAATCCAATTATTCTATTTCTTGAGTAATTGACCTAGGTTGTGAAGTAGATTGTGAACTTGACCTAAGTCTCTTATCTTAAGCTATGAACTAGTGATGGATTGTGATGTAGTGATTCGATTGACTTCATTATAATGTTGATTACTATTGATGGTATTAAACCCATTTTTGGGTTGAGTTGAGAATTGTTTATGGTAATACCTTGATGATGGTTTTGGGAAGAAGATTGGGGTAAGTCCTATGATCTCAACTCTCTACTTCAATTATGGTTACTTGTGGTTAAGTGATGATGTTGTATTGAAGTATACCTTATATTAAGATTGATAGGGTTGGTATGATTTTGATTTGAAATGTCTTGACTATTAGTTGTGAGGTGTTTGCTAAGACGTAAATTTTATAAGGATGGTGATAACTTACCAATGTGCCTTATCATGAATGATTATGTAAATGTGCTATCCTCACATGTATGAATTATAGTGAAAGTAAAATACTCATTCAATTCTTATTGAGCTATGATGATGATGATTATATAAGGGATAGACCCTATGACCTATATTAAGCTATGATTATTCATAAAGGCATTAAAGACATTTCAAAAGAAACTCTAGCTTAGCACCAAGTGAACTAGAGTGAGGAGTGTCCCTTCTCACATAGGGAAGGTAGGATCACTAACTTACTCTTGAGATTGGAGACTATAATGCATGTAGCATAAAGAGGGTCCCAACTATATCTCCTAGTTCTTGAATTATGTTGCCCCCATAGGAATACTAGCTAGTGGATCCACAATAGAAGTTATGTTCATGTTTTGGTACTACCTTGGCAAGTAGTCCGCCTTCTTTCGGTGTAGGTTCCATGACATCGGATTCCACATTAGCTTATGTGGTCTATGTAGGTTAAGGCAAGATGTTCCCAAAAGGTAAAATGAAGTAATGAATGAACACTAACTAGGATAACCTAAGGGGTTTAGCTTAGTCTAGGTATGGGTATGAGACTCTACCTATAAATTGCACTGGTTAGCCTTGGAGGGAATCTTAGGAGGATGTTCTTATGTACTTATATGCTTATAAATGTAAATGAGATGTATATGATGATCTTACATTTTCATGGTACCTTATGAGTTTGAATTCACTCATGAATATATGTTTGATCTATATTGCTAAAGTATGATGTTATGTACTCTTAATGATAAGATATGTGAAGTTGGACATTGCTTATGGTTCTTGTTGGGTTTACCTGATTGAGTAAGGTTATGAGGCTTTGCTTAGTCATTGTACTAGTGGACTTAATGAGGGTTCATGAGTAATGGTCTTCCTTTGGTTATGTTGTAATGAACTCTTATTCATGCATGTTGAGGTTATACTTGATGATAGAGTTGTCTTGATTATATTTTCAAGTATGTTGGTATGCATGATTTACTTGGCTAGACTAGTATGGTTAGTTTTGAGATGAACACGGTCTTGACATGACGATTATGCATTAATGACTTGTATTGGCTCTTGAATGTGCATAATGTTTTTCAAATGTAAAATAGCATATTTTAATGAAATATCCCTTTCTAGCATGATTTTATGATGTGTGCGCATATGGTCTCATACTTAGTACAAGTGGTGTACTAACCCCATTTTCTCGCTTTTCCCCAACATTTTAGGTTTTGGTCGTTGAGGGGCTTTTGTGACTACTTTGAAGGAAGACTTGGAATTCTCACTCATCCAAGTTGGGTAGGTCCTCACTTTCAGAGGGCAATGCCACAATCAAGCTTTTGAATGTTGTTCTAGTTATAAGGTTCTTTCCTTTTCATTTGAGTACTAAAGATTGTGCAGCTAATATGTGGCTTTAATACATTAATGTATGGGATATGCCCAATTGATATACTCTTGTTTAGATGGTTATGAGATGAGACACTTTTTTAAGACTATGTTAAGTATCTTATATATCTATGTGTAATAAATATAGAAGACTATGTAATCTTCTTATACAAAGGGTCTATGTATACTCGATATGAATATATTATGTGTATACGAGAGGTCTATGTTACCTCAAGATAGATAGAAAAGTTTTAAAATTTCTGCATTTTTAACCTATGAACGTAATGATGTAAGCTAAGAGGCTAGTCTTAGTCCTCTCAGGACGACGACGCCGGTTATATCTAGGGGGTTCTCCTCGGATGTAAAATGTACTTATTCATTAATATTCTTTCTAACTTAAGTCATTTTCTTCATTAGTTCACTTAAGAGTCAATCAACATATAAGGACATTCAAGTAATTGTCTTGGAGAAGACCTAGGGACTCACTCACTAACATCTTCAAAGCCTAATCGTGCAATGTCTATATTGCGTCCCATACCACCACCTAAACTTCATAGAACTTCTCCAACACTAGTAGGCATCTTATATGATGAGAATAAGCAATAATCGACATAGACCATACTAACTATGCATGGAATCCGAAGTCATGAACCTACTCCAATGGAGATTTGTTCTACGGGCCAATGGTAGAACTAGGACACATCCCATGTAGGCACATGGTTATAGAACATGAAGGGTTTCATTGTTCTCTAATGTCATCTTATTTTAGAGCAACTCCCCTAGCCATACTCTCTCAGTGCTAGCCTTTGTTCTCATAAAGTAATTCACATAAAGGAGTACATGAAGAGGTTCCATAGCTAGTTCACAACCCAATCACATTACACCTTACCAAAGAGGGTCCACTAGGGGTACAATGGTTAAGAGGATAGCTCAATGTGCAAGGTCCCAAAAATGACATAGGTGAACTAGAGCCTAACGTTGTTGTCAAGGTGGTCTAAGGTCCTTAATATGTCTATAATGTTTTACTGAGGCAGTAGCTAAAGTATTAGATGCATTGGAAGTCAAATGTCAAGGGTCCTTGAGGAATGACCCATGCCGGTGGCCAAGACTGCCTAAGGCAGCCTCACCTACGAAAGCCAATTGACGGACAATGGGCTGGTCGACGGTCCGTGGGTGAAGGGCGTGGGTAGGTACTTAGCCTGGGAGTCTAAGCTACCTGTCCTAAGTCTCTGAACCCATAAACGGAGGACAGGACAGCCTGTAAGTGGACCTACATCCCGTTAATGGGAAGACCGCCTGTTACGCCGCGTATTTTTATACGTAGTGCGCGTCATGAGCTAGTCGATGTAAGTCCGGGGAATGAGATTTTATTTTAAGTTCCAAATGATTAAAGGAAATTAGATTGTCATTGACTTTAAGTGGGGGATTAATTAGTGGCTGTTTGGGATTAAATTAATTAAGTGGAGGGCCCCACCACTCAAGGCATTAAAGGAAATCAGATGGGAGCTAGGCTTAGTGGGATGTGTAGTGGGGTGTTGTCTCCATTTCATATAATGAATGAAGTGGTGAAATGACAGCAAATATATCAGATTGTCATTAAGTTCCAAGTGATTAAAGGAAATTAGATTGTCATTAACTTTAAGTGGGGGATTAATTAGTGGCTGTTTGGGATTAAATTAATTAAGTGGAGGGCCCCACCACTCAAGGCATTAAAGCAAATCAGACGGGAGCTAGGCTTTGTGGGATGTGTAGTGGGGTGCTGTCTCCACTTCATATAATGAATGAAGTGGTGAAATGACAGCAAATATATCATCTTCTTCAACTTAGCTTAAGCAGCCATGGAAAAGGAGAAAACCAGCCATGAAACTCTAGGCCAGCAGCTTCAAGGAATTTGGTTAGTAATCTCTTTACTTGGTGTGTTAATTCTTTAGAATGCCTTTGTTAATTAGCCATTAATGTTAAGAAAGGGGTGTGACTAGTAGCTTAGAAAATTCGTTTTAGTTATTGATTGTGCTAAGTATGATCGAAAACCATAATCGGATTAGTGGTGTTGTGTTAGTGTTTGGGCTGTTTTGATTAAAGCAAAATGTGGGAAATTCTGTTTTGGAGTTATGTATATGTTAATGTGATTATGGGTATATACTCCAAGGGATGAATACGATAAGGTAGATGTGTTGCGAATTATAAAAAGAGTTATCGCTTGGTGTGTCGTTGTTTCGTTACTATGGTTGCCGACACGGAGCAGTTTTTGGGGGGAACTGTTTAATATGATTCGTTGGGTTATATGTATTATTGGTATTGCTGTGGATAATTTGGGTTGTTGTTGGATTGGGACGAAGTAAGGAAAATAGGGTAAGTGCGGCCGGATTTTCGTTAGATTATTAGCTAGCTTACAATAAGTGGTAAAGCGCGACGTCTATCTAATTGTGGCACGATTGTTGCTTGTTATAGATTAATAGCTTTGGCAGTAAATATTGGTCGTGCGGCTCGACTATACGGTATGTAACGCTATCTTTTTTTTCTTTGTTTGGCATGACTTTTAAAAATGAGCGAATGACGGACAGGTTTGACACTTACTTCTAGAGTGTCTAGGTGACGTATATTCTTGCTTCTACAAACTATTCTTCTATATATCGGCTATGTCTAAGGCTATGGTAATTCCTCATATCTATGGTAGAACTTCTTAGAGTCATTGAGATTTTATGTTTTCATATCGTGTTAAAGGTTCATAATCTTGATAAAACGTTAATCTTTGGTAATACTCCTTGCTGGTTCACGTTAATTGTTCTATTGAGTTATAAGAAATGATTTTAATTGCATATGGTTGCTCATAATGTTCTGCTCGTGCATAGAGTCATTTATCATTTCACCGAGTCTCGGGCCGGGTAATGTTCGTGCGGAGTTTCTTGCATATGTCACCGAGTCCCTCACTAGAGGGCCGGGTATGTATATTATATATATGATTGGTGATGAGGATGGTTATGATGATGATGATGACGGAGATGATGTGATGACTATTTTACCGAGTCCCTCACTAGAGGGCCGGGTACGTATGATGTTTATATATGATGATTATTTTGCCGAGTCCCTTACTAGGGAAGCTGGGCACCTTATATGTTAAAGATATGCATGATTTTCACTTATAAGGTACATGTGTAGCGATATCATGTTTTGACTTATCATGTTGGTATCCTGTCATCTTTACCTTATGCTTTACATACTCAGTATATTGTCCGTACTGACCCCCTTTCCTCGGGGGGCTGCATTTCATGCCCGCAGGTGTAGACGCACAGTTCGGTGATCCTTCCGCCTAGGATATCTACTCAGCTGATTGGGAGAGCTCCACTGTTCCGAAGCCCAGTCGTTTTGGTACATAACTTCCTAAGTAGTCTTTTGCTTATCTATGGGTACGGCGAGGCCCTGTCCCGTCGAGTTTCACTACTATACTCTTAGAGGTCTGTAAATATTATGTGGGTTGTATATATATGTTTTGGATGATGGTTTGGACATAGTTTGTTTGGGATGTCCGCTTGTTCAGGGGCAGCCTTGTCGGCTGCGTACATCATTGTGTATTGTGTATTGGCAGCCTTGTCGGCTTGCGTATGCTAGTATGCTTTGGATAGTGGCGGCCTTGTCGGCTCGCGTATGTTGTTATGGTTAAATGGTTATAACTCCTTATGAGACAGGTCCACTTTATATATATATGCGTTGGGGTAGGTTTGATTTGATTAAATTCTATATTGTCTTAGTTTCAGTTGGTTATACTTAGCAGGTTTGTTTATGAGTGTCCAAAATGGGCACTAGTCACGGCCCATCGGGTTGGGTCATGACAAAAGTGGTATCAGAGCGGTTCTTCCTCGGAAGTGTCTACAGACCGTGTCTAGTAGAGTCCTGTTTATCGGTGTGTTGTGCACCACATCTATAAATAGGAAGCTACAGGACATTTAGGATATTATCCTTTCTTTTTATTCTAGATCGTGCGATAGAGCTATATTAACAGGATAATCCCTCTCTAACGAATTCCTGCGTTTTCAGCTATGCCTCCAAAGAAAGCGACAGCCGCCCAGAAGGGCAAATCGGTAGCAGAAGGTACTAGTCAGACCCGGAGAGTTACTAGGGCCCGTGCCCAGTCTATGCCTGGTATTGTGCTCCAGTCGGAGAGCTTTTCTACACCGCCACCGCCAGAGGAGCTTAGAGCAGCATCAGCTCCAGTTCGGGGGACACCACCACCAGCCCCCGAAGCCCCAACACCTGAACCTCCAGCTCCTCAGCCAGGGGCAGAGGATAGGGCCATGAGAGATGCGGTTCAGTTGCTGACTAGATTAGTGGCAGGTCAGGCTCGCAGGCATGGACTAGGAGTTAATCATGCGGACAGATCTGATAGCTTAAGGGCTCGTGACTTTTTAAGTTGTAATCCTCCAAATTTCTTTGGATCAAGGCCCCATGATGATCCGCAAGAGTTTATTCGTCAGATGCAGCGTACATTGAGGATAATCAAGGCTTCGGAGACCGAGTCTGTTGAGTTGGCTACGAATCGTTTGCGGGATGTAGCTATTAATTGGTATGAGTCTTGGGAGTTATCTAGGGGTGAGGGTGCTCCTCCAGCGTTATGGGATGAATTTGTGGAGGCTTTCCAGGGCCACTTCCTGCCTCCAGAGATGAAGTGAGCTAGAGTCGATAGATTCTTGCGTTTGAGGCAGAATGGCAAGAGCGTTCGAGAGTATAGCCTCGAGTTTGATTCATTGGCTAGGCATGCGCCTACTATTGTGGCTGATATGGCAGACAGGGTATATCGTTATGTGATGGGATTGGATCGTTATCTGATTGACGGTTGTATGGCAGTGACTCTTCAGCCAGCTATGGACATTGCTCGGGTGCAGGCATATGCACAAGGGGTAGAGGATCGGCACCGGGGACGTCAGCCAGAAAGAGATTATAATAGAGGCCTGCATAAGAGGGCTAGATCAGCAGGTTATCCTGATGAGTTTCGAGGCGGGCAGTCTCAGCAGCATGTTAGATTTTCTTCCCAGCCAGCACAGAGTGCACTCCCACGTTTCATGGGTAGGGGGTTCGATCGTACCGGATATTCGGAAACTGGTCAGAGCTCTAGGGCGGCAGGGTCACAGATGGGAAGGGGTTTTAGCCAGTCGAGACCACCTTTGCCTCGGTGTCTCGCTGTGGTAGGTCCCATTCTGGGGAATGTCGTTGGACTACAGGTGCGTGTGTTTTTTGCGGCCGTCAGGGTCATACTATGAGGGAGTGTCCCTTTAGAGGTAGTGCCGGTGGTATGGCACAGCCTACTGGGTCTGTTGCTGGTTCATCTTCTTCTGTGGCTATGCGCCCTACGGGGCAGGGCATTCAGCGCCAGCAGGCCGTGGTAGAGGTCGTGGTGGAGCTCCCAGTTCTAGCGGTCCCTCGAACCGCATATATGCTTTGACTAGTAGGCAGGATCAGGAGGCGTCACCTAATGTGATCACAGGTATATTATCACTATTCTCCCGAAGTGTGTATGCATTGATAGACCCAGGTTCCACCTCATCATTTATATCCCCCTTCGTTGCTAGTAGGATCGGAATAGAGTCTGAGTTGATAGAACCATTTGAGGTAGCTACACCTGTAGGAGATTCTATCATAGCTACGCGAGTATATAAGAATTGTTCAGTGGTTATATATAGTCGTCGTACCGTAGCAGATCTAATAGAGTTAAATATGATTGAGTTTGATATTATCATGGGCATGGATTGGTTGGCTGCTTGTTATACTAATGTTGATTGCAGAGGAAAGATAGTTCGATTTCAATTTCCAGGGGAACCGATTATAGAGTGGAAGGGGAGTACAGTATCGCCGAAAGGTAAGATTATTTCATACCTTAAGGCCAGGAAGATGGTTAGAAAAGGCTATATTTATCATCTGGTTCGGATGCATGACATAAAGGCAGAGGCACCGACTCTTCAATCAGTCCCGGTAGTTAATGAATTTCCCGATGTATTCCCAGAGGAGCTTCCAGGCCTTCCTCCAGAACGAGAGATAGAGTTTACTATAGATGTACTGCCAGATACCCAGCCTATATCTATACCTCCTTATAGAATGGCACCTGCTGAGTTGAAAGATTTGAAAGAGCAATTGTGAGATTTGCTAGAAAAGGGCTTCATCAGGCCTAGTACGTCACCTTGGAGAGCACCGGTACTGTTTGTGAGGAAGAAGGATGGGTCGTTGCGGATGTGTATTGATTATAGGCAGCTAAACAAAGTAACAATAAAGAACAGGTATCCCCTCCCAAGGATTGATGATCTATTTGACCAGTTGCAGGGTGCTAAGTGTTTTTCAAAGGTAGACTTGCGGTCAGGTTATCATCAGGTGCGGGTAAAGGAGGCAGATATTCCAGAGACGGCATTCTGTACCCGATACGGGAATTATGAGTTTAGAGTGCTGTCTTTTGGGCTGACTAATGCTCCAGCGGTGTTTATGGATTTAATAAATCGAGTGTTTAAACCATTCCTTGATATGTTTTTTATTGTATTTATAGATGATATTCTGGTCTATTCACGTTCAAAAGAGGAGCATGCAGACCATTTAAGGACGGTACTTAGGGTGCTTCAGCAACAGAAGTTGTATGCTAAGTTCTCCAAGTGTGAGTTCTGGTTGACTTCAGTGGCATTCTTGGGGCATATTATTGGAGCTGATGGTATTCGGGTAGACACGCAGAAAATTGAGGCGGTAAAGACTTGGCCAAGACCTACGACATCTACTGAGGTACGCAGCTTTCTGGGGTTAGCAGGATATTACAGGAGATTTGTAGAAAAGTTTGCTCAATTTCAGCGCCTTTGACAAGGCTAACTCAAAAGGCAGCCAAGTTTCAGTGGACTGATGCTTGTGAGCAAAGCTTCCAGCTATTGAAAGACAAATTGACTACAGGTCCAGTCCTAACTCTTACGGAGGGACCGGACGGCTATGTTATTTATTGTGATGCTTCGGGTGTTGGGCTAGGATGTGTATTGATGCAGCATGGCAAAGTTATAGCCTATGCCTCCCGACAGCTTAGGAAACATGAAAAGAATTATCCTACTCACGATCTGGAGTTAGCAGTCGTGGTTCATGCCTTGAAGATATGGAGGCATTATTTATATGGTGTCCATGTGGACATCTATACAGATCATAAGAGTCTCTAATATATCTTTAAACAGAAGGAGCTGAACTTACGACAGAGGCGGTGGTTAGAGTTGCTAAAGGATTATGATGTTGATATTTTATATCATCCAGAGAAAGCAAATGTTGTAGCAGATACTCTTAACCGTAAGTCCATGGTTAGCTTGACAGATGTACAACCAGAAAGGAGGGAGATGGTTCGGGAGATTCAGCGGCTATCCAGTCTTGGAGTCCGTCTGGCTAATTCGGAAGATAGTGGAGTTTCTATTCGAGAGGTTGCTGAGTCCTCAATCATAGATGAGGTAAAGAGACACCAGTACGAGGACCCTATTATGGCACAGTATAGAGATGCAGCTCTTCAAAAGGAAAAGACCCCATTTAAGGTTACACCTGATGGAGTGTTACGATATGAAGGCAGATTGTGTGTACCTGATATTGCGGGACTACGACGAAAGGTTATGGGAGAGGCACACTCTGCCCGTTATTCTATTCACCCAGGGTCAACGAAAATGTATCATGACCTCAGATGCTTATACTGGTGGGATGGCATGAAAAAGGACATAACGGAGTTTGTTGCTCAGTGCCCGAATTGTCAACAAGTCAAGATCGAACATTAAAAGCCTGGTGGATTATTACAGGAGATAGAGATCCCGACTTGGAAATGAGAGATGATTAATATGCACTTCATTACAGGCTTACCTCGCACTAAACGGAAGTGTGACTCTATATGGGTTATTGTAGATAGGCTGACAAAATTGGCCCATTTTCTTCCAGTCAGGACTACTTATACGGCTGAAGAATATGCGAGGTTATATGTCAGGGAGATAGTGAGACTTCATGGGGTTCCCATGTCCATTATATCAGACAAAGGATCTCAATTTACAGCCAACGTTTGGAGATCGTTTCATAAGGGATTGGGGACACAGGTGAACCTTAGCACAGCATTTCACCCTCAGACTGATGGGCAGGCTGAGCGTACTATTCATACATTAGAAGATATGTTGTGGGCCTGTATTATTGACTTCAAAGGTAGCTGGGATGACCACTTGCCGCTCATTGAGTTTGCCTATAATAATAGCTACCATTCTAGTATCCAGATGGCACCGTACGAGGCCTTATATAGGAGGAAGTGCAGCTCACCTATTGGTTGGTTCGATGTTAGCGAGACTAAGTTAATAGGCCCGGATATGATTCAGCAAGCTGTTGACAAGGTGAAGCTTATTCAGGAAAGATTATTAGCAGCCCAGAGTCGACAAAAGTCATATGCAGATAATCGGCGTCGAGATTTGGAGTTTCAGATTGGTCACTGGGTATTCCTGAAGGTATCACCCATGAAGGGTGTAATGAGATTTGGCAGGAAAGGGAAGCTCAGTCCGAGATACATTGGTCCTTATCAGATTGTTCGTAGGATAGGCAAGGTTGCCTATGAGTTGGATCTACCATCTGATTTGGAGGCGGTACATCCAGTCTTTCATGTATCGATGCTACGTAAATGTATTGGTGATCCTTCTAGAGTATGCCCTGTAGATGATGTTCAGGTAACAGAGGAGTTGTCATATGAGGAGTAACCCGTAGCTATACTTGATCGCCAGGTTAGAAGGTTACGTACTAAGGATGTGGCTTCCGTCAACGTGTTGTGGCGAAATGATAATAGGGAGGAGATGACTTGGGAAGCGGAAGACGAAATGAAGAATAAGTATCCTTACTTGTTCCCCGTACATGCAGGTAATTCAATTCCTAGCTTGACTATATTGATTGATAAACGAGTTTTTGTAGTAAGTTGTGACTCTGTGAGGCATCTGTAGGTTACGGAATGCAGGTTGATAGGTATAACTGTTAGAGAGACCTCGTTGGAATTTTTTTTTTTTTTTTTAAGATGCTAACTTAACATTCAAGGACGAATGTTCCTAAGCGGGGAAGGATGTTACGCCTCGTATTTTTATATGTAGTGCGCGTCATGAGCTAGTCGATGTAAGTTCGGGGAATGAGATTTTATTTTAAGTTCCAAGTGATTAAAGGAAATCAGATTGTCATTAACTTTAAGTGGGGAATTAATTAGTGGCTGTTTGGGATTAAATTAATTAAGTGGAGGGCCCCACAACTCAAGGCATTAAAGGAAATCAGATGGGAGCTAGGCTTAGTGGGATGTGTAGTGGGGTGCTGTCTCCACTTCATATAATGAATGAAGTGGTGAAATGACAGCAAATATATCAGATTGTCATTAAGTTCCAAGTGATTAAAGGAAATCAGATTGTCATTAACTTTAAGTGGGGGATTAATTAGTGGCTATTTGGAATTAAATTAATTAAGTGGAGGGCCCCACCACTCAAGGTATTAAAGGAAATCAGATGGGAGCTAGGCTTAGTGGGATGTGTAGTGGGGTGCTGTCTCCACTTCATATAATGAATGAAGTGGTGAAATGACAACAAATATATCATCTTCTTCAACTTAGCTTAGGCAGCCATGGAAAAGGAGAAAACCAGCCATGAAACTCTCGGCCAGCAGCTACAAGGAATTTCGTTAGTAATCTCTTTGCTTGGTGTGTTAATTCTTTAGAATGCCTTTGTTAATTAGCCATTAATGTTAAGAAGGGGGTGTGACTAGTAGCTTAGAAAATTCATTTTATTTATTGATTGTGCTAAGTATGATCGGAAACCATAATCGGATTAGTGGTGTTGTGTTAGTGTTTGGGCTGTTTTGATTAAAGCAAAATGTGGGAAATTCTGTTTTGGAGTTATGTATATGTTAATGTGATTATGGGTATATACTTCAAGGGATGAATACGATAAGGTAGATGTGTTGCGAATTATAAAAAGAGTTATCGCTTGGTGTGTCATTATTTCGTTACTATGGTTGCCGATACGGAGCTGTTTTGGGGGGAACTGTTTACTATGATTCGTAGGGTTATATGTGTTACTGGTATTGCTGTGGATAATTTGGGTTGTTGTCGGATTGGGACGAAGTAAGGAAAATAGGGGAAGTGCGGCCGGATTTTCGTTAGATTATTAGCTAGCTTACAATAAGTGGTAAAGCGCGACGTCTATCTAATTGCGGTACGATTGTTGCTTGTTATAGATTAATAGCTTTGGCAGTAAATATTGGTCGTGCGGCTCGACTATACGGTATGTAACGCTATCTTTTTTTTCTTTGTTTGGCATGACTTTTAAAAATGAGCGAATGACGGACAGGTTTGACACTTACTTCTAGAGTGTCTAGGTGACGTATATTCTTGCTTCTACAAACTATTCTTCTATATATCGGCTATGTCTAAGTCTATGGTGATTCCTCATATCTATGGTAGAGCTTCTTAGAGTCATTGAGATTTTACGTTTTCATATCGTGTTAAAGGTTCATAATCTTGATAAAACGTTAATCTTTGGTAATACTCCTTGCTGGTTCACGTTAATTGTTCTATTGAGTTATAAGAAATGATTTTAATTGCATATGGTTGCTCATAATGTTCTGCTCGTGCATAGAGTCATTTATCATTTCATCGAGTCCCGGGCCGGGTAATGTTCGTGCGGAGTTTCTTGCATATGTCACCGAGTCCCTCACTAGAGGGCCGGGTATGTATATTATATATATGATTGGTGATGAGGATGGTTATGATGATGATGATGACGGAGATGATGTGATGACTATTTCACCGAGTCCCTCACTAGAGGGCCGGGTACGTATGATGTATATATATGATGATTATTTTGCCGTGTCCCTTACTAGGGAAGTTGGGCACCTTATATGTTAAAGATATGCATGATTTTCACTTATAAGGTACATGTGTAGCGATATCATGTTTCGACTTATCATGTTGGTATCCTGTCATCTTTACCTTATGCTTTACATACTCAGTATATTGTCCGTACTGACCCCCTTTCCTCAGGGGGCTACGTTTCATGCCCGCAGGTGTAGACGCACAGTTCGGTGATCCTTTCGCCTAGGATATCTACTCAGCTGATTGGGAGAGCTCCACTGTTCCGGAGCCCAGTCATTTTGGTACATAACTTCCTAAGTAGTCTTTTGCTTATCTATGGGTCCGGTGGGGCCCTGTCCCATCGAGTTTCACTACTATACTCTTAGAGGTCTGTAAACATTATGTGGGTTGTATATATATGTTTTGGATGATGGTCTGGACATGGTTTGTTTGGGATGTCCGCTTGTTCAGGGGCAGCCTTGTCGGCTGCGTACATCATTGTGTATTGTGTAGTGGCAGCCTTGTCGGCTTGCGTATGCTAGTATGCTTTGGATAGTGGTGGCCTTGTCAGCTTGCGTATGCTAGTATGCTTTGGATAGTGGCGGCCTTGTCGGCTCGCGTATGTTGTTACGGTTAAATGGTTATAACTCCTTATGAGACAGATCCACTTTATATATATGTGTGTTGGGGTAGGTTTGATTTGATTAAATTCCATATTGTCTTAGTTTCAGTTGGTTATACTTAGCAGGTTTGTTTATGAGTGTCCAAAACGGGCACTAGTCACGGCCCATCGGGTTGGGTCGTGACACCGCCGATGGCAAGACCATGTCCCAGAACACGGACCAAAGGACAGTCCGTAGGTCCAAGGATGGTCTGTCGATGGTCCCGTAGGTTGGGTCTTGGATTGGGAAAGATTGTGAACCACGTCCAGCCTCTGAACAAATCAACGGGAGGACAAGATGGTCCGTTTGTGGACAAATGGTCTATCGACTACCACCGTCGATGGTGCCAAGTCCTGCGTGCAATTTCACTGTAAGTTGAGGGGTGAAATTATTGTAATTTCACCCCAGTTCTAAATGGAAGGTTTGGTGGTTCCCTAAGGGTCTATTGGGTATTTTACATGTGTTTATAAATCTTTAACACTTAGAATATTTCATTCTTCAAAAATCAAAACCCTAAAATACCTTAGAAATTCCCCAAGACTCCATTGAAGTCCAAAATCAAGGAAGAGCTTGAAGTGACGTTTTGAGGGGAGATTCTTCATCAAAGTGAAGATTTAGCTTCATTGAGGTATGGATTTTTATCCTTGAAACTCGTTTCATCAAGGATCCCAACTTCAAAGATGTTTTCTAAAGTTTTCAAAGATGAATTGTCCAATTTCATGATTCTTCCATGTGTTCTTGCATTAATTGTTTTCAAACATCTATTATGGATTAGAATGATGTCGTATTGATGATTTTAACCTAAATTACCTATGAACCCATGAAATTGATGAACCTTAGATTTTGACTAACTTATAGGTTACTTGATAATGGTCTAATATTGATGAATTCATGTGTAGTTTCTTATGGGCTTTCTAATGGTGTAAGAATTGTATTCAATTGTTATCAAATTGGTATTAGATTGTTGAATCTATGTTGAATTGGTCTAGATTTCATTGATTTTCATAATTGTGTATTGAATTGGTGTTCATGGCCATGGGTAAGGGCCTTATGATGTTGAATTGGGTGGTTTGGTATTGGCTTGAAGTGTTGATGATGAATTGGTGGTACGCTGCCCTATTTCTTCTTATTTAATGTTAATTATAATTCAATTATGTTATGATTGGTTTGGTCCACCTTTAATGGTGGTATTATGTGAATTGATGTGGCCTTGTCGGCGTTATTTTAAGTACATTGATAATCATGGCCTTGTCGGCAACTACTTGAAGTTATATGGCTATTTGTGTAGTTGATTTAGTGATGTATGATCATATCTACCTATGTGTGAAAGTATGTGTTAGACTATTGATACTATCTAGGTAATCATGTTATGCTTGGATTATGTGTTAAGTGTGTAGTTTTAGAATTGATACATGGTTGTTCCTAAATTGGCTAGATGAGTCTAAAATGGTTAAGTTGATAATGTTAAGGTAATGAATAGGTTGACTAAATAAGGTTAAGGGTCATTCCTAAGTGTCTAAAGAAAGATAGGCTATATGTGTTAAATGGAAGTATGTGGTGTCTTGTTTAGGTAGACTTGTGTCCCTTACTTAATGCTTATGTGAATATGTGATGTCTTGACTTAGGAACCTAAAGGGTCTTAGTATTGAATAAATGAATATAGGTGAGAAGTTGAATGATTATAAGAGGGTCCTTTATGTGAAACCTTGAACCAAGTGGTAAGGTTATGAAACGTGAAGTCGAAAGCCGTAATGGTATCCTTCATGTAAGGAATGATGGACTTAAGGTTAATTGGCTGGAACGGCATCACATCAATCCTTAGGAAAGTCATGATGAGCTTCTTGTCGCCATAGTGAGATAGCCCTAGTGGACCTTGATTTGGTAGGGTAAATGTAATTGGGTCATGAACATGATATGTGACCCATTTGTATGAACCTTAATGTGATTTAATCTATGAGAACAAAGGCTAGCACCGAGTGAGTATGGTAAGAGAAGTAGTTCTAGTTAAAGATTGAGACTAGAATACAAAGAAGCCCTTCATATTTCCTTAACCATGTGCCTACATGGGATGTGTCTAACTTCTACCATTGGCAAGTAGAACACCTCATAGGAGTAGGATAGAACTCCGGATTCCATGCTTTGCTACCATGGTCTATGTTGGTTTTTGCCTATTCTCATCATATGGGATACATATTATCATTAGAGAAGTTCTATGAGGTTTAGGTGATTGTATGGGACACTATCTAGACATTGCACAATAGGCTTTGAAGATGTTAATAAGAGTCCCTAGGTCTTCTCCAAGACCATTATTTGAATGTCCTTTATGTGATGTATGTCTCTTAAATGAACTAATAAACTAATGACTTAGCGATATTAAAGTATGTAAATGAATAAGTACCTAATCTAAAGTGACTTAAGGATTCCTTAGTCAAAGTGTGAAGAGGGCATAAAGGATGATCTCTTCATCTCTTATCTTTGGAAGTCTTGAGAATGACTCTAGTTAGAGAAGATGTTTGACATGTTTGACATGATCTATACCTAGGAAGTCTTAAGGTTATTTAGGTAGCCTTGAAGTGAATGTATGGGTGTTTTGTTCTAGGAGTACTTGAGTAAGTCTTTTGATAGCCTTGGTAGGGGAGATTGTCATACCTTATATGTTATGTATGTTGATGTATTATGGGTGTGTATGTGTCTCATTATGGGTAATCTTGAGCATCGTTTAGGCACATTTAGAGAGGGTGTATGGGCGGTCTATCTTTGTGTGACTTAAGTGAATCTTAGGATGACTTTAGTTAGAAGACTACATGCTAGAAAGTAATAAAAAGGGGAGAAATGGACTTCACTATAATAGTGAAGGGACTTCACTGTACAGTGATTTAGGTCACTGTTAAGTGTCTTCTAAAATTATGTTATTTGGTTTAAATGATTTGTTATGTGATTTTAAGTTGCTAAATGTTGTTCTTATGATGATATTGTGATGTTTAAACGAAAAGATGCATATTTCCAATAAATGTCCATTTTCATGATTTTTATGCATAATGTCGTACTTAGTACATGTAGTTGTACTAATTCCATGCTTTATTTCTATCTTTATAGTTCTTGTTAGGTGAAGAGCTTTGGGAAGAAGACTTGGACTTGTAGATCGTTCAAGAAGAAGTTTGAAGTATGTCCTCACTTGACTCGAGGGCATATATGTCATTTTATGTTTCGTTATATGAATTTTTGTAATAGACTATATAGTAGTGTGTTTTCAAATACGTATGGGCCGTGTCCCAAGTATACTTGTGTCTTAAGATGATGATTCGAGACTTAGCATTTCCTATTACTACATATATGAAAGATATTTAAGACTATGTTATTGTTTTTATGAAAAGTTTTAATTCTGCACTACTTTTCATTATTTATATGCGATGAATGATATGATAGGCTTGTATGAGACCTCCGAGAAGTCGAATACGCCGTTCCACAATTCGAGATTGTTCCCTAACTTCTAGGGTGTGGTCTCGGGTTGTGACAAAGCTTGGTATTAGAGCATAGGTTAATGAAAGTGGTCTTAGGAATCAAAAAGTCTCAAATAGTCACGTCTAGTAGAGTCTTGACCATCGGTGTGAGTCGTGACACATCTATGGGCGAGAGGCTATAGGACGATAGTGTTTCCCTTCATTTCTACTCCTATTTTCGTGCAGTAGAGTAATGTTATGAGTATTCTTCGAAATGTGTTTCCTTGTGTTTCTAGGAGATGAATACTACGAGGATGGCCGCAAGAAGGATGGAAGAGGGAAGGGTGAATGAGGAAACTCCTCCTCAAGTTGAGCACGTTGAGCAAGTGCTTCAAGATGGGCAAGGTGTCCAAGGTGCTCAAGGTGCTCAAGTGCCTCCTCAAGGTGATCATGCCCCTAATGTGGGAGGAGGTAATGAGGTGCCAGAGTTGACTAATCGGGAGATTTGAGAGGCTTTGCTTGCTTTAGCCCGATCCGTAACTACTCAAGTTAACTTGAACATGGTGCTTAGGGTTAATGCTATGGAAAGCACTATGTCATCTAGGTTGAGAGACTTTGTGAGGTTGAATCCTCCAATCTTTCTTGGTTCTAAGGTGAATGAAGATCCCCAAGAATTCCTTGATGGTGTGTACAAGGTATTGAGTGCTAAGGGGGTTACATTTAGGGAGAAGACGGAGTTGGCTTCTTATCAATTGAGAGATGTGTCTCAAATTTGGTACACTCAATAGAAGGACAATAGGCCGGTGAAGTTGGGTCCTATTGAGTGGGAAGAATTCAAGGAATCTTTTCTTGGTAAGTACTTTCCCCGTCAGAGGAGAGAGGTTAAAGTAGAGGAGTTTATCAATCTCAAGCAAGGCAATATGAGTGTTGAGGAATACTCTTTAAAGTTCTCAACTTTGTATAGATATGCACCTTACCTAGTGTCTAATCTAAGGGATGAAATGAGTCGCTTTGTGACGGGTGTAGCCGACTTAGTGAGGGAGGAATATCGTACGGCTATGTTACATGATGATATGAATTTGGCCAGACTCATGGTGTATGCACAATAAATTGAAGAGTCTAAACTTAGGAGGATGTCAAGGAACTTGAAAAGGAGTGTTGCTAGTGATCAAGTGCAACCTAGGTTCAAAAAGAGGGTTCAAAGTCAAGATGGACCTAGTGTTCCTAAGAAGAAGTTTGAAAAAGGAGGTGGTTCTCAAAATGAAAAACATACATGTGCCACTTGTGGTAAGAAACATTATGGTGAGTGTCTAGTGGGTACGGGTAATTTCTTTGGATGTGGAAAAGATGGACACAAAATGAGAGATTGTCCTAACATTGCTTCTAGGAAGGAGGGTAAGAAAGTTGAGCCTAGTGTCCCAAAGGAAGATGCTCCAACTAGAAGGCGTTTCTATGCACTTCGGACTAGAGGTGAGAATCCGGATGAGAGTGATGATGATATTGGTAATTCCTTGTTTCTCTTGTTATGGTATGAGTTCCTTCTAAGTGGGGGAGCATGGCTAGATAGATGTGCTAGATTTTTGCATGTGCATGATGTTTAGGAATTTGGTTGAAATTGAATTTCATTAACTTCTTGCATTGTGTGTTATAGTATGCTCTGAGCATGTTGTAAAGGTGTTTATATGATTTTACCTTTCATATTAGCATGTCTATATCATGAATTGCCTAAGATTGCATTTTTCAAAAAAAATGGCCTAAGATCACTGTAGCGCTATTCACTGTTAACTGTAAAATTTTTGAAAAAGTGACTAATTGATTATTTGGTCCAATATTGTTGTAATATGGTTAGAACTGATGTGTATAAGTATAATAATGAATATAAAATGAGTTTTTGCTATTTGGAATAAAATGAGAGTTTTGTAGCGTAATGAGTTATAGAATTGTATTCTTGTTTCTTGTTGTGTTGTGAATCTCTTGATCTTGTGAAATTTATGTTTTTCTCCTTGATTGTGAGGTATATGGTTTGGTTCTGTGCTGTTAAGTTGGTTCTCTAATCTTGAAAGTGTTCGGAGAGTGGCAAGTGTCAGTCGAGGAAGAATGTTATCCAAGTGGGGGAGAATGTAAGGTCCCGAAAATGACATAGGTGAACTAGAGCCTAATGTTGGTGTCAAGGTGGTCTAAGGTCCTTAATATGTCTATAATTCTGTATTGAGGCAGTAGCTAAAGTATTAGGTGCATTGGAAGTCAAACGTCAAGGGTCCTTGAGGAAGGACCCATGCTGGTGGCCAAGACTGCCCAAGGGAGCCTCACCTACGGAAGCCAATCGACGGCCAGTGGGCTGGTCGACGGTCCGTGGGTTAAGGGCGTGGGTAGGTACTTAGCCTGGGTGGCTAAGATACTTGTCTTAAGTCTCTTAACCCATCAACAGAGGACAGGACGGCCCATAAGTGGACCTACGTCCCGTCGATGGGCAGACCGTCGATGGCAAGACCATGTCCCAGACCACGGACCAAAGGACGGTCCGTAGGTCCAAGGACGGTCAGTCGATGGTCCCGTAGGTTATGACTTGGGATGGGAAAGCTTATGAACCACGTCCAGCCTCTGAACCAATCGACGGGAGGACAGGACGGTCCGTTTGTGGACAAACGGTCCATCGACTACCACCGTCGAAGGTGCCAAGTCCTGCATGCAGTTTCACTGTAAGTTGAGGGGTGAAATTGTAATTTCACCCCACTTCTAAATGGAAGGTTTGGCGGTTCCCTAAGGTTCTTTTGGGTATTTTACATGTGTTTATAAGTCTTTAACACTTAGAAGATTTCATTCTTCAAAAATAGAAACCCCCAAATACCTTAGAAATTCCCCAAGACTCCATTGAAGTCCAAAATCAAGGAAGAGCTTGATGTTACGTTTTGAGGGGAGATTCTTCATCAAAGTGAAGAATTAGCTTCATTGAGGTATGGCTTTTGACCTTGAAACTCGTTTCATCAAGGAGCCCAACTTCAAATATGTTTTCTAAAGTTTTCAAAGATGAATTGTCCAATTTCATGATTCTACCATGAGTTCTTGCATTAATGGTTTTCAAACGTCTATTATGGATTCGAATGATTTTGTATTGATGATTTTAACCTAAATTACCTATGAACCCATGAAATAGATGTACCTTAAATTTGACTAACTTATGGGTTACTTGATATTGGTCTAATGTTGATGAGTTCATGTGTAGTTTCTAATGGGCTTTCTAATGGTGTAAGAATTGTATTCAATTGTTATCAAATTGGTATTAGATTGTTGAATCTATGTTGAATTGGTTTAGATTTCATTGATTTTCATAATTGTGTATTGAATTGGTGTTCATGGCCATGGGTAAGGGCCTTATGATGTTGAATTGGGTGGTTTGGTATTGGCTTGAAGTGTTGATGATGAAGTAGTGGTAGGCTTCCCTATTTCTTCTTATTTAATGTTAATTATACTTCAATTATGTTATGATTGGATAGGTCCACCTTTGGTGGCGGTATTATGTGAATTGATGTGGCCTTGTCGACGTTATTATAAGTACATTGATAATCATGGCCTTGTCGGCAACTACTTGAAGTTATATGGCTATTTGTGTAGTTGATTTAGTGATGTATGATCATATCTACCTATGTGTGAAAGTATGTGTTAGACTATTGATACTATCTAGGTAATCATGTTATGCTTGGATTATGTTGTTAAGTGTGTAGTTTTAGAATTGATACATGGTTTTTCCTAAATTGGCAAGATGAGTCTAAAATGGTTAAGTTGATAATGTTAAGATAATGAATAGGTTGAATAAATAAGGTTAAGGGTCATTCCTAAGTGTCTAAAAAAAGATAGGCTATATGTGTTAAATGGAAGTATGTGGTGTCTTGTTTAGGTAGACTTGTGTCCCTTACTTAATGCTTATGTGAATATGTGATGTCTTGACTTAGGAACCTAACGGGTCTTAGTCTTGAATAAATGAATATAGGTGAGACATTGAATGATTATAAGAGGGTCCTTTATGTGAAACCTTGAACCAAGTGGTAAGGTTATGAAACGTGAAGTCGAAAGCCGTAATGGTATCCTTCATGTAATGAATGATGGACTTAAGGTTGATTGAATGGAACGGCATCACATCAATCCTTAGGAAAGTCATGATGAGCTTCTTGTCGCCATAGTGAGATAGCCCTAGTGGACCTTAATTTGGTAGGATAAATGTAATTGGGTCATGAACATGATATGGGACCCATTTGTATGAACCTTAATGTGATTTAATCTATGAGAACAAAGGCTAGCACCGAGTGAGTATGGTAAGGGAAGCAGTTCTAGTTAAAGATTGACACTAGAATACAAAGAAGCCCTTGATATTTCCTTAACCATGTGCCTACATGGGATGTGTCTAACTTCTACCATTGGCAAGTAGAACACCTCATCAGAGTAGGATAGAACTCTGTATTCCATGCTTTGCTACCATGGTCTATGTCGGTTATTGCCTATTCTCATCATATGGGATACGTATTATCATTAGAGAAGTTCTATGAGGTTTAGGTGGTGGTATGAGACGCTATCTAGAAATTGCACAATAGGCTTTGAAGATGTTAATAAGAGTCCCTAGGTCTTCTCCAAGACCATTATTTGAATGTCCTTTTTATGTGATGTATGTCTCTTAAATGAACTAATGAACTAACGACTTAGCGATATAAAAGTATGTAAATAATAAGTACCTAATATAAAGTGACTTAAGGATTCCTTAGTTAAAGTGTGAAGAGGGCATAAAGGATTATCTCTTCATGTTTTATCTTTGGATGTCTTGAGAATGACTCTAGTTAGAGAATATGTTTGATATGTTTGACATGATCTAAACCTAGGAAGTCTTAAGGATTATTTAGGTAGCCTTGAAGTGAATGTATGGGTGTTTTGTTCTAGGAGTACTTGAGTAAGTCTTTTGATAGCCTTGGTAGGGGAGATTGTCATACCTTATATGTTATGTATGTTGATGTATTATGGGTGTGTATGTGTCTCATTATGAGTAATCTTGAGGATCGTTTAGGCACATCTATAGAGGGTGTATTGGGGGTCTCTCTTTGTGTGACTTAACTGAATCTTAGGATGACTTTTGTAAGAAGACTACATGCTAGAAAGTTTTAAAAAGGGGAGCAATGGACTTCACTGTACAGTGATTTAGGTCACTGTTAAGTGTCTTCTAAAATTATGTTATTTTGTTTAAATGATTTATTATGTGATTCTAAGTTGCTAAATGTTGTTCTTATGATGATATTGTGATGTTTAAATGAAAAGATGCATATTTCCAATAAATGTCCGTTTTCATGATTTTTATGCATAATGTCATACTTAGTACATGTAGTTGTACTAATTCCATGCTTTATTTCTATCTTTATAGTTCTTGTTAGGTTAAGAGCTTTGGGAAGAAGACTTGGACTAGGAGATCGTTCAAGAAGAAGTTTGAAGTATGTCCTCACTTGACTCGAGGGCATATATGTCATTTTATGTTTCATTTTGTGAAGTTTTGTAATAGACTATATAGTAGTATGTTTTCATATTCGTATGGGCCGTGTCCCAAGTATTCTTGTGTCTTAAGATGATGATTCGAGACTTAGCATTTCCTATTACTACATATATGAAAGATTTTTAAGACTATGTTATTGTTTTAATGAAAAGTTTTAATTCCGCACTACTTTTCATTATGTATATGCGATGAATGATATGATAGGCTTGTATGAGACCTCCGAGAGGTTGAATACGCCGTGCCACAATCCGAGATTGTTCCCTAACTTCTAGGGTGTGGTCTCGGGTTGTGACAAAGCTTGGTATTAGAGCATAGGTTAATGAAAGTGGTCTTAGGAATCAAAAAGTCTCGAAAAGTCACGTCTAGTAGAGTCTTGACCATCGGTGTGAGTCGCGACACATCTATGGGCGAGAGGCTATAGGATGATAGTGTTTCCCTTCATTTCTACTCATATTTTTGTGTGGTAGAGTAATGTTATGAGTATCCTTCTAAATGTGTTTCTTTGTGTTTCTAGGAGATGAATACTAGGAGGATGGCCGCAAGAAGGATGGAAGAGGGAAGGGTGAATGAGGAAGCTCCTCCTCAAGTTGAGCAAGTTGAGCAAGTGCTTCAAGATGGGCAAGGTGTCCAAGGTGCTCAAGGTGCTCAAGTTCCTCCTCAAGGTGATCATACCCCTAATGTGGGAGGAGGTAATGAGGTGCCGGAGTTGACTAATCAGGAGATTAGAGAGGCTTTGCTTGCTTTAGCCCGAGCCGTAACTACTCAAGTTAACTTGAACATGGTGCCTAGGGTTAATACAATGGAGAGCACTATGAAATCTAGGTTGAGAGACTTTGTGAGGTTGAATCCTCCAATTTTCTTGGCTCTAAGGTGAATGAAGATCCCCAAGAATTCCTTGATGGTGTATACAAGGTATTGAGTGCTATGGGGGTTACATCTAGGGAGAAGGCGGAGTTTGATTCTTATCAATTGAGAGATGTGTCTCAAATTTGGTACACAATGGAAGGACAATAGGCCGGTGGAGTCGGGTCCTATTGAGTGGGAAGAATTCAAGGAAGCTTTTCTTGGTAGGTACTTTCCCCGGGAGAGGAGAGAGGTTAAAGTAGAGGAGTTTATCAATCTCAAGCAAGACAATATGAGTGTTGAGGAATATTCTTTAAAGTTCTCAACTTTGTCTAGATATGCACAATCCAAGGGATGAAATGAGTGGATTTGTGACGGGTGTAGCCGACTTAGTGAGGGAGGAATGTTGTAAGGCTATGTTGCATGATGATATGACTTTGGCTAGACTCATGGTGTATGCATAATAAATTGAAGAGTATAAACTTAGGAGATGTCAAGGAACTTGAAAAGGAGTGTTGCTAGTGATCAAGTGCAACCTAGGTTCAAAAAGAGGGTTCAAACTCAAGATGGACCTAGTATTCCTAAGAAGAAGTTTGAGAAAGGAGGTGGTTCTCAAAATGACAAACCTACGTGTGCCACTAGTGGTAAGAAACATTATGGTGAGTGTCTAGTGGGTACGGGTAGTTGCTTTGAAAGTGGAAAAGATGGTCACAAAGTGAGAGATTGTCCTAACATTGCTTCTAGGAAGAAGGATAACAAAGTTGAGCCTAGTGTCCCAAAGGAAGATGCTCCGACTAGGAGGCGTTTCTATGCACTTCGGACTAGAGGTGAGAATCCGGATGAGAGTGATGATGATATTGGTAATTCCTTGTTTCTCTTGTTATGGTATGAGTTCCTTCTAAGTGGGGGAGCATGGCTAGATAGATGTGCTAGATTGTTGCATGTGCATGATGTTTAGGAATTTGGTTGAAATTGAATTTCATTAACTTCTTGCATTGTGTGTTATAGTAAGCTATGAGCATGTTGTAAAAGGTGTTTATATGATGTTACCTTGCATATTAGCATGTCTATATCATGAATTGCCTAAGATTGCATTTTTGAAAAAAATGGCCTAAAATCACTGTAGTACTATTTACTGTTCACTAAAAAAATTTTGAAAAAGTGACTAATTGATTCTTTGGTCCAATATTGTTGTAATATGGTTAGAACTGATGTGTATAAATATAATAATGAATATAAAATGAGTTTTTGCTATTTGGAATAAAGCATGAGAGTTTTGTAGCAAAATGAGTTATAGAATTGTATTCTTGTTTGTTGTTGTGTTGTGAATCTCTTAATCTTGTGAAATTTATGTTTTTATCCTTGATTGTGAGTTATATGGTTTGGTATGTGTTGTTAAGTTGGTTCTCTAATCTTGGAAGTGTTTGGAGAGTGTCAAGTGTCATTCGAGGACGAACGTTGTCCAAGTGGGGGAGAATGTAAGGTCCCGAAAACGACAAAGGTGAACTAGAGACTAATGTTATTGTCAAGGTGGTCTTAAGGTTCTTAATATGTCTATAATTTCGTATTGAGGCAGTAGCTAAAGTATTAGGTGCATTGGAAGTCAAACATCAAGGGTCAACCAAGGGTCCTTGAGGAAGGGCCCATGCCGGTGGCAAAGACTGCCCAAGGCAGCCTCACCTACGGAAGCCAATCGACGGCCAGTGGGCTGGTCGACGGTCCGTGGGTGAAGGGCGTGGGTACACTTAGCCTGGGTGGCTAAGCTACCTGTCCTAAGTCTCTGAACCCATCAACGGAGGACAGGATGGCCCGTAAGTGGACCTACGTCCCATCGATGGCAAGACCATGTCCCAGACCATGGGTCAAAGGACAGTCCGTAGGTCCAAGGACGGTCAGTCGATGGTCCCGTAGGTTGGGACTTGGGATGGGAAAGGTTGTGAACCACGTCCATCCTTCTAAACCAATCGACGGGAGGACAGGACGGTCCATTTGTGGACAAATGGTCCATCGACTACCACCGTCGATGGTGCCAAGTCCTGCGTGCAGTTTCACTGTAAGTTGAGGGGTGAAATTACAAATGGAAGGTTTGGCGGTTCCCTATGGGTAATTTGGGTATTTTACATGTGTTTATATGTCTTTAACACTTAGAAGATTTCATTTTTCAAAAATAGAAACCCCCAAATACCTTAGAAATTCCCCAAGACTCCATTGAAGTCCAAAATCAAGGAAGAGCTTGGTGTTACGTTTTGAGGGGAGATTCTTCATCAAAGTGAAGAATTAACTTCATTGAGGTATGGCTTTTGACCTTGAAACTCGTTTCATCAAGGATCCCAACTTCAAAGATGTTTTCTAAAGTTTTCAAAGATGAATTGTCCAATTTCATGATTCTACCATGAGTTCTTGCATTAATGGTTTTCAAACGTCTATTATGGATTAGAATGATGTTGTATTGATGATTTTAACCTAAATTACCTATGAACCCATGAAATTGATAAACCAATATTTTGACTAACTTATGGGTTACTTGATATTGGTCTAATGTTGATCAATTCATGTGTAGTTTCTTATGGGCTTTCTAATGGTGTAAGAATTGTATTCAATTGTTATCAAATTGGTATTAGATTGTAGAATCTATGTTGAATTGGTTTAGATTTCATTGATTTTCATAATTGTGTATTGAATTGGTGTTCATGGCCATGGGTAAGGGCCTTATGATGTTCAATTGTGTGGTTTGGTATTGGCTTGAAGTGTTGATGATGAAGTAGTGGTACGCTACCCTATTTCTTCTTATTTAATGTTAATTATACTTCAATTATGTTATGATTGGATTGGTCCACCTTTGGTGGCGGTGTTATGTAAATTGATGTGGCCTTGTCGGCGTTATTATAATTACATTGATAATCATGGCCTTGTCGGCAACTACTTGAAGTTATATGGCTATTTGTGTAGTTGATTTAGTGGTGTATGATCATATCTACCTATGTTTGAAAGTATGTGTTAGACTATTGATACTATCTAGGTAATCATGTTATGCTTGGATTATGTGTTAAGTGTGTAGTTTTAGAATTGATACATGGTTGTTCCTAAATTGGCTAGATGAGTCTAAAATGGTTAAGTTGATAATGTTAAGGTAATGAATAGGTTGACTAAATAAGGTTAAGGGTCATTTCTATGTGTCTAAAGAAAGATAGGTTATATGTGTTAAATGGAAGTGTGGTGTCTTGTTTAGGTAGACTTGTGTCCCTTACTTAATGCTTATGTGAATATGTGATGTCTTGACTTAGGAACCTAATGGGTCTTAGTCTTGAATAAATGAATATAGGTGAGACGTTGAATGATTATAAGAGGGTCCTTTATGTGAAACCTTGAACCAAGTGGTAAGGTTATGAAACGTGAAGTCGAAAGTCGTAATGGTATCCTTCATGTAATGAATGATGGACTTAAGGTTGATTGACTGGAACGGCATCACAGCAATCCTTAGGAAAGTCATGATGAGCTTCTTGTCGCCATAGTGAGATAGCCCTAGTGGACCTTGATTTTGTAGGACAAATGTAATTGGGTCATGAACATGATATGGGACCCATTTGTATGAGCCTTAATGTGATTTAATCTATGAGAACAAAGGCTAGCACCGAGTGAGTATGGTAAGGGAAGTAGTTCTAGTTAAAGATTGACACTAGAATACAAAGAAGCCCTTCATATTTCCTTAACCATGTGCCTACATGGGATGTGTCTAACTTCTACCATTGGCAAGTTGAACACCTCATCGGAGTAGGATAGAACTCCGTATTCCATGCTTTGCTACCATGGTCTATGTCGGTTATTGCCTATTCTCATCATATGGGATACATATTATCATTAGAGAAGTTCTATGAAGTTTAGGTGGTGGTATGAGACGCTATCTAGATATTGCACAATAGGCTTTGAAGATGTTAATAAGAGTCCCTAGGTCTTCTCCAAGACCATTATTTGAATGTCCTTTTTATGTGATGTATGTCTCTTAAATGAACTAATGAAATAACGACTTATCGATATAAAAGTATGTAAATAATAAGTACCTAATATAAAGTGACTTAAGGATTCCTTAGTTAAAGTGTGAAGAGGGCATAAAGGATGATTTCTTCATGTTTATCTTTGGAAGTCTTGAGAATGACTCTAGTTAGAGAATATGTTTGATATGTTTGACATGATCTAAACGTAGGAAGTCTTAAGGATTATTTAGGTAGCCTTGAAGTGAATGTATGGGTGTTTTGTTCTAGGAGTACTTGAGTAAGTCTTTTGATAGCCTTGGTAGAGGAGATTGTCATACCTTATATGTTATGTATGTTGATGTATTATGGGTGTGTATGTGTCGCATTATGAGTAATCTTGAGGATCGTTTAAGCACATCTAGAGAGGGTGTATGGGAGGTCTATCTTTGTGTGACTTAACTGAATCTTAGGATGACTTTAGTGAGAAGACTACATGCTAGAAAGTTTTAAAAAGGGGAGCAATGGACTTCACTGTACAGTGATTTAGGTCACTGTTAAGTGTCTTCTAAAATTATGTTATTTTGTTTAAATGATTTATTATGTGATTCTAAGTTGCTAAATGTTGTTCTTATGTTGATATTGTGATGTTTAAATGAAAAGATGCATATTTCCAATAAATGTCCGTTTTCATGATTTTTATTTATAATGTCATACTTAGTACATGTAGTTGTACTAATTCCATGCTTTATTTCTATCTTTATAGTTCTTGTTAGGTTAAGAGCTTTGGGAAGAAGACTTGGACTTGGAGATTGTTCAAGAAGAAGTTTGAAGTATGTCCTCACTTGACTCGAGGGCATATATGTCATTTTATGTTTTGTTTTGTGAAGTTTTGTAATAGACTATATAGTAGTATGTTCTCATATTCGTATGGGCCGTGTCCCAAGTATTCTTGTGTCTTAAGATGATGATTCGAGACTTAGCATTTCCTATTACTACATATATGAAAGATTTTTAAGACTATGTTATTGTTTTAATGAAAAGTTTTAATTCCGCACTACTTTTCATTATGTATATGCGATGAATGATATGATAGGATTGTATGAGACCTCCGAGAGGTCGAATACATCGTGCGACAATCCGAGATTATGCCCTAACTTCTAGGGTGTGGTCTCGAGTTGTGACAAAGCTTTATATCAGAGCATAGGTTAATGAAAGTGGTCTTAGGAATCAAAAAGTCTCGAAAAGTCACGTCTAGTAGAGTCTTGACCATCGGTGTGAGTCGCGACACATCTATGGGCTAGAGGCTATAGGACGATAGTGTTTCCCTTCATTTCTAATCCTATTTTCGTGCGGTAGAGTAATGTTATGAGTATCCTTCTAAATGTGTTTCCTTGTGTTTCTAGGAAACGAATACTATACTAGGAGGATGGCCGCTAGAAGGATGAAAGAGGGAAGGGTGAATGAGGAAGCTCCTCCTCAAGTTGAGCAAGTTGAGCAAGTGCTTCAAGATGGGCAAGGTGTCCAAGGTGCTCAAGGTGCTCAAGTGCCTCCTCAAGGTGATCATGCCCCTAAAGGCTTTGCTTGTTTTAGCCCGAGCCGTAACTACTCAAGTTAACTTGAACATGGTGCCTAGGGTTAATGCAATGGAGAGCACTATGAAATCTAGGTTGAGAGACTTTGTGAGGTTGAATCCTCCAATTTTCTTGGCTCTAAGGTGAATGAAGATCCCCAAGAATTCCTTGATGGTGTATACAAGGTATTGAGTGCTATGGGGGTTACATCTAGGGAGAAGGCGGAGTTGGATTCTTATCAATTGAGAGATGTGTCTCAAATTTGGTACACAATGGAAGGACAATAGGCCGGTGGAGTCGGGTCCTATTGAGTGGGAAGAATTCAAGGAAGCTTTTCTTGGTAAGTACTTTCCCCGGGAGAGGAGAGAGGTTAAAGTAGAGGAGATTATCAATCTCAAGCAAGACAATATGAGTGTTGAGGAATACTCTTTAAAGTTCTCAACTTTGTCTAGATATGAACAATCCAAGGGATAAAATGAGTGGCTTTGTGATGGGTGTAGCCAACTTAGTGAGGGAGGAATGTTGTACGGCTATGTTGCATGATGATATGACTTTGGCTAGACTCATGGTGTATGCATAATAAATTGAAGAGTATAAACTTAGGAGATGTCAAGGAACTTGAAAAGGAGTGTTGCTAGTCATCAAGTGCAACCTAGGTTCAAAAAGAGGGTTCAAACTCAAGATGGACCTAGTGTTCCTAAGAAGAAGTTTGAGAAAGGAGGTGGTTCTCAAAATGACAAACCTACGTGTGCCACTTGTGGTAAGAAACATTACGGTGAGTGTCTAGTGGGTACGGGTAATTGCTTTGAATGTGGAAAAGATGGGCACAACGTGAGAGATTGTCCTAAATTGCTTCTAGGAAGAAGGGTAAGAAAGTTGAGCCTAGTGTCCCAAAGGAAGATGCTCCAACTAGGAGGCGTTTCTATGCACTCCGGACTAGAGGTGAGAAGCCGGATGAGAGTGATGATGATATTGGTAAGTCCTTGTTTCTCTTGTTATGGTATGAGTTCCTTCTAAGTGGGGGAGTATGGCTAGATAGATATGCTAGATTGTTGCATGTGAATGATGTTTAGGAATTTGGTTAAAATTGAATTTCATTAACTTCTTGCATTGTGTGTTATAGTAAGCTATGAGCATGTTGTAAAAGGTGTTTATATGATGTTACCTTGTATAATAGCATGTCTATATAATAGGAAAAAATGCAATCTAAAATCAATGTAGTACTATTTACTGTTCACTGTAAAATTTTTGAAAAAGTGACTAATTGATTCTTTGGTCCAATATTGTTGTAATATGGTTAGAACTGATGTGTATAAATATAATAATGAATATAAAATGAGTTTTTGCTATTTGGAATAAAGCATGAGAGTTTTGTAGCATAATGAGTTATAGAATTGTATTCTTGTTTGTTGTTGTGTTGTGAATCTCTTAATCTTGTGAAATTTATGTTTTTCTCCTTGATTGTTAGTTATATGGTTTGGTATGTGTTGTTAAGTTGGTTCTCTAATCTTGGAAGTGTTTGGAGAGTGGCAAGTGTCACCGAGGACGAATGTTGTCCAAGTGGGGGAGAATGTAAGGTCCCGAAAATGACAAAGGTGAACTAGAGACTAATGTTGTTGTCAAGGTAGTCTTAAGGTCCTTAATATGTCTATACTTTTGTATTGAGGCAGTAGCTAATGTATTAGGTGCATTGGAAGTCAAGCATCAAGGGGCAACCAAGGGTCCTTGAGGAAGGGCCCATGCCGGTAGCCAACACTGCCCAAGGCAGCCTCACCTACGGAAGCCAATCGACGGCCAGTGGGCTGGTCGACGGTCCTGGGTGAAGGGAATGGGTAGGTACTTAGACTTGGTGGCTAAGCTACCTGTCCTAAGTCTCTGAACCCATCGACGGAGGACAGGACGGCCCGTAAGTGGACCTATGTCCCGTCGATGGCAAGACCATGTCCCATACCATGGATCAAAGGACGGTCTGTAGGTCCAAAGACGGTCAGTCGATGGTCTCGTAGGTTGGGATTTGGGCTGGGAAAGGTTGTGAACCACGTCCAGCCTTCTGAACCAATCGACGGGAGTTCTAGAGAGTTTCTTAGAGATTTTGGGTTTTGATTTGGAGTAATGAATCTATCTAGGTGTTTAGGACTTATACACCCACTTGAAATACCCAAAACACCCCTAGGAAACCGCCTAAACATTTATTTTGACGTGGCAGTTGCCCATCGACAAGGCGTATGTCCCTTGACGGGCCGTGTGGTCTGACCGTCGATGGGATCAGAGACTTGCCTTTGGGAGATTAAGCTCCCTAGGCTAAGTCCTTGTAACGCCCTAAAACGAATTAAGGTGAAGTAGAGATTTCTGAATGTTTCTTGAGTCAATTTTAAGTTAAAATTAGTTACATTAGTGTTCTTAGGCAGTGTGTCAAGTTTGCTTAAGTTTGGAGATCAAACGACCAAGAACGTCCATGACGTTCGGAAGATATGCCTTATAAAGTACTTGTGTGTCTTGATGTGTTTGAGTGAGTTTTACGTGTTCGTTTTGCTTGAATTTGGTGTGATATGTTCCTAAGACCTAGAAGACCATGTTTAGGGGTTTAAATTCCGGGTACGACCCCACCTAGGACCCACAAGGGGCCCTAGAGAAGGGCCCAAGAGAAGGACCCAAACTGCCTTGGCAGTGTCCACCAACGAAGGCAAATGATGGCCGGTGGTCCAACCAACGGCCCGCCGTCTTGCACTGTCAATTGGACCTGCAAGGTGAGTTAGACAGGCTCCAAATGGAGCTAAGTATCAATCCATGAGACCCCACCAATGGAACGTTGATGGACAGACGGTCCGTTGGTTGCAAACCGTCGATTAAAGCTTGCCAAAAGCTATCATTTTTTGTTTTGGCTTGGGGTGTTTGGTAAATTCACCCCAAGTATTTTATGACCCTAGGACGTTTATTTTAGGGTTTATTAGGTATATTAATTTTTTCTACACCGTAAGACCTAATTTTAGAATCCATTTCTTAAGACCCAAAATCCCTCTCCCTTAGAATTCTCTCTCAAGTCTTTTTGGAAGTTAGAAGTAAAGAAGAAATCATTGGGGTTTCTCTTATCTAAGGTATGGTATCCATCCTTCAACTCTCTTCCATTCAAGGAGTCACTTCTAATGAATTTTCAAAAAGGGTTTTCAACCCTAGTTTCCACTATCTTCAACTCTAAACATGGGCCTTGCATGAAAACGTTTCTAATAATTCAAATTTGATGTTTCTAACATTAGTTTATGATTTTAAGGCTAAAACTACAATTAAATCATGTTAAATATCTTTATCAAAGTTGGCTTAAGAAATGGGTTAAATGAGCATGACTTTGTAGTCATTGAACTTTGGTTCCCTTATGTTGATATTGTTGTTTAGCTACTGCCCTAAGGGCTAATTTATGATGAATTATTAAATAAAATGCTATAGGTTATGGAAGCTTGGATTAAAAGGTAAGTTTGTTATGTTATTTAAGCTTTAGCTATGAAATGCTCTTGAGTGGTATGGTCCATCTTGATGGCGGTGTTTACTTGATGAATTTAGTTATGATTAGTGTGTATTGTGAGTGTGGCTTTGAAGGCCTACTATGTGAAATGAAATGATATTGAAGATTATTCTTGTATTGTGTTTTGTGAAGCTTGAATTGCATGTTTGGCTTAGATTATGCCTAAATGAAGAATATGATTATGTGAAGCATGTAAGGTGTGTGATTTGATGAATGAAGGTCTAAAGCATGTATAGAAGTTAATGTGAATGAAATGATGCTTATATGCAAGGTGTGCTCACATGTACACACACACTTAATTTAATGAATGAAGCAAAGTTGAGTAAAAAGGGGAGTTTTGGGGTGAACACTCTTCGTGAGTTGAGATGAAGTGTTCAGTAGCAACATCATTACATCCTAAGAGCTTTATAAGATAGGTCGGAGGATGAATACCCTTTGTGAGTTGAGATGTGGTGTTCACTAGTTATCCTTAACCTATAGTTTATAATGTTGAGAATCCGGGGGGAGTTATGCCTAGCACCGAGAGGATATGAAGAAGGGGTGGTTACACTTCGTAAGTTGAGATGTTGTATTCCAATGTACCTCTTGAGATAAGTACTCCTCGTTACTAGAGAATGAGTTACTTAGTAGCAATCTCCTTATCCCTTAACTATGTGCTCGCATAGGTGTAGCTCAAAGCTATGTAAAAGCTAAAAAGTATGACCTTACTCTAGGCAAGTGAGGATCACTCATCCGATAGGGGTTAATATCGGGATTCCATGTCTAGCTCTCATGATCTATGTCGGTTAAGATAAACCCCACAAAAGTAATGAAAGTACTAAGTATTCTAAAAGAGTGTGCTACTTAGGGTAGGTAGTGGAATGGGACGCTATTTATCCATTGCACTAGGTAGGCATTCCGAAAGAGAAGTCTTGGTGAGTCTTATGTGAATTGAATGAACTAAGTCTTCTAAAAGAACGTGCTACTTAGGGTAGGTGGTGGTATGGGACGCTATCTATCCATTGCACTAAGTAGGACCTTCCGAAAGGGAAGTCTTGGTGCCAAACCTTCTAAAAGCATGTACTACTTAGGGTAGGTGGTGGTATGGGACGCCATCTACTCATTGAACTAAGTAGGAATTCCGAAAGGGAAGTCTTTGGTGTGTTGTTGGGTGTTCTTCTAATGTCTTGTGATTGAGTGGCGACTTGTTCTCCCGAGTGGAGTAAGCTCATTGTGGGTAGTCTTAATGATCTCCTTGGTGTGTATTGAAGGAGGTGGTTAGACGTTTCCTTCATGTCATACCTTGGAGAGTCTTAGTATAACCTCGGTTAGGAAACTTCTACGGAAATGAGTTCACTTCCTCATTGGCAATACCTTGGAAGTTCACTATTTTTGGAGTCTTTTAGTTCACTGTAATGTCAAAATGAACTTACTGTAATTTAGGGTACTTTTCTGTAAATTGCTTCCTTTGGTTTAAAATTATGGAATTCCTTATCTGAGTGTTAAATGATGTTTCTTATGTTGTTTTGTTTCTAAATTCATGAATGTTATAATTATTTGGCATGAAAGCTTATTTTACTAAAATGTCCCTTTTTACATGATTTTGCATATGCCATACTTAGTACATTGTTTTGTACTAACCCCATACTTTTCTATACTCTATAAGTATAGGTTTTTGGAAGCAAGGTTGAAGGCTAGAAGGAAAAGCTTGGGAAAGTTTCTCTCAAGACAAAGTATGTCCTCATATATACGAGGGCATAGTCCTTTTCTTAGTTTCTCTATTTAAAGACTTATTACGCATTTCTCTTTTAATGTAAAGGGTCGTGTCCCTAAGATATTATGTCATGTCTTTAAGTTGGCTTGTGACGATAAGATTCTCTTAAGTATTTATGAAAGAATGCTTTCATTAAGTTACTCGTTAAACGTTTTAAATTACGTACTACTTTTCATATCTTACGTAATGAACGATAGGTAAAGGGCTTGTATGAGACCCCAATGGGTTAAGTACGCCTTGCCACGATCCGAGGGTTATCCCTAGCTTCTAGGGGGTGCTTGAGGGTCATGACATTTGTCCTCGAAATACACTTACTTCCTTTTAGTCATTTTCAAGAGACAAGAAACTCAATACTAGTAGCACATAACCATACCACACCATAAACAATACACAATTATGAAGAACACCAATTTCACATACTTGTAGAGACTCAAAACACAACAAGAGGATAGAAACAACTCTATGACTCATTATGCAATAAGACTCACATTCTTAATTTCAAATAGCAAGAACTCCTTCTATATTCATTATCATCCTATACATCAATTATAAACACCATACAACCATTTACAACAAAAGAACATTTTAATCAAAGTTTGAAAAACTTCACAGTAAGCTGCCAGGCAACACAGTGAATTATACCAAAATTTCCAAAAATGCAACTTTTAGGCAATTGATGATAAAAGCATGACAATATGAAAGATAAAACCATATAAACTCAATTTACAATATAACTATAACTTCATGATATAAACAATGCAAGGAATCAATGAAATTCAATTCCAATAAGACTCCTAAACACAATGCAACAATGCAACATGCTACTATGACATTCTAACTCTCAAGCTTGAATTGAATAAAAGAGATGAGACAATCAATCAAAACTCTACTACTAACCATACTCCCCCACTTAGAAGGAACTCATAACAACTAAATGAGAGAATCTATAACTTACCAACATCATCATCCTCATCATCCGGCTTTGATCCCCTAGCCCGGAGTGCATAGAAGTGATTCCTCTTTGGAGCATCATCACCCGGAACACTTGGAGGAACTTGCTTACCTTCCTTTCCTCTAGCCGAAATAGTAGGACAATACCTCACTTTGTGTCCATCCTTACCACAACAAAAGCAATTTCCAGTACCCATTAGGAATTGCCCATAGTGCTTCTTCCCACAAGTAGTACAAGTAGGCTGGCCACCTTGAGAACCACTACCCTTCTCAAGTTTAACCTTAGGATCCCTAGGTTCATCTTGAATTGGAGCCTTCTTCTTGAACCTAGGTTGGTTTTGTTCACTTGTCCCACTCCTCTTCAAGTTTATAAAAATCCTACTAAGCTTTGGATTGAGCATACACCATTAGTCTAGACAAATTCATATCACCATGGAGCATGGTCGTACGACACTCTTCTTTCACAAGGTCGGCGATATCGGTCACAAACCTACTCATCTCATCCCTAGGGTTAGACACTAACGATGGAGCATACCTAGAAAACATAGTGAACTTCAATGAATACTCCTCACCACTCATATTGCCTTGCTTTAGATTGATAAACTCCTCAACCTTCACCTCCTTCCTCTCACGGGGAAAGTACTTTCCTAAGAAAGCCTCCTTAAACTCCTCCCACTCTATAGGACCCGACTCGACCGTCCTATTATCTTTCCATTGAGTGTACCACACTTGAGCAACCTTCCTCAATTGGTACGAAGCTAACTCCACCTTCTCCCTAGTCACCCCCATGGCACTCAACACCTTATACACACCATCTAGAAACTCTTGGGAATCCTCTCCAACCTTAGAGCCAAGAAAGATAGGAGGATTCATCCTCACAAAGTCTCTCCATCTAGAGGTCATAGTGCTGTCCATAGAATTCACCCTAGGATCAACACCCCTATTCACATGAGTAGTCATGGCTCGGGCTAAAGAAAGTAAAGCCTCTCTAATCTCCCCATTAGTCATTTCCGAGGGAACCACCGGAACCTCATTACCTTCACCTCCCATAGGGACTTGAACACCTTGAGCACCTTAAGGAACTTGCTAATCTTTCTAAACTTGAGGAGGAATCTCCTCATCCACCCTTCCCTCTTCCAACGTTCTAGCGTTCGTACTTCTTGTAGTCATCTTCCTAAAAACACAAAGAAAATCATTACAAAAAAAACTTATAACTTTTTACTCTATGGCACGACATAAGAGTAAAGAAAGAAGGGAAACTATATCGTCCTATAGCCTCTCGCCCATAGATGTGTCGCGACTCACACTGATGATCGAAACTCTACTAGACGAGGCTTTATGAGACTTTTTGATTCCTAATACAACTTTCATAACCTATGCTCTAATACCAACTTTGTCATATCCTTAGAGTACCAACTTTGCATAATGAGCTCTTAATGAAATGAGGTGTAAAGACCATGTTATGATTAGGAGAAGGATGTTTCTCCTATGAACATGACAAAAACCTATGTGTTTGATGCATTAAGGAGTGAGTGAATAAAGGTTTGCTTGCTTGTGTTCAAGTGCAATCCGTATGAAAGTTAGTGTTCCTTATAAGTTGGTTCATTGACTTATATGTGATAATATGTTGAATGTTGTGAGCTTCTATATGGCTCATTGAAGTCCTTGAAATGTTTGAAATGTTTTAAGTGTCATTAGAGGACGAATGTTCCCAAGTGGGGGATACTGTAAGGACCCTCAAAATTAATTAAGGTGCCTAGAGACTCACATGTGCCTAAAAAGGTTTAAAATAAGTTAGATAAGTTATTTACAGTATGTATACTTGATTCGAAGTCATTTGGAGGTCAAACGTCGAAGAACGTCAAAGACGTTTGAAAGTTGGCCTTGAGGTATGCATGTGTCTCTTGGTGTGCCTTGGCATGTTTTGTATGTTTTTTGGTGCTAAAATTGATAGTATAGGACACTAACATATATAATATTATATTTAGGGTCGAAATGTCCAGGTATGACTCCCCGAGGACCGCCTTAGGGGTCCTTGAGGAGGACCCAACCTTGGGCCAACAAGCTGCCCAAGGCAGCAACGTTTTGTTCATGAATGGAATGGGTTCGCGTCGCGGAATAGGGTGTCCTTGGTCCAAAATTTTGGTCCGCGTTACAGACACAACGCGGACTCAACTTTTCTATGAATAATTCCAAAAATCATGTGCTAACAGCTCTGCGTCGCGGACTTGCTCCCCGACGAAGATTTCAGAAATGAAAGTTAAGTTTGACATGTCTAAAAGTCCATACAAGTGTGGGGGTGTTTGGTAATATTGGGAGACGGTTATAAACAGTTTTTAAGACTTATTTAACCCCTTTCCCAAGTCAAAACCCCAACACCCAATAAGAAAATCAAAAATCCTAAAACTCTCTTCTTCTCTAAATTCTCTTAAACCTCCATTGGAGGGAAAACTGAAGTTCAAGCTAGGGGCTGGATTTTGATGGTTTCTTATTAAATTTCTCATGGGTCTTCAATCAATAAGGTATGGTGATACTTCATCCCTAGTTATCAATTCATCTAAGGAGTTCAATCAAGGATTTTCAAAAGTGATTCAAAGACCAAAAATTCCTAATTTTCAATCTAGCCATGGGTTCATTGTCAAATTGATTTCAAAAGCATTCTAATGATAAATTTATGATTAATCAATTATTTTAAGATGACTTTAAATCCAATTCTATGAAGAACCCATGATCTCCCTAATTTCTCAAATTATGATATATAATGTGGTTCTTTTGATCTTGATTAGATGATAATTGAATTATGTTTAGAATGTAATAAATTGCTTAGTTCTATATTACTTGATGTCAATGGATGATGAATTGTTGGGAATCGATCAATTATGATCAAAGCTTAGAGTATTGGTAAGATTGCCCTATTTTCCTCTATTTTGTATAGAATTGGTAGTTGAATTGGCCTTGTATGGCATTGTGTGGTATGGTCCACTTATGGTGGCGGTGTTTACTTTATTGTCATTCTATATGTGATGTGATCATGGCCTTGAAGGAAATTGTATCTTGAAAGTTTGGTTGTGATACTCACACAATGTGAAGTATTATGCCCTAGTCTTCAATGCTATTTCATGATCTAGGTTATATTGATGATGCTTTCTATATGTGAATGAAGATGTTAGGGTTATGTGTCTATACGTTTGACATGGTCGAGGTCTATTGATGATTGGTTACTCTTGTGTAGCACGACCCCTACGTATGAACCTCTACATTAATGTATGGTCTTAAGCATGATTAGGAGTCTTAGATTCAAGTAATGAAGATGTCTTGTCTCCTATGTTATAATGTTGTTGTGTGTGGTCGATAGTTCCTATTACTCTATATGTGAATTTTCTATCATTTAGGGGACTTGAATGTGTATTGTGACCTTTGTAAGGTGGCTGCCTCAATGTTAGGATTGTTGCCATTATGTGATCATGTTGTCCAATGTACACACACACCTCATGCATGCTTACAAGTAGTATAGGTTCATGGTGTCTAATGAAAGGGTATTCTCATATTCACTTGTGTCTACTACTATGCATGTAGAGTATATGTCCATGAAGTATGTTATGTATCCCTTAACTAGGATGACTTGATTGGTGTACTAGTATGACAAGGGTATGGGACCTTGTCTATGCATTGCACATGTGTGACTTGATAGGACAGTTCCTAGGTTTGTTATCTATGTACATGAATATGAATGCATGAGTATGTTAAGAATATGTATAGTGTATAAATGTGTTTATATGAAAGGATTGCTCATATAGTTACATATATACACTTATGCATGAATGAAATGAAGTATGAACATGTGTAGTCTAAGGGTGTTTATGTGAAAGGTTTGCTTACATATATGTATACACACACATGAAAACATGTCCATTATGCATGTATGATGATCTAGTCAATAGAGAGGCTCTTGAAAGGTTTTAGCAAGGGTATCCTAAACTAGATGGTGCTTGAATATGCTATATCCATGTGAAAGGTTTTCTCACATGATTTATGTTGATGAATTCTCATATATGACCTATGAGCTAATCATATGAGGGGTTAACTCTCCTAAAGCCTATGTTTTATAAAGTAATGATAATAAAGACTTTTCAATAAAGGGAACTTAGCTTAGCACCGAGTGAACTTGAAGTTGAGGGGTGTCCCTTCTCAATGTGGGAAGGTAGGTTCACCATAATTCTCACGAGGTGGATAACTACAATGTCCCATTTGGCATAAAGAGGGTTTCCATATACGCCTCCAAGTTTCATAAACTATGCTTGCCCCATAGGATCTAGCAAGTGATATAACCTAATATGCTAGCATGATGTTAATGTTCTACTTTAGCAAGGTAGAGAACCTTCCTTTGGTGTAAGGTTCTACAACTCCAAATTCCATGTTTAGCACCCATGGTCTTAGTGTAGGTTAATGACATAGTTTCCCTAAAGTGAATTGGACAATGAAAGTAAATTAAGGACCCTAGATAGGATAACCTAAGAGAAGTTGCTTAGTGTAGGTGAGGGTATGGGACTTTACCTATGCATTGCACAAGTAGCTCTTGAAGGGAGTTCTAGGAAGGTGTTCTAATACATATGACTATGTTTATGTTCCTTATACATGACATTGTAGTGTTCTATACTTTTTGGGATGATATGCGTCCTAATGAGTCTATATGATGTGGTCTTACCTTATATGCATAATGTTGGACTTATTGATTATATGATGAAGGTCTCTCTTGTTATGCATGTAGTTGACTAAAGTTGTCATGTTGATATACGAAATAAATGATTATGCTTGTGGTTTGTTTGTAGGTTTACTTAGTATGTGTGAGCTTATGGGCTTCACATGTACATTGCACTAGTAGGCTTAGATTGTGATTATGGGTAGAGTTCTTATGATGCATTTATGAAGTGAAGTCCAAGTGTGCTATTGTTGACTATTGCCTCCTAGGATGTCATTCGTAGTGTTGACCTGTATGTTATCTTTGAATGAGTCTTCTATGTGGTCCATAAAGTATGTTGGGTCAAATGTGAAGTATGAGTCTTATTATATGTTATGTTTCTATGAATGTGTATGTTGGAAGTAATGAAGGTTGTGTGAATGTTCACCTTGGTGGCCTTAAGGTGATGCTTGAGTTGGATGGTGGAATGGGACATTATTCATGCATTGCACCAAGTATCACTAGAGGGTTACTTGTATTGGTAAAGCTAATGTTATGAAATGCTAAATGTGCCCTAATTGTAATATGTATCTTTATATGATGTTGTGACTATTGTACATGTGTATATGATGTTTATGAGATATGTTATACTTATTGTACTAATGTTTCAAGAAGTTTTACTATAAGGCACGATGCATGGTTTCTCGCAAAATGTCCTCTTTAAATGTATGTTTTTGCATGGTTGTCATACTTAGTGCATTCTTGTACTAACACCATTCTTCTTCACCTTTTTACAGGAAGTGTAGGTTATGGATGCTTGAAGGATGTCTCTGTAATATCCTAAAACGAACTAAGGTGAACTAGAGCTTAGTGAATGTGTCATGAGTTAATTTTGTGTTAAAATTGTTTACAATGATGTTTTTAGGCAGTGTGTGAAGTTTGCTTATGTTGTAGGTCAAACGTTCAATAACGTCCATGATGTTCGGAAGATCTGCCTTAGAAAGTGCTTGTGTGTCTTCATGTATTTTAGTGAGTTTTATGTGTTATTTTTAATTGAAATTGATATGGGATGTTCCTAAGATATAGAAGACTATGTATAGGGGTTCAACGTTGGAGTAAGACTCCACCTAAGACCCACAAGGGGTTCTAGAAGAGGACCTAAGACTTGGCAACCAAACTGCCAAAACTGGGCAATCGACGCCCTAGCAGTCTACTGGCCGAAGTAAAGATGACGCCCCGTCATTTACGGGCGTAGGTCAAGACTTAACCTGGGAGATCAACCCTCCCCTTGCCATCTGCATACCCAAACGACGCACATGAAGCACGAGCCGTCGTTCAGTCGACGCCCCATTGCTTGGGTCCGTCGATGGATCCCTGCAAAAGCTATCACGTTTCACTGCTTTGGCTTGGGGTGTTCTGTAAATTCACCCCAAGTCTTTCATGAACCTAAGAGGATATTTTTAGGGTTTTTAAGGTATATTAAATTAGTTATAAGTCATAGACCTAGACAAGACCCCTCACTTCAAATATTCAAACTCTCTCTCTAAAGAAAGTCTCTCTCCCAAAACCCCATAGAAGCTTGGACTCAAGGAAGGGATTGGAGGGCTGTTGGTGGACGTGTTCTTCAGCAAAAATCATCGGGTTTCCTTCTCTTTGAGGTATGGTAGTCATCCTTGAACTCTCTTCCATTCAAGGAGTCATTTCTAAAAGATTTCAAAAAGGGTTTCCAAACTCTATCTTCTTTTATCTTTGACTCTAAGCATGGGTCTTCATATAAAAAGTTTTAATGATTCAAATGTGTTTTTATTAGTGTTAGTTCGTTATTTTAACCTCAAAACACTAATGAACCCATGCTTATGCATATTTCCAACTTCTAGCTTGAGAAATGGGTTAAATGAATACGATTGTGCAGTATTCGAGCTTTGGTTTCTTCATGTTGATATTGTGGTTTAGCTACTGCCCTAAGGGATATCTTATGATGAATTGTTGAGTAAATTATGAATAGGTGTTGAAAGCTTGGATGAATGGTAAGTTGGTCTTATTGTCTAACTCTTATTATGAAATGCTCTTGAGTGGTATGGTCCACCTTTGGTGGCGGTGTTTACTTGAATATATGAATATGAATCTACTTGTGTATTGTGAATAAGGCCATGAGGGCATATTATGTGAAGTATGATGTTAATTATGTGGTTCTTGTTTATGTGCTTTATGAAGCTTGTTATGTGAAGTATGTTAGAGATAATGTCTAAAGGAACTATATTGTCACGACCCGAAAGCACCCCCTAGAAGTTAGGGAAAACCTTCGAATCGTGACCGGGCGTACTTGACCCCTTTGGGGTCTCGTACAAGCCCTCTAACTAGCATTCATAACATAAAGCATGAAAAGTATTGCGGAATTAAAACTTTTCATGATAATAATAAATAAAGGAGTCTTTTCATAAATACTAGGAAATCTTATCGTCACAAGCCAACTTAAAGACACGACTTAGAATCTTAGGGACACGACCCTTTACAATATAGTAAATACATTTTTTTTAAGTCTTAATAAGGAAACTAAGAAACATAAAAACTATGTCCTCGAATATATGAGGACATACCCAAGTCTTGAGAGATAGAATTCCCAAGTTTCAACTTCGATCCTCCAAAGGCTTCCAACCTATACTCATAAGGTATAAAAAAAAGTATGGGGTTAGTACAACAATGTACTAAGTATGGCATATGCAAAAACATGCAAAAAGGGACATTTTAGTAAAGATAACTTTTTATGCAATTCAAATATAACCTTCATGAATCTAGAAGCAAACCCACATAAGAATCAACAATTTAACACTTTATGGCTATCTTACCAAACTTAAAGTAAACAAAAGGAACATTTCAATTAACTTTGCTAAACTTGCAATAAAATTGAATAAAGCATCATAGTGAACATTTTGAATTCTTACAATGAAGACCTTACAATGAATGGCACGGTCCAAGTCATATGAACCCTTTTTCTTTGAAGTTGCCCTAACCCAAGGTTATTCTAAGACTCCCTAAGGTGAGCCAAGAAGGGACTCTCATTACACCTCCCTTCAAAGCACACCAAAGCGACCCTTAAAACTACAAAATCTTAGGCTTACTTCGTTAGAAATCAAATCCATGCCCTTGGCTAACATATGCAAAACACTCATGGAAATATAGGTCATACCAAGTGCAATGTGAGAGTAGCATCCCATACTACCACTCCCACTTAGTACTCCTAATGGATTCCATTTACTCAAGTACTCCACAATAATCCTCCATAACACTACACCATAGTACTCATTCACACGGATTTCATGAAAGTACTCTTCTCCCATAGTAGGTATAGGTCACACCAAGTGCAATGTGAGAATAGCATCCCATACTACTACTCCCACTCAATGCTCCTACTTGGTAACTAATGTGGATTGAGCACTTCACGACATACATACACAATTTCAACAATACACAAGATAATTAGTTTCAAATCAACTCTTTTGTGGGAGTTAGCTTAACCGACAAAGACCATGAGAGCTAGACATGGAATCCCGATATTTACCCCTATCGGATGAGGGATCCTTACTTGCCTAGAGTAAGGTCATGCTTCTTAGCGTTTACATGGCTTTTTTTTTCCAATAGCTACACCTATGCGGGCACATAGTTAAGGGATAAGGAGATTGCTACTAAGTAACTCACTCTCTACTCACGAGGAGTACTTATCTCAAGAGGTACTTTGGATTACAACATCTCAACTAATGAAGTACAATCCACCTCCCCTTCATATCCTCTCGGTGCTAGGCATAACTCCACACAGATTTCTCAACATAAAAGTCTATCATAGGAAGCTCACTAGGAAATGGAGAGGTTGTTACTAGACACTACATCTCAACTCACGAAGTGTGTCCACCTCAAGATTTCCCCTTTTTGCTCAACTTGACATAATACAAATCTTAGAAGAGTGTGTGTGTACATGTGCACACCTTGCATATAAGCATCATTTCATTTTCATCAAGTTCTACTCATACTTTAACTTTGATTCATCAAGCTACACACTCTACATACTTCTCATAATCATATACTTCATTTAGACATAAACTAGGTCAAACATGCAATTCAAGCTACATCAAACACAACATAAGACCCATTTCCAATATATCTTCATTTCACATATTAGACCTTCAAGGTCACATACTCAAACCATACTAAGTAACATCAAGTTCATGAATTAGCACCGCCACCCATAAGGTGGACCATACCACTCAAATATCAATTCATAATAAGAACTATACAATGAGAGCAACTCATCGACAAATCAAACCATCATTACCCATAAGCAATTTATCAATATTTCACCATATGAAGGTCCTTAGGGCAGTAGCTACACCAACATGACATACACAAGAAGACCCAAGTTCATACCTTACTCAAATCATGCTCACATAACCCATTTTCATGCCAAAAGTTGAAGTATGCATATACAAGAGTTTCATGGAGTTTTAACATTAAAACCATCTATTCAAACCAAGATAAATACATTTAAACCATTAGAACTTAGTTACAAGAAGACCCATAATAGAAATCAAAGTTTAGAAGAAGTTGAGTTTAAAACCCCTTTTGAAAACCATTTTGGAAGTTGGCTTCTTGAATGGAAAGGTATTCAAGAATGGATACCATACCTTTATGAGAAAGAAACCCACGAATTTGAGGAAGAAACACGTCCAAAGCAGCCCTCCTTTCCTTCCTTAACCTCTAGCCTTCAATGGAGTCTTGGAGAGAGTTTCTTTAGAGAGAGAGATAAATTTAGAAGTGAGGGGGTCTTGTCTAGGTCTAGGGTTTAAAACTAACTTAATATAACCTAAAAACACCAAAATTATACACCTAGGGTCTTATAAGACTTGGGGTGTATTTACATAAAACACCCCAAGTTGGCAGCCTTAAGTCGTGTACTGGCAGGCCTCGTCAACGAGACCTCCTCGACGGACTGTCACGTTCACCACGGACCGTCATGGGGTCCCGTCGAGGAACACTTGGCTCCAACTAGAGCCTGTCCAAGTTCCCCTCTCTGTCACTAGCGACGCCCTGGATCGACGGATCGTCCTAAGTGAGACGGACCGTCGCCATGGTCGTCGTGAGCCACTGATGGGCAGACTTTGCCCAAGTCTTGGGCCCTTCATCTAGGGCCCCTTGTGGGTCCTAGGTTGGGTCGTGCCCGGATGTCAAACCCCTAAACTAAGTCGTCTAGGTCTAAGGAACATCCGACGCATGTTTCAAGTAAAACAAACACATAAAACTCATCCAAACTCGCCAAGACATACAAGTACATTCTAAGGCATACCATCCGAACGTCTTGGACGTTTTTGGTCGATTGAACTCCAAACTTAACCAAACCTTGCACACTGCCTAAGGACACCAAACTAACTCCGTTTAACTTAAAATTAACTCAAGAAACAACCATGAGGCTCTAGTTCACCTTAGTTCATTTTGGGGCGTTATATATATGATTGTGTGAAGTATGTTTATGTGTGAAATATGATGAATAAAGGTTTAAGCATGCTTAGAATTCAATGTTGATGAAATGGTGATTAGGTGAAAGGTGTGCTCACATTTACACTCACACAGTCACACTTGAATGAATGAATGAAGTTAGTATGCGATTAAGGGGAGTTCTGGGGTGAACACTCTTCGTGAGTTGAGATGAAGTGTTTAGTAGCAACCTCAATACCTTCCAAGATCTTTATAAGATAGGTAGGAGGATGGATTCCCTTCGTGAGTTGAGATGTGGTGTCCACTAGTTATCCTAACCTATGGTATAAAATGTTCAGAATATGTGGGGAGTTAGGCCTAGCACCGAGAGGATATAAAGAAGGGGTAGTTACACTTCGTGAGTTGAGATGTTGTTTCCAATGTACCTCTTGAGATGAGTACTCGTTGTTAGTAGAGAATAAGTTACTTAGTAGCAATCTCATTATACCTTAAGTATGTGCCCGCATAGGTGTAGCTATTGGAAAAGCCATGTAAAAGCTAAGAGAATGACCCTACCCTAGGCAAGTGGGGATCCCTCATCTGATAGGGTAGTATCGGAATTCCATGTCTAGCTCTCACGGTCTATTTTGGTTAAGCTAGCCCCCACAAAAGAATGAATTAACTAAGTCTCCTAAAAGAACGTACTACTTAGGGTAGGTGGTGGTATGGGATGCTATCTATCCATTGCAGTACGTAGACCTTCCGAAAGGGGAGTCTTGGTGTGTTTTATATGAAGTGTATGAACTAAGTCTCCTAAAAGAATGTACTACTTAGGGTAGGTGGTGGTATGGGAAGCTATCTATCCATTGCACTAAGTAGACCTTCCGAAAGGGGAGTCTTGGTGTTTTATATGAAGTATATGAATGAGTTATCATGTGTTGTAAATGAAGTTAGATGACTTAAGGTCTAATGTTAAAGAAGCAAGTTAAAGTTAAGTTTTATGTAATGAAGTTATGAATGACTAATGTAGAGTGCTTAATCCAAGGGAATCCTCAAGGATCACTAAGTGGGAGTTGTAGTATAGGATGCTACTCTCACATTGCAGTTAGTGTAACTTATAAGTCCTATTGGAGAAGGGTACTTACATGAAGTTCTTAATGTATGAATGTCCTTCAAATGTCTTGCCAAGAGTGTGGACTTGTTTTCCCGCGCGAGGTAAGCCAATGGTTGGTAGTCTTAAAGATCACTTTTGTGTGTATTGAAGGGGGTGTATGGGCGGTCCCTTCATGTCTTACCTTAGTGAGTCTTAGGATAACTTGGTTATGGAAACCTCAAAGGAAATGAGTTCACTATGCTTGGGATGAATTGTTCACTGTAATGTTTCACTGTTTCACTGTAAAGTTGTTTGATTTTACTGTAAAGTGATCTTTTTGGTTCTAAAAGTATGAGAGTTCTATTTTATGTGATTAATGATGATTATTATATTATTTTAACTCTAAAATTATGAAGGTTTTATTTATTCGGCAATAAAGCTTTTTTACTAAAATGTTCCTTTTTGTATGTTTTTGCATATGCCATACTTAGTACATTGTCTTGTACTAACCCCATACTTTTCTATACTTAATAAGTATAGGTTGGAGGCAAGTTGAAGACTAGAAGGCAAAGCTTGGGAATCGACTCTCTCAAGACTAAGTATGTCCTCATATATTCGAGGGCATAGTTCCATTTCTTAGATTCTAGCATTAAGACTTATTATGTATTTTCATTTGATGTAAAGGGTCGTGTCCCTAAGATATTAATGTTGTGTCTTTAAGTTGTCTTGTGACAACGAGATCACTCCTTAGCTTTTATGAAAGATGTTTCCTTTTTATTAATTTATTCGTGAAAAGTTTTAATTCTGCACTAGTTTTCATGTCTTATGTAATGAATGATAGCTAACGCTAGTACAAGATCTCTGAAAAGTCAAGTACGCAATTGTTCCGACCTAAGGGTTCTCCCTTCTTCTAGGTTTTTTTTTTGGGTCGTTACAGTCTCTAAGGTGAAGGGCTTAATATGTGTTTTCCAAGATCAAGGAAAGGGACCTTAAGTACAAGGATTTCCTATGTTATGTTTATTCAATGTCATATAATAGCTTAGTTGTTATTTTATGTTGTAAGGGTTGTGTTCCTAATATACTCTAATGATGTTGAGTCTAAAATGGCAAAGAGACTTAGAGTTTAACTATGTATTATGACTTATGTTTTATATACATAATGGAAGTGATGTTCTAGAATATGATGTGCTATGAAAGTTTTAAATTTTCCGCTAAATTTACCATGACAATGCGATGAATGATTACTATGGGCTTGTATAAGACCTTCGAGAGGTCAAGTATGTCATGTTACTTCTATGGGTGCTCCCCAGTTGTGACAGTTATGATGAAGCAAGGTTACTAGAGATGGTATTCACTTGTATTGATCATGGTTTACGATTGACGTTATTTAACTCTTATGCTTATGTTGATGTTAATGCAAGCTATCATATTTAGTACATGTTTGCGCTAAAGCATACTCTTACCTATATTTCTTATTCAAATGTAGGGCCTGGCGATCTCTACTCTCATCCCCGTGGTTAGGATCTTAGTAGAGACAAGACTTGAAGACTGGTGAGTCCTCATAGCATCCGATGATATAGCCGCTATTTCCTTTTGATCTTTTATATAATATTTTAAACATTGTTGTATGGGTTGTGTCCCGACATATTCATGTTTTAGATGATTTTGATGGTTTTAGACAAAATATAATAGACTTGTGCTTTTGTTATGAAATTTTGATGTAGTTAAAAATGTTTGAAATTTCCGCTCATTTCTATTATTTATGATATGAAATCTAATTGGCTTATGTGAGGTCTCTTGGGATCTCATGTGTCATGTTACATCCAGGGTGTATTCATGGGTCGTGACAGATTTGGTACAATTGCTGATATTATGTTATTTTAAATAGTGATATGTATTAAGGAATATACTTTGATGGTTGATCTGGTACAACAATTGGTGATTTTTTTGTTTTTAAGTATGATATGTTTTAGGAAAAAAGGTTCGAAATATATCCGAATTTTTTTATTTTTTTTTTTGTAAAAATTTTATTGTTATGTTGGTGAAAAGTCAAACTATTATTATATAGAAGTAACTTATGTACTTACATTGTATACTTAACTTCCTTTATATTTTCTCGATTATGTGCTATATTAAAAGGAACTAAATAGCACTCATTTAACCCTCTTAATTATATTCAATATGCAATTTTAAGAATTAAAAGGTCATTTCTTCAAATTTCATGTATAATTTAATGATTTTTATTTTTATTATCTCCACAACTTTTTATCATCCTAACCCCCTAAAGTAATTAATAGTTATGTTCATGACATTATTTACTATTTCATATTGCAATCCTATAAAAACAATAGAGACATGAATGAGTATATCACCTTTTAAGTTATTATGTATTCGGTGCTTATTATATTTATATTTTGGTTGACTTGAAGAAGAAGATAAAGTCTATTAAATTGTGATGTGATTATTTTATGGGAGTGGAGTCAACAAGAGCTCGAAAGATTGTTCATTGATTTCATATTTTTTTTTTCTTTTATTTTTAATGATTATGATCGCAAAAATGATGTCGCATTATTATCTTTTTTCCTATGTTCTTTCTATATTTCCTCTTTATTTTATATTTTATATGAGTTTCTGATTATCATAAATCTATTCCTTGTGTTGGTTCAAGATATCATATTATAATTTTGCTAAAAGTTCTCACTAATCGCTTACTTATAGAGAGATAGAGATGGGGAGAAAGAGATGGTAATACCTAGGTTAAAAAATTGTTATGTTATTATCTTTTTGACAAATTCACTAGTTTGTGCCTAATGACGAAGACAAATATATCAAAAAAAAGTGTAACAAAAGAAAAATATAACCATTTTCTAAGAATAGATGCACAAATATGACCCTTTTCAATTATTTTTTCTACAAAACTTGGTTTTTGTGTGGTTGATGATTAAAGACTAGTTCATGGAGGTTTTTGTAGTTCAAATTTTCCAAAGCTGTATAAAATGTATGAGTCGCGTGATAAAATCAACCTAAAACGCTGTGCTTAGCTTTCAGATAAAAAACGAATGGCCAGTATAATCTGTGGAGGAAATTAATAAAAGGCCTAAAGCTACTTCCAATGCTCATATCACTTTAAAGTATCCCATCTTGTACCTAACACACTTACTAGTCACAAAGGCAATCAAGCTGGGTATCAACACACTAACCAACAACTTTTGACTTGTGCATCACAAACAAAAATCAACATACAATCCTACATATCATAAAGTGCCTATTTCACGGCCTTTCAGCGCCGATTCAACTACTTTAACCTTCTTTGAATTTTCACTGTTCACGGCTGACAGCTTTTCAAGTGATGCTTTCAGCAGTGACATTTCATTTCTTGGACACGTACTTTTCTCCTCACTGATACTTGTCGCTCATCATTTGACTGGCTGGGCTGTAGAGAATGTGTGTATCTTTTCAACCTGGCATTTACTGCTTCAATATAAAAGCGTAGAGCATCCAACTCCACTCCCTTAAATCTGTCTGCATGACGTAAAAACATAATGTTCAGTTCCATACTCAAAGGTTAAAACCAGAACAAAAATACATACTTTTCCACCCAAGATTACACCGATTTCCTGTTTACACCGTAAAAGAACTAAGATTCCTTTTACTATCCTAATAAACAAAATTATTCTCAGGATGGGTATTACACGCCACTCATACAGTGAGACACTGTTTGACCATCATTACGGACCGTCCGCTCCATTTGTTTCAACATAGGAACACTCGCTTCCTTTCAGACCCCACCCACAAGAAAAAGAAATATACCGGTCCCAATCTGTCTGTACACCCTCAATTCAAGCAAAACATCCCATTCAGCCATTCAAAAAATCCATACAGCTCCTCACACGACCACCAATTTTTCAACTTTAACCACCACCACCACCACCACCCTTAATCCACCCACATCTCATACAAACTAAATGTTCTCTTCACTCACACAACTCAAATTTTCTCTATATACCCACCAATCAGGCATCAGCTCGACCCAAAAGAAAAAAGACATGACCCCCATAAATGCCGCCAAATATCTCTGACCCCAGCAACTCCACTAGACTGGTTTGAGGTGGGATTGTTGAGGTCTTGAAAGCAGTGCAGTGGTGGAGAACAAAGGGTGTTGCCAGTGGAGGCAGTGGTGGTTTTGATGGAGGTGGAGAAGGAGGAGGTGCTGGGAAAGAAAAAACACAAAAAAGGAGAAAGAAAAAAATCATAGAATAAAAATGATAGACTGTTGGATCATTTGAATTGATCTGGACAGTTGATTCTGCCTCACTTTATTTTTAAAATTTGAGTCTCTAAACATAATCAAAGAGTTGGAAACATACGTCTCCCATGTTTCCAAATCATTGGGTATTAGCCAGGGAATTTTCAACTTAAGGTGGGTCAAGGGAACCCCCACCCTGAAGCCCCTCGTAAGGTGTGTAAACAAGAAATTTGGTGGAACTATCAGAGACATTATGAATTAAGCCCGACAAATAACTCATTGGCCATTGTTAGGGCTTACAGTCCAGTATCCATTAGGGTTGGCTTATAGAGAATCCAGAAGAGGTGGTAGAAATAGCCTGTCGGCCAAATGTAAAAGACTAGACATATGTATGTGCATTATATCAGTTTTTACACCATGATGAGCTAGCGTTCACAACAAACCAAAATAAAACTACATTAAGCACTGGCATTCAATGAGCATATTACCAAGTTCAGACTTAAACTCTCGTTCAGCTTTAGATAGAGATGTCTTATGTGCTGCCGGCAGGTGTCTCAGGCTTTGCAAGCGCTCTTCTAGCTCACCGTGAAACAGAACTGCATGCTCAGCACAATCCTCAATCTTTTCCTGCTTCCTTTCAACTTCCAAAATCTTTTGTTGTGCTTTGCATAATCGAGAATACTGATCATCAATGATATTTTTTACATGAGGTGCATGATGTTGAAGCTCAAAGTACACCTGATAACAGAACAAAAGTACCATTAGTCATAACATGAAGAGACCACTCTACTGTCAAAAGAACTGATAAAAGAAAGAAAAATAAAGATTTTCTTTTGATTCTAACCCAAGTGAGAAATGAGAAGGAAGAGGGCATAGAACCAAAGGATTAAATTCCTCTTCTGTGCAAAGCAATGCACAGTTGAAATTTGAAATACATCCTCAGATAGTAGGGGAACTAACAACACCATCATTACAAGAAAACTGCTAAAAGTTTATATAAAAATGTCTTCCACTCAATCTTTTCTAATAAGTAAATTGCTTATTACGAAATGGAGGGGTGGGAGCTCCATTTACAAAGTATATAGAAATATTTAAGCAATATGCTCCACAGAAACAAAGTAGCATCCAACAGATGCATCTGATCATCTAAGTAAAGAACCCCATCTTGGCCACATTTCTATATTAAGTAACAATTTAACTTTAAAATATATATTTTACCCTAAATGAAATGATTTATAGCCACATAAATTTCTATCATTCATTTTAGATCACAAGTTTTAAAAGTCTTCCTTTCTTTCTTAAACTCTTTGCCGAGTCAAATTACCTCATATAAAATGGGACACAGGGAGTAAAAGAATCTTTCCACCAAAACTTTCACTAGCAGATAAAATAAGGCACACCCCTTGTCCCCTCCGAGAGGGAAATATGAAGACTTACAGATGATAAGACGATATCCAACAAAAAAAGAGAGAGCCCAATAGGAAAAAGTCACATCTCAAATCAGAACTATAGCGTACGTAACAGCAGAATGTTACCTTGTGGGCATATTCCACATAGTTTACATGAAAAAGCTTGAAATATTGATGAGGGTTGATCGGCCTTCAATTGAATCCGCAGAAACTGAGCGCAAATGAGGTGATGAAGGAGGCAAAAGAACTACCCTGGGCCCAGTTAGGAGCTCTTTGCTTATGATAGTAGAATATGTATCTTTTGGCACTTCTGCACCTATGAGTTTGTCAACCTTATCAATAATTGGGGGAAGAAGTGTATTCCAGGTCTCTATCTCAACCACTATACACTCATTAGAAGGGGTAAGACCCACAATCCATGAATCTCCAAAAGAATCTGATAGAGCCAAGAAACCAGAAAGTGGGCTGGCTGAGGATGCTTCTCCTTGGGAAGTGCTAAGAACAGGATGCACAGAGGGACTTCTCATCATGTCTTCTTTTGCCACGAGTCTGATTAGTGAAAGGCGAAAAGTGCAACACTACTGAATCAGTTCCTCCTTCATGAAGGCAATATATTCTTTCTGAAATAATGGGATCAACAAACATTGATAAAACAGAACCGCTTCTTCTGGGCAGAGCTAAATCCACAATAGCTAACCTCAGAAGAGGAGGTGGATGCCCCAACCATAAAGTATGATCTGGTGGCACATCAAGCTTCAAAATGGAGGTGTCACTTGATAATGACTCGCAAATCATTGCAAGGCCAACTATACTATCAGTTGAATCCAGACATACCCGAGGTGGACTACCAACCTTCCAGATAGGCTGCACTTCATCAGCTAAAGCATCTATCTGCAACTGCCCCCTACTCCAAGAAGTTACTACGATAGAATCTTTGCTAACTAAATCATAAAGAAAACTGACAGCACGCCCTTCATAAACGGAGGATGAACTAAGTCATCTTCAACACCATGGCTTACTTTACGTAAAGGTCCCTGCAAGTGAAGCCAGTGTTACAACATAAGGTGTTACATAGTTGGAAAGAGAATCAAGCAAGCTATCTCTTCTGGAAAACAGTTCCATTATATAACCAAAACATAAACCAGCACACAAAAGTGTTTTGTACTGACTGAAAATAACCTCGTTTCCTTCATAAAGAGAAACAAGAATAGCTGTGCAGCTTAACTTAGATGTCACCATGTAAAATTGCAATTTCACGTACACTTTTGCCACTTCAAGAAACAGAAAAAAGGAGAATACAGTGCTCATCTAATCAAAGCTTATAGTGGTATTTGTTTCAGCATAAAAAGGATAAGAAAGAAAACTGGAATGAGGCCCCTCTGCACACAAAAATGGAAGTTCAGCGGATTTCTATCAGAGGAGATGCATGGAAGAGAAAATAGAGTTATTTCTGTTGAAATAAGTCTCAATTGGTTTCGCCATGTTTTCCACCACAACTTATAGTCTAAAGTTTCTAAAACTTGTTCAAGTCTGGACTCCTTCGCCAATACACAAGTTTTTTTTTGAGAAGGTAACAGTCTTGTATTATATTCCAAGAAATCAAACCTGCCACAACTTGTTACAAGTAACTAAGACAGAATAAGAGTATCTCATCCAACAAGACAATGAGTTAGGCAAAAAATTCAATGCACTAGGTAATAAGGACAGACGGGAAAGACTTTTTACTGTATCTTTCTTCTTCCTAGTGCGATTCAGTCGGAATCCAATGCCAATATATTTGTCATCCGTGTATGTTCAATTGAAGGGTAGACAACTATTTTGTTCTCTTCTCCTACATGCATCAATATCAATAAATCTTCTGATTTTTAAAAATATTACTACTTGCAACATTTAATACTGCCATGTTACTATCATCGTTTATCCCAATTTTAGAAAGGGTGCAGGCACATAGAAGCCTTCTTCCTTCATATTCTGAAACTCAAATTAATGTTGGTTTCTGAAGAAGTTCAAGGTAAATGGTGCCGATGAAGCCCATCTAGTGACTGCTATATCTATCTAACATGCATGGTAAACACAACAATAATATTGAAAAAATTAGTTTTGATTGTGTTCATTAATTAGCACAACTTTAGGGAACTTTATTTTTCCTTTTCCTAGCATAATTATAGGAATAGAATATTTTCTTTTTTTGAATTTCACTTCTTTCCTTAATTAGTTAAGATTCATTTACGTAAAACCCTTCTCATACAACAATATGATATACTGAAATACAAAGAGGCCTTTTCTTCTTACTCAAATTCAACATGGTATCAGAGTCCTTGCTGCCTTTTGAGGTAAGTTTTTCTCCCTCCCAGCAAAAAACAAAAAACAAAAAAAGGGAGGGGGTGTCACCAATGACTACTCCCGAATGTTATAGAGATTACTTGCTTCTTGTTAATTTCATGCTTACCCATCAAGTTTCAGATTTTTCTGATAACCAGAGTTAGGTTCCATTAAAGCAGATCTGGTTTTCCGACGATACTGATCTATCCAATGGTTTTCTTTTGTTTTTCTTCTTCTGTGGGGGACACAAAGCAATAGATAATAATTCTCTTACAAAAACCAATGTTATGAAATTATATGGTGCGTATCGTGCTTAGTCAAGGTCTTGTTTGCTCTATATTAAATTTAGAAAATTGCTTTGGTTACATTAATGGAGAGCAGAACCAACCGATAATGGTTTATGGGATTCCGATAATTCACTTGTTATCAGCACTATGCACCTACAAATCTCTAAGCAATATTCATTTGGACAGGGAGTTATAGATTTTTAGGAAATTCCGGTATATGAAAAATGGGTGGTAATGTAATATCAGCCTATTAGGTGTACAGACAATCGAATCTGTTCCAAAGGCAGTGGTTAGAAAGCCATTAGCTATTCCGACATAAATCCCTTTGGGACTAAAAGAGTAGTTTTGTAAGACTTTAGAAGAGCCTGTCATGTGTCAATAAGCACCAAACTCAACGATTGAAGAACCGAGGTGAGCAGTACAGGGAACTAGTTACATATATTAGATGTGGCACACTTTCGAATACTATGCACCCCCCAATCTCTAAGGAATTTATGCCGTACACTTTTGATACTTGCTTTCAGTCATTTCATAAGATGATGATTTGTACTTAATTTGAGGCTAAGATAAAAATCTTGCAAACTGGCAATGGCATAGAATACATGGAAAAAGATTTGGTGCTTATTTAGAGTTTAATGGGATAATCCATCAAACTTTGTCCCTACGCTAGTGCACAAAATATGACTGAGGAAAATTAGGCATGTGTTAGAAGTGACAAGATCTCTTATGTTTACCATGACTCTACCAAAAAACCTACTAGGGGATGTCCTTCTAGTTGTTGCCTATTTTATCAACTGAATGCAATTTAATACCCTCAGGGGTCGTTCGGTAGGAAGTATTAAGAGAAATAGTCTACGTATTATGTATGGTATTACTTAGTACTAAGTTTGGTAGGCATTGTGGGCCCATGTATAACTAATCCATGCACCCTACATGGTATTATAGGATGTATTACTAATACCTTTCATTTGGTGGTATTAGTTGTCACACCTCAAAACCCATTAAGAAGGACAGGCACTCGATGCCCTAAAGGCTCGAGAGAAACAACCTGTAACCTGTTCTTACTATGCATATAACTATAACAAATGTGACAAGTTCACCTAGGACACAGCGATGCAACCAACATAAGTAGATCCAAAAGTTATATACAAGACTTGGTCGTTGAGGCGACAACTCTTTATGACACAACTGAACCATGTACATACGTCTACAAAGCCTCTAAAAGATAGAAGACTAGAGTAGGTCGGGACAGACCCCGCCTTACCCTTAACTACGATACAATACCAAAATAAATTTTACCAAGGACTCAATAAATCTCCGAATCAACTTGGAGCTCACCAAAAGTAGCAGAGTGTCGTGTGCTCCTACAGAGGAGGTCCACTAGCTGGAGTACCTGTGCCAGCAGCATGAAATGCAGCGTCCCCAATAAGGGATGTCAGTATGAAAAATGTATTGAATATGTAAGGCAATAGCATATGTAATACGAGAGCTCAAATGAAATCAAGTAGAAACATATGAGTGCATAGATTAGGAGAGAAGATCACCTTTGCTTACTCTTGTGGGATCAAGTAAGTTACGTTCTTTTCTTTACTTTTCTGTATGTTATAATCTTTGTTGGGTATGTGATACAAGTGACCAGCTGATCAGTGGTAGAAGAGGATGACCCATGCTAGGCGTATTAACCCTTGGGATGCGGTCCTTATAATTACACAACTTGGGATCGGCCCATGTTAGGCTTTCGCCCCTGAGCTGCCACCCTTCTATACCAATAGGGATCGGCCCATGCTAGGCTTTCGCCCCTGAGCTGCCACCCTTAATTATATAGATTTCTTCACTTAGATTCTTTAATCTTTGAGATTGTTGTTTATCAGTTCATAACTCTTTTGAGATGTTATTTTGGTGGTCATAATCATTTTGGAGATATGGAAGTACGGACCAGTAATAAAAGACATAAAAATAATACTTCAAGGAAATAACAATGAAATAAGGAGATATGTAACATCAACACATTACTTTAAGAGATTAATGACACAATTGACTTCAAACATTAAAGAGGAGGATTCACAGACTTGCTTTCGCAATTACCATTTCTATACCAGCACATGGGGGATAATTACACAAGTATAAAACAGTGAACAGATAATGAAGTAGTTCTATGAACTACTGAGAGGGGGAAATATTGTAAGCTATTTGGAGATAGTACGCTGCCACTATATTTCCTTTTTTAGGAATAGAACTTATGATACACTTCATTGATATTAATTGCAGGTGTCAGATTTCATGCCAAAGGGATATAGAATCGAATGGCCTTACATACCTTATCCTCGGACTGATATACTATCACGATTCAACCTCCCTTTTTTTGTTTTAATCTACAATTTAAGTCATGGTAAACTAAAATTAGCAGCTATCACACCGTGAGACTTGTAAAACAGTAGCTAACCTTGACTGATAATGAGCCCATACAGCCCTTAACATAATGTCTATCACCACACCTTCATTCTCTGTCCATCACATACATTATACATCCTTTTCCCAAGATTAACCAAGTTGTGCCAACAGTAATATACATAGAACAGCCCCAAATATTCTTTATCATACAACCAAGTATTGAACTCACCACCCCCTTGAGTTCTTCATGAAAGCACACCACTAATTCCTCACTCAAACTCATACATAAGGAAGACAAAAATGGAGCAGTCACCTTACCTCAATGTCTGCAATTTCTCCTTATAACTTGAATTCTTTTAGAACTTCAGCTTCCCTTCTCACTTGAACCAAAGAAGAAAGGTATTTTAATAACTAAGGAAGTGAGCAGTAGCTGCTAGAAATATTCTGACTTGGTAGTTATATTAGAGCATGAATAACATGTTTTCGTAATCATCCATGGGAGAATTAAGCTAAATCCATGAATTTTCACTTACCTTGGTTTGCAGGTATGAGGGTTTCTTCAAAAACCCTAGAAAACTTTAAGGCTGCTGGTTTAATCCTTAAGAGAAAAGAGAGAGAGAGAGAGCTGGAGTTAAATTTTATTTTTATGTGTTAAAATGGGTGAAGAATATCTGCTCATATTGGATATGTATAGAGCTTTATTGACCACAAAAATATCCTCTAGAACCTCTTTTTTTTTGGGTCCATTTACAGCCACTAATTGGTCAAGTAGGTGATGCACCTGCTTGTGCACATCAAGCAGCTCAAAAGGTCAAACTAGGTGATGCACCTAGTTGCTGGCAGATTTGGCTGCTGGGATTTCTTTCAAATTTTATTTTCATTTAATAGATTTGGGCTTCAAGTGACAGCCCTAATATATAAGCCTAAATCTGGTCCATCAAACTTGGCCTTTTAACTATATTATAGCTTAAGTAGGTGATGCAGCTGCTAGCTTAAATTAAGCCAAGCAAGCAGCCCAATTATTTTATTTCAATTTCTGAATGTTAATCCCTTGTTCTTCAACTTAGCACTTAACTTTTAACTTTAAGCTCAATTACCACCTTACTATATCTACTTAAATACTTCCCGTCAGAGTTACTTGCAATACACATGCTGAAATGTGCAAGGCGTTACATCACCTTCCGAGCTAGTTTAAACCAACACTAACCATATAAGAAACATGATCCCTCACCTACACTATAAGTCTATGTCAAGTATAGCATATACATAATACAGGCCATCACATCCTTCCCCCATTAAAACATTCGTCCTCGAATGTTAGCAATGTTGTCCAGCCCAAACAAGTTCAAGCCTAAGTTAGTACTACTATCAATCACATTGAACATATAAACTTATACTTACTTGTCAACGCCTCCACTAACATTTTGATCTTTCTCACCAGTCTGGAAGAGGTGAGGATACTTCAATTTCATTGCTTCTTCCGCTTCCCATGTAACTTCTTCTACTTGTTGGTTTCTCTATAGTACTTTTACAGAAGCTACTTCTTTATTTCTTAACTTCCTAACTTGTCGAGCCAGAATAGCAATGGGTACTTCTTTATAAGTGAGATCTCCCGTAACCTGTACATCTTCAGTAGGAGTAATACGAGATGGGTCAGCTATGCATTTTCATAGCATTGAGACATGAAACACCGGATGAACTGATGAAAGCTCTTGTGGTAGTTCTAACTCATAGGCTACTTGGCCGAATTTTCGGATAATCTTATATGGCCCTATATAGCGTGTACTCAGCTTTCCCTTTTTACCAAACCTCATTACCCCTTTCATCGGAGACACCTTCAAGAACACCCAATCCCCTATAGAAAATTCTAGTCCTCTCCGTCTAATATCTGCATATGATTTATGTCGACTTTGAGCTGTTTCTAGCCGCTGCTGTATCACTTTGACTTTTTCCATAGCTTGATAAACAAGATCTGGCCCAAATAAGGCAGTTTCACCTGTTTCGAACCAGCCAATTGGTGATCTAAACTTTCGACCATATAAAGCTTCATAAGGTTCCATTTTAATGCTCGAATGGTAGCTATTGTTATAAGAAAATTCAATAAGTGGTAGGTGATCATCCCATCTACCCTTGAAATCTAATATACATGCTCGCAGCATATATCCTCAAGTGTCTGAATTGTACGTTCCGCTTGACCATCCATTTGAGGATGAAAGGTTGTACTTAAATTCACTTGAGTTCCCAAACTCTTTTGAAACGACTTCCAAAAATTTGCAGTGAATTGAGCTCCTCTATCAGATATTATAGAGATTGGCACTCCATGTGGTCAAACTATCTCTTGAATATACAACCTCGCATACTCTTCAGTTGTATAAGTAGTCTTCACCGACAAGAACTGTGCTGCTTTGGTATGTCTGTCAACTATTACCCATATGGAGTCAAACTTCCGGAATGAGCGAGGCAAACCAGTAACAAAATCCATGTTGATCATGTCCCATTTCCAAATTGGAAGTTCTATACGCTGCATGTAACCTCCGGGCTTTTGGTGTTCTACTTTTACCTGTTGACAATTTGGACACTTAGCCACGAATTCTGCAATGTTTTTCTTCATGTCCCCCTACCAATACATTTCTTTCAAGTCATGACACATTTTAGTTGACTCCGGATGAACAGAGTATCCTGAATCATGTGCTTCCATCATGATCCTCTTTCTTAGTTCATCTATATTAGGTACACACAATCTGTTTTGACATCAAAGTACTCCGTCTTTATTAAGCTCAAATGCCTTTGTCTTACCATGTAGTACATTCTCTTTAAGTTGTAAAAGAAATGGATCAGTGTACTGCTTCTCTTTCACTTCCACTACTAATGAGGATTCTGCCGCATTTTGCACAATAACCCCTTCGTCTTGAGATTCAAGAAGGCGAACGCCCAAGTTCGCTAGTTGGGACAGATCCGTAGTCATTCCTTGTCTTTCCACATACTTCCCATAAGTGCTTGATATTATTTTACGGCTTAAAGCATCAACTACTACATTAGTTTTATCGGGATGATATAAGATGTCAATGTCATAATCTTTTAATAGATCCATCCACCTTCGCTGCCTCAGATTTAAGTCCTTCTGCTTAAAGATATATTGCAAGCTTTTGTGATCAGTGTATATGTCAACATGAACTCCATACAAGTAGTGGCGCCATATCTTCAAAGCAAACACAACTGCTGCTAGCTCTAGATCATGGGTTGGATAATTTTTCTCATGTGGCCGCAACTGCCTTGAGCCATAAGCTATAACTTTACCATGCTGCATCAATACACAACCTAATCCCACTCCCGAAGCATCACAGTACACTACATAGCCTTCTGTACCTTCTGGAAGTACCAACGTAGGTGTAGAAGTTAATTTACTCTTCAGCTCTTGGAAGCTTCTTTCACACTCATCGCTCCACTGAAACTTGATTTCTTTGTGTGTTAGCTTTGTTAAGGGTGCAGCCATGGAAGAGAATCCTTCAACAAACCTTCTGTAATAACCTACCAATCCAAGAAAACTATGGATCTCTGTAGGCATTGTAGGTCTTGGCCAGTTTTTCACGGCTTCTATTTTCTGGTTATCAACCCTTATTCCTTCCTTGGATATGATATGACCTAGGAATGCCACAGATTTCAACCAGAACTCACATTTAGAGAACTTTGCATACAATTTACGATCACGAAGAATTTGTAAAACCTACCGCAAGTGATTAGCATGATCCTCTTCCGATCTTGAATACACCAAAATGTCATCTATGAACACTATCACAAACACATGTAAAAATGGCTTGAACACCCTATTCATCAAATCCATAAAAGCTGCTGGTGCATTTGTTAGCCCAAATGACATGACTAAGAACTCAAAATGACCATACCGTGTTCAAAAAGTTGTCTTGGGTATATATTTGTCCTTGACCCTCACTTGGTGATAACCTGACCTCATGTCGATCTTTGAAAAACACCTAGCACCTTGTAATTGATCAAATAAATCATCAATTCTAGGGAGGGGATATTTGTTCTTAATCTTTACCTTATTCAACTGCCGGTAGTCGATACACATTCTTAACGAGCCATCTTTTTTGCGTACAAATAAAACTGGTGCTCCCCATAGGGACATACTAGGCCTTATGAATCCTTTTTCTAATAAGTCCTTTAATTGCTCCTTCAACTCTCGTAATTTTGCCGGAGCCATTCTATACGGAGGAATTGAGATAAGTTGAGTATCTGGAAGCACATTAATACTCAATTCTACTTCTCGTTCTGGAGGCAAACCTGGAAGATCTTCAGGAAACACATCTGGAAATTCATTTACCACCAGAATGGATTGAAGGGTTGGTGGCTCCGCATTTACATTTTCCACTCTAACCAGATGGCATATGTATCCTTTGGAAATCATCTTCTTTGCCTTAAGATAAGAAATAAATTTACCTCTTGGCGCCCCAATATTACCTTTCCATTCGAGGACTACCTCTTTTGGGAACGAGAAATGCACTATCTTAGTTCGGCAATCTACCGTGGCATAACAAGAAGCTAACCAATCCATACCCATTATAACATCAAAATCTACCATGTCGCTCAACAAGGTCAGCAAATGTATCGCGATCACAAACAGTTACAATGCAATTACGATAAACTCTTCTAGCTATAAAAGACTCACCAATCGGTGTAGACACTTCAAATGGCTTCGCTAATAATTCTGGTATTCTTTTGAACTTTCCAGCAATCAATGGTGTAACATATGATAGTGTAGACCCTGGATTAATTAATGCATATACAATATGTGAAAAGATGGACAATGTACATGTAACCACATCCGGCGAGGCTTCTGAATTTTATCGATCCCCTAGTGCATATGTACGATTCTGACCTCCACTAGAACTAGCTGCTCCCCTAGCTCCTCTACCACGACCTGTAGGCATATGTAGTCCCCTACCTAAAGAAGGGGTTGATGAGGTCGACGCAACAACTGATCTAGTTGGTTGTGCAACGCCACCCACTCCCCTATGAGGGCAGTTTCTCATCATATGTCCTGGTGTGCCACACCAAAAACAAACATCCATCCCAAACCTGCATGCACCTGGATGATTCCTCCCACACTGTTTACAAGGCTGTCGTGGAGGCCTTGATTGGCTCGTACTTCCCTGCTCTTGATGACTCGCTATTTGTGAGCCTTGGATTTCACTTCTTTGCCCAAACTAATTGCCCCTAAACCCTTGGAACCGTGGTGGAGCACTAGGTGTAGAGTAGAAAGATGACGGCCTAGGTGGTCTGTTAGAGAACCGAGGCCTAAACTCACCTTGGGATGGTGTAAACTGCCCCATGGATCTGGCCCTCTTAGAATGCCCTGTTTCCAACTCTTGTGTCCTTCTTCTTTGCCTTTGATCCTCCAACTTTTGCGCAAAAGCCTGTATCCTTGCTATATCCATATCTTTATTCAACGAAGCAATTGTACAGTCTCTAACCAGATATGAATCTAATCTATCCACAAATCGATGAACTCTATCCTCCATAGTAGTTACTACATTAGGAACATACCTGGCCAAGGAATTAAATTTTAGACTATACTTTCTCACACTCATATTTCCTTGGTGGAGATTTAAGAACTGATCCGCACGGGCCTCTCGGATCTCCAATGGAAGATAATGATAAAGGAATGCCTTTCTGAACTCTTTCCACGTAGCTGAAGGTGCATTTGTTCCCCTAGATTGCTTCCAAGCTTCATACCACAATATAGCCACACCCTTTTAATCTGTATGCAGCTAGCTCAAGTGCTTCTTTACCACTTACATGCATAATATCCAAAGTGCGTTTGATTTGATCTATAAAGTCTTGAGAATCTTCATTAGGATTTGTACCGGTAAATGATGGAGGGTCCAAGTTAAGAAAATCACGTATCCATGTTCTAGCTGATCTATCTACACCACTAGTACCTGCAACTGGACCTTCTTACCTTTGGCCATGACCAGCAACTATACGAGTCAATAATTGGACTGCATTTCTCAAATCTTGCTCGGTAGCATTGATAGGGGGTTCCTGAGGTTCATCTTCCCTCCTTAGTTCTTCAGGAGATGGAGGCGTCGGGGAAGTCTGCGATAGAGACTCATCTTGAGCCCCACTTTGAACAGCTTGACTTGGTGGTGGTTGGCTGGTCCCTTCTTGGGCAGCCATATCTACTCGTTTACCAGTACTTTTACTCCTTCTCATAACCAACATCTTTGCTTTAATAAAACAATTGAGAAATTAGATATGATTCACCTACAACACTGGTTCTATCGCATGATCTAAGAAATTAAAGAAATGAGACAACTCCTACTTGTACCGTAGCCTCCTGTTTATAGATGTGGTGCACAACACATCCATAAGCAAGACTCTACACAGACACGGCTTTGTAGACTCCCTAGGATGACCTCCTCTAATACAACTTTTTGTCACGCCTTAAAACCCATTAATACGGACAGACACTCGATGCCCTAAAGGCTCGAGAGAAGCACCGTGTAACCTGTTCTTACTATGCATATAACTATAACAATTGTGACAAGTTCACCTAGGACGCAGCGATGCAACCAACATAAGTAGATCCAAAAGTTATATACAAGACTTGGTCGTTGAGGCCATAACTCCTTATGACACACTGAACCATGTACCTACGTCTACAAAGCGTCTATAAGATAGAATACTAGAGTAGGTCGGGACAGACCCCGCCTTACCCTTAACTACGATACAATACCAAAATGAATTTTACCAAGGACTCAATAAAGCTCCGAATCAACTTGGAGCGCACCAAAAGTAGCGGAGTGTCGTGTGCTCCTACAAAGGAGGTCTACTAGCTGGAGTACCTGTGCCTACAGCATGAAATGTAGCGTATCCAATAAGGGATGTCAGTATGAAAATATACTGAATATGTAAGGCTAGCATATGTAATACGAGAGCTCAGATGAAATCAAGTAGCTTATGAGTGCATAGATTAGGAGAGAAGACCACCTTTGCTTACTCTTGTGGAATCAAGTAAGCTAGATTCTTTTCTTTACCTTCTTTGTATGTTATAATCTTTGTTGGGCATGTGATACAAGTGACCAGCTGATCAGTGGTAGAAGAGGATGACCCATGCTAGGCGTATTAACCCCTGAGCTGCCACCCTTAATTATATAGATTTCTTCACTTAGATTCTTTAATCTTTGAGATTGTTGTTAATCAGTTCATAACACTTTTGGGATGTTGATTTGGTGATCATAATCATCTTGGAGATATGAAAATACGGAACAGTAGTGGAATACATGAAAATAATACTTTGAGGCAGTAACAATGACATAAGGAGCTATGAAACATCAACACCTTACTTTAAGACCTTAATGGCACAATTGACTTCAATTGGCTTAGGAGAAGGATTCATCAAACTTTCTTTTGCAAATACCATTTCTATAACAGCACAAGGGGAATTTACACAAGTATAGAGTAGTGAACATATAATGAAGTAGTTCCATGTGCTTAGAATGGGGAAAGAAATATTGTTAGCTATTTGGAGATAGTACGCTGCCAATATGCTTCCTTTTCTAGAAATAGAACTTATGGGAATCACTTCATTGATATTAATTGCAGATGGCAGATTTCATGCCAAAAGGATATAAAATCGAATAGCCTTACATACCTTATTTTTCTGACCAATACCACTATCACGATTCAGCCTTCCTTATTGGGTGCTAATCTACAACATAAGTCATGATTAAGCTAACATCAGCAGCTAATCACAATAAGGTCCTCCAAATCAGTAGCTAAAATATTTGATGGAAATCAGGCCCAAACAACCCTTACATAAATGGTGAACCACCACACCCTTCCTCTACACATTAATACAACTTCATACATCATCTCCCAAGCTACCCAAACAGCCCTCAACAACAATATTCATAAGGCAGCCACTATCAATCTCAAATCTTTCAGCATAATAGGAGAATATTGACTCAAAGATTTATCACAATCCATGAATTCTTGATAAACATATACAAAATTCTCCACTCCAAACATTATCAAAGAGAGGAAAACAAATGGGTTGAAGTCTTACCTTAATTCTGGAAATTTATCCTCTAAACTTGTACTTCAAGAATTCAAACTCTTCTTCAAACTCTTACTTGAAAAATTAGACAGCACTCAAGAACTCTAAGGTGTCTTAGGGATGCTAATTGAAGCCAAGAGAGACCAAGAAAGAACTTAGGAAATCTGAAACTTTTGCAAGTTCAAAATGGAGAATAAGACTTGATCCTTATCCTTTGAAAAAAGAGGTGTTATGGCCGACACTCTTGACCAATTTTGGGCCATATAATGTCAAGTAGGTGCCCCACCTGCTTGTCCTTTTAACTTGGGCCTTTTTGGACTTAATATTATTGGACCTTGGCTGTCCATTTTCCCTTTGTTCTTTTATTCCACTTGGGACAGATTAATGCAAGTAGGTGGTACACACTTGGCCCAATAACATGGTAAAACAAATCTTAGGAGGTCATGCACTTACCTAGTTTCACTTGGGCTTTATCCATAATGGGCCAATTGGCAGATTTGGCTGCTGGGCCTTCTTTCATTCACAATTTTCTTTAATAGGTTTGGGCTTCAAATGAGCCCCTAAATATAAGCCTAAATCTGGTCAATCAAACTTGGGCCCTTTAACTATAATATAGATCAAGTAGGTGATGCAGCTGCTAGCTCAATTACCATCTTACTATAATTACTTAAATACTTTCCATCGAAGTTAACTTGCAATACATATGCTAAAACGTGCAAGGCATTACATCACCTTCCAAGCTAGTTTAAACCAACACTAATCACATAAGAAACATGATCCCTCACCTACACTATAAGTCTATGTCAAGTATAACATGAATAGAACTACCACATACAAAAATACAGGCCATTACACATATTTAGAAACCAAACGTCACATTTAGAACACATTACGAGTCATATCTAATTCATGTCAATTTACAGTGACATTACAGTAACATTACAGTGAGCTATGTTGCATAAAATTTCAAATAGATTGACATTCTCCTCCAAAGGGTTATCATAATACTTACTTAAGTAATTCAAGAAGAGACAACTCATACACACTTTCCAAGCTCAAATAAATAATCCTTAAGACTACCTAAGTTTATATTAAGTCTATTTCATCAATTAAATTTCCTATCTAGAGTTACTCTTAAGACTTCCCTAAGTAAAACATCAAAGAACATTCATATACCCCATCCACACCATAACTAGGCAATCCTTAGAGCTACTCTAGATAAGCACTTATTCATTAATATACACTTAGTTCAAGTCATTATCTTCATTAGTCCATTTAAGAGACATTCAACAATTAAGGACATACACGTAATGGTCTTGGAGACGACCTAGGGACTCACACACTAACATCTTCCAAGCCTAATCGTGCAATGTCTAGATAGCGTCCCATTGAACTACCTAAGGTTCACAGAACTTATCCAACACTAGCATGTATCCCATATAAAGAGAATAGGCAATAACCGAAATAGACCATACTAGCTATGCATGGAATATTGAGTAATGAATCCCTACACTGATGGAGGGTTGTTCAACTTGCAAATGGTAGAACGAGGACACATCCCATGTAGGCACATGGTTAAGGAATATCGAGGGTTTATTTGTTCTCTAAGTTCATCTTAGTCAGAGAAACTTCCCAAGCATACTCACTTTGTGATAGACTTTTTTCTCATAAAGTATTTTCAATAATGGAGCATATAAGGAGGTTCCATATCTAGTTCTTAACCCAATCACATTACACCTTACAAAATATGGTCCACTAAGGCTACATACAATGGTTAAGAAGATAGCTCAATGCCTTTAATAAGGATTATTTCATGCCGTTCCATCCAATTAACCCTAAATCCACCATTCACACAACAAGGATACCATTACGGCTTTCAACATCAAGAATATCATAACCTTCCAACTAGGTTGAATGTTCCACATAATTGACCTTCTTAAGTATGCTCAAGGTCACATGTCAATCACACATACAAGACTAAGGAGCTTTAGCATACTAAGTAAATGATCCATAATCACATTCTATATGTTTCAAGTAAGGGACACAAGTCTACCAAAACAAGATACACCAACACGTCACCTTATCACATATAACTTAACTTCAAAGCAACACACAGGGAAACCCAAGTCAACTATAGGTACTCATATTAACTACTATGGAATAAACAATATAAACCTTCACAAGTCTCATATAATTAAACAAGAAGCATCATCCATCAATCATAAAGCAATACACCTAACAACTTCACTATAACCTACTAGATAGATATATAATCAACTAGGAGAATTTATGCTTTGACTTCACATATACACGTAAGTCATCAAAACTTCACAATGATCACAAAGTCAAGTAGTACATGCTAATGACACAATTCATAAAGTAATGTTGATGAGACCACATTATTCACAAGAATAGCACATAAGCACCCACACCATAAGTGGACAATACCAAACATCATCATAATCTAAGACTCATACTACACAATTTAGAGACAGTTAGGTCTACATACCACCAATCCAATCTCACAACTCCAATCCATAGAATTCAACTAACTCAATATACAAAGGATCTTACCAATAGCCATAGTCACCAATTCAATCCAATAATTACAATAGACAATGAATCCAAGATAGTAAAACATAAATTTATCAAATTTTGACACCCTACTTACAATTCTAGCATGATTCTTTCATAATTCAATATCCCTAATCAAACTACACAAGAATTCAATAGCATTGAGACATACTAAAATCACCCAAAAATTAGTCAAAAATAGGGTTTCATGAATTGCAAGGGTTCACATAGTTTTTAGTATAAAACAATCAAATTAACATCAATTCAATCAATATACAATGATTCAGAACGTTTTATGCAAGAACCCATTGCTAGATTACAAGTTAGAAGTTCAACTTTTGAGAAAGCTTTAGAAAATTACTTTGAAGGTTGGATCCTTGAAGAAAAGAGATTCAAGGATGAAGTCAATACCTTAATAGATGATATACCACGAATTTTATGAAGAATCACCAAAGAATATTCAATCCAAGCGCTATTTTGAGTTTTTGCTCCACTGGAGTTCTAAAGAGTTTCTTAGAGATTTGTGGATTTGATTTTTAAAAGTCAATTTATCTAAGTGTTTAAGACTTATAAATCCACTTGAAGTACCCAAAACACCCCTAGGAAACCGCCCAATTGAGTTTTAGAATGCGAGGGGGTTTACCTAAATACCCCTAGAATTGGCCGAGACACTGCAGGAAATTGCAGGCCCATCGACGGCCACTCCATCTACGCCGCGTAGACCAACAAACGGACCGTCCTACTGGTCCCTGGTTTGGGTCAGAGGATGGAAAAATGGGAGAACATGCTCCCCAGCCTAAGTGCCCACCTACGGTGCGTCGCCCTGCCTACTTGGCGCCGATTGCCAACAGTAGGTAGGACTAGTTTTGGCAACCAAGATGGGGCATCCTCAAGGATCCCTTGGTTGGTCCTTGGGGACTTTTTCTAGACGTTGCAAACCCTAATATAGTCACTACACATGTTTAGCACCTCTCACATAAATTTCATCGAAAACAAAAACGTAAATGTTGACGAAACACACTAAGACACACATGGATGTTTCAAGGCAAACCTTTCGAACGTCATGGATGTTTGACCTCAAAACATCAGGAAACTTTAAACACTGCTTCATAACACCATTTAAAACCATTTTAGGACCTTAGAACCTTATTACACAAGAGTTAGGCTGTAGTTTCTCCTAAGTGGTTTTAGAGGTGTTACATTCTCCCCCACTTGGACAACATTCATCCTCGAATGACACTTGCTTCATTGTAGGCACTTTGAAGAGACAAGAAACTCAAGAATATCAGAACATAACAATACAACACCGTACACAATACTCAACTTAGGAGGAACAAAAATTTCACATTCTCAAGAGACTCAAAACACAACAAGAGGATAGAAACTAATCTACAATTCATTATGAAAATAATGCTCAAATTCTTCATTTCAATTAGTAGAAATACCTCCTCCACACATTATCATTCTCATATACATACATTCTATGCATATTACAACTATTATCAACGGAAGAACAATTTATTCATTTTTCAAAAATCTTCATAGTGACTAGAAGTTTCTTTACACTGAACATGTTCAATTTTCTCAAAAATGCAACATATAGGAAATTGATGATAAAAGCATGATAATAGGAGATAAAAAACCATATAAACTAATTTTATAACATAAACATAACTTCATGACATGCACAATGCAAGGAATCAATGAAATTCAATTCCAACAAGACTCATAAACTTCATGCAACATGCAACATACTACTATGACTTTGTAACTCTCAATCTTGAATAAGATAGAAGAGAGGAGACAACAAATCACAGATCTACTGCTCAGCATACTCCCCCACTTAAAGAAACTTATAAAATCTAAAGAGATAAACCTATAACTTACCGGCATCATCATCATCATCATCCGGCTTTGATCCTTAGACCGGAGTGTATAGAAGCGATTCTTCATTGGAACATCTCCTTCCGGAACATTTGAAGGAACTTGCTTTCCCTCTCTTCCTCTAGTGGCAATAGAAGAACAATCCCTCACCTTATGTCCTTCCTTACAACAACAAATGCAAGTAGTAGTACCAACTAGACAATTCCCATAGTGCTTCTTCCCACATTTAACACAAGTAGGCTTACCATTTTGAGAACCACTACCATTCTCAAGTTTGACCTTAGGAGCACTAGGTCCATCTTGCATTGGATCCCTCTTCTTGAACCTATGTTGGTTTTACTCATTATATTGACCCCTCTTCAAGTTTCAAGCAATCATACCAAGTTTCGACTCCTCAATGGATTGAGCATACACAATAAGACTAGACTAGTTCATGTCACTATGGAGCATGGCCGTACGAAACTCTTTTTTCACATGGTCGGCAACATCGGTGACAAACCTACTCACCTTATTCCTTGGGTTAGACACAAAGGATTAAGCATACCTAGATAAGAAAGTGAACTTCAAGGAATACTCCTAAACATTCGTGTTTCCTTGCTTGATATTAATGAACTGTTCGACCTTCACCTCCCTCCTCTCACGGGGAAAGTATTTCTCTAAGAAGGACTCCTTAAACTCTTCCCACTCTATGGGACCCGACTCAACCGTCCTATTATATTTCCATTGAGTGTACCACACTTGAGCAACATCCCTAAATTGGTATGAAGCTAACTCCTCCTTCTCCCTAGAAGTCACCACCATGTTGGTCAACACCTTATACATACCATTAAGAAACTCTTGGGTATTCTCTCATACCTTAGGGCCAAGAAAAATAGGAGGATTCATCCTCACAAATCTATCAATCTAGATGTCATGGTGCCCTCAAAAGCATTCACCCTAGGCATAACATCCCTAGTCACATGAGTAGTCATGGCTCGAGCAACGGTAAGTAGAGCCTCTCTTATATCCCCATTAGTCATGTCCGGGGGAACCACCGGAACCTCATTACCTCCTTCCACAATATGAACTTGAGCACCTTGTGGAACTAGTTAACCTTGAAGAACTTTCTCAACTTTCTCAACATAAGGAGGAATTTCATCATTCACCCGCTTTTCTTCATCCCTCCATGCAGCCATCCTTCTAGTATTAATCTTCCTAAAAACACAGGGAAAAACATTAAAAAGGACACTCATAGAAAGGGAAACTATCGTCCTATAGCGTGTTACTACCCAAAGTACCCCCTAGGCGTAACCGTCGTCGTCGTCCTCTAAGAGGACTAAGACAATCCTCTTAGCATTCTTTAGAGCAAATTATAAGTCAAAAATGCGAAACAATTAGAACTTTTCCTTATATAGCAGGAGATTTACATAGACCTCTACATCGGAAGCATACATAGGCTTATCGCAATAGACAACACAACAACATATAGGAATTTAGTCTAATACTTTATCTCATATTAACTATCTAAAAAAGTCAAAAAATCTGAGCAAAGCCCTTATACAAATCCATAATTTCCACGTAGGGCTTACATCAATATCTTCAACAATAGGAAATAAATGAATATCTATTAGACAAAACAAATACTACTAAGATAGAGGGTGTGGTAGCACTGTCACGACTGGAGTGTAGACCCCAGATGAGACCGGCGTCGTTGACCTCTCAGAGGTCGCAGAGAAGCCTACTTACGTCATTGTTACTTCATCTAGGTTAATTTTAGTGGAAAATTTGAATTTTTTTAGTTTCTTAACATGCATAAAGGTCATTCTACTTACATTCATAATGTTCACCATCAATCATCTAACATTAAGATTATCAACTGAAAGAAATAGTTCAATACTGCATTAAATGTATAATTGCCAAAATTGCACCAATACAATGTCTGAAATAAAAATTGAAAGAAACACTAGTGGAACATACTCCACTATATAAAGCCTACATCTAAGCTATATAGTAATGGTAGACATCCTCGAAAGCATGATGGCCTACAAAGTCCGGATGAAAGCTCCACGTCCGGATAGCTGCAACGTCAACATGTAAGCTCTAGCGTCCACCTGTGCCTGCACCTAAAAATATAGAGTTGTATGGGATTAGTACACACTTGTACTAAGTATGGGTATATGCAAGCACACACCAAGGACATGCATGAGTAAGAACGGCTCTTTCCTAACAACATGATTATGGAAAGTCAAGTCAGTGGACTAGACAAATTGGGATTAGGAAAGTTAATGAGCTTTCCAAATTTGAATTAGGAAAGTTAGTGAAATTTCCAAATTTGGATTAGGAAAGTTAGTGAGCTTTCCAAATTTGGATTAGGAAAGTCATGCCATGAGAGTAACATGCATCATCATACTTGTCATATTGCATACAACACCTAACATCTTACACATAGCACATATCATATTGCATATAGCACATAACATCTTTCATATCATTCATTCATATGCCATGAGACCTTGAAATCATGGACTTGATATTAAGACTTCCCAAAATGAGGGCTCAACATATGGGACCTCAACTAGGGAGCCTTTTTTAACAAACACAAAGTCTGCTTCATTCATTCATACGTACTTCATTTCATTCATTCGTAATCTAGTGTAAACACCAGCTATACCTAGGATGTAGTTTAAGACTCTCATTGGGTTTGTTGTGCAATGATCAAGAATAACGTAGTGTCATTACTTGAATCTAGCTCACCTATTGATTATCCTATCCTAACAACTTTTGAATCGTTCATTTCATTATGTGCATTATTTGAGACTGGCGTCATTCATTCATTGGGAAATTTAACTTTAACCGACATAGATCATGTGAGCATCATGAAATCAAGTGTCTCCCCCACTCCGAAAAGAGGTGGAATCACCGTCCAAAGTGACCCAAAACATGCTAGCGTACATGGGAGTTGAACCCCGCCAGATCCCTATATTGGCAGTATAGGTTCGAAGACTAGGAGATATAAGGAGACTCATACCCGGCATGCCGGATAGTCTCATCTCATGAGAGTTACGTGAACCTCCGCCCTTCCCGAAAAAAGGCATCACCGCTCATAGCTAGTCTATCGGTGCTCAGTATAAAGTTCCATTACATTCAACTCATACGTCATGGAAGCTGACTTCTAGTATGAGGACATCATAGCTCAATAGTTGATTTCTCATCTCATCATTAGTATTAAGTGTGTTAATCTCAATACTTTAATTACAGTGTTCATAGAGAATGGTCTCTTCATTACCTTTACACTCTTATAGGTGAGTACGTTTTGGTAACATTTACTTAGGCTCATTTGAGATTGCTCTCATCATTTCACATTAGCCTCTTATCATGTTGTCACCACATTCATTAACATTAGCACATTTGCTCTTCATAATTACTCACCCCATTTTACGTGAATGTTCATTTCATCATATGCCAATGCACTTGGCCATTTGTGTGTTTCACACTCTTACTTAACCCTTCTAGGGTTTCATCATTTCATTACATAATATTCATTTCATCGTATGCCAATGCACTTGGCCATTTAGTGTGTTTTACACTCGTACTTAACCCTTCTAGGTTTACATCATTTCATTACATACATCTTAGGTTCACTTATTTTTAAACGTACGTTAGACTTATGGCTCTACACATACAAGCCATGAAGCTTCATTTATACTTTGTTTATGTGATTCCTATCTTCCTAAGATTATGTGGTACAAGACTTATGCATCTTGTATGTATGCCAAGATCTCGATTTCGATCTATGTAGGCGGCATTATTCTTGAACATTTAATTCACGTACGACTTATGTATCAATACGGAATTTGGGCAAGGGAACCCAATTTCGAATCCCTTGGACAACACTTACATTTTTCTTTTATTTTATTTTGGTCCACACGGCTTGGGGATCCAAGATCGAGCCCCAAAACCTTCATTTTATTTTTTCCTTGGTTTTTCTATTCATTTTTCGCTCAATGGGATTGAGAGGATGTGGGATTAAACCCCCACAACCTCATTTTCTTTTAATTTCTTTTCTTTAAACTCTCTCTCCCTTAGCAGTGGGGTTGTGGGTTCGGACCCCCACAACCCCTTTTATTTTTTTATTTAATTTTCCTTGACTATTTCGCGTTGACCATGAGGTTGGGGGATCGAACCCCCATAGCCTCACTTTATTTTTATTTTATTTCTCCTTTAATGCCTACAGGTCATGGGTTCGATTCCCACGCCTCACATTTCTTTTCTTCTCATTTTCTTTCACTCTTCTTTACTGCCTAGAGGTCGTGGGTTCGATTCCCACGCCTCACATTTCTTTTCTTTTCATTTTCTTTTACTCTCCTTTAATGCCTAGACCATGGTTCGAATCCCCTTCACCACATTCCTTTTTACTTCTTTATTTTCATGGTTTTTAACATGGTGAGGTCACATGTTCAATCCTCCATGATCTCACTTGTTTTAATTCATTTTTCACAACATTTTGAAACCTCTTAACTTGACTGAAATTCCTTACTTAAATCTGGATTTTTTTTTGAAATTTTCAGCATACTATCATCAACATTTACACGTAAATTAATAGGGTAATTCGTAGATCATTTAATAGCCAAGAGATAATCACTCAAATCATCCACATTTCAACTCATATGAATATCACGATTTACATCAACATGTGTACATGAAATATAAAGAACTATCATGCCATTTCAAGTCCTAAACCATGAACATAGCCACGATAACACACACAAACACACGTAGTTACATTTTCGGAAAATGTCAACATAAGTCACATAATTCCGAACATACATATAAACACATAATCATCACGAAAACACGTTTCATCCCTAGTTTTCTACCAGCAAACATAACCAACCTATGATTTAATGGGAGCTAGTAACAGGGACATGCAACGGGAACAATCCTAGTTTTCGGATTACAATTGACTGAATCTTAAGGGGTCTTTTGGAAAAGAGACCAAGAGAGAAGAGAACCCATACCTTTTTGATGTTCAAACATCGAGTTGCTTCCCAAAACCTTCTCCAAACACACGTCCAACATCAAACGTTCAACACCCCACTCGACGGAAAACCTTCTTTTTGCCTACGTGATTGATTAACGTTTGTTTTTCTTATATTTTCGTATGAGTTCTTCAAGTGTGAAGAACTTTGGTTTACCTACTATTTTTGAAGTTATTTTGGCAGAGAGAACGTGAATGAAAGTGATAGAGACGTGAGAGAGAGAGATGAGCATGAGAGAGTTTTCTTAGGCTTAGGAGTCTAGTTTAGGACTTAGTCAAATAAGGTTTTTATTAAATATTAAAAATCTGATTTCCTTTTATTTTAAATCAGCTAATAAATAATAAATATTATTAATTACATTAATTTACCAACTTAAATAAAAACAACTTTAATTCATTGCTTCCACCTAGGTTCGAACCCGGGTGGAGCAAGAATTTCACTTCAAGCGCCAAGTTTCGGCCCTCTCTCCCCAAAATGCCCCTCCACCTTATTGATTAAATATTAATTTTATATTTCGGGTAATTACGAAACTACCCTTAGCCTGGAAAAAGACCATTTTACCCCTAGACTCTCCAAACCTAAGATTTTCCCTTTTTAAGTCCGGTAAAGACTCATTCAAGTAAATCTTCGTATTCGAGAGCCCTACATGGTTGGACCCAACCTTTCCAAGATCAAATAACTCCCCAAGTTAGTTGTCTTGTCTAAGAAAAAAAGTAAGGGTTCCAAGGTCTGGTTCTACGCGCATCAATCCGTATGAACCCGGTCTAATCGTAAGCATTCTAGATGCATTAAGCATTATTTATCATATGTATTTTTAGGGTTATTACATTATCCCACGCTTAGGAACATTCGTCCCCGAATGACACTACTCTTTACTAACAATAAGTAAGTTATCTATAGAATGTATGCATACATAGGTAATTCAATACTCCCTATTGGTGAATATCTGATTCACATAATAACATGATGACTCAAACATATTAATCTCATACTAGTGCATAAACACCATACACAGTCAAATACATGAAAGACTAATTAAGGCTACGCACCCGAGACTTCACCAGACGTGCCTTCCCCTGCACCCCTAGAATTGAATGCAAAGAATCGTTGCCTCCTTGGAGCCTCTTCACTTGGACCATTAGGCTGAAATCTCTCATTCCCTTGTTCTTGACTTCTCCTATTCGGACAATCCTTCACCATGTGACCCAGTTTTCCACAACTGTAACAAGCGTTAGTGCCCATCATACACTCTCCTCCATGCAGTTTGCCACACTTCCTACAAGGTGGCCTCTCCTGAGGTGTATCTACTTCATTGTTTCTCTTAACTCTGGACTCGGAATCCCTATCATAGCGACCCTTGGATGAACTTTACTCCCCTTGCTGGGAGAGTCCCTTCTTAAACCTGGGCTGCTCACGGACGCCAAAATTGTTTATGTGGCATCCATTGCTGGGACCTGCCTGATCTTGAGGCTTAGGCCTCCTAGCATCACGAACGCCCCTCTTCTTGCGACTGTCCTCTACCTGCTGGACATGCACCATCAACCTGGAGAGGTCCATGTTATCATGGAGCATCGCAGACCGACACTCCTCCTCCGAATCTCCGTTGATTCCTGTGAGGAACCTGCTCAACTCATCCTTGATGTTAGATACAAGGGAAGTATCATACCTGGATAGTTTAACAAACTTCAGTACTAATCTCATCCTTGCTGTTCGATACAAAGGAAAGTAGCATACCTGGATAGTTTAACAAACTTCAGGGAATACTCCCTGACTGTTATAGATCCCTGCTTAAAGTTGATAAACTCCTCAACCTTTGCCTCCCTCATCTCCCTGGGAAAGAATCTCTCAAGGAAAGCTGTCTTAAACAGCTCCCAAGTGACTGGAACTCCTCCCAAAGCTCGGCTATCCTGCCACATCTTGCACCAAGTCTGTGCTACATCCTTGAGCTGATAGGAAGCCAACTCAGCCTTCTCAGTATCTGTGGCCCCCATAGCTAGCAAAATCTTATGCACTTCGTCCACAAACTCCTGGGGATCCTCTGAAGTCTTAAACCCCTTGAAAATAGGAGGATTCATCCTCGTGAAGTCTCTCAGCCTGTCAGCCATGCTATGAATTGGTGGGTTCTCCCTCTGAACATTCTGCCGGTTGACCTGGGCAGTCATGGCCTGGGCCTGCATAGTGATGGCCTGTGCCATCTGGGCTAGAGATGCCCGCACCTCCGCATCAGTCAACCCAGCTGGGTTAACCGGCATAGCCACTCCTTCAGCTGGAGCCTAGGGTGGAACCTGATTGTCTCCTAGTAGGTGCACCTCCTCTCCTCTGACCAATGGTTCTCCTATTATTCATTCTCTGAAAACAACAAGGATTGATGTTAGACACGCTCATAACATCAAGAAATAAGACATTTGGAAAAGCACGATAAGATCAGAAGAAGGAAAATTTTCCTACGTATCATGCAGTCTCTAATCCAGGATAGTGGTGCACTTCACTACCATGACTTAGAAACTACTCAATGTGGTTGATTTGAACTTATTATCTTCAGAATTTAACCTAGTGCTCTGATACCAACTTTGTCACGACCGGAGTGTAGACCCTAGATGAGACCGGCATTGTTGACCTCTAAGAGGTCGCAGACAAGCCTACTTACGTCATTCTTACTACATCTAGGTTAATTTTAGCGGAAAATTTGAATCTTTTTGTTTCTTAACATGTATAAAGGTCATTCTACTTATATTCATAATGTTCGCCATCAATCATCTAACATTAAGATTATCAACTGAAAGAAATAGTTCAATACTGCATTAAATGTATAATTTCCAAAATGGCACCAATACAATGTCTGAAATAAAAACGGAAAGAAACACTACTGGAACATACTCCACTAGCTAAATTCTACATCTAAGCTAGATAGTAACGATAGACATCCTCGAAAGCATGAGGGCCTACCAAGTCCGGATGAAAGCTCCACGTCCGGATAGCTGCAACGTCCACCTGTAAGCTCTAGCGTCCACCTGTACCTGCACCTAAAAATATAGAGTTGTATGGGATTAGTACACACTTGTACTAAGTATGGGTATATCCAAGCACACACCAAGGACATGCATGAATAAGAACAGCTATTTCCTAATAATATGATTATGGAAAGTCAAGTCAGTGGACTTGCCAAATTGGGATTAGGAAAGTTAATGAGCTTTCCAAATTTGAATTAGGAAAGTTAGTGAACTTTCCAATTTTGGATTAGGAAAGGTAGTGAGCTTCCAAATTTGGATTAGGAAAGTCATGCCATGAGAGTAACATGCATCATCATACTTGTCATATTGCACACAGCACCTAAAATCTTACACATAGCACATATCATATTGCAAATAGCACATAACATCTTTAATATCATTCATTCATATGCCATGAGACCTTGGAATCATGGACTTGACATTAAGACTTCCCAAATTGAGGGCTCAACATATGGGACCTCAACTAGGGAGCCTTCTTAAACAAACACAGAGTCTGCTTCATTCATTCATACGTACTTCATTTCATTCATTCGTAAGCTAGTGTAAACACCAGCTATACCTAGGATGTAGTTTAAGACTCTCATCGGGTTTGCTGTGCAATGATCAAGAATAACCTAGTGTCATTACTTGAGTCTAGCTCACCTATTGATTATCCTATCCTAACACCTTTGGTATCGTTTATTTCATTATGTGCAACATTTGAGACTGGCCTCATTCATTCATTGAGAACTTTAACTTTAACCGACATAGATCAGTGAGCATCATAAAATCTAGTGTCTCCCCCACACCGATAAGAGGTGGAATCACCGTCCAAAGTGACCCAAAACATGCTAGCGTACATGGTAATTGAACCCCGCCAGATCCTTATATTGGCAGTATAGGTTCAAAGACTAGGAGATATAAGGATACCCATACCCGGCATGCCGGATAGTCTCATCTCATGAGAGTTACGTGAACCTCTGCCATTCCCGAAAGAAGGCATCACCGCTCATAGCTAATCTATCGGTGCTCAGAATAAAGTTCCATTACATTCAACTCATACGTCATAGAAGTTGGCTTTTAGTATGAGGACATCATAGCTCAATAGATGATTTCTCATCTCATCATTAGTATTAAGTGTGTTAATATCAATACTTTCATTAGAGTATTCATAGAGACTGGTCTTTTCTTTAACTTTACACTCTCATAGGTGAGTACGTTTTGGTAACATTTACTTAGGCTCATTTGAGATTGCTCTTATCATTTCACATTAGCCTCTTATCATGTTGTCACCACATTCATTAACATTAGCACATTTGCTCTTCATAATTACTCAGCTCATTTTACGTGAATGTTCATTTCATCATATGCCAATGCACTTGGCCATTTGTGTGTTCACACTCTTACTCAACCCTTCTAGGGTTTCATCATTTCATTACATAATATTCATTTAATCGTATGCCAATGCACTTGGCCATTTAGTGTGTTTTACACTCGTAGTTAACCCTTCTAGGTTTACATTATTTCATTACATACATCTTAGGTTCACTTATTTTTAAACGTATGTTAGACTTATGGGTCTACACATACAATCCATGAGGCTTCATTCATAGTTCGTTTAAGTGATTCATATCTTCCTAAGATTATGTGGTACAAGACTTATGCATCTTGTATGTATGCCAAGATCTCGATTTCGATCTATGTAGGCGGCATTATTCTTGAACATTTAATTCATGTACGACTTATGTATCAATACGTAAATTCGGCAAGGGAACCCAATTTCGAATCCATTGGACAACACTTACATTTTTCTTTTCTTTTATTTTGGTCCACACGGCTTGTGGAACCAAGATCGAGCCCCAACACCTTCATTTTATTTTTCCCTTAGTTTTTATCATCATTTTTCGCTCAATGGGATTGAGAGGATGTGGGATTGAACCCCCACAACCTCATTTTCTTTTAGTTTCTTTTCTTTAAACTCTCTCTCCCTTGGCCGAGGGGTTGTGCGTTCGAACCCCCACAGCCCCTTTTTCTTTTTTTATTTAATTTTCCTTGACTATTTTGCGTTGAACATGAGGTTGGGGGATCGAACCCCCACAACCTCACTTTATTTTTATTTTATTTCTCCTTTACTGCCTGGAGGTCGTGGGTTTGATTCCCCCGCCTCACATTTCTTTTCTTCTCATTTTCTTTAACTCTCCTTTACTGCCTAGAGGTTGTGGGTTCGATTCTCACGCCTCACATTTCTTTTCTTTTCATTTTTTTTTACTCTCCGTTACCACATTGCTTTTTACTTCTTTATTTTCATGGTTTTTAACATGGTGAGGTCACAGGTTCAATCGTCCATGACCTCACTTGTATTAATTCATTTTTCACAACATTTTGAAACATCTTAAATTGACCGAAATTCCTTACTTAAATCTATTTTTTTTTTGAAATTTTTCAGCATACTATCATCAACAGATACACGTAAATTCATAGGGTAATTCGTAGATCATTTAATACGTTCTTAGGTGCATTTTTCATGGATTCGTTTAGCCAAGATATTATCACTCAAATCAGCCACATTTCAACTCATATTAACATCACCATTTACATCAACATGTGTACATGAAATATAATGAACTATCATTCCATTTTAAGTCCTAAACCATGAACAATAGCCATACCAACACACACAAACACACGTAGTTACATTTTCGGAAAATATCAACATAAGTCACATAATTCCGAACATACATATAAACACATAATCATCACGAAAACACGTTTCATCCCTAGTTTTCAACGAGCAAACATAACCAACCTATGATTTAATGGGAGCTAGTGACAGGAACATGCAACGGGAACAATCCTAGTTTTCGGATTAGAATTGACTGAATCTTAAGGGGTCTTTTGGGAAAGGGACCAAGAGAGAAGAGAACCCATACCTTTTTTATGTTCAAACATCAAGTTTCTACCCAAAAACTTCTCCAAACACACGTCCAACACCAAAAGTTCAACACCCCACTCGACGGAAAACCTTCTTTTTGCCTACGTGATTGATTAACGTTTGTTTTTCTTATATTTTTGTGTGAGTTCTTCAAGTGTGAAGAACTTTGGTTTACCTACTATTTTTGAAGTTATTTTGGCAGAGAGAACGTGAATGAGAGTGATAGAGACATGAGAGAGAGAGATGAGCATGAAGAGAGGAGAGTTTTCTTAAGCTTAGGAGTCTAGTTTAGGACTTAGTCAAATAAGGTTCTTATTAAATATTAAAAATCTGATTTCCTTTTATTTTAAATCAGCTAATAAATAATAAATATTAATTAATTACATTAATTTACCAACTTAAATAAAAACAACTTTAATTCATTGCTTCCACCTAGGTTCGAACCCGGGTGGAGCATGACTTTCACTTCAAGCGCCAAGTTTCGTCCCTCTCTCCCCAAAATGCCCCTCCACCTTATTGATTAAATATTAATTATATATTTAGGATATTTACGATACTACCCTTAGCCTGAAAAAAGACCATTTTACCCCTAGACTCTCCGAACCTAAGATTTTCCCTTTTTAAGTCCGGTAAAGACTCATTCACGTAAATCTTCGTATTCGAGAGCCCTACATGGTTGGACCCAACCTTTACAAGATCAACTAACTCCCCAAGTTAGTTGGCTTGGCTGCAGTAAGGGTTCCGAGGTCTGGTTCTACGCGCATCAATCCGTATGAACTCGGTCTAATCGTAAGCATTCTAGATGCATTCAGCATTATTTATCATATCCATTTTTAGGGTTGTTACATTATCCCACCCTTAGGAACATTCATCGCCGAATGACACTACTCTTTACTAACAATAAGTAAGTTATCTATAGAATGTATGCATATATAGGTAATTCAATACTCCCTATTGGTGAATATCTGATTCACATATTAACATGATGACTCAAACATATTAATCTCATACTAGTGCATAAACACCATACACAGTCAAATACATGAAAGACTAATTAAGGCTACGCACCCGAGACTTCACCAGACGTGCCTTCCCCTGCACCCCTAGAATTGAATGCGAAGAATCGTTGCCTCCTTGGAGCCTCTTCACTTGGACCATTAGGCTGAAATCTCTCCTTCCCTTGTTCTTGACTTCTCCTATTCGGACAATCCTTCACCATGTGACCCAGTTTGCCACAACTGTAACAAGCATTAGTGCCCATCATACACTCTCCTCCGTGCAGTTTGCCACACTTCCTACAAGGTGGCCTCTCCTGAGGTGTATCTACTTCATTGTTTCTATTAACTCTGGACTCGGAATCCCTATCATAGCGACCCTTGGATGAACTTGACTCCCCTTGGTGGGAAAGTCCCTTCTTAAACCTGGGCTGCTCACGGATGCCAAAATTGTTTATGTGGCATCCATGGCTGGGACCTTCCTGATCTTGAGGCTTAGGCCTCCTAGCATCACGAACTGCCCTCTTTTTGCGGCTGTCCTCTACCTGCAGGGCATGCACCATAAACCTGGAGAGGTCCATGTTATCATGGATCATCGCAGACCGACACTCCTCCTCCGGATCTCCGTTGATTCCTGTGAGGAACCTGCTCAACTCATCCTTGATGTTAGATACAAGGGAAGTAGCATACCTGGATAGTTTAACAAACTTCAGTACTAATCTCATCCTTGCTGTTACATACAAAGGAAAGTAGCATACCTGGATAGTTTAAAAAACTTCAGGGAATACTCACTGGGTGTCATAGATCCCTGATTAAGGTTGATAAACTTCTCAACCTTTGCCTCCCTCATCTCCCTGGGAAAGAATCTCTCAAGGAAAGCTGTCTTAAATAGCTCCCAAGTGACTGGAACTCCTCCCAAAGCTCGGCTATCCTGCCACATCTTGCACCAAGTCTGTGCTACATCCTTGAGCTGATAGGAAGCTAGCTCAGCCTTCTCAGTATCTGTGGCCCCTATAGCCACCAAAATCTTATGCACTTCGTCCACAAACTCCTGGGGATCTTCAAAAGTCTTAAACCCCTTGAAAATAGGAGGATTCATCCTCGTGAAGTCTCTCAGCCTGTCAGCCATGCTACGAATTGGTGGGTTCTCCCTCTGAACATTCTGTCGGTTGACCTGGGCAGTCATGGCCTGGGCCTGCATAGTGATGGCCTGTGCCATTTGGGCTAGAGATGCCCGCACCTCCGCATTAGTCAACCCAGCTTGGTTAACCGGCATAGCCACTCCTTTAGTTGGAGCCTAGAGTGGAACCTGATTGTCCCAGTAGGTGCACCTCCTCTCCTCTGACCAATGGTTCTCCTATTATTCATTCTCTGAAAACAACAAGGATGGATGTTATACACGCTCATAACATCAAGAAATAAGACATTAGGAAAAGCACGATAAGATCATAAGAAGGGAAATTTTCCTACGCATTATGCAGTCTCTAATCCAGGATAGTGGTGCACTTCACTACCATGACTTAGAAACTACTCAATGTGGTTGATTTGAACTTATTATCTTCAGAATTTAACCTAGTGCTCTCATACTAACTTTGTCATGACCGGAGTGTAGACCCCAGACGAGACCAGCATTGTTGACCTCTCAGAGGTCGCAGACAAGCCTACTTACGTCATTCTTACTTCATCTAGGTTAATTTTAGCGGAAAATTTGAAACTTTTTGTTTCTTAACATGCATAAAGGTCATTCTACTTACATTCATAATGTTCACCATCAATCATCTAACATTAAGATTATCAACTGAAAGAAATAGTTCAATACTGAATTAAATGTACAATTGCCAAAATGGCACCAATACAATGTCTGAAATAAAAACGGAAAGAAACACTACTGGAACATACTCCACTAGTTAAAGCCTACATCTAAGCTAGATAGTAATGGTAGACATCCTCAAAAGCATGAGGGCCTACCAAGTCCGGATGGAAGCTCCACGTCCGGATAGCTGCAATGCCAACCTATAAGATCTAGCGTCCACCTGTGCCTGCACCTAAAAATATAGAGTTGTATAGGATTAGTACACACTTGTACTAAGTATGGGTATATGCAAGCAAACACCAAGGACATGCATGAGTAAGAACAGCTCTTTCCTAACAACATGATTATGGAAAGTCAAGTCAGTGGACTTGCCAAATTGGGATTAGGAAAGTTAATGAGCTTTCCAAATTTGAATTAGGAAAGTTAGTGAACTTTCCAATTTTGGATTAGGAAAGTCAGTGAGCTTTCCGAATTTGGATTAGGAAAGTCATGCCATGAGAGTAACATGCATCATCATACTTGTCATATTGCACACAACACATAACATCTTACACATAGCACATATCATATTGCATATACCACATAACATATTTCATATCATTCATTCATATGCCATGAGACCTTGGAATCATGGACTTGACATTAAGACTTCCCAAAATGAGGGCTCAACATATGGGACCTCAACTAGGGAGTCTTCTTCAACAAACACAGAGTCTCATAGGTGAGTACGTTTTGGTAACATTTACTTAGGCATATTTGAGATTGCTCTTATCATTTCACGTTAGCCTCTTATCATGTTGTCACCACATTCACTAACATTAGCACATTTGCTCTTCATAATTACTCAGCTCATTTTACGTGAATGTTCATTTCATCATATGCCAATGCACTTGGCCATTTGTGTGTTCACACTCTTACTCAACCCTTCTAGGGTTTCATCATTTCATTACATAATATTCATTTCATCGTATGCCAATGCACTTGGCCATTTAGTGTGTTTTACACTCGTAGTTAACCCTTCTAGGTTTATATCATTTCATTACATACATCTTAGGTTCACTTATTTTTAAACGTATGTTAGACTTACTAGTCCTGAAGAAACCAAAGTGGGAGGCCAGACTTACTAACGTGAGACCTCTATCTCATTTACATGCCCTTTCGGTGCTAAGAAGTTATTACCTTTAGTAATCATCATATAACATCATAAAAGTTCACATTAGCATCTTTTAGACCCTTATTTAAACATCTTATCATAATATCTCATAGGTGATCACAAGTGAGAACTATCGTGTCACTTTAGATACATTGTCTAAACCATGAGAAGAAACATTCAATCATTTAATAATCATTTCATAACATACTTACATATTTCATAATAAATTAATGAATCTAGGGTAATGGATGAGGGATTAATGTCACCAACATCACAACAACAAAATTATCTATATCATCACTATCACATAAGTATATTTCACCTTGCATAATTGAGATCAAAGGAGAATCAAGATCATACCTCATTGCCCTTCTTGGGACTTCATACTTCAATACCCAAAAACTCACAACCAACGTATGAAATAGGGAAATTCATGATGCATTAACATAACTAAAATCAAAGAAAACAAGTGACACGTTCATCACCCTCATTAATCACCTTAATCAACCCAATAAATTGGGGATATGGGGGAAATACATGGGTCAAGGGAAAATACATAGGAATTCATCAATTAACCATTAATTCATACTTAAACAACATTAATTGTTTAATTATCTCTTTGTTTTACTTTAGTGAGTCTTAGGATAACTTTTAGTGCGAAGATTACACGCTAGAAAGTGTTCAAGGTGAAGGTAAAGGACTTCACTGTAACAGTGAAATTCATTGTTACAGTGAATTAGCTCACTGTAAAGTGGTCCATAAAAATGTGATAAGTTGCTTAAGTGTTATATTATGTGTTTCTAAGGTGTTAGATGTGGTTATTCTGATTATATTATGATATTTGAATCAAAAGATGCATATTTCCATAAATGTCCGTTTTGATGATTTTTATGCATTATTCCCTGCTTAGTACATGTGGTTGTACTTATTCCATATATATATATATATATATATATATAGTGTTTGGTAGGTGAAGAGCATCGGGAAGCAAGGCTTGGAGTATAGCATCATTCAAGTGAAGTTGAAGTATGTCCTCTCTTGATCTGAGGTCAAAGTTATCCTAGTTATTCTTTTATATTGAAGTATTGTAATAGACTAAGTATTTCTATATTTTGATATATGGTTCGTGTCCCAAGTTTTCTCGTGTATAAACTTTGATGAAATTGAGACTTTGTATTTCCTATGATTTCTAATGAAAGATGTTATTAAAGATATTCTAATGTTTTGTGAAATGTTTTAATTCCATACTACTTTTCATTATGTTTATGCGATGAACCATAGGAAGGGCTTGTACAAGACCTCTGAGAGGTCAAGTACACCGGTTGCAACCAAAGAATACCCTTAACTTCTAGGGTATATGTTCGGGTCGTGATAAGAGATACTCACTCTATTGATTCTAATGAGATGACTCTCCAATGCTAAATCACATGTAGATAGTTCATACATATCTACTAGCTAGTGGGTACACCTAGAAAGCTACGTTTATGTTTGGTTCTACTTTGGCTGGTATACCACCTTCCATCGGTGTAAGATTTTACAACACCGGATTCCACACTTAAATCTTGTGGTCTATGTTGGATAAGGAAAGTTTTCCCAAAAAAGGTAAAATGAAGTAATGAATGAACTCTAACTAGGATGACCTAAGAGGGTTAGCTTAGTCTAGGTATGGGTATGGGACTCCACCTATACATTGCACTAGTTATCCTTGAGGGGAGTCTTAAGAGGATGTTCTTATGTATGAATATGCCTATAAATGTAAACAATATCTATATGATGATATCACATGTTTATTCCACCATATGATGTTGAATTCACTTATGAATTTATGTTTGGTCTCTATTGCTAAAGTATTATGTATGTACTTTTAATGATATGATATGTGAAGGTGAACATTGGTTATGGTTCTTGTTGTGTTTACTTGATTGAGTAAGGTTATGGGGCTTTGCGTAGTCATTGCACTAGTGTATTTAATGAGGGCTCAAGAGTAATTGTCTTGCTTTTGTTATAATGTGATGAACTTTTATACATGCTTGTTGATGTTTTAACTTGATGATAGAGTTGTCTTCATTATGTACTCAATTATGGTGGTGTGCATATGTGAGTTGATTAGACTTAAGTTTGTTTGTCTCTGAATGTGCATAAGGCTCTTTCCTAGCGAAGGTTAGCTAAGAATGTTAAGGTTGAGTCTGTCCTTCATTGAATTATGCCTTAATGATAAGGGTCCTAGTTTATCTACTTAACTCAAGTCTATGTGCATTGAAGTATGACTGCTTATTTTCTTCTTGAGTGATGTTGAACTTGCCTATGTGTGACTTAAATGTTGTTGCATAATGAACTCTTAATGAAATGATATATAAAGCCCATGTTATGATTAAGAGAAGGATTTTCGTCCTATGAACAAGACAAGAGTCTATTTGTTTGATGCATTAAAGAGTGAGTGAATAAAGGTTTTGCTTGCTTGTGTGCATTGAGTGTAAAATTGTTTTAAAGTTGGTGTTCCTTGTAGGTTTGGTACATTGACTTCTATCTAAAGATGTTATGAATGTTGTGAGCTTCTCTATGGGTTATCTAAGTCCTTTAAGCGTTTTAATATGTTCCAAGTTTCATTCGAGGACGAATGTTCCCAACTGGGGGATATTGGAAGGACACTCAAAAGGAATTAAGGTGCTTCGATCCTCACATGTGCCTAAAAAGGTTTATAATATGTTAAATTAGTTTTTTTGTAGTATGCATACTAGATTTGAAGTCATTTGGAGGTCAAGTACGCCATGTTACTTCAGGGGGGTGCTCCCCGATCGTGAAAAACATCCAAAAATGTCCGATGACGTCAGAAAGTTAGACTTGAGACGTGCATGTGTGTTTTTGTATGCCTTGGCATGTTTTACGTTTTCATTTTGGTTGAAACTTATCTAGAAGGATTCTAGCATGTATATGATTGTATTTATGTTGGAAACGTCCGGGTACGACTCCCTAAGGACTCGGGAAAAGGCCCTCAAGAAGGACCCAAAGGCTGCCTAGACACTGCCTTGGCATTGTCAAACGATGCCCAAGGAACGACACCCCGTCAGTCCACCTACGCCCCGTCGATTGGTGTGGTAGTCCCATGCTTAGCTTGGTAGCTTAAGCTCCAAATTTTTGAGCCTCAGACCCAAATAACGGTTTCTAGCATGGACCGTCCATGGGTCTACTGGGCGTCGGTGCAAGCTGCATTTAGATGCCAGGTGCACAGTTTCATTAAGGGGTGAATGGGAAATTCACCCCATGTCCTAACCTGACCCTAGTCAGTTATTTTATTTATTTTTGGGTATATTATGTTTGTTATTAAGATTTTCCTTCTCAAAACAAAACCTCTCTAGAAACCTCCATTGGATATTGGATTTCCATGGATACTTCATCAGGTTTTCGTGGATTCTTCATGTAATTAGTATGGTGATCCTTCATATTTAGATAACCTTCCATCTAAATATTTCCTTCCAATTTTTTCAAAGAGAATTCAAGAACAAATTGTATGTTCTTAAATCTAGCCATGGGTTCTTTCTATAAACGATTTCAAAAGCGTGATGATAATGAATTGATGATTAGCTACTGTTTTGAATGTGATTTTCAATCCAATTTGATAATGAAACCATGATCCTCCAAATTTCTCAATTTAGCCTATATTGTGGTTATTGTTGTAACATTCCAGAATATGTACATGTCTAGTGAAGAGCCTAGTAGGTCTTTAAGAATGTGTATTGGGGTACACAGGTATCCCAATGCCCAATGTTGAGAAATATTGGGCATAGTATAGAATATTGGCTTAAGGGTGTTAGCCAATTTCTATGTATACACAAGTAATTTAGAATACAATGCAAGCTTGTTTAAGAATTGTACTTGCAATGAATACCCTAAGCTAAAAATACACATATTCTTGATAAACACACATTAGGTACTAGGCATCCAAGTGTCAAGCCTAGTACCATAGCACATAACCATTTAAAATGATCATGTAGATTAAGTAGTGCCCAAGGACATAGTGAGGATCCTTGGAAAAATAAGTGAACATTCTAAACGAACCTTCCAAAATAGTTAGTTAGTAAAGTGCACGCAACACATGTGCAAGCACATGTGCAACCGGCAAAGGGACAAGCTAACCGATTCGGTTAGAGCAGTTTGGGACAGGCTCGCGTCTAGATCAGCCCACGTGGGGCCAAGTTCCCTAACCATTCCTAGACTCTAACTAACTGACCTAGCTAACTAACTAACCTAGTACAAACCAAAAATAACTAACTAAGGTACCCGATAACCTAAGACCTAACCGGGTGACATTAAGACAAGTAACTAACTAAGAAACATCCTAGTACCTAACCTAGGATGGTCCAAAGGGTTGGTTATGGTCCTAACAACTTAGGGGTACTTAGTAATTACCCTAGGTTACTTAATTAATTAAATTAGCAACTTAATTAATTAATTTAATTTGTCAAAACCGAAACCACTAAGCAATTTCCAGATTTCGGTTAAGTCAAGTGTTCATCTAATTCTAGTCAATTTAGGAGGGGAGTTTTGGTAATTAGCTAATTAAGTTATTTTAGTTAAGTTATATAGTCTATGATGAATTAATTAACATTCAGTTCCTAAAGACTTAGACTCATGTTATTAATCATAAACCCTAAGACCAAAAAATAGTGAGAAAACGTAAGAAACCCTAGGCGATTTCAAACAAGTTCTTCAAGGTTTTCTTGCAAAGTGCAAGGTGATCTTCGTAGATTTAATTCTATTGTAATGTATGGGTTTTCTCTCCTGGAATGCTTTCTCCAAGAGGCTTTTCAAACTTTTTGAAATCAAGCATATCGAAACTAAGGTTATTCCCAATGAATCGCATGTTCATCTCCCTAGTTCTCTTGATTTCCGATTCTTGTAATTAGTATGATGTAAATATCGAGCATGTTTTTTGTATGTGGTGTTAACTGATTATTATGTGTATGTTTCCGTGATTATAATGTCGAATGAAACCTACATGTTAGATCTGCATACTTAGGGTGTTATCTACATGAAAGTTAAATGTTGTAATGCCTACTTGTGTTCGAGAAAATGAAATTATTATAAGTTGTTCGTTGAATTGTTTCATAGGATAATCAAAGGTTAAAAGTTGGCTTGCTTAACATGATAGATTACTATAATGTATTTATGAAGTAATTGGCATGGCTAGTGATAATAGAATAGTTTGATTGATGCCAACAAATTGGCTAGCAATATTATTTCCAAAAGATGCAATGTCATCCCAATCTTAACTCAATCCACTCATAACATAGGGTATGTCAATCAATGGGACAAGTCCCAACATACCCTATCCACACAAACTTGTGAACGTAATACCATTGAATAAGTAGTTATAACATTCATAAAGAATTGTACAAAACTACCAATAAACGTTGAACAAGTTAAGATGAGTAATGTAGAGTGTTAAAAGAAGTGAGACAAGTCTCAATTACACTTAAAAAATTATGTCAAAATATACCATTTTCTGTTATCTGCATATGACTTCTGCCGACTGTAAGTAGTAGCCAACCTGTACCTAATCACTCTGACCTTCTCTAAGGCCTCATGAATGATCTCTGGACCCAACATGGATGACTCTCCAACTGGATATCTACACCTCCTACCATACAGTGCCTCAAATGGTGCCATCCAAATGTTGGAGTGATAGCTATTATTATACGAGAACTCTATCAATGGCAGATGGTCATCCCAGCTACCTCTGAAGTCAATCACACACGCTCTCAACATGTCCTCCAATGTCTGAATGGTGCGCTCCGCCTTCCCATCAGTCTGAGGATGAAAGGGAGTACTAAGCTTTACCTGCGTGCCCAAGCTCTTCTAGAAAGTTCTCCAGAAATGTGAAGTAAACAGAGCTCCTCTATCTGAAATGATAGACAAAGGAATTCCATGCCATCTCACAATCTCATCAATATAGAGTCTCGCATAATCCTCGGCTCTGTAAGTAGACTTCACAGGGATAAAGTGGGCAGACTTAGTCAATATGTCCACAATAACCCATATGGAGTCATGCTACCTCCTAGTCCTCGGAAGACCAACCACGAAGTCTATATTAATGGCCTCTCACTTCCAAGTCGGAACCTCAATAATCTGAGTCAGACCGCCAGGCTTAAGATGCTCTGCCTTAACCTGCTGACAATTAGGACACTTGGCCACATATTCTGCAATGTTTTTCTTCATGCCATCCCACCAATAAATCTGCTTAAGATCATGATACATCTTGGTGGAACCTGGATGTATGGAATATTTGGAACCATGGGCCTCTGCAACAATCCTGGTCCGTAAATCATCCACCTCTGGTACACACAGCCTGTCCTGATACCTAAGTATGCCATCATCTCTCAAAGCGAAAGACTCATTCATCTTCATCAGCATTGAGTCTTTCAGCTCCATCAATACAGGTCTAGATGCTGACCCTGCTTGACTTCAACTACAAAGGATGATTACGAACTAGGATGAACTGAAACACCTCCACTAGTAGAGTCAACAAATCACACACCCAGTCTGGCCAGTCTGTGTACATCTTTCACCAACTCCTTCTTCTCATCCTCAACGTGGGTTGTACTTCCCATGCTCATCCTGCTCAAAGCATCAGCTACAACATTAGCCTTACCTGGATGGTAGTGAACATTCATGTCAAAGTCCTTCAACATCTCCAACCATCTCCGCTGACGCAGATTCAACTCCCTCTGTGTGAACACGTACTGGAGACTCTTGTGGTCTGTGAATACATCCACATGTACTACATACAAGTATCGCCTCCACAGCTTCAGTGCAAACACCACGGCTGCCAAATCCAGGTCATGAGTGGGATAATTGTTCTCATGAACCTTGAGTTGTCTGGACGCATAGGCTATCACCTTAACAACCTGCATAAGAACACAACCCAAACCAACCCTAGATGCATCACACTAAACAGTGTAATTCTCACCACACTTAGGCAAAGTAAGCACCGGGGCTGAAGTGAGTCTGTCCTTGAGCTTCCGGAAACTCCTCTCACAAGTCTCCGTCCACTCAAACTTGGCTTTCTTCTTAGTCAAAGCTGTCAATGGGGCAGCAATGGAAGAAAAGCCCTCCACAAACCTGCGGTAGTAACCAGCCAATCCCAAAAAGCTACGGATGTCAGTGGGAGTAAGAGGCTTTGGCCAGTTCTTCATAGCCATAGTCTTCCTGGGATCCACCTTCATGCCCTGATCGGACACAACATGACTTAGGAAGGTCACTGATCTAAGCCAAACATCACACTTGCTGAATTTAGCATACCACTGATGTTGTCTAAATACCTGCAAGGTTAGTCTCAAATGTTGTTCATTCTCTTCCTTGGTCCTAGAGTAGATGAGAATGTCATCAATGAATACTATGACGAAAGAGTCAAGGTATTCACGGAAGACTCGGTTCATGAGGTCCATAAATGCAGCAGGTGCATTCGTAAGACCAAATGACATGACTAAGAACTCATAGTGACCATAACGGGTACGAAAGGATGTCTTTGGGATATCTCCATCCCTAACCCTAATCTGATGATACCCTGAACGAAGGTCAATCTTAGAGAAGAAACTAGAATCTTGGAGCTGGTCGAACAAATCATCTATTCTGGTAAGTGGATACTTATTCTTTATAGTGACTTTTTTGAGCTGCCGATAATCGATACACATTCTAAGGGTTCCATCTTTCTTTTTCACAAACAACACTGGAGTGCCCAAAGGGGATATGCTCGGCTGAATGAAACCCTTGTTAGTGAGATCTTTTAACTGCAGCTTCAACTCTTTGAGTTCAGCTGGAGCCATTCTGTAAGGATGAATTGAAATTGGTTTAGTATCGGGTTCTAAGTCGATACGAAAATCAATTTCTCGAGGGGGAGGGACTCCAGGCAAATCATCAGGAAATACATCTAGGAACTCATTCACTACAGGCACTGAGTCTATGGAAGTAATGTGATGATTTAAATCATTAACACTCACAATATGACACAATAACCCCTTAGACACCTTTTTATTAGCCTTAAGGTTGAGGTTAGGACGACTTGAGTTGTACCACTCCCAGACTAGCTCCTCTTCATTAGGGAAACGAAATCTCACCACTCTATTACGACAGTCCAAGAAAGCATAACAACTGTGAAGCCAGTCCATGCCAAGAATAACATCAAAATCATCCATGGGTAACTCAACCAAGTCTGCACACATAGTCTTACCACTTATCACTATTGGGCAATCCTTGTACACTCTATCAGTTCTTACATTCTCTCCTAAAGGTGTACTAACCACTATAGGATCATGCAGAACTTCAGGCAATATCTCAAAAGTGAGAGCAAGCAAAGGAGTTACAAAGGAAAGCGTAGACCCTGGATCAAGTAAAGCATAAACAGAAGTTGAGAATAATTGCAGCATACCTGTGACCACATCAGCGGACTTCTCCTGCTCCTCCCTGCACTTCAGGGCATAGAACCTCTTCCTCTTAGGAGGCTCGACTGCTGCTGCACCCTGTGGATTAGGCCTAGGCTGAGCATTACCTCCAGCCTAACCTCTGTTGTATGGGCAGTCTCTAACCATGTGCCCACTCTTACAGCAACCGAAGCAGGCATTAGTGCCCTGTCTGCACTCTCCACTGTGAGCTTGGCCACACTTAGCACAGTTCTTCTTAGGACGCTGCATCTCACCTCCATTGCCCCTCTTGGCTCAGGTCTGCCTCATCTAGGTGATGTACTCCTCTCTGAGTTAGAGTTCCCAGAACTCTTTTGCCCCTTCTTAAACCTGGGCTGCTCACGGACGCCAAAATTCTTTTTGTGGCCTCCGTGGCTGGGACCTGCTTGATCTTGAGGCTTAGGCCTCCTAGCATCACGAAAACCCCTCTTTTTGCGGCTGTCCTCAACCTGCTGGACATGCATCATCACCTTGGAGAGGTCCATGTTATCATGGAGCATCGGAGACCGACACTCCTCCTCCAGATCTCCATTGATTCCTGTGAGGAACCGCTCATCTCATCCCTGCTGTTAGACACAAGGGAAGACGCATACCTGGATAATTTAACAAACTTCAGTACTCATCTTATCCTTGCTGTTAGATACTAAGGAAAGTAGCATACCAGGATAGCTTAACAAACTTCAGGGAATACTCCCTCACTATCATAGATCCGTGCTTAAGGTTGATAAACTCCTCAACCTTAGCTTCCCTCATTTCTCTGGGAAATAACCTCTCCAGAAAGGCTGTCTTAAACAGCTCCCAAGTGACCGGAACTCCGCCCAAAGCTCGGCTATCCTGCCACATCTTGCACCAAGTCTGTGCAACATCCTTGAGCTGATAGGAAGCCAACTCAGCCTTCTCAATATCTGTGGCCCCTATAGCCACCAAAATGTTATGAACCTCTTCCACAAACTCCTGGGGGTCCCTGAAGTCTTAGACCTTGTGAAAATAGGAGGATTCATCCTCGTGAAGTCTCTCAGCCTGTCAGCCATGCTACGAACTGGTGGGTTCTCCCTCTGAATATCCTGTCGGCTTACTTAGGCAGTCATAGCCTGGGACTGCATAGTAATGGCCTGTGCCATCTGGTCCAGAGATTCCCTAACCTCAGCATCAATAAACCCAGCTGGGTTATCTGGCATAGCCACTCCTTCATCTGGAGCCTAGGGTGGAACCTGATTGTCCCCAGCAGCTGCACCTCCTCTCCTCTGACCAATGGTCCTCCTAGTATTCATTCTCTAAAAACAACAAGAATTGATGTCAGACACGCTCATAACACCAAGAAATCAGACATTAGGAAAATCAAAATAAGATTAGAAGAAGGGAAATTTTCCTACGCATCATGCAGTCTCTAATCCAGGATAGTGGTGCGCTTCACTACCATGACTTAGAAACTACTCAATGTGGTTGATGTGAACTTATTATTTTCGAAATGTAACCTAGTTCTCGGATACCAACTTTGTCACGATCGGAATCTAGACCCCAGACGAGACCGGCGTCGTTGACCTCTCAGAGGTTGCATATAAGCCTGCATATGTCATTCTTACTTCATCTAGGTTAATTTTAGTGGAAAATTTGAAACTTTTTGTTTCTTAACTTACTTATTAAACATTCTCATTAATACATAGTTGTTCACCATCAACCATCTAATATTAAGATCATCAAATGAAAGAAATACTGTAATATCGCAATAAAGATGTACTTGCCAAAATGGCACCAATACAATGTCTGAATAAAACAGGAAAGAAACGCTAGTGGAACATGCTCCACTAGCTCAACTCTAAAACTAAGCTAGAATATAAATGGCAGCATCCTCGAAATGCATGAGGACCTACCAAATCCGGATGAATGCTCGATGTCCGAATAACTTCAGCGTCAACCTGTAGCTCTAGCGTCCACCTGTGCCTACACCTAAAATTTTAGAGTTGTATAGGGTTAGTACACACTTGTACTAAGTATGGGTATATTCAATCACACACCAAGGACATGCATGAGAAAAGATATCTCTTTCCTAACCACATGATTATGGAAAGTAAAGTCAGTGGACTTGCCGAACTGAGATTAGGAAAGTTAGTGAACCTTCCAAATTTGGATTAGGAATGTCAGTGAGCTTTCCAAATTTGGATTAGGAAAGTCAGTGAGCTTTCCAAATTTTGATTAGGAAATTTATGCCATGAGAGTAACATGCATCATCATAATTATCATACTGCACACATCACATAACATCTTACACAGAGCACATATCATATTGCATATAGCATATAACATATTTCATATCATTCATTCATATGCCATGAGACCTTGGAATCATGGACTTAACATTAAGACTTCCCAGAATGTGGGCTCAACATATGGTACCTCAACTAGGGAGTCTTCATTAGCAAACACAGAGTCTGCTTCATCCAGCTATACCTAGGGTGTAGTTTAAGACTTTCATCGGGTTCGTTGTGCAATGATCAAGAATAACCTAGTGTCATTACCTGAGTCTAGCTCACCTCTTGATTATCCTATCCTAACACCTTTGGTATCATTCATTTCATTATGTGCTTCATTTGAGGTTGGCCTCATTCATTCATTGGGAACTTTAACTTTAACCGACATAGATCATGTGAGCATCATGAAATCCAGTGTCTCCCCCACACCGAAAAGAGGTGGAATCAACGGCCAAAGTGACCCAAAAACATGCTAGCGTACATGGGAATTTAACCCCACCAGATCCCTATATTGGCTGTATAGGTTTGAAGACCAGGAGATATAAAGAGACCCATACCCGGCAAGCCGGACAGTCTCATCTCATGAGAGTTACGTGAACCTCCGCCTTTCTCTAAAGAAGGCATCACCGCTCATAGCTAGTCTATCGGTGCTCAGTATAAAGTTCCATTACATTCAACTCATACGTCATGGAAGCTAATTTCTAGTATGAGGAAATCAATGTTCAATATATGATTTATCATCTCATCATTAGTATTGAGTGTGTTAATCTCAATACTTTCATTAGAGTGTTCATAGAGACTGGTCTCTTCATTAACTTTACACTCTCATAGGTGAGTACATTTTGGTAACACTTACTTAGGCTCATTTGAGATTGTTCTCATCTTTTACATTAGCCTCATATCATGTTGTCACCACATTCATTAACATTAGCACATTTAATCTTCATAATTACGCACCCCATTTTACGTGAATGTTCATTTCATCATATGCCAATATACTTGGCCATTGGTGTGTTTCATACTCTTACTTAACCCTTCTACGGTTTCGTTATTTCATTACATACATCATAGGTTCACTTCTTTAAAACGTATGCTGGACTTATGAGTCTATACACACTAGCCATGAGGCTTCATTCATAATTCGTTATGTTATTCATACATTCCTAAGATTATGTAGTACAAGACTCATGTATCTTGTATCTATGCCAAGATCTTGATTTCGATCTAAGTAGGTGGCATTATTCTTGGATATTTTGTTCACGTATGACTTATGGATGAATACGGAAGTTTCGGCAAGGAAAACATTTATATTTTTCATTTATTTTATTTTTAATCTCCATGACATTGGGACTCTAGATTGAACCCAACATTAACATTGTATCATTAATTTTCTACTTGGTTTTCCTCTTAAATTGGCCGAAGGGTTGTGGGTTCGAACCCCCACAACCCCTTTTTATTTTTTTCATTAACATCACAGAGCCCCTTTTCGCCCAAAGCAAGAGGTTGTGGGATCAAACCCCCACAGCCTCTTTTATTTTGTTATTTATTTCGCTTGGGAATTGGGAGGTTGTGGGTTCGAACCCCCACAGCCTCCTTATTATTTCTTTTAATTTCGCTAGAGGCTGTGAGGTGGTGGGTTTGAACCCCCACAGCCTCATCTATTTGTTTTATTAAAATTTTGCTAGGCTAAGCATTTTGGCATTGAGGTTGTGGGATCGCGCCCCCACAGCCTCACTTATTTTCTTAATTATTTTCGATCCTCTCCTTTCTATCCCTGAGGTCGTGGGTTCGATTCCCACACCTCACACTTTTTTTTTCTTTAATTTTTTCTTCTCTCCTTCGCATCTTGGAGGTCGTGGGTTCGATTCCCACGCCTCCCATTTATTTTTTAAATATATTGTTCTCTCCTTTCTCCTCCAGTAACCGAGTTCGATTCCCCCCAGCCCCATTTTTCATTTCCTTTTCGCGAATTTACAGTAGCCAAGCGGGTTCGATTCCCCTTAACCCCCTTCATGTTTTTAGCCTCATTAATATGTGAGGTCTTGGGTTCAATTCCCATTGACATCACTTATTTTATTTCCATTTTAAAAACCCAGATTCTTAGCCTTATTTTTGACTGAAACTAGAGTACACCAATCTGGAAATTTAATCCCAACTTTATCTTCCTTTCATCAACCTTTTCATGTTAGTTTCATAGGGCATTTCACCAAGAATTTAGTGTATAGTTAGGTGTAGTTAGGTGTAGTTTAGTAGTTACATTAGTCAAGAGTTTTTCTCTCAAAACCAATAACTTTACACCCCATATGAACATCACATTGTGTACAACATTTGCACATAAAATTCAAGGATTAAACATGCTATTTTCACACCTTCAACAGTGAATATGTTCACTGGCAAACGTGCACACACACACATCATTTTTTTGATCACACATGGGTTGTCATTTTTGTGATTTCACGTACATAAACATATTCACGTTCAACACAAGAACAACACACATATACATACCTAAATCTACTAGCAAACAAACCCAACCTACGAATCATTGGGAGCTAGTGATAGGGACATGCAAAGGGGGAACAACCCTAGTTTTCGGAGTGAATATCTTGAATCATAAGGGGTCTCTTGGGAAGCGACCAAGAGAGAAGAAACCCATACATTAATTTGCTTGTTCAAACGTGAAGTTGTTGCCCAAAACCCTCTCCAAAATCAGTCCAAGCTTCCTCAACGTCCACACAACTCGACGGACAACTTCTCTTTGCCTTAACGTTTTGGTTACTTTTTTTTTCTTAAAATTTCATGTGAGTTCTTCAAGTGTGAAGAACTCTTAATATTATTTCAGTTCTTGTAGTTGTTTAGGATAAGAGCAACGTGAAAGAGGTGATGAAACGTGAGAGAGATATCGCGCGAGAGAGTAGTCTAATATTAGGAGTTTTAGTTTGGGAATCAGTCAAACTAGGACTCCTTAATAAATTAAATAAAAACCTGATTTAATTAGCTTAATGAAAGGACCATTATGCCCTTAAAAAATCAGATTATTAAACATAATTAAATCACCAATATGTTGCTTCCATTGGGGCTCGAACCCGAGTGACACCCTTTCACGAAAATGGGTCACTTCCGGTCGACCCAACCCGAATTGATTCTTTAATTAAATTAATTTACTAATTAATTAATTCCTTAGGGTAATTACAATATTACCCTTGGCCTGGAAAAGACCATTTTACCCCTGGACCCTCGAGCCTCAAGATTTCTTTTTTTTAAGTCCGGTAAAGACTCCTTCGATTAAATCTTCATTTTTGAGAGCCCTACATGGTTGGTTCCAACCTTTCCAAGCTGAATTAACTCCCCAAGTGAGTTGGCTTGGCCTTAGTAATGGTTCTGAGGTCTGGTTCTACGCGTATCAATTCGTGTGAACCTTGGTCTAATAGCAAGCATTCTTGACACCTTAAGCATTTATCTTATTCATTTTTAGGGTTGTTATAGAATGCATGGACAGAGAAGGACCATTTTCCTATGCCCTTCACAGATAAGATGTTGGATAGACTTGCAGGAAAGGGGTGGTATTGTCTTCTTGATGGTTATTCGGGTTACAACCAAATCTCTATTGCACCGGAAGATCAAGAGAAAACCACATTTAGTTGTTTATATGGAACTTTCGCGTTCAAGAGGATGCCTTTTGGGTTGTCTAATGCACCGGAGACTTTTCAGAGATGTATGATGTCTATATTCTGCGATATGGTGGAAGACACTATTAAGGTTTTTATGGATGATTTTTCTGTGGTTGGGGACATTTTTGAGCGTTGTTTGAGTTACTTGGCTGAAGTTCTCAAAACGTGTCAAGATTGCAGCCTTGTACTAAATTTGGAAAAATATCACTTTATGGTGAAAGAGGGTATTGTATTGGGCCATCGCATCTCAAAGAAGGGTATAGAGGTTGATCGAGCCAAAGTTGAAGTGATAGAGAGACTTCCTCCACCCATCTCTGTATAAGGTGTGAGGAGTTTTCTTGGGCATGCAGGCTTCTACCGGAGGTTCATCAAGGATTTTTCAAAAATTGCACATCCTCTGTGCAAGTTACTTGAGAAAGAGTGTAAAATTTATTTTGACGAATCTTGTCTAAAGGCATTTGGATAGTTGAAGGAGAAGATGGTGTCTGCACCTATTATTATTTCTCCGGATTGGAGCAAACCATTTATGGTTATGTGTGATGCTAGTGAGGTTGATCTTGGTGTAGTACTGGGACAAAGAAGGGATAAAATCCTTCACCCCATTTATTATGCCAGTAAGGCCCTTAATGAAGCTTAGAAGAATTATATTGTGACTGAACAAGAGCTACTTACTGTGGTATTTTCCTTCGAAAATATTTTCTCCTATTTGCTTGGCACGGAAGTTATAGTGCATACTGATCATTCTGCCTTGAGATATTTGATCGCAAAGAAAGATCCAAAACCGAGGTTGATTAGATGGGTATTACTGTTGCAAGAGTTTGACTTTGAAGTGAAAGATAGAAAAGGGACCAAAAATCAAGTTGCCGATCACTTGTCCAGATTAGAGGATGAAGCCATGCGAGAGTTGGGTGAAAAGGCTGAAATTGATGATACTTTCTCTTGACTTGATTCCATGGTTCGCAGATTTTGCAAATTACTTGGCTAGTGATATCGTTCCATCGGACTTGTCCTTTCATCAATGTAAAAAGTTCATGCATGATGTGAAAAAGTTCTTTTGGGATGAGCCATATCTATATAGGAGTTGTGCCGATGGGCTTATTCGGTGTTGTGTACCGGAAGTTGAGATGTCGAGTGTTTTGGACGCATGCCACTCTTCGCCTGTGGGTGGGCATCATAGTGGTATCCGGACTGCCCATAAAATCTTGCAATGTGGCTACTATTTGCCAATCATCAAGAAAGATACTCATGAGTTCGCCAAGGCATGTGATAGGTGCCAAAGAGATGGAGGTGTTTCTAGACGGCAAGAGCTCCCTTTAAATCCCATTCTTGTAATTGAGTTGTTTGATGTGTGGGGCATTGACTTTATGGGCCCTTTTGTGAGTTCTCATGGGATGAAGTATATTCTGGTGGCCGTTGATTATGTGTCAAAATGGATGGAAGCCATAGCACTTGCAAATGATGAAGGAAAGAGTATCACCGCGTTCTTGAAAAAGAATATATTTTCCAGATTTGGCACCCCAAGGGCTATTATTTGTGATGGGGGATCCCACTTTTGCGACAAGTTGTTCAAAGGGTTATTGGAGAAATATGGGGTTTGCCACAATGTGGCCACTCCTTACAATCCTCAGACTAGTGGGCAAGTCGAGGTGTCAAACATAGAAATCAAGCATATTTTGGCAAAAACGGTGAATGCTAGTAGAACGGATTCGTCAAGGAGGCTTGATGATTCTCTTTGGGCGTACCGGACATCATGCAAGACTCCCATAGGTATGTCTACCTACCAACTTGAATATGGGAAAGCTTGTCACTTAGCGATTGAGTTAGAGCACAAGGCCATGTGGGCAATGAAGAAACTGAAGATGGATTGGAATGAAGCAGCGGAGCAAAGGTTGAATGGGTTAAATGAGCTTGATGAGTTTCGCTTGAAGGCATATGAAAGTTCAGCCCTCTACAAATTAAAGATGAAGAAGTACCATGACCAAAAGATTAAGAAGCGCGACTTTGTGGTTAGGGACTTGGTGCTTTTGTTTAACTCTTGGTTGCGCTTGTTTACGGGCAAACTCGAGTCCAAATGGACTGGTCCATTCTTGATCACTCAAGTATTTCCTCATGGTGCGGTTGAGTTGGAGAACAAGGAGGGTGCAAGATTCAAGGTGAATGGACAAAGAATCAAAATCTACCTAGGGCATGCGGAAAATGCGAATGAAGTTGTTGAGGCATATCATCTTGATGAAGTCTGAGTAATCAAGAGTCCTGCCTCGTGCCGCAACGTTAAATCAAGCGCTGATTGGGAGGCATCCCAATATGTATCCTCTAGCCAAAAATAGGTTTTTCTTGATTTTCTAGGAGTAGTGCATTATTTCGGTTTTTACTTAATGTTATGTATGCATTTTCTTTAACTTTCTTTTAGAAGTGTTGGCTACAGAGTAGACTAGGGTCCGTGTCTAAAAAGTTTCCAAAAGACACAAAAAGATTATCTTATTGGGTGTTCAATGTGAGGGGACCAAACCACCAGAAATCTGTAGAAATTGGTCTGGTGCACTGATCTACGGACTAACCGATGGACCGTCGATGGCATCTGTGGATCACAGGTATGATTTTCAATTTTTTCTAAGTTAGGGCACAGTCGACAGAGCAGTCGATGCACCATCGATGGACTTACGGTCCGTCGACGGGGAATTATTAGTTCCCCAGACCCAATAACCTGACCCGACCCAACCGGCTATATATTCATTTTAAACTATTCAGTTACCCCTCACCTTTTCAAATCCCTTTTTCCCAACCGTTTCCCTCCCTATTTCCTTCAACTCCCCTCACTCACTCACACACTTAATCCCCACTAATCAATTCATGTTTTCCTATCTTCCCCAAAATTTCCACTCACTCCCAAAACTTCTCTCCCCCTACTTCCCATCTTCTTCTGTAATCCTTCCGGTCGGTGTTCAAAGGCGGACTCGGTGTTGTGTCATGAACAAAGTCGTCTCCCCATTCACTCCACTACAGTTCACTAGTATATTCATCTCATCTTCTACTGATTTCATGTTTTTTGTTTGGAAACCTAAATGTTAGCATGTAAAATTGATGAAATATGTATGTGGGTCTTGACTTCGGGACGAAATTGCATGATTAAACAATTGAACTTGGGTCCCTAGTCCCTTAGAATGATGGATAGTGAATGGGTTGGGGTTTTTAATGTCTAAATGAACTGTGTTCTGAGTTTTGTAGTTTTTCCGACTTAGGGCTTTTTAGTACTTTAGATTCTAGGATTGAAATTACACTAATCGATACCCTAGGAATGACGAAATGTTGTGTCAATTGATATATAAACATAATGTGTCTTAATATTCTTGACATTGTGCATTAGGGGTGCCAAATATGGCTTACCAAAATCTGTCTCTGACCGACAGTACAAGACCCCGTCTACGGACCGTCGGTCAATGGACGGACCGTCGATGGGGTCCGTCGATAGCTACCCCCGATTTTAATCAACTCTGGAACAACGGACTAGGCCCATGGTCCATCAACTGATCGACAGACTGTCCTGCACGTCCGTCGACTCTAATAGAACCCGGTTTGCAGAGGGTCTAAATTTTTTTCTAAGTGCCTTACGGCGGAAGTGATCTACGGTCCGTCATTTCATCGACGGACCGTCCTGCACGTCCGTCGTGTTTAACAGAACCTTAGCATGTCAAGCATTATAATTTTTTTTTCTAAGTGTCCAACAACGGACTAGGTCTACGGTCCGTCGGTTGATCGATAGACTATCCTGCACGTCCGTCGTCTTTAACAGAACCTTTATTCCCAAAGCCTTCAAAATATTTGCTAAGTCTTCACCGACGGACCATATGTAGTGCCCGTCAGTCAGTTCTACAGTTCTGAACTTGACCGTGTTTTGTGATTCAAATTTGATCTTGCTTCTGTTGGGTGTGTCAGATGTTTACAATGAAACTAATAACTCTCCTTTTCAGGTACCAATGGCCCCCAAGCAAGACTTATTCTAATCTAGAGGACGTTCCAAGTCTGTCGCCCCGTCATGCCGGCTAGTGATTGGCTCATCCGACGATGAACGCGACCCCGAATACGTGCCACCAGGCACCCAAACTTTGTCACGTACTGCTAGGACCTCTGAGGGCACGCCCAAGAAGGTGGAGTTCGGCATAGTCACTGCCTCCCAGTCTGATGAGGAGCGCACACTGACCGGCACACCATCTGGGTCTGCTGCGGGTCTAAGGGAGCATGTGGCTCCGAGGAGGCTTCCGGGTCTGAGGGAGCGTTTGGATCTAAGGAGGCTTCCGGGTCTGAGGAAGCGTCAGCTTCACATGGTCCCACTGTTCCTGCTGCACCGGTCCATTCTGCCTCATCTGATAAGGATGACAGTGCGGATTCCACTCCAGCACCCCTGATCGATGTCCCTGCACCTGTTGTTGATCAGCCCAACCGGTGGTGTGTACAAGGACAATACAAGGTGTACAGGGACGCCAAGCTGCTCAACGATAAGGGGGTCATGACTTAGACTCTTACTATCGAGCGGCGAGTTCTTTCAGGGAGTTTCCACTCTATCCCTAATGCACATGCTCTTTTCACCCGCCATCGGCTAGAGTTGATGGCTAGGAGCGTTGGACGCTACAACGAGGAGGTGGTGCGAGAGTTCTACGATTCTTATGTAGAGACTCTCCGGTCTTCTATTGATAGGCGGTCTAATCCTGCCAAACGGGCACCACTTGATCATGTTCGAGTCCGTGGCCGTAGGGTGGACATCTCCTTACCCGCTATTTGCCGTTTCTTATACGACGCTGATACAGATGCTACCAGGGATCCCCTTACCCCCAAGTTTGACTATAGGTGGAAGCAGATAAAGGAGGGCCATTTCTACCATGATGCGGGGGTGAGAGAGACCACCAAGAGGTGCATAGCCCAGCACATTTCCGTTGATGATGAGGGTGCCGATTGGGTGCTGGAGCCCAGAGGTGTGATAAAGAAATCCAACCTCACATTCGTGGCCAAATTCATCTGACTATCGGTTCGTCACTGCCTATGCCCCACTGTTACTGACAACATTCTCACATGGGATAGAGAAATATTGGTAGCTGCCATGGTTGCACGGTTCGAGGTGGATGTTCTGAGACTGTTGCTGGAAGTCTATCATGAGAGGGACTTTAAGACCACCACCACGTACTCTTTTCCCTGCTTGATTTTTGAGTTGTGCAGGTATGCTGGAGTGCCCATAATAGAAAACAAAACAATGGCCAATCAGTATCCTTCGGGATGAGGCCAATGAGGCGGCACCCAACAGAGGGCCCAGAGTGGAGGTGCAGCCGCTAGGTGAGAACTTGGCATACACGGTAGAGCAAGCCCAAGGGGCTAATCAGCCTACATCAGAGCCTACCGGCACCACCCCGGTTGAGTCTATCCTGGGTACTAGCATAGCTCCGAGTTTCTCCCTCTCTACTCCATCTGCAGCACTAGTCCCGATTGCTAGGGTCCAAAAGTTAGAGGCCCAGATGGCCACACTATTGCACCATATCCAGCCTTGGATGCATAAGTCCATTGCTGAGGCGGAGGATCGGATCGAGAAGAGGATTGCCCAGCAGACTGAGAGGCAGATTCTGGCAGTCCACCAGTGCCTTGATGCCTTCGAGTTTAGAGTTCTTTCCCAACCAGTCCCTATTATTGACTTGACGACTCTCAAGGTTGCTGTGGAGAGTCTGAGGGTTGACGTGGATGTCATTCTGGATGCGCGGGTACCTGAGCCTGATGCCACACCTGCAGATTCTGGTGAGGATACGATGTTTGCTGCACTATTTTAGACCACCGCTGTGCCACCGCTACTGCCACGTGAACATGCCAAGAGGCACCGATTCAGAGAGGGTGATGAGGCTCGAGCTAGGAAGAGAGAGCGTACTGAGTTGGAGTCTGCGAGGAGAGCCTCGTTGATGGATGAGGAGGCCCGGCAGATGATGGCTTTTGAGTTGGCTGCTGGGCATCTAGCTCCAGGATTGTTGATGTTGGGAGAATCACTACTGAGGGTGATGTCGTTGCTGCGGACACTACTGATGGTCTCCCTACTACTGAGGGAGAGGGTCCCTGTAAAACGGACCCGCCAACTTATTGATCATCGGCGCTATGCGCCTCACGTTTTCTTCACCTACCACCCTGTTTTGTATTTCTTATGCATTAGGGACAATTGCATGCTTTCTTGTTGGGGGTGGGGTAAATGGAATGGGAGTGCTAGGGTGAAGTCTGAGTAGCCCAACTCATGATCCTCTCTTGGGGTTTTCTTGCCTGTGTTCTTTACCCCCAAGAGACTGATTATTTTATTGTTGAACCGGCATGTTAGTACCTTGTACAAAGTATGTGTGAAATGTGAAGCATGATGGCTAAAATACAATTATATCCTGTTTTAAATGAATGCTTGCATGATTAGGCATAATTGAATATAGAATGTTTTGGCTCTAAGCATGACATAGAGATACACCATTGCATGAACCTCGATCTAACGCTCAAACTAGGTGTTCGATAATTTGGTAGGGTAATGAGGTGTTAAGTGAGTGTGAGGAAAGTTGAATAGTCCACCGTTGGTATCTAGCTAGAACTTACCCGGCTAGTCCTACGAAAAGTAACCTGTGTTAGACAATCAGGAAAGGATCATATGCCCTTGTTCAACATAGTCAATCTTTAGCTTAAATTAAAGAAAACCAAATGAAATTAATCATTTTTTATCCAAATAATTTGAGCTTACAATGGACCTTTCTTTTCTACCCCAACTCATCTTTTCTGGGTACAATGTATTGGCCCTGGTCCCTCCTTGGACATGTGCACCTCAGCTTATGCCAAAAGTATAAGTTGAGTGTTGCTAATGCAGAAACAAAGCTCGTCCTGGCCTTGACCCAACTTTGGGTATTGTGTACCTTGATTCATGGCAAAGCCACGAGTTGAGGGTGGCTATTATGAGAAATGTTTCGGAAAGCGGGGTTGAAAGAATTAATGGAAGAAGAAAAGAAAAGTGACTCAATCAAAGTCGAAATCAAGTGAATAATTAAAAAAAAAAATTAAAATAAAAATAAAAGAAGGGTCATTTGCACAAAAGGAAAAATAAAGGAGAAAAGCAAGGCAAGAAATATAAGAAACTAAAGAGTAGGGCATAATAAACGATGAAAAGGTAGGACACTTAGCAGTTATGTCAAGGAGGGAAACAAGTCATAAAATGCATCCAAATGTACCTACCTGATCATGAACCTACGTTACAAGCCAAGAAAGTCCTATCGTGATCCTTAGAGTCTAATATGGTATGGTGACCTTAAAGGAGTGAAAATAAGGGCAAACTATGGCGACAAGTATCAATTAGGTGTGAAGTGGTTCTGAGAGCGAGTGTTGAAAAATAATCCTTATAATCAAATTGAAATCACTGTGTGAAAAGGAGGATGTTGTTTTTAAAGTGAGGACACTAGTTGCAATATTGGAATGTTGGTACCAAAACGCCCCTCCTAAATTGACTAAAAATAGGAGAGCATTTGACTAAGCCAAATTCTGAAAATTGCTAAGGGGGTTGGACCATGGAATTAAATTATTAATTAAGTTGCTAATTTAATTAATTAAGTGACCTAGGGTAATTACTAAAGTACCCCTAAGTTGCTAGGACCATAACTAACCCCTTTGGACCATCCTAGGTTAGGTACTAGGATATTTCCTTAGTTAGTTACTCGACTAGTGTCACCCGATTAGATCTTAGTATGTCGGGCACACTAGCTAACATTTTAGTTAGTCCTAGGTTAGTTATCAAGTTAGTTAAGTTATTTAGAGCCTAGGATTGGTTAGGAAGCTCGGCCCCACGTGGCTTGACCCGACGCGTGCCTGCCTCCTAACCGCCCTAACCGAATCGGTTGGGCTTGGTCTCTTGGCCGGTAGCACATGTGCTTGCACGTGTGTTGCCGTGCACTTTCCTAACCGTGCAATCCGTAGTTACACTTGGAAAGTTCACTTCTTGTTCCCAAGAATCCTCACACTGTCCTTGGGCACTGCTTAATCAACATGATCAGTTTAAATGATCATGTGTTATGGTACCTAGGCTTGACACTTGGATGCCTCGTACCTAATGTAAGTAAGCGATGAAATTAAGAATTTTAGCTTAGGGTCTTCATTGAAGATACAATTCCTAAACAAGCTTGATTTAAGTTACTTGTTAATACATATAAATTGGCTAACACCCTTAAGCCAATATTCTCTACCATGCCCAATATTACTCAATATTGGGCATTGGGATGCCTATGTACCCCAATACATATTCTTAAAAACTATAGATTCTTCACTAGACCAGTACATTTTCTGGAATGTTACAGAAGTAACCGCCTCATATGGAACCATAGGTGAATATTCCTCTAAGGGAAGTCAACACTCTATAATGAACTAATGGTGAATATTCCTCCAAGGAAAGCCAAAAACTCTCATTGTCAAGTAATCTCGGTGATAAGCTAAGTTTCCTCTATTAAAAGCCTTTATTAACATTACTTTATAAAACATAGGCTTAGGATATTTATTCCTCATTTGCTTAGAGCATATTTAAGCACCTATCTAATTTTAGAGTACTCTTGAGAACACCTTTCAAGGCCCCTCTATTGACTAGATCCTTATACATGTGTGTGTACTTATATGTGAGCAAACCATTCACATAACACATAAATGTCAAACATGTTCATATATCAATGCATAATTTGATAGGTATAACTATATAAGCAATCCTTTCAGATAAACACACTAAGACACTATGCACATTCATACTTCATCATATCATATAAGTCATATTCATAATATGCCCATACATTCCTTTTCATGTACATAGAAACCAAACCTAGGAACTATCCTATCAAGGTACACATGTACAATTCATAGAGAAGGTCCCATACCCTTGCCCATACTAGTACACCTATCAAGTAATCGTAGTTAAGGGAAACATAACAAACTTCACATAGATATACTTTACATGCATAGTAGTTGAAATTAGTGATATGAGAATTACCCTTTCATTTAGACACCATGAGCCTTTACTACTTTTAAACATGCATGAAGTGACTGTGTGTACATTGGTCGTCATGATCACATAATGGCTATCAAAAACACATTAAGTCTGCCACCTTCTTAAGACCACATTACTCTTTCAAGCATAGACCAGACAATACACAATAGTATATGAGACAAGCCAACTTCATATTACACTTAAGACTCCTAACTTTTGCTATTCATGCATTCACATAGGGGTACATAGGTAAGGGATTATTAACCATTATAACTCATCAATGGCAGCACCTACACTTTATCCTAACATAGGTATACACATGCTTATACAATAGTCATACAACCTAGATCACAACTAGAATAGAAAAGTAGGCATAAGCTTCACATAGTGTGATTATCATAACCACACAATAATATATTCATCAATTTCCCCTCAAGTCCATAGTAATCACATATATAATGACAATAAAGTAAACACCGTTACCATACGTGGATCATACCACACAATGCAATACAAGGCTTCATCAACTATCAATACTATGAGAAAAGTAGAGAGGAAGAGTCATTCTTACCAATTCATCAACCTTTGATCATCATTGATCAATACACCTTTCTGATCATCAATACATTATAGGGCAGTAGCTAAATATACATATAATTATGAATGAAACCATACACAAGCCGCTACAAGATCACACTACACCTAATACAATACATCAAATATATACTAGAATGTAGGGAATTATAGATCATCAACTAATTTCCCTAGTCTTGTTCATCAATCATATTGTATCAATAATATACATTTAGGGCAGTATGTAAAGATATAGAACATCATAGCTAAATCATGCTTCATCCACCCTAGAATATAGATCACAACGTAAACATTACTCTATCAAGTCTATAGGCTAGAAGAACATAAGTTAATCTTTACCAATTCAATTGTTATCTCTTAATATTGGATCAATTATACTTGATTATCATCACATTACACCTATATTCAGTATCTAAGACAATTCACAATAATTGAGTCGCATAAACAATCCTAACGTCAAGATCACAAGTTACTACATGATAGACTAGAAGAACCTAGATCAATTCATACCAAGCCTTCTTTACATTGATTATAAGATTTATACCAACAATTCAACCATGATATTAACCTAAGGCAGTAGCTACAAGTATCTTAACATAATTGAATTCCACTTTTATACATTTAAAGAGCAATGTTACAGTGAACACATAGAAATCTAAGCTAGCTTGGTTCAAAACTTCATACATTGATACACATGGATCATTCATCAACAATTCACAATCAATATACATAAATAACAGTAGACACAATCAATTTAACGTAATAGAATCACAATTCAACCAATAACAAGTCACAATCACAATGCCCATGCAAGGGTTAAATCGAGTTTGGGAAGGGACATGGGTTCACAATTCAATTGGACTAAAATTCACTTTAAAAACATAACATTATAATCAATTCATAATGATTAAGCCATTAAAAATATTTTTAGAAAAAACCATGGCTAGATTGAAGAAGGAGAATTTTGATCATGAAATCTCTTTTGAAAACATTGAGATTAACTCTCTAGATGGAAGGATAACTAGAGATGAAGGATTACCATCCCTTTATCTAGAATATAACCTCTAAAACATTATGAAGAATCCATGGGAATTCAAGCTCCAAGTTTTCCTTGAGCTTCACCTTCAATGGAGTTTCTAGAGAGAATAGTTTTGGAGGAAAAGTCTAATTTGTTTGAAATGGATTGGGAATGGGTTGATCACGTTTTTAATCACCTATATACACCCAAAAATCACCACATAAACCATGTATTTTAAGTTTAGCACGTGGGGTGAATTCACCATTCACCCCTTTAATGAAACAGTCTATAGGCAGCTTGACACAGACTGCAGCAACGTCCACCTTCACGGACCGTGTAGTTGTTTTACGACCCTTATGAAGGTCTGTCGTCCTTCGGTCAGTTTCTCAATTTCCTTTACTTGACTCAAAATGGCTACGGAATTTCCACGTCCAACTTCGTGGACCGTGGTCCACTCTACTGGTCGTGAAATCGTCCGTGAACACCAAAGCAGTTAGCTGCCAGTTTGGGATAGCTTTTGTATAAAAGTTGGGTCCTCGTCAAGTACCCTTTGGTTGGTCCTTGGGGAGTTTTGACTAGACTTTTCCAACCCAAATACACTAATACATTAGTCAAGGACCTTCCATACTATTTTGAGCCTCAAACAACACACGCAACACCATGAAACATGCAAGGTACTCACATGTACGTCCAAGGGCTAACTTTTGAACGTCTTGGGCGTTCTTGGACGTTTAACATCAACACTTCATGAAACTCAACACATAGCCTATAAACATAATTATAACGCATATAAGTACCTCATAATCTCATGACATAAATATATAATCACGAATAGACACATGACACACATAGGTGACTAGTCGTCGAACGTCTTAGTCGTCCCTTGACGTTTGACTTGCAGTTCACCTAAATCTTTAGTCACTGCCTCAATTTCACATTGTAAACCGTTTTAGGACCTTAGACCCTTATGAAAAACATGTTAGGCTCTAGACACCCTAACTCATTTTGGGGGTCTTACAATATTCCCCACTTGTGAACATTCGTCCTCAAATGACACTTTGGCATTTTAAACACATTTGAGACTTTAATGACTCATAGAGAAGGTCAAAAAATTAATAACATCATCACGTAGAATTCAATGCACCCAACTTACAAGTAACACAAACATCAAACCACTTAGCACTCAATGCTACACAAGCAAGCCACACTTCCACTCACTCATGTCTAATGCATCAAACACTTAGGCACATCTCCATGTTGATAGGAGAAACATCCTTATCCTAATCAAAACATGGTCATTATACTTCATTTTATTTGTATCTCATCATGCAAGATCACACATAAGCAAATTTAAACAACACTCAAGAATCTAATAAGCACTCATACTTCAATGCACATGGACTTGAGTTAAGAAAACCAACTAGGGATTCATATTAGTTAGTCCTAATGCCATGAGGGTCATACTCAACCATACCATGTTTAGTTATGCTTAGGGAGTAATGTCCTTCTCCTCAACACACTCACATGTATCATGAGCTCACATCCAAGAAAGGCACAAGTTCAATTCCTTTTAAATGGAGAAATTCTCAACTTTTAAATGAAGGCATGCACATGTTTGCTTCCTAGTGAAGTCTAAATGGTAAGTCAAACCAAGCACATCACAACAATTAGAAAGCCATTTCACAAAGTGTCAGTTTCTAACATAGCAATAGCCTTCGCAGTAAGCATCATTTGGGAAAAATAACACAAATCATAGGCACACACAAGGGCACTAGCTATCATGCCTTCGCTTTTCAAGAGTGACCCTACAATCATGTTTTCCAAGCCATAAAAGTTACGTGGTTTTCAAGAGACTCAACACTTTTCATTTTAAAGATACAGACTTTTCATTATGAGGCTAAACTTAACACATCAAAAGTGACTAAAACCATGTTTATTACCATATATGATGAAGTCAAATGAACAACTAGCATATTAAGATGCACAATCAACATGAGAAAACCATAATTTGATCAAAATTCTTTTTCCAAGTACTTTAGAATCTTAAAAACTTATTAAGGTAGTGTAAATCAATACATACCAAACATGGTCATGCAATTCATACTTTATGCAAAACTCTTATCATGAACAAGCTTTCTAGGAATTCATTAGCTTCAAGTTCAAGCAAAAGAAGGACAAGGTAGAAAATATCTACAACCATACTACTTATTTCACCATCCCCACTTAGGGTAAACCCAATTAAGAGAAACTTAACCCAACCCAAAGAGGATCTTAACTTAAGAACCTTTATTTTCATAACTTATTACCACTTTAGAAGGATTTATAGTAAGTCAACCAACGTATTCTAAACCTTATCATCAATGCAATTTATCTCCAATCATCAAGTTAGGTCATACTACTCATCCACATAAGGTTTTTATTCAATACAATAGACACCAAGGTCATATTACATTTTGGGAAACAATAGAGGAGACTTAGCCATAAAATTTCTTCTTTTATTTGGACATTACAGTAAGGTGACTTCTAAGTCAATCCAACCCACATAATAACCCTACCGAGACAAGAATACTACCTTCAAACCTAGGATCAAGTCTATACAAAAGACTCCAATCCATACTAAGAAACTAGAAAGGACAACATATATACAAAGGGAAACATTGTAAACTTTTAAACACATATTCTTAGGGCAGCATGCTTCCATAGGTATTCACTAAGCATTTCTAGCTCAAATCACAACATTAGGCTACCATCATGTAAAACTATATAGTAACACATCATTCCAAACGAAACTCAATTTAACCATAATATCTTCTAACATGTTTTAACTATATCATGACACACATTTTCAACCATAATATGCCATTGTAAAAAGACTTTATAGATTACGACAAAGGGCATCATATCAAACAATCATGCCAAAAGACACCTTCACACAAACTCAATTGAACCATAAAAATAACATAATATCAAAACTCACCTTTTCTCCCTCAAGCATAGAGTACCATCTCATCCAAGCAATCAAATCTAAAAGATCACCGGACAGCAAAAACATAAGAGAGATATCTTATAGAGCTAAGTTTTATGGCATGATATGAGAATGATGAAGAAGGGAAACTATATCGTCCTATAGCCTCCCGCATCATTTGATTTGTCGAAACTCACCACCAATGATATGAGACTCTACTAGAAGTGGTAATATGTGTCTTCTTGGACCCTAAACATCTTTTAAAACCTAATGCTCTGATATGACGTTTGTCACATCCGGGGAGCACCTCCTAGAAGTAACATGGCATACTTGACCTCTCGGAAGTCTTATATAAGCCCATAGTTATCATTTATCACATTGTCATACTAAATTTAGAGGAAAATTTAAAACTTTTCATAGCACATCATATGCTAGAAACTTCACTTCATATATATAAAATATCATTAAGTATATATTTAAACCCTAGTCTCTTTTTAGCCATCCTAGACTCAACATAATAAGAGTATCTTAGGGATACGGCCCTTACAACATAATACATAAGTACAATATTTAAGAAACTTTACAGTAAAACTAACGTTAGGACATCCTTGGACTTAAGAATTCCTTTTCTTGAGCTTGGGAATCACATATCGAGCTCCTCAATTATAGAGACATCATTTTAAGCATCCATAACCTACATTTGTGTTAAAAGTAGAGTACAATGGTGTTAGTACAAGAATGCAGTGAGTATGGAAACCATGCAAAAACATGCATTTAAAAGGGACATTTTCCTTGAAATAATACTTCATGCCTTTTTGTGAAAACTTCATAAAACCTTGATACAATGGCATTTATATCATTCACAATCTTCATATAGGCATATTCAAAGGCCAAACATCATATAAAATGACACATATAATTTAAGCCACATTTAGGGTCACTTTACAGTGAACTATTTTCCTTTACAATGACTAATTCCCTTTTACAGTGAACATCTTTTGTTTTAACTCCTTAACATCCCAAGTAACCCTCTAGTGATACTTGGTGCAATGCATCATCCAAGGGACACAAAGAAAGCATACATACAACCTACATAAGCCAACACATATCATGATAGAAGTATAATGCATCATAGACACACTAAAGTCAAGACTTTAATGGATTTACAGTAAGATACATCAACTTGTACTTCACTTCTTATAAATCATTGTAAGACCTTACGCATGACCCCAAACTAAGTCGACTACTTCAATGTACATGTGAAGCCCCATAACCTCATACAGAGTAAACCTATAATGAGACCACAAGCCTTAACATTCTATTTTATACACCAACAAGTAAGTTAAAACAACTTCATTCATGTCAAGAAAGCCCTTCATCATATGGTCATGCAAGAGAACCATAACATATGCACATACATTAGACAACCTTCGTAGAACTTCCTTAGAGATCTACTTGGACAATGTCTAGGTGGGTTCATTACTTCCACCTATCCTAAGTATATTCTCTTAGGTTATCCTAGTTAGGGTCCTTAGTCATTTACATCCACCGTCCATTTTACTTTAGGGATCCTAACCCTTAACCGACACTAACGCCATGGGTGCTAAAGATGGAATTTTGTGTTGTATGGACTTACACCAATGGAAGGTGTTCTCACATAGCTAAGGTAGAACATTAACATATATCCTAGCATGCTAAGTGAATTCTCTTGCTAGACCCTATGTGGCAAGCATAGTTTATGGAACTAAGAGATATACATAACCATCTACATGATCATTAGCATTGGAGCCTCATCTCATGAGAAAATATGGGAGAAACCTTCCTCAAAAGGGAAGCCACCACCACATGTGGAACCATAGGTGAATATTCCTTTCAGAGAAGTCAACACTCTATAATGAACTAATGGTTAATCTTCCTCCAAGGAAAGCCAACACCTCTCATTTTCAAGTTCACTCGGTGCTTAGCTAAGATCTCTTTATTAAAAGCCTTTATTAACATTACTTTATAAAGCATAGGCTTTGGATAATTATTCCTCATCTGCTTATAGCATATTCAAGCACCTATCTAGTTTTAGAGTACTCTTGAGAACAACTTTCAAGGCCCCTCTATTGACTAGATCCTTATACATGTGTGTGTACTTATATGTGAGCAAACCATTCACACAACACATAAATGTCACACATGTTCATATATCAATGCATAAGTTTATAGGTATAACTATATGAGCAATCTTTTCATATAAACACAATAAGACACTATGCACATTCATACTTCATCATATTATATAAGTCATATTCATAATAGTCCATACATTCATTTCATGTACATAGAAACCAATCCTAGGACCTATCCTATCAAGGTATACATGTGCAATGCATAGACAAGGTCCCATACCCTTTCCCATACGAGTACACCTATCAAGTCATCCTAGTTAAGGGATACATAACATACTTCACATACATATACTTTACATGCATAGTATTAGACATTAGCACATATGAGAATTAACCTTTCATTTAGACACCATTAACCTTTACTCCTTTTAAGCATGCATGAAGTGTGAGTGTGTGTTTACATTAGTCGACATGCTCACATAATGGCTATCAACAACACATTCAGGCCGCCACTTTCTAAAGACCACAATACACTTTCAAGCATAGACCACACAATACACAATAGCTGTCACGACCGAAATCTAGACCCTAGACGAGACCGGCGTCGTTCACCTCTTAGAGGTTGCAGAAAAGCCTACATACGTCGTCGTTACTTCATCTAGGTTAATTTTAGCAGAAAATTTGAACTTTTGTTCACCTAAACTTTATATTGGAAAACATTGATCTCGCATAATACTATATACATAAACTCATACGCGTTCACAACAACCATCTAAATCAAGATAAACAAATGAAAGATATAGTCATAAATATAGAGTTGCCAAAATGGCACCAATACAACGTCTGAAAGTAAATACAAAAGAAACGCTATTGGAACATACTCCACTAGCTCATGCCTACGTCTACGCTAGAATAAATCAGTAAGCATCCTCTAAAGCATGAGGGCCTACCAAATACGGACGAAAGTTCGACGTCTGCATAACTTCCGCGTCGACTCGTAAGCTCTAACGTCCAGCTGCACCTGCACCTAAAAGTAGATAAATGTATGGAATTAGTACACACTTGTACTAAGTATGGGTATATGCAAGTACACACCAAGGACATGCATGATTAAGAAGATCTCTCTCCTAACGATATGAATTATGGAAAGCCAAGTCAGTTGGACTTGCCAAATCAGATTAGGAAAGTCATTCTATGAGAGTAACATGGATCATCATTCTTTTCATATTGCACACATGACATAACATATTTCATATAGCACATACATATATTACATATCATTCGTTCATATGCCGTGAGACCTTGGAATAAAGGACTTAACATTAGGACTTCCCAAAATGTGGGCTCAACATATGGGACCTCAACTAGGGAGACTTCTTTAGCAAACACAGAGTCTGCTCCAGTCATTCATACTTACTTAATTTTCATTCGTTCGTAGGCTGGTGTGAACACAAGCTATACCTAGGATGTTGTTTAAGACTCTCATCGGGTTCACTGTGCAATGGCCATGAATGACCTAGTGTCATTACTTAAGTCTAGTTCACCACTTGATTATACTATCCAAACACCTTTTGTATCATTCATTTCATTATCTTTCATACTTTGAGGAACTTCAACTTTAACCGACATAGATCATGTGAGCATCATGAAATCCGATGTCTTCCCCACACTGAAAAGAGGTGGAGTCACTGGCCAAGGTGAAACCAAAACATCCGTTGCTCGCTTAAGTGGAAAACAACTGGCTAGTTCCCTATGTTGGAAGCATAGTTCAAAGACTAGGAGATTTAGGGAGACCCATACCCACCTTGGTGGACAGTCTCATCTCATGAGAATTACGTGAACCTTCGCCCTTTCCGAAAGAAGGCATCACCACTCATATCTAGCCTATCGGTGCTCCGTTTAAAGTTCCTATTTACATTCAAATCATACATCGTCGAAGCTTGCTTCTAGAATGAGGTAGTCATAGCTCATTAGATGATTTATCATCTCTTCTTTACGTATTAAGTGTGAATTTTCCTTACACTTACATATGGAGTGTGATTGAGACTTGTGTCTTAATATTCAACACTCTCTTAGGTGAGTACTTTTGGTGACCTTATATTGGCGTAGGTACAGCTTGTCTCACTTGCACTAGCCTCATATCGTGATGCCACCCTATTCTTTCTTAACATCTTTTCATTTCATATTTACTCACCTTTCATAATTTGTTCATCGTATAACATACATATGCTCTCTTGTAATTTTCTTTGAGGGACATTAATTCTAGGCGTAGATACAACTTGTCTCACTTGTACTGGCCTATCCTCATGTAGACACTCATTCTTTATTTATCCATCGTTTAGTATAAATATACTCTCTTAAAAATTTCATTTAGTGACATTGATTATTAGGCGTATATGCAGCTTGTCTCACTTGCACTAGCCTCTTATCATGTTGTCACTATTTTCATTAGCATCATAGTATAACATAATTACTCACCTTATTACGTGAATGTTCATTTCGTCATATGCCAATGCACTTGGCCTTTTAGTGTGTTTCACATTCTTACTTAATCCTCCGGGGGTCACATCATTTCATCACATACATCTTAGGTTCATTTATTTGTAAACGTACGCTGGACTTATGAACCCATACGTACAATCCATGAGACTTCGTTCATAATTTGTCTAAGTGACTCATACTTACCCAAGATTATGTGGTACAAGACTTATGCGTCTTGTAAGTATGCCAAGGTCTCGATTTCGATTCTTATAGGCAGCTTTCATTAGGTATTTATTCACGTAAGACTTATGCAATAATACAGAATTGGGCAAGGGAACCCGATATCAAATCACTTGAGCAACACTTAGTCTTATATTAAATTTTGATTTAAAATTTCAGCTTGGGGACCCAAGTTCAAATCCCAACACCTACATTTCTTTTTCTTTCTTTTCTCTGCTTGACTTTTCTATTTTTGACCAAGAGGATGTGGGATCGATCCCCCACAACCTCATTTTATTATTCTTTAATTTTTCTCCTAACTCCCTCACCTATCCGAGAGGTTGTGGATTCGATTTCCACACACTTCATTTAATTTTTCTTTAGTCTTCTCCTACTTTTCTCACCTATCCGAGGGGTTGTGGGTTCGATCCCCACACTTCATATTTTATTTATTTTCCCTTTTTCTCTTATTTCTTCACCAGTCTTACCCCATTTCGAATCCCCCTCACCTCACTTTAAATATTAATTTTCATCAGCCTTCATATAGTGAGGTCTTGGGTTCAATCCTTGATTACCTCACATATTTAAAATATTTTTTTTAACTCTCCAATTTTTCCAGTAAATTATCCGAAACCAATTTCCAGCAAATCTGGAAATTTGATCACGCTTTCCAGTCCATTTCCTCAACAATTTATACATTAGATTTTTTGGACAATTCATTGGACATTTCGTACGTTTATTTTGTGCATTTTCGTGGTTACATTTGATCAAGAATTTTCACTCAATTCAGCAACATTACACCACTTATGAACATCACGATTTACTTCAAGTAATTGCATACAAAATAGAAGAATTTAACATGCATATTACTCACTTCAACCCATGACCAAAGTCATGGCATACACAATGCACACACACGTTTAACACATAGATTCGGAAAGCATGCTTATTACTCACATAAATCCGAACATACATAATTGAACATCATCATCACAAAAACACCTCACATCCCTAAATTCTACAATCAAAACATACCCAACCTAAAAAATCAATGGGAGCTAGTGACAACGACATGCAACGGGGAACATTCCTAGTTTTCGGATTAGAATTTGACTGAAACTTAGGGGTCTCTTGGGAAAAGGACCAAGAGGAAGAAAAACCATACCTTTTATCTTCGTTTAACACCTTCCAAATCTGATCTCAAGTGCTGCCAATTACCATGAAAAACAAATGCTTCTCCAACAAATCTCACGCGCAAACCGTTTGAAAGATGCTTTCGCTTTTCGTTTTTAGTTTAGTTTTTCTTTTGAGTTTTTGTGTGCAAGTTCTTCAAATGATGAACTTTGATTTTTTTGTTCTTTTTGCTGATAAATAATGTGAGAAGAGAGTGGAGAAAGTTGTGAGAATGAGAGTGGGGAGATGAGAGTAAGTGTAGGGGTTTTAGTTAAAGACTTAGTCAAATTAGGACTCTTTCTTATTTATTAATTAAAAATCTGATTTTTTTAAGGTTTAGGTGAAATGACTCATCATGCCTTTACTTAAATCAGAAAAGTAATATTAATTAATTCAATTTAACATTGCGTCCACCAAGGATCGAACCCGAGTGAAGCTTAACTTGTGAAAATGGTCAAATTCGGCCAACCCTACCCGAATTGCCCACCTTTTTATATTAATTAATTAATTAAATTTTTAGGGTAATTATAATACTAGCCCTATCCTGGAAAAGACCATTTTACCCCTAGACCCTCCAAACCTAAGATTACCCCTTTTAAGTCCGGTGAAACTCATCCGGGTGAATCTCTTCGCATAGTTATTTTTGGGTTGTTACATTATCCCCCCCTAAGGAACATTCGTCCCCGAATGACACTACTCTTTACTAGCAACAAGTAAGTCATCTATAGAACATATGCATACATAGGCAATTCAATACTCCTCATTGGTGAATATCAGATTCACATATTAACATGATGGTGCACATTCTTGAAACCTACTAGCAGCTTCACATTAATAGACTAAGGAACTCTTTCCTAAACTAGTCTCATCAAAGCATACAGCGTAAGTAAGCACATAAGTCACACAAATCAGCAACCAACATGATGACTCAAACATATTAACTTCATACTAGTGCATAAAACCATACACAGTCAAACACATGAAAGACTAATTAAGGCTACGCACCCGAGACATCATTAGGAGTGTCTCCCCCAGCACCCCTAGACTGGAGTGCGAAGAATCGTTGCCTCCTTGGAGCCTCTTCACTTGGACCATTCGTGTCACGACCCGAAGGTACCCCCTAAAAGTTAGGGAAAACCTTCGAATCATGACTGGGCGTACTTGACCCCTTTGGGGTCTCGTACAAGCCCTCTAAATAGCATTCATAACATAAAGCATGAAAAGTAGTGCGGAATTAAAACTTTTCACGATAATAATAATAAAAGGAGTCTTTTCATAAATACTAGGAAATCTTATTGTCACATGCCAACTTAAAGACACAACTTGGAATCTTAGGGACACGGCCCTTTACACTAAAAGTAAATACATTTTTTTTAAGTCTTAATTAAGAAACTAAGAAGCATAAAACTATGTCCTCGAATATATAAGGACATACCCAATTCTTGAGAGATAGAATTCCCAAGCTTCAACTCCGATCCTCCACAAAGTCTTCCAACCTATACTCATAAGGAATATAAAAGTATGGGGTTAGTACAACAATGTACTAAGTATGGCATATGCAAAAACATACTAAAAGGGACATTTTAGTAAAAATAACTTTCCATGCAATTAAAGCAATATTCATGAATCTAGAAACAAACCAACATAAGAATCGACAATCAACACTTTATGGCAACTTTACCAACACTTAGAATAATCAAAAGGAACATTTCAATGAACTTACTAAACTTACAATGACAATTGAACAAAGCATCAAAGTGAATATATTGGATTCTTACAATGAAGACCTTACAGTGAATGGCACGGTCCAAGTCATATGAACTCTTTTTTCTTTGAAGTTGCCCTAATCCAAGGTTATCCTAAGATTCCGTAAAGTGAGCTAAGAAGGGATTTTCATTACACCTCCCTTCAAACCACACCAAAACGACCCTTAAAACTACTAAATCTTAGGCTTACTTCGTTGGAAATCAAATCCATGCCCTTGGCTAACATATGCAAAACACTCATGGAAATATAGGTTATACGAAGTGCAATGTGAGAGTAGCATCCCATACTACCACTCCCACTTAGTACTCTTAATGGATTCCATTTACACAAGTACTCCACAATAATCCTCCATAACACTACACCATAGTACTTATTCACACGGACTTCATGAAGGTACTCTTCTCCCATAGTAGGTATAGGTCACACCAAGTGCAATGTGAGAATAGCATCCCATACTACTACTCCCACTCAATGCTCCTACTCGGTAACTAATGTGGATTGAGCACTTCACGACATACATACACAAATTCAACAATATACAAGATAATTAGTTTCAAATCAATTCTTTGTGGGAGTTAGCTTAACCGACAAAGACCATGAGAGCTAGACATGGAATCCCGATATTAACCCCTATCGTATGAGGGATCCTTACTTGCCTAGTGTAAGGTCATGCTTCTTAGCGTTTACATGGCTTTTCCAATAGCTACACCTATGCGGGCACATAGTTAAGGGATAAGGAGATTGCTACTAAGTAACTCACTCTCTACTAACGAAGATTTCACATCTAAATAGGTACTTTGGATTAGAACATCTCAACTCACGAAGTGCAATCCACATCCCCTTCATATCCTCTCGGTGCTAGGCATAACTCCCCACGGATTTCTAAATATAATAGTCTATCTTAGAAAGCTCACTAGGAATGAAGAGGTTGCTACTAGACACTACATCTCAACTCACGAAGTGTGTCCACCTCAAGATTCCCCTTTTTGCTCAACTTTACATAATACAAATCTTAAAAGAGTATGTGTGTACATGTGCACACCTTGCATAAAAGCATCGATTCATTGTCATCTGGTTCTACACATACTTTAACCTTAATTCATCAAGTTATACACTCTATATACTTTTCATAATCATACACTTCTTTTAGACATAAACTAGGTCAAACATGTACTTCAACCTACATCAAAGACAATACAAGACCCATTTCCCATATATCTTCATTTCACATATTAGACCTTAAAGATCACATACTCAAAACATACTAAGTAACATCAAGTTCATCAATTAGCACCGCCACCCATAAGGTGGACCATACCACTCAAATAGCAATTCATAATAAGAAATATACAATGAGAGAAACTCATCAACAAATCAAACCATCATCACCATATAAGCAATTTATCAATATTTCACCATATTAAGGCCCTTAGGGCAGTAGCTACACCAACATGACATACACAAGAAGACCCAAGTTCATACCTTACTCAAATCGTGCTCCCATAACCCATTTTTAAGTCAAAAGTTGAAGTATGCATAAACAAGAGTTTCATGGAGTTTTAACATCAAAATCATCAATTCAAATCAAGATAAATACATTTAAACCATTAGAACTTAAATGCAAAAATACCCATACTAGAAATCAACGTTAGAAGAAGATTGAGTTTAGAAACACTTTTTGAAAAACCATTTTGGAAAGTTGGCTTCTTGAATGAGAAGATATTAAAGAATGGATACCATACCTCACTAAGCAAGCCATATCCAAGAGTTTTTGATGAAGATACACGTGCAACCAGCCCTCCTATCCTTCCTTGACTTCTAGCTTCCAATGGAGTCTTGAGAGGGTTTTCTTTTTAGAGAGAGAGAGTTGAATTTAGAAGTGAGGGGGTCTTTTCTAGGTCTAGGGTTTAAAACTCATTTAATATACCCAAAAATACCTTAACAACCCGTCCAAACTCTTATTTAGACGTGGGGTGAATTTACAAGTTCACCCCTAACTTGGCAGAAAAATCTGCGCACAGGGACAGACTTGCGACGACCTGCTTGTGACGGGGCGTCACAGCCATGACTGGTCGTCGACTGCTCCGTCGCCAAGGTTACCTGGGACAGCCTGCTTACCAGTTTTTTGTGTCCTTCCTCAAGGACCCTTCGATGGTCCTCGGGGATAATTTCCCGGACGTTTCCAATACAAATATGATCATCTATAAGTTTAACTCCTCTCACACGAATTTCATCCAAAACGAACACATAAAACTCGATGAAACTCGTCTAGACGTACAAGGTCGACTCAAGGCATATCTTTCGAATGCCTTGGATGTTCTTGGTAGTTTGACCTCCAAACTTCACAAAACTTTGCACACTGCCTAAGGACACTAAACTAACTCCGCTTAACTTAAAATCAACTCAAGAAACAATCATGAGTCTCTAGTTCACCTTAGTTCATTTTGGGGCGTTATAATTCGGCTGAACTCTCTTCTTCCCTTTTTCTTGACTTCTCCTATTCGGACAATCCTTCATCATGAGACCTGGCTTTCCACAGCTGTAACAAGCGTTAGAGCCCATCATACACTCTCCTCCATGCAATTTACCACACTCCCTAAATGGTGGCCTCTCCTGAGGTGTATCTACTTCATTGTTCCTCTTAACTCTGGGCTCGGAATCCCTATCATAGAGACTCTTGAAACTCTTAACACCAATAAATCAAAATTTCATACGGCACGATAAGATTTGAAGAAGGGAAAATTTCCTAAGCATTATGCAGTCTCTAATTCATGATAGTGGTGCACTTCACTACCATAACTTAGAAACTACTTAACGTGGTTGATATGAGCCTGATGTTTTGGATATTTAACCTAATTCTCTTATACGAACTCTGTGACGACCGGAATCTAGACCCCAGACGAGATTGGCATCGTTGACCTCTCAGAGGTCGAACAGAAGCCTACATACGTCGTCGTTACTTCATCTAGGTTAATTTTAGCGGAAAATTTGAACTTTTGATTACTTAAACTTTATATTGGAAAAAATTGATCTCGTATAATAATATCTATGTAAACTCATAAGTGTTCACAACAACCATCTAAATCAAGATAATCAAATGAAAGATATAGTAATAGATATAGATTTGCCAAAATGGCACCAATACAACGTCTGAAAGTAATACGAAAGAAACGCTAGTGGAACATACTCCACTAGCTCATGCCTACGTCTATGCTTGAATAAATTAGTAAGCATCCTCGAAATCATGAGGGCCTACCAAATCCGGATAAAAGCTCCACGTCCATATAACTTCCGCGTTGACTCGTAAACTCTAACGTCCAGCTGCACCTGCACCTAAAAGTAGATAAATGTATGGAATTAGTACACACTTGTACTAAGTATGGGTATATGCAAGTACACACCAAGTACATGCATGATTAAGTAGAGCTCTCTCCTAACGATATGAATTATGGAAAGCCAAGTCAGTTGAACTTGCCAAATCAGATTAGGAAAGTCATTCTATGAGAGTAACATGCATCATCATTCTTTTCATATTACACACAGCACATAAAATATTTCAGATAGCACATACATATATTACATATCATTCGTTCATATGCCTTGAGACATTGGAATCACGGACTTAACATTTGGACTTCCCAAAATGAGGGCTCAACATATGGGACCTCAACTAGGGAGCCTTCTTTACCAAACACACAGTCTGCTTCATTCATTCATACTTACTTCATTTTCATTCGTTCGTAGGCTGGTGTGAACACCAGCTATACCTAGGATATTGTTTAAGACTCTCATAGGGTTTACTGTGCAATGACCAAGAATGACCTAGTGTCATTACTTGAGTCTAGTTCACCTCTTGATTATTCTATCCAAACACCTTTGGTATCATTCATTTCATTATCTTTCATACTTTGAGGAACTTCAACTTTAACCGACATAGATCATGTGAGCATCATGAAATCCGGTGTCTTGCCCACACCAAAAAGACGTGGAGTCACTGGCCAAGGTGAAACCAAAACATCCCTAGCTCGCTTATGTGGAAAATCACTGGCTAGTTCCCTATGTTGGAAGCATAGTTCAAAGACTAGGAGATTTAGGGAAACCCATACCCAACTTTGGTGGACAGTCTCATCTCATGAGAATTACATGAACCTCCTCCCTTCCCAAAAGAAGGCATCAACACTCATAGCTAGCCTATCGGTGCTCCGTTTAAAGTTCCTATTTACATTCAACTCATACATCGTCAAAGCTTGCTTGTAGCATGAGGTAGTGATAGCTCATTAGATGATTTATCATCTCTTCTTTACATATTAAGTGTGAATTGTCCTTACACTTACATATAGAGTGTGATTGAGACTTGTCTTTCAATATTCAACACTCTTTTAGGTGAGTACTTTGGTGACCTTATATTGGCGTAGGTACAACTTGTCTCACTTGCAGTAGCCTCATATTGTGATGCCACCCTATTCTTTCTTAACATCTTTTCATTTCATCTTTACTCACCTTTCATAATTTGTTCATTGTATAACATACATATGCTCTCTTGGAATTTACTTTGAGGGACATTGATTTTAGGCGTAGATACAACTTGTCTCACTTGTACTAGCCTATCCTCATGTAGCAACTCTTTCTTAATTTATTCATCGTTTAGCATAAATATACTCTATTAGAAATTTCATTTAGTGACATTGATTTTTAGGCGTAGATGCAGCTTGTCTCACTTGCACTAGCCTCTTATCATGTAGCCACTCTTTCTTTATTTATTCATCGTTTACCATAAATATATTCTATTAGAAATTTCATTTAGTGACATTGATTTTTAGGCGTAGATGCAGCTTGTCTCACTTGCACTAGCCTCTTATCATGTTGTCACTATTTTCATTAGCATCATAGTATAACATAATTACTCACCTTATTACGTGAATGTTCATTTCGTCATATGCCAATGCACTTGGCCTTTTAATGTGTTTGACATTCTTACTTAACCCTCCGGGGGTCACATCATTTCATCACATACATCTTAGGTTCATTTATTTTTAAAGGTACGTTGCACTTATGAACCCATACGTTCAAGACATGAGGCTTCGTTCATAATTCGTCTAAGTGACTCATACTTACCCAAGATTATGTGGTACAAGACTTATGCATCTTGTAAGTATGCCAAGGTCTCGATTTCGATTCCTATAGGCAGCTTTCATTAAGTATTTATTCATGTAAGACTTATGCATCAATACGAAATTGGGCAAGGGAACACAATTTCAAATCCCTTGAGAAACACTTAGTCTTATATTATGTTTTGATTTATAATTTCAACTTGGGGACCCAAGTTCAAATTTCAACACCTACATTTCTTTTTCTTTCTTTTCTCTCCTTGACTTTTCTGTTTTTGACAAAGAGGATATGGGATCGATCCCCCACAACCTCATTTTATTATTCCTTAATTTTTCTCCTACCTCCCTCAACTATCCGCGAGGTTGTGGGTTCGATTCCCACACACCTCATTTGATTTTTCTTTAGTCTTCTCCTACTTTTCTCATCTATCCAAAGGGTTGTGGGTTCGATCCCCACACTCCATATTTTATTTATTTTCCCTTTTTCTCTTACTTGTTCACCAGCCTTACCCCATTTCGAATCCCCCTCACCTCACTTTAAATATTAATTTTTCAGCAGCCTTCATATAGTAAGGTCTTGGGTTCAATCCTCAATGACCTTACATATTTAAAATAATTTTTTTTAACTTTCCAATTTTTCCAGTAACTTAGCCGAAACCAATTTCCACAAATCTGGTAATTTTATCACGCTTTCCAGTCCATTTCCTCAACAATTTATACGTTAGATTTTTGGACAATTCATTGGACATTTTGTACGTTTATTTTGTGCATTTTCGTGGTTACATTTGATCAAGAATTTTCACCCAATTCAGCAACATTTCACCACTTATGAACATCACAATTTACTTCAAGTAATTGCATACAAAAAACATGAATTTAACATGCATATTACTCACTTCAACCCATGACCAAAGTCATGGCATACACAATGCACACACACGTTTAACACATAGATTCGGAAAGCATGCTTATTACTCACATAATTCCGAACATACATAATTGAACATCATCAACACGAAAACACCTCACATCCTAAATTCTACGAGAAAAACATACCCAACTTACAAAATCAATGGGAGCTAGTGACAGGGACACGCAACGGGGAACATTCCTAGTTTTCGGATTAGAATTTGACTGAAACTTAGGGGTCTCTTGGGAAAGGGACCAAGAGGAAGAAAACCCATACCTTTTCTCGTCGTTTAACACCTTTCAAATTTGATCTCAACTGCTGGCCACTCACATGAAAAACAAATGCTTCTCCAACAAAACTCACGCGCAAACCGTTTGAAAGATGCTTTTGCTTTTCATTTTTAGTTTAGTTTGTCTTTTGAGTTTTGTGTGCAAGTTCTTCAAGTGATGAACTTAGATTTTTTTGTTCTTTTTGCTAATAAATAACGTGAGAAGAGAGTGCAGAAAGTCGTGAGAATGAGAGTGGAGAGCGATGAGAGTAAGTGTAGGGGTTTTAGTTGAAGACTTAGTCAAACTAGGACTCCTTATTATTTATTAATTAAAAATCTGATTTTTTAAGGTTTAGGTGAAATGACTCATCATTCCCTTACTTAAATCACATAATTAATATTAATTAATTCAATTTAACATTGCTTCCACCAAGGATCGAACCCGAGTGAAGCTTAACTTGTGAAAAGGGTCAAATTCGGACAATCTTACCCGAATTGCCCACCTTTTTATATTAATTAATTATTTAATTAAATATTTAGGGTAATTACAATACTACCCCTATCCTAGAAAAGACCATTTTACCCCTAGACCCTCCCAACCTAAGATTACCCCTTTCAAGTCCGGTAAAAACTCATCGGGGTGAATCTCTTCAATTCGGGTGCCCTACATGGTTGGTCCCAACCTTGCCTAGCTCAACTAACTCACAAAGTTGGTTGGCTTGGCTAGTGCATAGGTTCTGAGGTCTGGTTCCACACGCATCAAGCCGTGTGAACCCGGTCTAATCTAGGCATTCCAGGTACCTTTAGGCATTACTTTGCATAGTTATTTTTGGGTTGTTACAATAGCATAGGAGACAAGCCAGCTTCATATTACACTTAAGACTCCTAACTTTTACTATTTATGCATTCACATAGGGTTACATAGGTAAGCGATTATTAACCATATAACTCATCAATGGCAGCACCTACACTTTACCCTAACATAGATATACACATGCTTATACAATAGCCATACAACCTAGATCACAACTAGAATAGGAAAGTAGACATAAGCTTCACTTACTGTGATCATCATAACCACAAACTCATATATTCATCAATTTTCCTTCAAGTCAATATTCAACACATATATAATGACCACACAATGCCATACAAGGCTTCATCAACTATCAATACTGTAAGAAAAGTAGAGAGGAAGAGTCATTCTTACCAATTAATCAACCTTTGATCATCATTGATGAATAAACCTTCCTTATAATCAACACATTATAGGCAGTAGCTAAATATATATTAAATCATGAAATAAACCATGTACAAGTCGCTACAAGATCACACTACTACCTAATACAATACATCACATATATACTAGAAAGTAGAGAGTTATAGATCATCAACTAATTTTCCTAGTCTTGTTCATCAATCATATTGTATCAATAATATACATTTAGGCCAGTAGCTAAAAGGATAGAATATCATAGCTAAATCATGCTTCATCCAACCTAGAATATAGATCACAACATATACATTACTCTATCAAGTCTATAGGCTAGAAGAACCGAAGTCAATCTTTATCAATTCAATTGTTATCTATTCATATTGGATATATTATAATTGATTATCATCACATTACACCTATAGGCAGTATCTAACACAATTCACCATAATTGAGTCGCATAACAACCATCCTAACGTCAAGATCACAAGTTACTACATGATAAACTAGAAGAACCTAGATCAATTCATACCAAGCCTTCTTTAGTTTGATCATACAAGATTTATACCCACAATTAAACCATGATATTAATCTAAGGAAGTATCTACAAGCATCTTAAGATATTCGAATTCCACTTTTATACATTTAAAGAGCAATGTTACAGTGAACACATAGAAATCTAAGCTAGCTTTGTTCAAAACATCATACATTGATCTACATGGATAATTCATGAAAAATTCACCATAAATATACATAAAATTACTGTATACACAAGCAATTCAACGTAATAATATCACAATTCAACCAATAACAAGCCCTGATCACAATGCCCATGCAAGGGCTAAATCGAGTTTGGGAAGGGACATGGGTTCACAATTCAGTTGGATTAAAATTCATGTTAAATTTATAAATTATCATAAATTAATCATGATTAATCCATTAAAAACATTTTTAGAAAGAACCCATGGGTAGATGAAAGAAGGAGAAGTTTGATCATGAAATCTCTTTTGAAAACTTTGAGATTAACTCTCTAGATTGAAGGATAACTAAAGATGAAGGATAACCATACCTTTATCTAGAAGAAAAACTCTAAAACAAGAATAATAATAAATGGGAATTCATGATCCAAGCTGTTCTTGAGCTTCACCTTCAATGGAGGTTTTAGAGAGAATATTTTTGGAGGGAAAGTCTAATTTGTGTGAATTAGATTGGGAATGGGTTGATCACGTTTTTTTATCACTTATATATACCCAAAAAACACCAAATAAAACCATGTAGGATCATATTAGCATGTGGGGTGAATTTAACATTCACCCCTTTAATGAAACAGTGCGCATACAGCTTGTCACAGAATGCACCAACGGCCACATTCACGGACCGTGAAGGTGTTTCATGACCCTTATGAAGGTCTGTGGTCCTTGGGGATGTTTATCCATTTCCTTTTCTTGCCTCAAAATTGATAATGAAGTTCCATGGCTAACTTCACAAACCGTGGTCAACTCTACTGGCCGTGAAGTAGTCCCTGAATACCAAGGCAGTAAGTTGCCATCTTGGGACAACTTTTGCTTAAAAGCTGGGTCCTCCTCAATAATACTTTGGTTGGTCCTTGGGGAGTTTTACCAGGACGTTTCCAACCCAAATAAACTCATACATTATTTAAGGACTTTCCATAGTAGTTTGATCTTCAAACAACTCACGCAACACCTCGAAACATGCAAGGCACTCACAAGTACGTCCAAGGGCTAACTTTTGAACGTCTTGGGCGTTCTATGACGTTTAACCTCAAAACTTCATGAAAATTAACACATAGCCTATAAAAATCATTATAACTCATATATGGACCTCATAAGCACATGACATACACATATAATCACGTATAGACACATGAGGCACATAGGTGACTAGTCGTCGAACGTGTTAGTCGTTCCTTGACGTTTGACTTCCAATTCACCTAAATCCTTAGTCACTGCCTCAATAACACATTGTAAACCATTTTAATACCTTTTACCTTTATGAAAAACATGATAGGATCTAGACACCCTAACTCATTTTGGGGGTCTTACATGTAAAGTATATGTCCATAAAGTATGAATGTAGTAGTTAACTAGAATGACTTGATAGGTGTACTAGTTTGAAAAAGGGTATGGGACCTTGTCTATGAATTGCACATGTCTACCTTGATCGAATAGTTCCTAGGGTTATAATCTATGTATATGAATATAACTAAATGAATATGTTATGAACATGTCTTATATGCTATGATGTCAAGTATATGATATGATGAAGAATGAATATGCATAGTTTGTAAATGGGTTTATATGAAAGTATTGCTCATATAGTTACACATATACACTAATGCATGAATAAAGTGAAGTATGAACATGTGTGGTCCGAGGGTATTTATCTGAAAGGCTTGCTCACATACATGTACACATACACACACATGAAAGAATGTTTATGATTCTTGTATGATGATCTAGTCAATAGAGGGTCTCTTGGAAGGTATTCTTACATGATATAGGTTGATGAAAAGAATCTCGTCGATAACCTATGAGCTAAGCGTATGAGGGGTTAATTATCTTAAAGCCTATGTTTTAAAGTAATAGTAATAAAGGGTTTCAATAAAGGGAACTTAACTTAGCACCGAGTGAACTTGAAGATGAGGGGTGTCCCTTCCTAATGTAAGAAGGTAGGTTCACCATAATTCTCACGAGGTTGATAACTACAATGCCTAAATAGGCATAAATAGGGTTTCCATATATTCCTTCATGTTCCATAAACTATATTTTCCCCATAAGATCTAGAAAGTCATATCACCTAATATTCTAGCATGATGTTAATGTTCTACTTTGGCAAGGTAGAGTACTTCTTTTTTGTGTGAAGTTCTACAACACCGGATTCCATGTTTATCACCCATGGTATTAGTGTCAGTTAAAGCTATAGTTTCCCTAAATTAAAATGGACAATGGAAGTGAATTAAATGAGACCTAACTAGGATAACATAACGGAAGTTGCTTAGTGTAGGTGAGGGTATGAGACTTTACCTATGCATAGAACAAGTAGATCTTGAAGGGAGTTCTAGGAAGGTGTTCCATATGTAGGTGATTATGATTATGTTGCTTATGCATTACATTGTAGTATTGTCTACTTGTTGTGATGATATTCATGGTATAAGTCCTAATGAGTCTATATGATATGGTCTTACCTTATATGCATAATGTTGGTCTTATTGAGGATATGATGAGGTCTTGTTTGATATGCATGTAGTTAACTATAGTATCATGGTTGATGTATTAAGTACATGTTAAGTCCTGTGATCTCTTTGTAGGTTTACTAAGTATGTGTGAGGTTATGGGACTTCACATGTACATTGCACTAGTAGGCTTAATTGGGATTATATGTATGGTCTTTGTTACACCCTCAAAATGAACAAAGATAGCTAGAGCCTAACATGTGCCTAAAAGGTTAATAAAATGTTAATAAGTTTTTTACAGCTTGTATACTTAATTTGAAAAGGTTTGGAGGTCAAACGTCCAAGACGTTCGGAAGTAAGTATTTAGAAGTGCTAATGTATCCTTGTATGTTTGCCTTTTCTTTATGTGTTGTTTGTAGTCTAAAAATAGTAGAGGTGACCCTAGTGTATTCATATACATGTTAAGTATCAAAATGTTTGGGTACGACTTCCCGAGGACCACCATAAGGGTCATTGAGGAGGACCCAAACATTGGACAAGGAAGCTGCCTAAGGCAGCGGGCATAACCAAGAAGTAAAGCCCACCTTGCGTCGCGCACCTGTATCCTTGTCTGCCTTTCCATCGAGCGAGCTACACAAGGCTCACTGCTTCAAAATTATGGGAGGAAAGATTTGAGACTGCCTCTGTGACGCGCAGCCACTTCCCAGATTTGGTTTCGTCGTTTGAAAATCAAGTTTTACATGTCTAAAAGTCCCAATAAGTATTGGGGTGTTTTGGTAACTTTGGGAAACGGTTATAAACTTTTTGAGGAGATATTTAACCCTTTTCCCAAGTCAAAAACCCAACACCATTAAGAAATCAAAATCCCCAAATCTCTCTTCTCTTCCAAAACCCCCAAAACCTCCATTGAAGTCCAAGCTCAAGAACAAGCTATGGAGGTGGATTCTTGGAACTTTTATTTAACATTTTCGTTGGTTTTATATTGTAAAAGGTATGTTAATCCTTCATCCATATATAATCCTTAATGTATGGAGTCCTTTCAAAGCTTTTACAAACATGATTTTAAGTCAAAAATCCTATCTTTCAATCTAGCCATGGGTTCATTCTCAAATCGATTTCAAAAGAATTCTAATGATGAATATATGTTTAGATACTGATTTTATGATGCATTTCTATCCTATTTTATGAATAACCCATGATGCTCCTATTTTCTCAAATATGCCAATAATGTGGGTCTTGTGAGATTCATATCATCTTTATAGAAATGTGATTAGATAGTATTGAATTGCTTATTGCTATTACTATCTACATTAATTGAATATAAATTGTGGAGGAATGATCAAAGATGATCAATAGCTTGGAGATTTATTAAGTTTACCTATTTCCTTTAATTAGCTTAGAATGTATATTGAATTGTGTTGATTGGTATGGTCCACTTATGGTGCCACTTTACATTCTTGTACATGTTTATGTGTTATGATCATGTCCTTGAAGGCATTAGATGCAAGATGAATTTATATGATAATTTCCATGTTTAGGAAGTTGAAGTATTCAGCTTTGATTCTAATATCATTGTCACATCCGAGGAGAACCCCCAAGACTTAACTGGCGTCCTCCTCCTCAAAGTGGACTAAGACTAGCCTCTTAGCTTACATCATTACATTCATACGTTAAAGATGCGGAAAATAAAAATCTTTTCGATTACTTCTACATTGATGTTTACTTAGACCTCTCGTTTACACATAAAATATATTTATCGAGTATACATAGACACTTCGTATAAGAATATTACACAGTCTTCTACTTTTATTGCACACATATAGTATAAGATAGTCTCATAATAAGTCTATAACATTGTCTCATATTAAACCATATAGACAAGAGTATCACAATTTGGGCATAAGAATCAAAGTAGTCTTCAAAGCCTTCTCTATTTTCAACGGTCGGATCCTACATTTGTAGTAAACATCAAACATGGGTTAGTACAAACTTGTACTAAGTATGGGTATGCACATAAAAAAAGTGAAATCATGCTAAAGAGGACATTTGATCAAACCATACTAAAGTACTTTGAAAAGCCTTCTGCACAATCAAGAAGCCCCATAAGCCAATAATCACATAATACATAAGTCAAACCCATGTACAACACAAGACCAACATTAACAAGTAATAATCAAGTCAACACATACAAGAGTTCATAAAATCATAATATAAGCAAGACCCTTGCTCATAACCCACTATTTATCCTACAAGTGCAAGGACCAAGCAAAGCCCCATAACTTTACTCAATCAAGTAAACAAAACAATAGATCACAAGTAATGCCCAACTCAACATAACATACAATCAATAGTAGTCATCATCATATTTACCAACATACACCAATAGCATGTTTATCAATAAAACTAACATCATAAAGGATCATCAACATTTAAAGTCAACATAAGCATACTATTTACATTTATAAGATCATTATAACATAAGAACATCCTCCTAGGACTTTCCTCATAGCCAACTAGTGCAATGCCTAGGTAGAGTCCCATACCCTTACCTAGACTAAGCCAACCTCTCAAGTAACCCAACTTAGAGTTCACATCATTACTTCATTTTACATTCGGGAACACTTTCCTTAACCAACATAGACTACAAGAGCCAAATGTGGAATCCGGTGTTGTGAAACCATACATCGAAAGAAGGCGGACTATCGGCCAAAGTAGTACCAAACATGAACATGCATCTAGGTGGATACACTACCTAGTATTCCTATGGTGGAAACATAGTTTATGGAGCTTGGGGTATGTCATGGAAACATCACTCTATTCCTTTTTTGGACTGTGAGGCTATCCACCCCGTGAGGATTATAGTGAATCTACCTTCCCTCCTTGGGAAGGCGCCACCCCTAATCTACAAGTTCACTTGGTGCTAAGCTAGAATCTTTTTGAAATGTCTTTTATACCTTTATTAATGATCATAGCTTAATTAGGTCATAGGTTCTATGTCTTATATAATGATCATCACTATAACTCAATAAGAATTGCATGAGTATTGTCCTTTCATTACGATTCATACATATGAGGTAAGCACATTTTCATAGTCACATCATAATAAGACACATTGGTAAGTTATCACCATCCTTATAACATATCCATCTTAGCGAACAACTCACAAACCATAGTCAAGATATTTCAAATTAACATCATACAAACCCTATCAATCTCATCATAAGGTATACGTCAATGTAACTTCATCACTCAACAAAATTAATCATAATTGAAGCAAAGTTTAAGATCATAAGGACATACCCCAATCTCATTCACAATCCATCATCCATGGTCTTACCATTAACCATCCAATTCAAACCAAACATGGGTGTAATACCATGACACAATAGTAATTAACACAATATCTACGTCAATTGCATCATACTATCTAAATTAACTTCAATTCATAACCTAGGGTTAGGGGAATAAGGTTCATCATTAATTCTTCAAGAAATAGATAAAATCCTAAAAATATATTACCATGGGCAGTCCATTAATGAGTTAGAATAGACAAAACAAGCCTAACAATCAATACATTCTTCAATTCCCATCAAATCATAAGCAAGATCAAATATTTGGGGAATTGGGGAAAAGGAAAATGATCAACATGAAATTGCATCAATTAACATCAATTAATCAATAATATATACTCAATTAGTCATATGAAATCAAAAGTTATCATCAATTTAAAGTTTAGAAGAAAACCCATTAGAATTGGAAAAACCCTTGAAATTGGGTGTTTTAGAAATCAACTTTGAGAGGACCTTGGGGAAAGGAATCACAAGAGTGAAGAACTCATACCTTAATGAATATTAATCCACGAAATTGAAGTTAAACCCTAGATAAATTTGTCTTCTTCTTCAAGCTTTCTACTTCATTCAATGGAGGATGAATAGAGAGAGGTGAGAGCTTTTGTGTTTTGATTTGGGGATTTTATTTGAGTGAGTACAAGTGAGGAAAAACTGATTGGAAATCAATATATAGACCCCCCATGAAATACCAAAAAGAACCCTCTCTTAAGTTGACCCTTTAATGAAGTTAAACTTCAAATCCAAATTTCAGATTTTTGTCGGGGAACAAGTCCGCGACACAGAGCTGTTCGTGCATGAATTTCTAAATTAATTTTCGAGATAGTAGAGTCCGAGACCTGCCCACGAGGCGAAATTGATATTTTACCAAAAGTAACCCAAGTCCTTGACGCGGACTTGTTTCACCTAGGTCTAATTTGGCTGCTGCCTTGGAAGCTTGCCAAGCCATATTTGGGGTCTTTTCGTGGACCCCTAGGGAGACCCTTGTTGGTCGTACACGTTTTTACTCAATATACGTCGTTTTACCTATTTAAAGTCATTTTAAAAGATTTAGACCTCATTTGACCCTCCAAAACCATCCCCAAACATAGCGACGTCAACTAGTTCAATTAAGCTAGTTTTCGGACGTCATGGACGTTCTTTGACGTCTTGGCTCTAAAACATCTTGGATGACTTATATACATTATTTTTAGTCTTGGAAATGTATCTAACCCTTTAGAAACTCATGTTAGTGTCTAGATTAGTTCTTGACTTTTCGGTATGTTACATTATCCCCCCCTTAGATACATTCGTCCCCGAATGAAACTAAAATCTTTTGAAAGGAAAGGAATGACTCAAGACTAGCAGCCCAACCAACAACAATACATGATAACTTAAATTAAAATATCAATCATGGCATTTACAGATAGCAAGACTCCAATTACTACACATAAGCTCAACATCACAATATGAGGAATTTCCTTCTCACAACAACATGAGCTCCACATACCATATATGAGTCAACTATGCCAAAACATAGCTTAGCAACATGATTAACACCACTTCATAAAGACTCACTATATAAAAATTCACAACATAACACACAAAAAGAAGAACTGCAAATTTTCAAGCCTAAAAGCAAACTTCACTGTAATATAGGCATTTTTGCAAAACTTCACCAAAATCAAAGCAACTAAAAATTTAGTCATCATTTTCATTATTATCAAGAACAACTAACCTTCACTATTAAATAGATGAGGATTACGGGACTTCATGTTGGCCTCGGCCTCCCATGTCGCTCCCTCAACTAGGTGGTTTCTCTGTAACACTTACGGAGGCCACCTCTTTGTTCCTCGACCTCTGCACTTGACGATCAAGGATTTCAGCCGGAGCCTCCTCATAAGAGAGTTTATCAAAAACTTCACACCAAGACCTTTAATAGGAAGAATGGACTAGGGATTACAAATGCACTTCTTGAGAATTGATACCTGGAAAACCGGATGAACCAAAGATAGTTCACTAGGGAGTTTCAATTCATATGCAACCTTGCCAACCCTTTTCAAAATTTCATAGGGACCCATGTAACGAGGACTTAACTTCCCTTTCTTGCTAAATCTAAACAGAACTTTCATAGGCGAAATTTTCAAATACACCTTATCACCCTCTTCAAATTCAAGGTCTCTTCTCCTATGATTGGCATAAGACTTTTGCCGACAATAGGCTGTTTGCGAATGGTTCCTTATGATATGAACTTTACATAAGGTCTTATAGATCATGTCGGGACCAATAGGAAAAAACTCTCCAACCTAAAACCATCCAATAGGAGATCTATACCTCCTTCCATACAAGGTTTCATAAGGATCCATAGAGATGGATGAATGAAGACTATTGTTGTATGAGAACTCCACCAAAGGCAAGTGCTCATCCCAATTTCCTTTAAAGTCAATGATACAATATCTAAGAATATCTTCAAGAGGTTGAATAGTCCACTCCGCTTGACCATCCATTTGATGATGAAAAGCGGTGCTTAACTTCACTTGAGTACCCAAACCTCTTTGAAATGACCTTCAAAACTTAGATGTAAATTGAGAACCTCTATCCGATATGATGGACAAAGGAACCCCATGAAAACTCACTATCTTGTCAATATAGATCCTTGCATAATCCTCTGCCAAGTAAGTAGACTTGATTGGAATAAAGTGAGAGGATTCGGTCAATCAATCCACTACCACCCATATAGAGTCATATTGCTTTCTAGTTTGAGGCAAACCTACTACGAAATACATATTAACATCTTCCCACTTCGAAGTAGGAATTTGGATTTCTTGCAGTAGACCACTCGACTTTTGGTGCTCGGCCTTCAATTGTTACAATTGGGACATTTTGCAACAAACTCTGCAATATCCCTTTTTAGGCCATCCCACCAAAACACTTCTCTAAGATCATGGTAGATCTTTGAAGAACCCGGATGAATAGAGTAACGGGATCCATGAGCTTCCTCAAGGATCCTACTCCTCAAATCATCCACATTAGTCACACACAATCTTTCTTGATACCTAAGAACACCTTCCCCACTTGGGAGAATGACACATTCATCTTACCAAAACCTATTCTTTCAACTCTATCACTCATGGATCAAGGTGTGGCTTAGACTTCACCTCAACCACCAAAGACGACTCGGAGTTATGATGTACCACATACAACCATTTGGAGACCATTAAATTCAAACCCCTAAACGATCCAACCTATGAAAATATTTCACTAGGTTTCTCTTGGATTCTTCCACATGGGAAACACTTCCCATGGACAATCGACAATAAAGAATCCGCTACCACATTAGTCTTGCCTTGGTGATAGAGAACACTCGTGTCATAGTCTTTCAACAACTCTAACCATCTCCATTGCCGTAGATTCAACTCATTTTGAGTGAATACATATTGGAGACTTTTATGATCCGCATACACATAAATATGAACCCCATAGAGATAATGCCTCCATATTTTCAAATAAAATACCACGACCGCTAACTCAAGGTCATGAGTCGGGTAATTCTTCTCATGAACTTTGAGTTTCCTAGAAACATAGGCTATAACTTTGCCATTTTGCATAAGAACACACCCCAACCCGACTCGGGATGCATCAAAATATACCTCAAACCCTTTAGTACCCTCCGATAGGGTCAATACCAGAGTGTAAGTAAGCCTATCCTTCAACATTTGGAACCTCTTTTCACATTTTTTCGACTACTCAAATTTCACATTCTTTTTAGTAAGGGTTGTCAAAGGGGAAGAAATGGATGCAAACTCATAAACGAACCTTCTATAATAACCGGCTAGGCCTAAGAAACTCCTAATATCTATAGGATCCAAAGGTCTAGGCCATTTTTTCACCGCTTCGGTCTATCTTGCATCAATCTCAACACCTTCACTAGAGATAATATGACCAAGAAGCGCTACCGACCTCAACCTAAACTCACATTTTTTTAACTTGGAAAACAATTGGTGTTCATTAAGCAATTGCTACACCACTCTCAAATGATAAATGTGTTCACCCTCATTTTTAGAATGTACCAAGATGTCGTCAATAAAGACAATGACAAAAGAATCTAGGAAACTTCGAATCACCCTATTCATTTGGTCCATAAATGCCTCAAGAGCATTAGTGAGATCAAAGGACATTACTCAGAACTCATAGTGAGCATATGTTGTCTTAAATGCCTTCATGGGAATATGTTCACCTCCCACCCTAAATTGGTGATATCCTGATCTCAAGTCAATCTTGGAAAAGTAACTCGCACCTTGGAGGTATGCTTGCCCCATTTTCTTTATTTTGATGTTATTTATACTTCAATTCTATTATGATTGGTTTGGTCCACCTTTGGTGGCGATGCTATGTGAATTGATGTGGCCTTGTCGGTGTTATTTTCAAGTATATTTATGATCATGGCCTTGTCGGCACTACTTGAACTTATATGGCTATTTCTGTAGTTGATTTGGTGATGTATATTCGTATCTACCTATATGTGAAAGTATGTGTTAGACTATTGATACTATCTAGGTGATCCTGTTGTGCTTTGACAATGTGTTAAGTGTGTAGTCTTAGAATTGTTACATGGTTATTCCTAATTTGGCTATATGAGTCTAAAAAGGTTAAGTTGATAATGTTAAGGTAATGAATAGGTTGACTAAATAAGGTTAAGGGTCATTCCTAAGAGTCTAAAGAAATATAGGCTATATGTGTTAAATGGAAGTATGTTGTATCTTGTTTAAGTAAACTTGTGTCCCTTATTTGATGCTCATGTGAATATGTGATGTCTTGACTTAGGAACCTAAAGGGTCTTAGTCTTGAATAAATGAATATAGGTGAGACCTTGAATGATGATTAAAGGGTCATTTATGTGGAACCTTTAACCAAGTGGTAAGGTTATGAATTGTGATGTAGTTAGCCGTAATAGTATCCTTCATGTAATGAGTGATGAACTTAAGGTTGATTGGCTGGAACGGCATCATATAATACCTTAGTAAAGTCGCGATGAGCTTCTTGTCACACCACTGTGAGATAGCCCTAATGGACCTCGCTTTGGTAGGGTAAATGTAATTGGGTCATGAACATGATATGGAACCTATTTATATGAACCTTAATGTGAATTGCCCTATGAGAACTATGGCTAGCACCGAGCGAGTATGAGCAAGGGGGAAGTGTAGTGAAGAAAGTGACTAGAATGCTTAGTACGTCCTTCATATTCCGTAACCATGTGCCTACATGGGATCTTTATGTTCTACCATTTGCAAGTAGAACACCTCATCGAAGTAGGATAGAACTTCGGATTTCATGCTTTGCTACAATGGTCTATGTCGATTATTGCCTATTCTCATCATATAGAATACCTATTAGCATTTGATAAGTTTATGAGGTTTAGGTGGTGGTATGGAACGCTACATAGATGTTGCACAATAGACTTTGAAGATGTTGTTTGGAGTTCCTAGGTCTTGTCTAAGACCATTCCCTGAATGTCCTTTATGTGATGTAAGTCTCTTAAATGAAGTCATGAACTAATGACTTATGTTAGAATGTATGTAAATGAATCAGTACCTAATTTAAAGTAACTTAAGGATTCCTTATTTAAAGTGTGAAGAGGGCATAAGGGATGATCTCTTCATGTCTTATCTTTGGGAGTCTTGAGGATGACTCTAGTTAGGGAAGATGTTTGGTGTTGTTGACATGATCTAAGCCTTAGGTAATCTCAAGGACTATTTAGGTAATCTTGAAGAGGTCAATCATGGACGTTATCTTCTTGATTTACTTAAGTAGGTGTTTTGATAGACTTTGGAAGGAGAGTGTCCTATCATCTATGTGTTGGTGTGTTTAGTGAGAATGATTCTATCCTAGGGAATCTATAGGATCTCCTGAGTGTGTGTGCAAGGGATTGTATGGTCGGTTGCTTCACAACTCACTCAAGTGAAACTTAGAGTCACCTTTGGTAGAAGAATCTTACCTTGATGATTATGAGACTTTGTATGTGTGTATGTGACTCATTATGAGTAATTTTAAGGGTCGTTTAGGCACATCTAGAGAGTGTATGGGCGGTCTCTCTTTGTGTGACTTAAGTGAATCTTAGGATGACTCTAAGTGAGGAAATTACATGCTACAAGTTGTTAAAAGGAGAAGTGAAAGTACTTCACTGTAACAATGAATAACTCACTGTACAGTGAATATAGTTCACTGTAAGGTGTTCTTAATAATTGATATTTTTGGTTTAATATTATCTTATGTGTTTCTAGGTTGATAATTGATGTTGTTATGATTAAAATATGATTTATAAAATGAAAAGATGCATATTTCCAATAAAGTCCATTTTCATGATTTTTATGCATAATGTCATACTTAGTACATGTGGTTGTACTTATTACATGCTTTATTTTCTATCTATAGTTCTTAATATGTGAAGATCTTTGGAAAGAATACTTTGACAAGGAGATCGTTCAAGAACAGTTGAAGTATGTCCTCATTTGACTCGAGGGCATATATGTCATTTTATGTTTCTTTTATGAAGTTTGTAATAGACTATATAGTAGTATGTTTTCAATTCGTATGGGCCGTGTCCACAGTATTATCGTGTCTTAAGATGATGAGCGAGACTTAGTGTTTTCCTATTTTTACATATATGAAAGAGTTTAAAGACTTCTATATTGTCTTTACGAAAAATTTTAATTCCGCACTACTTTTCATTATGTATATTCGATGAATGATATGAGAGGCTTTTATAAGACCTCCGAGAGGTCGAATACGCCGGTCGCAATCCAAGATTGTACCCTATCTTCTAGGGTGTGGTTACGGGATGTGACAAGCTTTGTATCAGAGCATAGGTTAATGAAATTAGTCTTAGGTATCAAAAAGTCTAGAAAAGTCACGTCTAGTAGAGTCTTGACCATCGGTGTGAGTCGCGACACATCTATGGGCGAGAGGCTATAGGACGATAGTGTTTCCATTAATTTCTACTCCTATGTTCGTGCGGTAGAGTAATGCTATGAGTATCCTTCTAAATGTGTTTCCTTGTGTTTCAAGGAGATGAATACTAGAAGGATGGCCGCTAGAAGGATGGAAGAGGGAAGGGTTGATGAGAAAGTTCCTCGTCATGTTGAGCAAGTTGAGCAAGTGCTTCAAGATGGGCAAGGCTTCCAAGGTGCTCAAGTGCCTCCTCAAGGTGATCATGCCCCTAATGTTGGAGGAGGTGATGAGGTGCCGGAGTTGTCAAATAGGGTGATTGGAGAGGCTTTGCTTGCTTTAGCCCGAGCCGTAACGGCTCAAGCTAACTTGAACATGGTGCTTAGTGGTAATGCTATGGAGAGCACTATGTCATCTAGGTTGAGAGATTTTTTGAGGTTGAATCCTCCAATCTTTCTTGGTTCAAAGGTGAATGAGGATCCCCAAGAATTTCTTGATGGTGTGTACAAAGTTTCGAGTGCTATGGGGGTTACATCTAGGGAGAAGGCGGATTTGGCTTCTTATCAATTGAGAGATGTTTCTCAAATATGGTACACTCAATAGAAAGAAAATAGGCCAAATGAGTTGGGTCCTATTGAGTGGTAAGAATTCAAGGAAGCTTTTCTTGGTAAGTACTTTTCCCGTGAGAGGAGGAAAGAGAAAGTAGAAGAGTTTATCAATCTCAAGCAAGGCAATATGAGTGTTGAGGAATACTCTTTGAAGTTCTCAACTTTGTCTAGGTATGGACCTTCCCTAGTGTCAAATCCACGGGATGAAATGAGTCGTTTTGTGACCGGTGTAGCCGACTTAGTGAGGGAGGAATGTCGTACGGCTATGTTGCATGATGATATGACTTTGGCTAGATTCATGGTGTATACACAATCAATTGAAGAGTCTAAACTTAGGAGGATGTCAAGGAACTTAAAAAGGAGTGTTGCTAGTGACCAAGTGCAACCTAGGTTCAAAAAGAGGGTTCAAACTCAAGATGGACCTAGTGTGCCTAAGAAGAAGTTTGAGAAAAGAGGTGGTTCTATCAATGACAAACCTACATGTGCCACTTGTGGTAAGAGACATTATGGGGAGTGTCTAGTGGATACGGGAAATTTCTTTGGATGTGGAAAAGATGGGCACAAAGTGAGAGATTGTCCAAACATTGCTTCTAGGAAGGAGGGTAAGAAGGTTGAGCCTAGTGTTCCAAAGGAAGATGCTCCAACAAAGAGGCGTTCCTATGCTCTCCGGACTAGAATTGAGAAGCCATGTGATGGTGATGATGATGTTGGTAAGTCTTTGTTTCTCTTATTATAGTATGACTTCCTTCTAATTGGGGGAGTATGACTAGAATTGAGCTAGAAGTGTTGCATGTGCATGATGTTTAGGAGTTCGGTTGAAATTGAATTTCATTAACTTCTTGCATTGTGTGTTTTATGAAGCCTTCATCATGTTGTAAGAGGCGTTTATATGATGTTATCTTGCATATTATCATGTCTATATAATGAATTGCATAAGAGTTGCATGTTTGAAAAAAATTAATAAAATCACTGTAGCTTGAAAACTGTTTACTGTAAAATTTTGCCAAAATTGACTAATTGATCCTTTGGTCTAAATTTGTTGTAATCTGGTTATAACTGATGTATATAATTATTATATTGAATATAAAATGAGTTTTTCCTATTTGGAATGAAGCATGTGAGTTTTGTAGAATAATGAGTTACAGAATTGTATTCTAGTTTCTTGTTGTGTTGTGATTGTCTTGAACTTGTGAAATTGATGTTCTCTTCTTGATTGTGAGTTATATGGTTTAGTTATGTGCTGTTAAGTAGATTCTCTAATCTTTGAAATGTTCGGAGAGTGGCAAGTGTCATTCGAGGAAAAATGTTGTCCAAGTGGGGGAGAATGTAAGACCCCAAAAATGACTTAGGTTAACTAGAGCCTAACATATTGGTAATGGTAGTATTAGGTCCTAATGTGGCCTATAATATTGTATAGAGGCAGTAGATAAAGTATTAGGTACATTGGAAGTCAAACGTCAAGGGATGACTAAGACGTTCGACGACTAAGTCACCTAATGGCCTCATATTTTGTTCTATGTGTTTATGTGTAATTCATGAGGTTGTAAGGTCTTAAAATGAGTTTTAATTGTGTATAAATTCAGTGTGTCAAGTCTCGTGGAGTTTGGAGGTCAAACGTCCAAGAACGTACATGTCGTTCCAAAGATATGCCTTGAATCGACCTTGTGTGTCTAGGCATGTTTCATCGAGTTTTACGTGTTCGTTTTGGATGAAATTCATGTGAGAGGTGTTATACTTATAGAATACGTCCGTGAAATTATCCCCAAGGACCATCCAAGGGTCCTTTAGGAAGGACCCAACTTGGTTGACAAGGCTGTCCCAGGCAGGCCCCAAACGATGGAGGCATCGATTCCCAGTGGGTCCATCGACGCCCCGTCGATGGATGTCGTCTACAGGTACTTAGCCTGGGGGAAGGAGGGGAGCCTTGACAGGTCTCTGAACCCACCGACGGTTGCCAGCACGGCCCGTCAGTGGGCTGACGCCCCGTCGATGGGGGTGTCGTCTGTGTGGCCCGTTTTCTGCACAGTTTGCTGCCAAGTCAAGGGGTGAATTGTAAATTCACCCCACTTCCAAATAAGACTTTAGGATGTTTATTAGGGGTATTTTGGGTGTTTTAAACAAGTATATAAAGGTTAAACACTTAGAATAATTCATTCTTCCAAAAATAAAATCCCAAAGTCTCCATTGAAGTCCAAAATCAAGGAAGAGCTTGGTGTGACCTTTTGAGTAAAGATTCTTCATCAAAGTGAAGAATTAGCTTCATTGAGGTATGACTTTTGATCCTTGAAACTCGTTTATCAAGGAGCCCAACTTTCAAAGATGTTTTCAAAGTATTCAAAGAGGAATTGTCCAATTTGATGATTCTACCATGGGTTCCTGCATTAATGGTGTTCAAACATCTATTATGGATAATATTGATGTTTTATTGATGATTTTAACCTAAACTACCGATGAACCCATGTAATTGATGAACCTAAGATTTTGACTAAATTATGGGTTACTTGATATTGGCTTAATGTTGATGAATTCATGTGTAGTTTCTTATGGGCTTTCTATTGATGTAAGAATTGTGTTCAATTGTTATCAAACTGGTATTGGATTGTTGAATTGGTTTAGATTTCATTGACTTCTATAATTGTGTATTGAATTGGTGTTCATGGCATTGGGTAAGGGTCTGGTGTTATCAAATTGAGTAAGTATACTTGAATTGAAGTGTTGATGATGGAATGGAGGTATTCTACCCCATTTTCTATATTTTGATGTTATTTATACTTCGATTCTATTATGATTGGTTTTGTCCACCTTTGGTGGCGGTGCTATGTGAATTGATGTGTCCTTGTCGGTGTTATTTTCTAATTGATGATCATGGCCTTGTCGGCACTACTTCAACTGATATGGCTATTTTTGTAGTTGATTTGGTGATGTATAATCGTATCTACCTATATGTGAAAGTATGTGTTAGACTATTGATACTATCTAGGTGATCCTGTTGTGCTTTGACTATGTGTTAAGTTTGTAGTCTTAAAATTGTTACATGGTTATTCGTAATTTGGCTATACGAGTCTATAAAGGTTAAGTTGATAATGTTAAGGTAATGAATAGGTTAAATAAATAAGGTTAAGGGTCATTCCTAAGAGTCTAAAGAAAGATAGCCTATATGTGTTAAATGGAAGTATGGTGTCTCTTGTTTAGGTAGACTTGTGTCCTTTACTTGATGCTTATGTGAATATGTGATGTCTTGACTTAGGAACCTAAAGGGTCTTAGTCTTGAATAAATAAATATAGGTGAGACCTTGAATGATGATTAAAGGGTCATTTATGTGGAACCTTGAACCAAGTGGTAAGGTTATGAATTGTGAAGTAGTTAGCCGTAATGGTATCCTTCATGTAATGAGTGATGAACTTAAGGTTTATTGGCCGGAACGACATCATATCATACCTTAGTAAAGGCGCGATGAGCTTCTTGTCGCCATTGTGAGATAGCCCTAATGGACCTCGCTCTAGTAGGGTAAATGTAATTGGGTCATGAACATGATATGGGACCTATTTATATGAACCTTAATGTGAATTGACCTATGAGAACTAAGGCTAGCACCGAGTGAGTATGAGCAAGGGGAAAGTGGTTCTAGTTAAGAAAGAGAGTAGAATGCTTAATACTCCCTTCATATTCCGTAACCATGTGCCTACATGGGATCTTTATGTTCTACCATTGGCAAGTAGAACACCTCATCGAAGTAGGATAGAACTTCGGATTCCATGTTTTGCTACCATGGTTTATGTCGGTTATTGCCTATTCTCATCATATGGAATACCTATTAGCATTTGAAAAGTTTATGAGGTTTAGGTGGTGGTATGAGACGCTACTTAAACATTGCACAATAGACTTTGAAGATGTTATTTGGAGTTCCTAGGTCTTGTCTAAGACCATTACCTGAATGTCCTTTATGTGATGTTAGTCTCTTAAATGAACTCATTGTAACAACCCTAAAAATGAATAAGTTAAGAAATGCTTAATGTGTCAAGAATGCTTGCGATTAGACCAAGGTTAACACGGATTGATACACGTAGAACCAGACCTCAGAAACCTTACTACGGCCAAGCCAACTAACTTGGGGAGTTAGTTGAGCTTGGAAAGGTTGGAACCAACCATGTAGGGCTCTCGAAAATAAAGATCGAAGGAGTCTTTAACGGACTTAAAAAGAAGAAATCTTAAGTTTTGAGGGTCCAGGGGTAAAATGGTATTTTCCATGCTAAGGGTAATATTGTAATTACCCTAACGAATTAATTAATTAATTTAATTAAAGAACCGGTTAGGGTTGGGTCTACCCAAAACAGCCCGTTTCGTGGTGGTCACTCCACCCGAGTTCGAGCACCAATGGAAGCAACAAATTGGTGATTTAATTATTGTTTAAAATCTGATTTTTTGTAAGGGGGTTATGGTCAGTTCACTTAACTAATTAAATAAGATTTGATTAATTTAATTAAAACCAATTTGACTAAGTCTTGAATTAGACTCCTAAACCTATGGTAACACTCTCCTATCACGCTTATCTCTCACTCACACATTCAAACTACACTATTTCTCTCTGCCAATTAACGTGAAGAACAAAAGCCATAACAAAAGTTCTTCACACTTGAATGTAAGAACTGATAGAGTATACAAGGATTGCCCAATAGTTGTAAGTGGTAAGACTATGTGTGCAGACTTGGTTGAGTTACCCATGCATGATTTTGATGTTATTCTTGGCATGGACTGGCTTCACAGTTGTTATGCTTGTTTGGACTGTCGTAGTAGAGTGGTGAGATTTTGTTTCCCTAATGAAGAGGAGCTAGTCTGGGAGGGGTACAACTCGAGTCGTCCTAACTTCTTGATTTCGAACCTTAAGGCCAATAAAATGATGTCCAAGGGGTTATTTTATCATCTTGTGAGTGTTAATGATTTAGATCATGACATTCCTTCCATAGACTCAGTGCCTGTAGTGAATGAGTTCCTAGATGTATTTCCTAATGATTTGCCTGGAGTCCCTCCCCCTCGAGAGATTGATTTTGGTATTGACTTAGAACCCGATACTAAACCAATTTCAATTCTTCCTTATAGAATTGCTCCAGCTGAACTCAAAGAGTTGAAGCTGCAGTTGAAAGATCTCACTGACAAGGGTTTCAATCAGCCGAGCATATCCCCTTGGGGCGCTCCAGTGTTGTTTGTGAAAAAGAAAGATGGAACCCTTAGAATGTGTATCGATTATTGGCAGCTCAATAAAGTCACTATAAAGAATAAGTATCCACTTCCCAGAATAGATGATTTGTTCGATCAGCTCCAAGGGTCTAGTTTCTTCCCTAAGATTGATCTTCGTTCAGGGTATTATCAGCTTAGGGTTAGGGATGGAAATATCCCAAATACAGCCTTTCGTACCCGTTATGGTCATTATGAGTTCTTAGTCATATCATTTGGTCTTACGAATGCACCTGCTGCATTTATGGACCTCATGAACCGAGTCTTCCGTGAATACCTTGATTCTTTCGTCATAGTATTCATTCACGACATCCTCATCTACTCTAGGACCAAGGAAGAGCATGAACAGCATTTGAGACTAACCTTGCAGGTACTTAGACAACATCAGTTGTATGCCAAATTCAGCAAGTGTGAATTTTGGCTTAGATCAGTGACCTTCCTGGGTCATGTTGTGTCCGATCAGGGCGTGGAGGTGGATCCCAGGAAGACTGAGGCTGTGAAGAACTGGCCAAAGCCTCTTACTCCCACAGACATCCGTAGCTTTTTCGGATTTGCTGGTTACTACCGCAGGTTTGTGGAGGGGTTTTCTTCCTTTGCTGCCCCACTGAAAGCTTTCACTAAGAAAAAAGACAAGTTTGAATGGACAGCTACTTGTGAGAAGAGTTTCCAAGAGCTCAAGGACAGACTCACTTCAGCCCCGGTGCTTACTTTGCCTAAGTGTGGTGATAATTACACCGTTTATTGTGATGCATCTAGGGTTGGTTTGGGTTGTGTTCTTATGCAGGTTGGTAAGGTGATAGCCTATGCGTCCAGACAGCTCAAGGTTCATGAGAAGAATTATCCCACTCATGACCTGGAGTTGGCAGCTGTAGTGTTTGCACTGAAGATGTGGAGGCACTACTTGTATGGAGTGCATGTGGATGTGTTCACAGAACACAAGAGTCTCCAGTACGTGTTCACACAAAGGGAGTTGAATCTACGTCAGCGGAGATGGTTGGAGCTGTTGAAGGATTATGACATAAATGTTCACTACCATCCAGGTAAGGCTAATGTTGTAGCTCATGCTTTGAGCAGAATGAGCATGGGAAGTACAGCTCATGTGGACGATGAGAAGAAGGAGTTGGTGAAAGAAGTAAACAAACTGGCCATACTGGGTGTGCGATTGGTTGACTCTACTAGTGGGGTTGTTTAAGTTCATCCTAGTTCTGAATCATCCTTGGTAGTTCAAGTCAAGTAGGGTCAGCATCTAGATCCTGTGTTGATGGAGATGAAGGACTCAGTGTTGATGAAGATGAATGAGTCTTTCGCTTTGGGAGGTGATGGCATACTTAGATATCAGGACAGGCTGTGTGTACCAGATATGGATGATTTGCGAACTAGGATTGTTGCAGAGGCCCATGGTTCCAGATATTCCATACATCCAGGTTCCAACAAGATGTATCATGATCTTAAGCAGGTTTATTGGTGGGATGGCATGAAAAAAGACATTGCAGAATATGTTGCCAAGTTTCCTAATTGTCAGTAGGTTAAGGCAGAACATCTTAAGACTGGCGGTCTAACTCAGATTATTGAGGTTCCGACTTGGAAGTGGGAGGCCATTAATATGGACTTCGTGGTTGGTCTTCCAAGGACTAGGAGGCAACATAACTCCATATAGGTTATTATGGACAGATTGACTAAGTCTTCCCACTTTATCCCTGTGAAGTCTACTTACAGAGCCGAGGATTATGCGAGACTCTATATTGATGAGATTGTGAGATGGCACGGGATTCGTTTGTCTATCATTTTAGATAGAGGAGCTTAGTTTACTTCACATTTTTGGAGATCGTTCAAGAAAAGCTTGGGCACGCAGGTAAAGCTTAGTACCGCCTTTCATCCTCAGACAGATGGACAGGCAGAGCGCACCATTCAGACATTGGAGGACATGTTGAGAGAGTGTGTGATTGACTTCAGAGGTAGATGGGATGACCATCTGACTTTGATAGATTTCTCGTATAATAATAGCTATTACTCAAGCATTGGGATGGCACCGTTTGACGCACTGTATGGTAGGAGGTGTAGATCTCTAGTTGGGTGGTTCGAGGTTGGAGAGTCATCCATTTTGGGGCCAGAGATCATTCATGAGCCTTAGAGAAGGTCAGAGTGATTAGGGACGGGTTGGCTACTGCTTACAGTCGGCAGAAGTCATATGCAGATAACAGAAAATGGCCCTTACAATTTGATGTTGGTGACCAGGTCTATCTAAAGATATCACCTATGAAGGGGGTGATGAGATTTGGTAGGAAGGGGAAGTTGAGTCCGAGGTATGTTGGGCCATAAGAGATCTTACAGTGTGTGGGTGAGGTGGCCTATGAGTTGGCATTGCCTGCGGAGCTAGCTTCTGTCCATCCAGTCTTTCATGTCTCCATGTTGAAGAAATGCCTAGGTGATCCAGCATTGATTCTACCTGTTGAAGGTTTGGGGGTTGATGAAGACTTGTCTTATTAGGAGGTACCTGCGGAGATCTTAGACAGACAGGTCAAGCGGCTGAGGAACAAGGAGATTGCCACAGTGAAGGTATTCTGGAAAAATCATCTTGTTGAGGGTGCTACATGGGAGGCTGAGGCCGACATGAGATCCCGCTACCCTCATATTTTCAGCTCTTGAGGTTAGACTTCCTACTCTTAAGTCTATGTTTCCTTATCTCTCTGTATTTCGTTCCTATTGCTTGACTGTGCATAGTGATTATGTTATGATCTGACTGGCATTACGATATGTAGTGGTAGTGTCATTCGGGGACGAATGTTCCTAAGGGGGGGGGGGGATAATGTAACAAACCTAAAAATGAATAAGTTAAGAAATGCTTAATGTGTCAAGAATGCTTGCGATTAGACCAAGGTTCATACGGATTGATACGTTTAGAACCAGACCTCAGAACCCTTACTACGGCCAAGCCAACTAACTTGGGGAGTTAGTTGAACTTGTAAAGGTTGGAACCAACCATGTAGGGCTCTCGAAAATGAAGATTTAATCGAAGGAGTCTTTACCGGACTTAAAAAGAAGAAATCTTAAGTTTTGAGGGTTCCAGGGGTAAAATGGTCTTTTCCAGGCCAAGGATAATATTATAATTACCCTAAGGAATTAATTAATTAATTTAATTAAAGAACCGGTTAGGGTTGGGTCGACCTGAAACAACCCGTTTCGTGGTGGTCACTCCACCCGAGTTCGAGCCCCAATGGGGGCAACAAATTGGTGATTTAATTATTGTTTAAAATCTGATTTTTTGTAAGGTCATTATGGTCAGTTAACTAAACTAATTAAATCAGATTTTATTAATTTAGTTAACCCTATTTGACTAAGTCTTGAATTAGACTCCTAAACCTATGGTAACACTATCCTATCACGCTTATCTCTCACTCACACGTTCAAACTACACTACTTCTCTCTGCCAATTAACGTGAAGAACAGAAGCCATAACAAAATTTCTTCACACTTGAAGAACTCACGAAAGAAAAAAAAATCTAAGAAAGCAAGCTAATAAAAAACGTTAAGGCAAGGGGAGGTTCCGTCGAGTTGGTGGTGAAACTTTAGGTGAGTTGGACGTGGTTTTGGAGAAAGATTTGGGCAGCAACTTCAACGTTTGAACATCAACTAAGGTATGGTTTTCTTCTCTCTTGGTCCCTTTCCCAAGAGACCCCTTAAGATTCAAGATATTCATTTCGAAAACTAGGGTTGTTCCCCGTTGCATGACCTTGTCACTAGATCCCATTGAATCATAGGTTGGGTATGTTTGGTAGTACAAAGTAGGGATGAAATGTGTTTTTGTGATGTTTATGTTTAAGTATGCATGTTCGTAATTATGTGAATATTGAATATGTTGTCCGAAATCATGTGAAAAAGTGATGTGTGTGTGCAACGTGTGGCGGTGAACTTAGTCACTGTTGGAGGCGTGAAATGGCATGTTTAATCCTTGTATTTTATGTGCAAAAGTTGTACACAACGTGATGTTCATTGTAATGAATTGTGGCTGATTGAATACCAATCTTTTAGCCAAACAAACCTATGAATGTGTTAAAATGGTCTACGAATTTCCTTAGGAGTTCAAGTGAAAACGTTGAAAAAATGAATTGAAAAATGACCAAAATTTCCAACAACACTGCAATGTTAATTTAGACTAAAGTTTAATAAAGGAATCTGGAAATTTAATAAATTTTAAAGGGTTGAGGCCACCAGGATTCGAACCTGTGACCTCACCCGTGTGGCTACTGTAATTCGCGAAAAAGAGATGAAAAATGGGGCTGGGGGAATTGAACTCAGGCTACTGGTTGATAAAGGAGAGGGAAATAATTTAAGTAAATAAATGGGAGGCGTGGGAATCGAACCCACGACCTTAGGGATAGAAGGGAGAAGGGCGAAATTAATTATGAAAACAAAGTGAGGTTGTGGGGGCTCGATACCACAACCTCACTGCCAAATGCCTAGCCTAGGGGAGTTTTAATTAAAAATAAAAATAGGAGGTTGTGGGGGTTCGAACCCACAACCTCACAGCCCCTAGCGAATTTAAATTAAAATAAGGAGGCTTTGGGGGTTCGAACCCACAACCTCCCAATTCCCAGTGAATATAAAGAATAAAAATAAAAGAGGCTATGGGGGTTTGATCCCACAACCTCTTTATTTAGGCGAAATGGGACTATAGTATTTTAATGAAAAATAAAAAGGGTTTGTGGGGGTTCGAACTCACAAACCTTCGGCCAAATTAAGAGGAAAACCAAGGAGAAAACTGAAGATAGAATTTTGATGTTGGGGTTCGATCTAGAGTCCCAATGTCATGAAGATTAAAGATAAAATCAATGAAAAATGTAAATGTTGTCCAAGTGATTTGAACTTGGGTTCCCTTGCCCAATTTTCTGTATTGATACATAAGTCATACGTGAATTAAATGTTCAAGAATAATGCCACCTACTTAGATCAAAATCAAGATCTTGGCATATATACAAGATACATAAGTCTTGTACTACATAATCTTAGGAATGTGTGAGTCACTTAACGAACTATGAATGAAGCCTCATGGCTTGTATGTATAGACCCATAAGTCTAGCATACGTTTAAAAGTAAGTGAACCTAAGATGTATGTAAAGAAATGATGAAATAAAAAATGAAATGATGAAACCCTAGAAGAGTTAAGTAAGGGTGTGAAACACATTAAATGGCCAAGTGCATTGACATATGATAAAATGAACATTCATGTAATAAGGGGTGAGTAATTATGAAGAGCAAATGTGCTAATGATAATGAATGTGGTGACAATATGATATGAGGCTAATGCAAAGGATGGGAGCAATCTCAAATGAGCCTAAGTAAACGTTACCAAAACGTACTCACCTATGAGAGTGTAAGATAATGAGGAGACCAGTCTCTATGAATATTCTAATGAAAGTATTGAGATTAACACACTTAATACTAATGATGAGATGAGAAATCATATAATGAGCTATGATGTCCTCATACTAGAAGCCAGCTTCCATGATGTATGAGTTGAATGTAATGGAACTTCCAAATCACCTCAAACATTATACATTGCCTCAAACATTTGACTTCCAAATCACCTCAAACATTATACATTGCCTCTAAACCATATTATTAGTCATATTAATACATAATAACCTTAAGACAAACATTTTAGGCTCTTGACCCCCTAATTAATTTTGGTGGTGTTACAAAAACAAGTGAAATAATGCTAAAGAGGACATTTGATCAAAACCATGCTAAAGTACTTTGAAAAGCCTTATGCACAATCAAGAAGCCACATAAGCCAATACTCACATAATACATAAGTCAAACCCATGTACGAAACAAGACCAACATTAACAAGTAATAGTCAAGTCAACACATACAAGAGTTCATAACATCATAATATAAATAAGACCCTTGCTCATATCCCACCATTTAGCCTACAAGTTCAATGACCAAGTAAAGACCCATAACCTTACTCAATCAAGTAAACCAAACAAAGGAGCACAAGTAATTCCCAACTCAACATAGCATAGCATCAATAGTAGTAATCATCATATTTAATAACATAGACCAATAGCATGTTCATCAATGAAACTAACATCATAAAGTATCATCAACATGTAAAGTCAACGTAAGCATAATATTTACATTTATAAGATCATTATAACATAATAAAATCCTTCTAAGACTTTCTTCACAGTCAACTAGTACAATGCTTAGGTAGAGTCCTATACTCCTACCTAGACTAAGCTAACCTCTCAGGTCACCCTAGTTAGAGTTCACATCATTACTTCATTTTACTTTCGAGAACAATTGCCTAAACCGATATGGACCACAAGAGAAAAGTGTAGAATCTGGTGTTGTAAACCTGAATCGATGGAAGGCGGACTACCGGCCAAAGTAGTATCGAACATAAACATAGCATCTAGGTAGATCCACTAGCTAGTATTCCTATGGTTGCAACATAGTTTATGGATTTTTGGGGCAATCATGGAAACATCACCCTATGCCCTTTTTGTACTATGTTGCTATCCACTTTGTGAGGATTATGGTGGACCCTACCTTTCCTCCTTGGGAAGGCGCCACCCTTCATCTACAATTTAACTCTGTGCTAAGATAAGGCCCCTTTTGAAATATCTTTAATACATTTATTAATGATCATAGCTCAATTAGGTAATAGGATCTATCCCTTATATAATCATCATCATTATAGCTCAATAAGAAATTGCATGAGTATTGTGGTTTCATTAAAATTCATAAATATGAGGTTAGCACCTTTTCTTAGTCACATTATAATAAGGCACATTGGTAAGTTATCACCATCCTTATAACATTTACATATTAGCCAACAACTCACAAGCCATAGTCAAGATATTTCAAATCAACATCATTCCAACCCTATCAATCTCATCATAAGGTATACTTCAATGTAACTTCATCACTAAATACAAGTAATCTTAATTGAAGCAAAGGTTAGGATCATAAAGACTTAAACCAATCTTCTTCGCAAGAAATCATCCATGGTCTTGCCATCAACCATCCAATTTAACCCAACAATGGGTGTAATACCATCACACAATAGTAATTAACGCAATAGCTAGGTCAATTGCATAATCACTATCCAAATTAACTTCAATTCATAACCTAGTGTTAGGGGAATAGGGTTCATCATGAAATCTTCAAGAAATAGATCCAATCCCAACAATACATTACCCTAGGTATTCCATGAAGGAATTGGAATAGATAAAACAAGTCTAAACATCAATACATTCTTCATTTCCCATCAATTCATAAGCAAGATCCAATATTTGGGGAATTGGGGAAAAGGAACATGATCAACATGAAATTGTATCAATTAACAACAATTAATCAATAACATATACTCAATTAGTCATAAAAAATCACAAATTATCATCAATGTTAAGTTTAGAAGAAAACCCATTAGAATTGGTAAAACCCTTGGAATTGGGTGTTTTAGAGATCAACTTTAAGAGGACCTCTTGGGGAAAGGGATCCAAAGAGTGAAGAACACATACCTTAATGAAGGTTAATGCACGAAATTGATGTGAAATCCTAGATAAATTGGTCTTCTTCTTCAAGGTTTCTTCTTCCTTCAATGGAGGATGAATAGAGAGAGAAACTAGAGAGAGGTGAGAGCTTTAAGGTTTTGATTTGGGGTTTTGATTTGAGTGAGTAAATGTGAGGGAAAACTAATTGTAAATCAATATATAGACCCACCATGAAATACCTAAAATACTCATCACTTAAGTTGACCCTTTAATGAAGTCAAACTTCAAATCCAAATTTCAGATTTTCGTCGGGGAACAAGTCCGCGACGCGGAGCTGTTCCCGCATGAATTTCTAAATTTATTTTCGATACAGTAGAGTCCACGACCTTACCAAGATGGTAACTTGATATTTGACCAAAATCCACCCAAGCCTGCGATTCGGACTTGTTTCACCTATGTGTAATTTGGCTGCTACCTTGGCAGCTTGCGGAGACAAGTTTGGGGTCCTTTCGTGGACCCCTAGGGCGACATTTGGGGCATTATACCTGCAAGTTTTTACTCTATATACGTGGTTTTACCTATTTAATGTCATTTTACAAGTTTTAGACTTTATTTGACCCTCCAAAATCATCCACAAACATAGCGACGTCAACTAGTTTAATTAAGCTAGTTTCCGGATGTCATGGACGTTCTTTGACATCTTGGCTCTAAAACTTCTTGATGACTTATATACATTATTTTAGGTTTTACAACAGTATCTAAACCTTTAGACATCATGTTAGGATCTAGATTAGGTCTCGACCTTTCGAAATGTTACAATCATGTTCTAAGTGCATTGAGGTTATGTGAAGTATATGGATAGCCCTCAAAAGTAGTTGCATGACCTAGGTGTGGATATGATGTTATATGTATATGGGTGATGATCATTTTAGGGTTAGTGGTGGTCTATATGGGTAATGATGAAAGATATTATTATAGCATGAGCCTTGGCTATATGAAAGCCTATATGAATGTGTATTCAATGTATGCTAGGAGTATTCTATTCTATTTTTGAATATGTACTTGACTCCTATGATTTAATGTGAGTGTGTGTAGTCAATAGTAAATAATACTGAAGATGTGTTTGACTCATGACTTAAAGAATGTTGTACATGTGTTATGATCTTTAGAGGGTGGTTTCCACAATACTATGTGATAGCCGTTATATGATCATGTTGACCAATGTACACACGCACACATCTTGCATATCTATGAGTAGGGTAGATTCATTATGATTATGGAAAGGATAGTTATCCTATGAATCATTACCTATTTCTATGCATCTAAAGTATATGCTTAATGAAGTTATGAACACATGTGCCTAAAGGTGTTTATGTGAAGGTAGATCTCACATATATGTATACTCACATGCATGTATGAATGAAGTATGTTTATGGTAGTCTAATGAATAAGTGAGTCTCTGGAAAGGTATTACTTAATTGTACTCTAAACCAGTCTCTATGAACAATCTAATGAAAGTATTGAGATTAACACAATTAATACAAATGATGAGATGAGAAATCATCTAATGATCTATGATGTCCTCATACTAGAAGCCAGATTGCATGACGTATGAGTTGAATGTATTGAAACTTTATACTGAGCACCGATAGACTAGTTATGAGTGGTGATGCTTTTTTTGGAAAGGGCGGAGGTTCACGTAACTCTCATGAGATGAGACTGTCCGGCTTGCCGGGTATGGGTCTCCTTATATCTCCTGGTCTTTGAACCTATACTGCCAATATAGGGATCTGGCGGGGTTAAATTCCCATGTACGCTAGCATGTTTTGGGTCACTTTGGCTGGTGATTCCACCTCTTTCCGGTGTGGGGGAGACACTGGATTTCATGATGCTCACATGATCTATGTCGGTTAAAGTTAAAGTTCCCAATGAATGAATGAGGCCAGCCTCAAATGAAGTACATAATGAAATGAATGATACCAAAGGTGTTAGGATGGGATAATCAAGAGGTGAGCTAGACTTAGGTAATGACACTAGGTTATTCTTGATCATTGCACAGCAAACCTAATGAAAGTCTTAAACTGCACCCTAGGTATAGCTGGTGTTCACACTGGCCTATGAACGAAATGAAATTAAGTACGTATGAATGAATGAAGCAGACTCTGTGTTTGCTAATGAAGACTCCCTAGTTGAGGTCCCATATGATTAGCCCTCATTTTGGAAAGTCTTAATGCCAAGTCCATGATTACATGGTCTAATGGCATATGAATGAATGTTATAAAAGATGTTATGAGTTGTACGCTATATGATATGTGCTATGTGTTGTGTGCAATATCATAATTATGATGATGCATATTACTCTCATGGCATGACTTTCCTAATCCAAATTTTGAAAGTTTACTAACTTTCCTATTCCCATTTTGGCAAGTCCACTGACTTGATTTTCTATAATCATGTTGTTAGGAAAGAGCTTTCCTTTCTCATGCATGTCCTTGGTGTGTGCTTGCATATACCCATACTTAGTACAAGTGTGTACTAACCCTATACAACTCTACAATTTTAGGTGCAGGTACAGGTGGACGCTAGAGCTACAGGTGGACGCTGAAGTTATCCGGACGTCAAGCATTCATCCGGACTTGGTAGGCCCTCATGCTTTCGAGGATGCTGCCATTTATATTCTAGCTTAGTTTTAGAGTTGAGCTAGTGGAGCATGTTCCACTAGCGTTTCATTCCTGTTTTATTCAGACATTGTATTGGTGCCATTTTGTCAAGTACATCTTTATTACTATATTATACTATTTCTTTCATTTGATGATCTTAATATTAGATGGTTGATGGTGAACAATTATGTAATGGTGAGAATGTTTAATAAGTATGTTAAGAAACAAAAAGTTTCAAATTTTCAGCTAAAATTAACCTAGATGAAGTAAGAATGACGTAAGTAGGCTTGTCTCCGACCTCTGAGAGGTCAACGACGCCGGTCTCGTCTGGGGTCTCGATTCCGGTCGTGACACTCATAAACTAATGACTTATGTTAGAAAGTATGTAAATGACTAAGTACCTAATTTAAAGCAACTTAAGGATTCCTTAGTTAAACTGTGAAGAGGGCATAAGGGATGATCTCTTCATGTCTTATCTTTGGGAGTCTTGAGGATGACTCTAGTTAGGGAAGATGTTTGGTGTTGTTGACGTGATCTAGGCCTTAGGTAATCTCAAGGACTATTTAGGTAATCTTGAAGAGGTCAATCATGGACGTTATATTCTTGATTTACTTAAATAGGTCTTTTGATAGCGTTTGGAAGGAGAGTGTCCTATCATCTATGTGTTGGTGTGTTTAGCGAGAATGATTCTATCCTAGGGAATCTATAGGATCTCTTGAGTGTCTGTGCAAGGGATTGTATGGGCGGTTCCTTCACAACTCACTCAAGTGAGACTTAGAGTCACCTTTGGCAGAAGAATCTTACCTTGATGATTATGAGACTTTGTAAGTGTGTATGTGACTCATTATGAGTAATCTTAAGGGTCGTTTAGGCACATCTAGAGAGGGTGTATGGGAAGTCTCTCTTTTTGTGACTTAAGTGAATCTTAGGATGACTCTAAGTGAGGAAATTACATGCTAGAAGTTGTTAAAAGGAGAAGTGAAAGTACTTCACTGTAACAGTGAATAACTCACTGTACAGTGAATATAGTTCACTGTAAGGTGTTCTTAATCATTGATATTTTTGGTTTAATATTATCTTATGTGTTTTTAGGTTGATAATTGATGTTGTTATGATTAAAATATGATTTATAAAATGAAAAGATGCATATTTACAATCAAGTCCATTTTCATGATTTTTGTGCATAATGCCATACTTAGTACATGTGGTTGTACTAATTCCATGCTTTATTTTCTATTTATAGTTCTTAATAGGTGAAGAGCTTCGGAAAGAAGACTTGGAAAATGAGATTGTTCAAGAATAGTTGTAGTATGTCCTCATTTGATTCGAGGTCATATGTGTTATTTTATGTTTCTTTTATGAAGTTTGTAATAGACTATATAGTAGTATGTTTTAAATTCGTACGGGCCGTGTCCCACGTATTATCGTGTCTTAAGATGATGATCGAGACTTAGTGTTTTCCTATTTCTACATATATGAAAGATTTTAAAGACTTCTATATTGTCTTTACCAAAGGTTTTAATTCCGCACTACTTTTCATTATGTATATGAGTTAAATGATATGAGAGGCTTGTATAAGACCTCCGAGAGGTCGAATACGCCGGTCGCAATCCAAGATTGCACTCTATCATCTAGGTTGTGGTTACAGGATGTGACACTTACTATCATGTAGCATAGACGAATGACATTCTTCTTTCAAGTATTCCGACACCCCGTCACAAAGAGTCTCATTTCATCTCTAGGATCGGAAACCAAAGAAGGAGCATATCTTGACAATTGAGTAAATTTCAAAGAGTAGTCAAGTACACTCATACCTCTTTGACGAAGGTTGATGAATTATTCCACTTTGGCTTCCCTCTTCTCTGTAGGAAAGAACAGATCAAAAAAGCCTTCTTGAAAATATCCCATGTCACCGGACCACCCCTTAGCGGCCTATTGTCTCTCCATTGGACGTACCAAGCTTGAACCACATCTTTGTGTAGGTAAGTGGCTAACTCGAATTTCTCACTAGCAGTCAACCCAATAACATAGAGAATCTTGTAGACTTCATCGATGAAATCTTGGCGGTCTTCCTCAACTTTGGACCCATAGAAAGTAGTGGGATTCATCCTAGTGAAATACCTCAAACGGGAGGCCATGGTTCTAACTTGTTGGTTTCCTCGAGGTATCACCTACCGATTAGCTTGGGTCATCATAGATTGTGCTTGAGTAGTGACGGCTTGTGCTTGGGTTGTAAAAGCTTGGGTCATTTGGAGAAAATCTGCCCTTATATCCCCATCTGCCATAGGGGGAAAATCAACCGGAACTTGATATTCCATAGCAAGTTCTTCAAGTGGAGGCACTTGGTTGTCTTGTGCTCCCGCATTAACGACGCCTTCCTCGATACTTCTTGCTTCTGCTCTTCTGCTCTTCATACCTATAACCACCAAACAAGGTTTAGGTGAAACCACACATAAAGTAGATTCTAGAGGCATGACATAGGATTGCAAGAAGATGAGAGTTTCCTAATCATCACATAGTTCCTCATTCATAAGTGTGGTGCGCTTCACAATTATGAATAGAAATATACATAGATGTGGTTTAATAAGACATCGTTCCTAAAGATATTAAACCTGGATCTAACAACAAGTTTCTCACATCTGGGGAGCACCCCCTAGACGTAACCGGCGTCGTTGTCCTTGAAGAGGACTAATACTATCCTCTTAGCTTACATCATTACATTCATAGGTTAAAGATGGGGAAAATTAAAAACTTTTCGATTACTTTTACATTGAGGTTTACTTACACCTCTCGCTTACACATAATATATATTTATCGAGTATACATTGACCCTTTGTATAAGAAGATTACATATTCTTCTACTTTTATTGCACATACATAGTATAAGATAGTCTCATAAGAAGTATATAACATTGTCTCATATTAAACCATCTAGACAAGAGTATCACAATTTGGGCATAACCCTTCCATCAACAATTACAGACGAATATAGGCTTTACAATTATAATACCAAAATGAAAGAGAATGAACAAAGTGTCTTTAAGACTAAATAGTATCCATTAGGTAGATAATGACATCGTCCTCGGAAAGTGAGGACCTACCGAACTTGGAAGATAAGAATCCAAGTAGTCTTCAAAGCCTTCTCTAATATCAATGGCCGAATCCTACATTTGTACTAAACATCAAACATGGGTTAGTACACACTTGTACTAAGTATGGGTATATGCACATAAAAATGTCACATCCGGGGAGTACCGCCTAGAAGTAACATGGTGTACTTGACCTCTCGGAGGACTTATACAAGCCCATAGTTATCTTTCATAGCATTGACATAGTAAATTTAGCGGAAAATTTAAAATTTTCTTAGCATATAATATGCTAAAACATTACTTCATATATATAAAAAACATAAGTCATAATACATATATAGACCTTAAGTCTCTTTGCCATCTTAGACTCAATAACATTAGAGTACATTAGGGACACGACCCTTAAGACGTATTGCATAACTATACAATATTAAAACACTTTACAGTAAAGACATTAGTAGGATATCCTTGAATTTAAGGATTCCTTTCATTGATCTTGGAAATCATCTATCAAGCTCTTCACCATTAAAGATATCATTTAAGAATCCATAACCTACACTTTGTGTAAAATGTAGACAAGAATGGAGTTAGCACAAGAATGTACTTAGTAGGGCAACCATGCAAAAACATGTAATTTAAAAGAGACATTTTCTTTGAAATCATACATTATGCCATTTTGAGTAAATTATAATAAAACCTTTATCAATAGCATTTATATCAATCATATACTTCATATAAACATATTCAAAGGCCAAACAACGCATAAGATCACATATAGACTTTATGAAATTTTTTAAGCCACTTTGCGGTAAGCTACTTTTATGTTACAGTGAGCATTCTTTCCTATTATTCATTAACTTCCCAAGTAACCCTCTAGTAATACTTGGTGCAATGTATCACCTTAAGGTCACAAGACAGCATACATAGAACCTACATAAGTCATCACACATCATCATATAAGCACAACCTATCAAAGACACATTTAGGTCAAGGCCTTAGGAACATTACAGTAAGCTACATCCATTTACACATATTTTCACTTCTTTTCACATTCATCATTATAAGACCTTGTTCATGACCCCAATCTTATTCTACTAGTGCAATGTACATGTGAAGCCCCATAACCTCATGCATACTTAGTAAACTCTTCATGAGACCACAAACCTTAACATACAATTATTACATCCTCATAACAAGTAATGACAACTTCATTCATGTCAATGCAAGACCTTCATCATATAGTCATTTAGACCAACATAGTGCACATAAGGATAGATCACATCATCTAGATTAATATCATGCACATCTTCATAACAAGTAGACAACTTCTACAATATCATGCATAAGGACATAAGCATAATCATATACATTAGGTCACCTTCCTAGGACTTCATACGAAGCCACTTGTGCAATGTCTAGATGGGTTCATTACTTGTACCTATACTAAGTAACCTCCCTTAAGTCATCCTAGTTAGGATCCTAGTTCTTTACTTCCATTGTCCATTTTACTTTAGGGAAACTATAGTCTTAACCGACACTAAGACCATGGGTGCTAAACATGGAATTTGGTGTTGTAGATCCTTACACCAATAGAAGGTGTTCCTGCCGAGCCAAGGTAGAATATTAACACATTCTAGAATACTAAGTGAATTCACTTGCTAGATCCTATGTGTCAAGCATAGTTATGGAACTTGGAGGGCATGTGAAAACCCTCTTTATGCCTTATGGGGCATTATAGTTATTAACTTATGGAAACCCTCTTTATACCTATTTAGGCATTGTAGTTATCCACCTCATGAGATTTATGTTAGACCTTCCTTCCCACATTGGGAAGGGACACACATTCATATTCAAGTTTACTCGGTGCTAAGTTAAGTTCCCTTTATTAAAAACCTTTATTAACTTTACTTTATAAAACATAGTCTTAGGAGAGTCATCCCCTCATATGCTTCGCTCATAGGTCATACATGAAAGTTCATCAACCTAAATCATGCGAGGAATCCCTTTACATGGACATAGCATATGTAAAGCACCATCTAGTTTAGGGTACCCATGAATACACCTTTCAAGGCCCCTCTCTTGTTTAGATCTTCATACATGTATGTGTGAATACTTTTATGTGAGCAAACCTTTCACATAACACATAATTGCCACACATGGACATACATTATTTCATTCATGCATAAGTGTACAAGTGTAACTATATGAACCATGCTTTCATATAAACACAATTAGACACTAGGTATAATCATACTTTATCATACCACATATTTCACATTATACCATATAATACAGGCTCATAACACACATTCATAGACTCAAGCTTAGCATGCATAATAGTAGACATTAGTGTATATGAGATTTACTTTTAATTTAGAGAGCATGACCTATACTATTTGTAAGCGTGCATGTAGAGTGAGGGTGTGTGTACACTGTTCAATATCATATCATAATGGCTATCAACAACCTATTGAGTCAGCCACACTCTTAAGACCACAATACTCTTCAAAGAATAGACCACACAACACACAATAACATAAGAGGCAAGAAAGTCATCACATTATAATCAAGACTCCTAAATTTAGCTATTTACACATTCACATAGAGGTTCATGGGTAGGGGTCATCAATCCTTAATACTTCATTAATGGAAGCACCTACACATGATAGTAGCATAATGATTTACATTGTCATAACAATAGTAACATAACCCAGATTCACAACCCAAGTAGAAGACTAGGCACAAGTTACACATAAAGTGATCATCATAATCACTAAATCATATATACATCAATTTGCCTTCACGGCCATGGTAAACACATATATAATGACAATAAAGTAAACACCGCCACCATAAGTTGACCATACCACACAATGCCATACAAGGCTTCATCAACTATATTAATATAGAAAAGTAGAGGAGATAAGCGTTCTTACCAATTTCTCACCCTTTGATCATCATTGACCAATACACCTTGTTTATCAACAATTCATATATAGTCACTAGCTAAATGTACTTTAAGCATAGAAGAAATCATGTACAAGTCGCTACAAGATCATGATACAACTAGTGCAAAACATTACCATTGTTCTAGAAAATAGGTAGGCATAGATCATAAATCAATTTCCCTAGTCTTGATTATCAATCAATATTTATCAATAATATACATGTAGAGAAGTAGCCAAAGAAATCATAGCTTAAATGAGACACTACTACAATTGCCAATAAAGTTGAATTCACTGTAAGTATGCTTTATACTAGGAATTCATGGAAGGTAAGTTTACATAGGTTAATCCTATTAAAACTATCATGAATTGATCAACATTGCATCCATTACATATAGTTCATATTCACATTGTCTTATACGCAATACCTAAGGACAATTTACCATGATCAATTCATATAACAACTATCCTAACGTCAAGATTACAAATCACTATTCCATAGACTAGAAGAACCTAGTTCAATTCACATAAGCCATCTTTACTTCAATCATAAAAGATTCATATCCATAATTAAAACATGATATTAACCTAGAATAGTAGATATAACAAACTTAACATGATCGAAATCCACTTTTATACAATTAAGGACCAGCATTACAGTGATCACATTGTTAACTAGTCTAGGCATGTTCAAACCTTCATACATTTATCCACATGTATTCTTAATCATCAATTCAACATTAATTCACATAAATAACAGTAGATATAACCACTTCAATGTAATAGAATCACAATTCAATCGATAACAAGTCAAGATCACAAAGCCTATGCAACGACTAAATCATGTTTGGAAGGGACATGGGTTCATCATGCAATTGGAGTCAAAATCAAGTTAAAACCACTATAATAACTTCAATTCATCATGATTTAATTGTTCAAAATGTTTTTAGAAAGAACCCATGGCAAGATTGAAGAAAGATAAGTTTGATCATAAAATCTCTTTTGAAACTTTGAGATTAAATCTCTAGATGAAAGGATAACTAGAGATGAAGGATCACCATACCTTTATCTACATGAAGACCTTTAAAACATGGTGAGGAAATCATGCAAATCCAAGCTCCAAGCTGTTCTTGAGCTTCAACAACAATGGAGGTTTCTAGGGTGAAGATTTTTGGAGCGAAAGGTTCAATTTCGTGAGAGGGAATTAGGAATGGGAGGTTCACGTGTTTGATGACTTATATACACCCAAAAATAGGTAAATAAATCAATTAGGTTCAGTTTAGTACGTGGGGTGAATTTCCCATTCACCCCTTTAATTGAACCAGTACGCAGGCAGCAGGCTACATGCCACCATTGACGGACCCATCTACTGGCCGTTGGTTATTCGACGGGCCGTGCATTGGCTTCCTCGATTGGTACTTCGCCAATTTTTGGCTTGATACATGCCCAAGATAAGTGTAAAATGATGATACCTCACCTACGGGACGTTGGTTGACCACCTGGCCGTCGTTAGGTCCGTCGATTGACACTGCAAGGCAGTGTCTCGACAAACTTTGGGTCCTTCTTGTAGGCCCTTTTGCGAGGCCCTTTTGAAGTCGTACCCAAATATTTCCCACGTAAATACAAACCATAACAATTTTTAGACCTTCCACATAATTTTCACCAAAAACAAACACTCGCAACACGTCAAAACATGCAAGGCCCCATTAAGACACACACATGCATGTCTCGAGGCTATCTTTCGAACGTCTTGGGAGTTCTTGGATGTTTGACCTCCAAACATCTCGAAACTTCGTATAATACCATTAAACATCATAGTAACTAATTTTAAGACTTCATAAGCTCATTCATACACATATAAGCACACATAGACATATGAGGCACATAGTTGACTAATCGTCGAACGTTTTGGTCCACCCTTTACATTTGACTTCTAAATCACCTCAAACATTATACATTGCCTCTAAACCATATTATTAGTCATATTAATACACAATAACCTTAAGACAAAAATTTTAGGCTCTAGACCGCCTAATTTATTTTTGGGGTGTTACAAAAACAAGTGAAATAATGCTAAAGAGGACATTTGATCAAAACCATGCTAAAGTACTTTGAAAAGCCTTATGCACAATCAAGAAGCCACATAATATAATACTCACATAATACATAAGTCAAACCCATGTACGAATCAAGACCAACATTAACAAGTAATAGTCAAGTCAACACATACAAGAGTTCATAACATCATAATATAAACAAGACCCTTGCTCATATCCCACCATTTAGCCTACAAGTTCAATGACAAAGTAAATACCCATAACCTTACTCAATCAAGTAAACCAAACAAAGGAGCACAAGTAATTCCCAATTCAACATAGCATAGCATCAATAGTAGTCATCATCATATTTAATTAAATAGACCAATAGCATGTTCATCAATGAAACTAACATCATAAAGTATCATCAACATGTAAAGTCAACATAAACATGATAGTTACATTTATAAGATCATTATAACATAATAACATCCTCCTAAGACTTTTCTCATAGTCAACTAGTGCAATGCCTAGGTAGAGTCCTATACTCCTACCTAGACTAAGCTAACCTCTCAGGTCACCCTAGTTAGAGTTCACATCATTACTTCATTTTACTTTCAAGAACAATTGCCTAAACCGACATGGACCACAATAGAAAAGTGTAGAATCTGGTGTTGTAAACCTGAATCGGTGGAAGGCGGACTACCGGCCAAAGTAGTACCGAACATAAATATAGCATCTAGGTAGATCCACTAGCTAGTATTCCGATGGTTGCAACATAGTTTATGGATTTTTGGGGCAATCATGGAAACATCACCCTCTGCCCTTTTTGTACTATGTTGCTATCCACTTTGTGAAGATTATGGTGAACCCTACCTTTCCTCCTTGGGAAGGCGCCACCCTTCATCTACAATTTAACTCCGTGGTAAGATAAGGCCCCTTTTGAAATGTCTTTAATACATTTATTAATGATCATAGCCTAATTAGGTCATAGGATCTATCCCTTATATAATCATCATCATTATAGCTCAATAAGAATTGCATGAGTATTGTGCTTTCATTAAAATTCATAAATATGTGGTTAGCACCTTTTCTTAGTCACATCATAATAAGGCACATTGGTAAGTTATCACCATCCTTATGACATTTACATATTAGCCAACAACTCACAAGCCATAGTCAATATATTTAAAATCAACATCATACCAACCCTATCAATCTCATCATAAGGTATACTTCAATGTAACTTCATCACTAAATACAAGTAATCTTAATTGAAGCAAAGGTTAGGATCATAAAGACTTAAACCAGTCTTCTTCGCAATAAATCATCCATGGTCTTACCATCAACCATCCAATTTAACCCAACAATGGGTGTAATACCATCACACAATAGTAATTAACACAATAGCTAGGACAATTGCATAATCAATATCCAAATTAACTTCAATTCATAACCTAGTGTTAGGGGAATAGGGTTCATCATGAAATCCTCAAGAAATAGATCCAATCCCAATAATACATTACCCTAGGTAGTCCATGAAGGAATTGGAATAGATAAAACAAGTATAACAATCAATATATTCTTCATTTCCTATCAATTCATAAGCAAGATCCAATATTTGGGGAATTGGGGAAAAGGAACAGGATCAACATGAAATTGCATCAATTAACATCAATTAATCAACAATATATACTCAATTAGTGATAGAAAATCACAAATTATCATCAATTTTAAGTTTAGAAGAAAACCCATTAGAATTGGTAAAACCCTTGGAATTGGGTGTTTTAGAGATCAACTTTGAGAGGACCTCTTGGGGAAAGGGATCCAAAGAGTGAAGAAAACATAAATCCTAGAGAAATTGGTCTTCTTCTTCAAGGTTTCTTCTTCCTTCAATGGAGGATCAATAGAGAGAGAAACTAGAGAGAGGTGAGAGCTTTAAGGTTTTTATTTGGGGATTTGAGTTGAGTGAGTAAATGTGAGGGAAAACTGACTGGAAATCAATATATAGACCCACCATGAGATACCCAAAAGACCCATCACTTAAGTTGACCCTTTAATGAAGTCAAACTTCAAATCCAAATTTCAGATTTTCGTCGGGGAACAAGTCCGCGACGCGGAGCTGTTCCCACATGAATTTCTAAATTTATTTTCGATACATTAGAGTCCACGACATTCCCAAGATGGTAACTTGATATTTTACCAAAATCCACCCACTTGTTTCACCTATGTGTAATTTGGCTGCTACCTTGGCAGCTTGCGAAGACAATTTTGGGGTCTTAGACCTTTGGGGCATTAGACCTGGACGTGTTTGCTCTATATACGTGGTTTTACCTATTTAATGTCATTTTACAAGTTTTAGACTTTATTTGACCCTCCGAAACCATCCCCAAACATAGCGACGTCAACTAGTTTAATTAAGCTAGTTTTCGGATGTCATGGACGTTCTTTGACGTCTTGGCTCTAAAACTTCTTGATGACTTATATACATTATTTTAGGTTTTACAACAGTATCTAAACCTTTAGACATCATGTTAGGTTCTAGATTAGGTCTCGACCTTTCGGAATGTTACAATCATGTTTTAAGTGCATTGAGGTTATGTGAAGTTTATGGATAGCCCTCAAAAGTAGTTGCATGACCTAGGTGTGGATATGATGTTATATGTACATGGGTGATGATCATGTTAGGGTTAGTGGTGGTCTATATGGCTAATGATGAAAGATATTATTATAGCATGAGACTTCGCTATATGAAGCCTATATGAATGTGTATTCAATGTATGCTAAGAGTATTCTATTCTATTTTTGGATATGTACTTGACTCCTATGATTTAATGTGAGTGTGTGTAGTCAATAGTTAATAATACTCTAGATGTGTTTGACTCATGAATTAAAGAATGTTGTACATGTGTTATGATCTTTAGAGGGTGGTTTCCACAATACTATGTGATAGCCGTTATATGATCATGTTGACCAATGTACACACGCACACATCTTGCATATCTATGAGTAGGGTAGATTCATGATGATTATGGAAAGGATAGTTCTCCTATGAATCATTACCTATTTCTATGCATCTAAAGTAAATGATTAATGAAGTTATGAACACATGTACCTAAAGGTGTTTATGTGAAGGTAGATCTAACATATATGTATACTCACATGCATGTATGAATGAAGTATGTTTATGGTAGTCTAATGAATAAGTGAGTCTCTGGAAAGGTATTACTTAATTGTACTCTAAACTAGACTATAGTATGATTATGATATGATTATGTGAAAGGACGTTCTCACATAATGTACGTTCTATGATGAAAGGACATTCTCATCTTAGAATCCTTTGAGCTATATGAAGTATGGAGGAGCAAGCTCCTAAGGCCTTCTTTATCACTTAATGCATTCAAGGCTTAAACATATTAAAAGGGGAGTTAGTGCCTAGCACCGAGTGAACATGACAAATGAGAGTGGGAGCTTCACGTTAATAGGTACGCATTCCCACAAGAGAACCATCAAGTTTATCAAGTCCGAGTTCGGAACCTAGATGTTGTCTCATGAGATAGAAATCTCTACGTTAGAAACTCAAGGTTTTCTTGAAGCAATATCCTTGTTCCATAACTACCTACCCCCATAACTTATAGCTTCTGGATTACACCTAGATAGCTGTAACAACCCTTAAAATGGATAAGATAAGAAATGCTTAATGTGTCAAGAATGCCTATGATTAGACCAGGGTTCACACGGATTGATGTGCGTAGAACCAGAACTCGAAACCCGTGATACAGCCAAGCCAACTAACTTGGGGAGTTAGTTGAGCTTGGAAAGGTTGGGTCCAACCATGTAGGGCTCTCGAATATGAAGATTTACTCGAAGAAGTCTTTACCGGATTTAAAAAGGGGAAATCTTAGGTTTGAAGGGTCTAGGGGTAAAATGGTCTTTTTCCAGGCTAAGGGTAGTATCGTAATTACCCTAAATATGTAATTAATTATTTAATTAATAAGGTAGAAGGGCAATTTGGGGAGAGAGGGCCTAAATTGGGCTCTTGAAGTGAAGTCTTGCTCCACCAGGGTTCGAACCTAGGTGGAAGCAATGAATTAAAGTGATTTTTATTTAAGCTATTGAATTAATGTAATTAATTAATAATTATTATTCATTAGATGATTTAAAATAAAATAAAAATAAGATTTTTATTAAATAAACAAAACCCTATTGACTAAGTCCTAAAACTAGACTCCTAAGCCTCCTACAACTCCCACTCTCTCACGTTTATCTCTCCACTCTCATGCTCAATCTCTCTTATTCTTTCTCAAGTATTTTCTCTGCAAAAATAAGATACAAAACCAAAAAAATAAACCAAGTTCTTCACACTTGAAGAACTCACACGAAATCACAAGAAAACAAACGTTAATCGCACACTAGGCTAAGGGAGGTTGTCATTCGAGTGGAGTTGACATTGAGGAGGCTTAGACGTGTTCTTGGTTGAAGTTTTTGGGCGGAAAATAAAGGGTATAACGTAAAAAAAGGTATGGGTTTTCTTCTCTCTTGGTCCCTTTCCCAAGAGACCCCTTAGGGTTCAGATTATTCAGTCCGAAAACTAGGATTGTTCCCCCTTTGCATGCCCCTATCACTAGCTCCCATTGAATCGTAGGTTGGGTATGATTGCTGGTAGATTTAGTTGTATGTTATGTTTTCGTGATGAATATGATTATGTTTGTGTACTTGAAATCATATGAAAGATAACCATGTATTCGAAATTTTGTGCAAGTGTGTGCGTGTGCAAGTATGTTATAGTGAATGAGGTTCTCGGGTTAAGGCTCCAAATTTGATAATTTTTGGTTGTCATTTTACGTGCATAAACCTATGTAAATTGTGATGTTCATTAAAATGAAAGTGTGGCTGATTTGAGTACAAATATTTTGTCTAAACGAATCTATGAAAAATGCACCCCAAAAAGTGTTAAATGATCTATGAATTTCCCTAATATTTCAAGTGAAAATATTGGTGAAAATAAGCTTAAAAAATGACTAAATTTCCAGCAAATTTACAAGTTTAGTTTAGGCTAAATGTAGAGGAATAAATCTGGAAATTATTTGAGTGTAAAGGAATGAGGCCACCAGTATTCGAACCTGTGACCTCATCCGTGAATTTTCCTTAAAAACGTGAAAAGGGAAATGGGGTCAAGGGTAATCGATCTTGGGTGTGCTGGCTGAAAAGTAAGGTACAAGAAAATTAATAAAACGAAATGGGAGGCATGGGAATATAACCCACGACCTCCAGGCAGCGAGTGGAAGCAAAGGAAAAATAAAAGAAAGGGAATGTGAGGCGTGGTAATCGAACCCACGACCTCAAAGTGTTGAAGGAGAGTAAAGGAGAAAGGGAAAATAAAAAGAAAAGAAAGGTGAGGCGTGGGAATCGAACCCACGACCTCAAGGCAGTGATGGGAGTTAAGTAGAAAAATGAAGATAAAAGAATTGTGAGGCATGGGAATTGAACCCACGACCTCTAGGTAGGCTGCGAAATAAAAGAAAAATAAAGAGAGGCTGTGGGTGTTTGATCCCACAACCTCAAGGTCTATGCGAATTGGACAAGGAGAATTAAATTTAAAAATTAAATCAAAGGGGTTGTGGGGGTTCGATCCCACAACCCCTCAGCCAAATAAGAGGAAACTCCAAGGAGAAAAATAAAGAGGAAATGTTGATGTTGGGGCTCGATCTAGGGTCCCAATGTCATGTGAACTAAAAAAAAAATCAATGAAAATATAAGTGTTGTCTAAGGGATTCGAACTTGGGTTCCCTTGCCCAAATTCCGTATTGATACAAAAGTGATAGGTGAATTAAATGTTCAAGAATAATGCCGCCTACTTAGATCGAAATCGAGATCTTGGCATATATACAAGATGCATAAGTCTTGTAATACATAATATTAGGAAGATGTGAGTAACTTAACGAACTATGAATGAAGCCTCATGGCTTGTATGTATAGACCCCCAAGTCTAGCATACGTTTAAAAGAAGTGAACCTAAGATGTGTGTAATGAAATGATATAACCCTAAAAGGGTTAAGTACGAGTGTTAAACACAGTAAATGGCCAAGTGCATTGGCATACGATGAAATGATTATTATGTAATGAAGTGATGAAACCCTAGAAGGGTTAAGTAAGTGTGTGAAACACACAAATGGCCAAGTGCATTGGCATATGATGAAATGAACATTCACGTAAAAAGGGGTGAGTAATTATGAAGAGCAAATGTACTAATTTTAATGAATGTGGTGACAACATCATATGAGGCTAATGTAAAAGATGAGAACAATCTCAAATGAGCCTAAGTAAATGTTACCAAAACGTACTCACCTATGAGAGTGTAAAGTTAATGAAGAGACCAGTCTCTATGAACACTCTAATGAAAATATTGAGATTAACACACTTAATACTAATGATGAGTTGAGAAATCATCTATTGAGCTATGATGTCCTCATACTAGAAGCCAACTTCCAGAATGTATGAGTTGAATGCAATGGAACTTTATACTGAGCACCGATAGACTAGCTATGAGCGGTGATGCCTTCTTTTGGGAAGGGCGGAGGTTCACGTAACTCTCATGAGATGAGACTCTCTGGCATGCCGGGTATGGGTCTCCTTATATCTCCTAGTCTTCGAACCTATACTGCCAATATAGGGATCTGTCGGGGTTAAATTCCCATGTACGCTAGCACGTTTTGGGTCACCTTGGCCGGTGATTCCACCTCTTTTTGGTGTGGGGGAGACACTGGATTTCATGATGCTCATATGATCTTTGTCGATTAAAGTTAAAGTTCCCAATGAATGAATGAGGCCAGCCTCAAATGATGAACATAATGAAATGATTGATACCAAAGGTGTTAGGATAGGATAATCAGGAGGTGAGCTAGACTCAGGTAATGACACTAGGTTATTCTTGATCATTGCACAGCAAATCCGATGAAAGTCTTAAACTACATCCTAGGTATAGCTGGTGTTCACAGTAGCCTATGAACGAAATGAAATGAAGTACGTATGAATAAATGAGGCGGACTCTGTGTTTGCTAATGAAGACTCCCTAGTTGAGGTCCCATATGTTGAGCCCTCATTTTGGAAAGTCTTAATGTCAAGTCCATGATTCCAAGGTCTCATGGCATATGAATGAATGTTATAAAAGATGTTATGTGCTATATGCAATATGATATATGCTATGTGTAAGATGTTATGTGCTGTGTGCAATATGATAAGTGTGATGATGCATGTTAGTCTCATGGAATGAATTTCCTAATCCAAATTTGGAAAGCTCACTGACTTTCCTAATGCAAATTTGGAAAGCTCACTCACTTTCCTAATCCAAATTTTGAAAGTTCACTAACTTTCCTAATCCCGATTTGTCAAGTCCACTGACTTGACTTTCCATAATCATGTTGTTAGGAAAGAACTATTCTTACTCATGCACGTCTTTGGTGTGTGCTTTCATATACCCATACTTAGTACAAGTGTGTACTAATCCCATACAACTCTATATTTTTAGGTGCAGGCACAGGTGGACGCTAGAGCTTACAGGTTGACGTTGCAGCTATCCGGACGTGGAGCTTTCATCCGAACTTGGTAGGCCCTCAAGCTTTCGAGGATGTCTACTGTTATTATATAGCTTAGATGTAGGCTTTAGCTAGTGGAGAATGTTCCACTAGTGTTTCTTTCCACTTTCATTTCAAACTTTGTATTTGTGCCGTTTTGGCAAAAATACGTTTAATGCAATTATGAACTGTTTCTTTCATTTGATTATCTCTATATTAGATGGTTCATTTTTGAACGCCCATGATGTTAAGTTTAAAATGTCTAGCATGAAATAAGAAAACAAAAAGTTCAAATTTTCCCCTATAATTAACTGATACGCTCAAACTTACTTCTCAAATAAGAAGTAAAGCGGTCGTATCAAGTAAAGAACCCAACTAATGAGGTTGGGATCGATCCCACAAGGAAAATAGTTCAGACTTAACTTTATTTTATTATTACTATTATTTAGCCAACTGTTTTCCAATAAACCAAAAGACAAAAAAGGGGGGTTTTATTTCTAAATTAATGAAAATAATTAACTAAATAAGAATGAACAACTAACAATTTTAACTTTCAGAGTTTAATCAAATTATAAAAGTAACTAGGGTTTTAGTGTTCCCCACAGGTTCCTAACTTGGTAAATCTAACTATAACATATCTATCCTGATATCTTGCATGTAAAGTGATAAGTTATGTATCTCTAAATCCTTGGTCCGGCATCTAGAGAATTTCACTCCGCACCTTGGTCCGGCTACGTGTGTTGCTATACTAACCCTTATCTTTACCTCATATTAAACATCGTATTCGGTATTTGACTAAGCTATTAACTCGTACCAACCAATACTAGTCTATTAGATAGTCTACACTAAATCTATGTTGATAATTCTTTTCCTATTATCTACCTCCTTGGTCCGGCAAGTAGCATTAAGGCGAGTTCTAACGTTGGCCACCGTTAAAAAGAATTCTAAACGAAAGAATTATCAATACATGCAAGACACCACTCTAGAAATTGTTATTGAAGTTAGATTTCTACCTTGTTATTCACCCATGGTTCCCACAACCCTAGCTATGAGGTTTAGTTACCCATGTTCGTAATTACACAATTCATATCGTTAATGGAAAAGTTCATGCACTTACTTTTATGAAAACGAATAATTTCCCAGAATTCAACTTGATTAATCACCGAAATCCACAACAATCAATTCCCGGAAAATATCTTAATTTCCAAAATCAAGAGTTTACTAATATAATCGAAGAACTATAAACTAAAAATTATCCAGAAAGTCTAACCTCAAAAACGAGGTTTTTCCAACTATTTATAAGAAAAATAAAAACCTAATCAAATAAGGATTCTATTTACTAAAAATCTGTCCAAACGCGTCTGGGTCGACGGACCACGTGACGGACCGTCATGGACACGACGGACCGTCATAGCCTCCGTCGTCCCATACTTCACATCTTCTCACGTTGCTTTCTTCATTCCCCCCGACGGACAGGTATGACGGACCGTCGCGAGCATGACGTCCCGTCGAGGGTCTTCGTTCCAATACACTTGAACTTTGGAATTTTGGGTACTGGGATTACTCTCTGATAATTACGACGAACATGCAGGACGGACCGTCGTATCTGTGACGGTCCGTCACGAACTTCCGTAATCCCACACTTGGTCAGACTTCCCCAAATTTCCTTCAGCAACTTCTTCCTTCACTACGATGCCACCTACGGACCGTCACAGCCGCGACGGACCGTCATAGGCTCCGTAGGTGGTCTCTTCTGCAATTCTTTCTCAAAAACTCCCGCGTTCTTCCTTAGACAGATTTTCTGCAAACAAAGATAAACTTATATCAAAATCAACACAAAAAGGCTCTCGACACACACTAAACTTAAGGAAAAAGTATTAGAAATACCGTGAAACCACGGTACATCAACACCCTCAACTTAAATTCGTTGTTTGTCCTCAAGCGACGCACTATGACTCACTACAAATTCTTTGTACAAAAGTATCCATATTTTAATTTCCGCAATCATTTGGCTATCAACCTCGATTATTCTCATTATGTTCATGCATGGTCTCACTATTAGGCATTGATTTGTGTAGAATCAAACCATAACCCAGATTTACTACGCAATGATGCCTATCCTCTTCAATTTCTCACCGAGATGCTAATATTTCTGGTATTACAACTCCTGTCCTTACTTCAAATAACATCCTCATTTTTCACACAATGATTTTAGTTTGAGTATAAGGATCACGTTTCGACACTCACTCTCAGAACAAATTCACCACTCATTTATACATATTGCCATAGGCTTGCCCTTATTTTCACTACTTCAAATTCCTCATACGCACTTAGGATCACAATAGGACTTTTTTAGATTGTAACATAGGCTCAGGGTCAGGTAGGGTGTATTTAGATATACTTTAGTGACTTGTTGCCCTCCTTGACATATCATTCTTATTTCGCCCTATTACTCAATTTTCTTTTCACTTTGCTGTTTTCCCTTTCTTATCCTTATGTGTAAGTGACTTTTCTCTTTTCTTGTGTTTATTTTGCTTTTGGTTATTATTAACTTTTTTTTTTTTTTTAGTCACTTCTGTTTTATTCTTTCTTTCTCTTCATTCTTTCAACCCCACTTTCCGTGGTTTTCCTTATAGCAGCCACCCTCAACTCATGATTTTGCCATGAGTCAAGGTTCACAATACCCATGGTTGGGTCAGGGCCAAAACAAGGTTGCTTTCTGCATTAGCCACCCTCAACTTATGCTTTTGGCATAAGCTGAGGTGCACATGTCCAAGGAGGGACCAGGGCCAACACATTGCTCCCAGAGAAGATCATTTGGGGTAAAAAAAAAATCTAGTTTAGGCTCAATTCATTTGGATCAAAAAGGGATTAACTTCATTTGGTTTTCTGTTATTTTTAGGCTCAAGATTGACTATTTCGAACAAGGGCCTATGATCCTTTCCTAAGTGATTGTTTTGACTCACTTTCAGTAGGACTAACCAGGCAAGTTCTAGCTCAGTATTAATGGTGGTCATTCGACTTTACCTCACACTCACATGACATTCCTTGCATTCCCAGAGTATTAGACACCTAGTTCAAATCTTAGATTCAGGATCATGCAGAAGTGTATCCTTGTTTCATCCATGGTTAACCATTCATCTATGGAGTCCTTTCAAAGGTTTTCTAAACATGAATTCAAGTCAAAAATCCTATTTTTGAATCCAGCCATGGCTTCATTCTCAAATTGATTTCAAAAGCATTATAATGATGAATATATGTTTATCTACTGATTTTATGATGAATTTCTATCCAATTTTATGAAGAATCCATGATCCTCCTAATTTCTCAAATTAACCTATAATATGGGTCTTGTGATACTGACTTGATAATTAAAGAATTGTGATTAGATTGTATTGAATTGATTATTGCTATTACTTTCTATATCAATTGAATATTAATTGTGGAATAATGATCAAAGATGATCATTAGCTTGGAGATTTGATAACATGACTTATTTCTTCTAATTAGCCTATAATGTACATTCAATCATGTGGATTGGTATGGTCAACCTTTGGTTGCGGTGTTTACATTCTTTTACATGTGTATGTCTTATGATCATGTCCTTGAAATCATTAGATACAATATTAATTGATATGCTGATTTATATGTTAGGGAGTTGAAGGATTTAGCCTTCATTCTAATATCATGTCTAAGTGAATTGATGTATGTGATATTATGTGTATATTTTTCTACACTACTTGTTTAATCTAGGTGTGGAGATGATGTTATATGTATATTTGTGATGATTATGTTAGGGTTAGGTATGGTCTATATGTCTAATGATAATGAATATATTTATAGCATGACCCCTACCCATATGAACCCTATATGAATGTGTGATCAAAGTATGCTAGGAGTCTTTTATACTATTGTTGAATATGTACTCGCCTCCTATGATGTAATGTGAGTGTGTGTAGTCTATAGTCCTGAATACGTTATATATGTGTATGACTTGACTTGAAGAATGGTGTACATGTGTTGTGGTCTTTAAAGGGTGGCTTACTCAATACTATGTGATAGCCATTATGTGATCATGTTTACCAATGTACACACACACACTTCACGTATATCTATGAGTAGGATAGATTTATGATGATTAGGGAAAGGATAGTTCTCATATGCATCATCACCTATTTCTATGCATGTAAAGTATATGATTTATGAAGTTATGAACATGTGTTTTTAAAGGTGTTTATGTGAAGGTAGATCTTACATATTTGTACACACACACATGCATATATGAATATGATATGATTATGTGAATGGACATCCTCACATAATATAGGTTCTGTGATGAATGTAGAATTCTCATCTTAGATACCTTTGAGCTATATGATATATGAAGGAGTAAGCCCCTAAGGCCTATTCTTTATAAACTAAAGTTATCTAAAGGCTTAATGATGTTTAAAAGGGAGTTATTGCTTAGCAGCGAAAAGGCATGTCAATGATGGAGGTCTTACGTTAGTACGTACGGCTTCCCAACATGGGTTTCTTCACGACTAGAAGTTTTGATTCCCAAAGCATATGTTTTCTCATGAGATGGAAACCTTCACGATTAGTAGTCAAGGTGTCTAGAAGCAATCTCCTTGTCCCTTAACTATGTGCCCACATAAGACTCTAGATTAGTGGATCCACCTAGATAAGCTGTGTACGAATGGTTGCACTTTAGGCAAGTGTTAACCCTCTCTTTTTGGTGTGGGAGTAGAACACCAGATTCCATGTAGCTCACACTGTCTATGTCGGTTATGGCAATGTCTCCGGAAGGTTAATAATTAACTAAGATAAGAATATGAACAGTAATCTAAATTCCTTGAGGAATGTACTTGGTATGGGTGGACTATGGACCCTACCTATACATTGCACTAGATAACTTCAAGAAAGGATAGGATTGGAGACCCTTATGAAGTATTTATTTATGCTAAGTATGATTTGTATGAATGCATGTTAAGTGACCTTGTTATGTTAATATATGAATTATGACTATGCTTGTGAATTACACTTATGGCTTCTGAATGGGTTAACTTAGTATATGTGGGGGTATGGGATTCCATGTGTACAATGCACAAGTAAGCTTATGAAGGGGTTGTGAGGGTAGTTTACCTATTAGATGAACTAAGTAAGTCTATGAATAATGTGTATGATGTATGATGAGTCTTCCTATGATGTTATGAAGTATGATGAGTCCTTATATGATGATATGAAGCATGTGGACTTATGTCTAATTGTAAGTGACTATGTTATGACTTGTTGAATATGTTATGACTTGTTGAATATGTTGTGACTTGTTGAGTATGTTATGCCTAGTCTAATGTGACTTCTTAGGTACACTTGGTGGAATAAGTATTATGGGATGTTACCTACACATTGCACTACTGTGACTTAGGAGTTGTCTTAGGTGATGGTCCTTATGTGAAGTTGATATCTTTGATATGCTTATGACTTGTGAATATATGTGGTTGTGTTTATGAAGAATATTATGAAAGACTATTGTAAGGTGAACTCAAAGTGATACATTGTACTAAGTATACTTGAGGGTTACTTAAGAAAAGTAGTAAAATAAAAGAGAGGTAATGTATGATATGTATTTAATATGTTTCAAAGTATGATAAATGGCTTTATGTGCTATTATGAGTTGTATGCATGTATATATTATGTATGTGAACTATATTGAGCTTATATGTGCCTATGTTCATGAAGTTTACTAAAAAGACATGTTGCATGATTTCAAAAGATATGTTGTCATACTTAGTGCATTCTTGTACTAATACCATTCTTCTTCATGTTTTTACACAAAGTGTAGGTGGTGATGGCTAGAGGATGTCTCCTAGTCGAAGAGCTTGGATAGATCTCCCAAGTTCAAGTAAAGGAGCCCTTATAATTCAAGGGTTGCCTATGTCAAGATGTTTCTTTAAGTTTACGTAATAGCTTAGACTTATATTTTATTTTGTATGGGCCGTATCCCTATTCTGTTATATCAATTTGTGTCTTAAGATGGCAAATAGACATTAGACTCTAATTATGTATTATGATATAATATATATATATATATATATATATATATATATATATATATATATATGAAGTAATATTCTAGCATATGATATGCTATTAAAAGTTTTAAATTTTCTGTTATTTTAACAATTATGCAATGAAAGATGTCTAATGGCTTGTCTTAGATCTCTGAGAGTTCAACAACGTCGTATGGCGATCTAAGAGTGCTCTAACTACTGGGGGGTACTTTGGGTCGTTACAAACTTGGTATCAGAGCATAAGGTTTTGTATTCTATCCTTAGGTTTCAATGTATCGTGTTGCCACATCTAGTAGAGTCTTGTATCATTGGTGGTGAGTCTCTACACATGAAATGGTACGAGAGTCTATAGGATAATAGAGTTTCCCTTCTTCACTATTCTTATACCGTGCCATAGAACTTAACGCTATAAGATCTCTCTCTCTCTTATGTGTCCTTGTCTGGTGGTCTTTTAAATGTGATTTCTTGGAAGGGATGATTTCTCAATGCTTGACGGATAAAAGGTGAATTTTTTATACCTACCTTGGTTTTATGGTTGATGAGTATTATGTGAAGGTCAATTTAACCTATGTTGATGTGGTGTCATTTATGGCTATAGATGATTTATGAGGAATGAGATGTTATATTGAGAAAATTTATGATAAGGTATGGTTATAGCGTGCTACTAGTTGTCATGGTTGGATGAAGTTCCCCATGAAATGATAGAATTCCTTATGATTGTGTAGGATGGTATGATGTTATGATATAGGCGTGAAAAGTCTTGGAGGATGTGGTATATAGTGAGAATGATGAATCTTACCTTGATATATGTGAAATGCTTCATAGTTGTCCTTTTTTGTATTAGAATCTTTTGTTTAGGCTTGCTCCTATGGAGGGGAGATAGTGCGTTGAGCCTTGTAAGGTGATTGTGAAGTGTGCTAGTTAATGGTAGAAACCTTATGACTAGTTAATGATTCTCTCAATGAACCTATTCTAAGAGTGATAAAAAAAAGGGGGGAAAAGAGTTTTATTCCGTAAGTTGGAAGTATGACTTCCCTAAGGTGACTTAGGGGGATGTTTGGTAAGTACCCCTTATCTCTTCAAGAGAAGGAGAAAATTGAGATTGATCTACTTTGAAGTGGTTAGTAGTCTTTTAAGCTTGAATTTATATGATCAATGGAGGAAGTGCTTAGATAGTATCTAGGCATGATTTTTTGGAAAGTTCCACCAAAAGTGATGACCCGTGTAGGTTGGTCTTGCCTTGCCTTGACCCTAGTGTTTAAAGGCGTGATGTGTTTAGGCTTACCCAAAGAGGGGGATAATATGCATAGATGGTAATATTTTTAGAGCCCTTGATGTGTCTATGTTAAGTTCCTTTGAACTTCTATAAGTTGAAAATCACTTTGAAGTGATGGTAAGAAGGGTGTACATAAGCTTAGATCCCAAGAAGAGGGATAATGTGCTTAGTTAATAGTGTTGGTAGGCTATGATTACCCTAGAGTTGAGATGAGTTTCTCTTAAATGGGTTTACCTTAAGTGTGGGATAATAATTTGAGTAGTAAGGTTTTAGATATCCCTATATATTCCTTCTATTCTTACTCAAGATTGAAACAAAACTGTTCCTAAGTAGCTTTTTCATGATTGCATAAGGTGATAAGTTGCATGTTCTCCATAAGTTATGCATCTATTAAATGACACTATGTTATGCATATTATGAAAGGTCATTATTGCATGAAAAATAATTTTTATAAATTTGCATGTTTCACATGATGTTGTGCATCCTTATTTGAAAAATATGCAATTTGATTTCATGAGATAGCTTATTGAGCATGCATGATGTCACTCATGACGTGTTGTTTTTGGCCCCACAATGAGAAATTTAGTCTCCTTTAAGTGAGGTAAGATGAGTTTCTTTGAAAAAATGTGTAACTTTTGAGAATTGGGAAGTGTTATTATAGGCTGACTTTTGAGAAGTGATGGTTGGTCTAGCCTATGTTTATTGGTGTTCCTATAAATTGTGATAAATTTCCCTATATGATGCATGCTTATGAAATCTAGTGATGTGCTAGAAATAGAAAGCTATAAATTTACTTCATAATATTATGATGTTCTTGGTGTGACCTACCATGTTGATTTCATAAGTAAGGGAGTATATGCATAATGTGGTTTGGAGTAAAGAAAATCCTCCTTAGTATGAATTAACCTCTATGCATTGGTTTTCTGTGAACTCTATGATGCCATGTGTGCATGTTGTGACTAGGAGTAGGTAGTCCCTCCTTGAAGAAAGTTGAGCATGGTAATGTCATATACGACCTTGATCGTATTATGTCTAGACTATATGATTGTAGTTGATCTACTTTATTTATGATTCTTGTGCAACTAAATGAAGTGTTTAAATTTTCTCATGAGTTGAAGTGTGGATTATGCCTAAGTGTGCAATTGGAATCCATTGTATGTTTAACCTTGTGACGAAATATTGAACATGCCTAAAGTTCGAGAAGGTAGTTCCTCCAAATGGCAATGAATATGCAGAAATATGTATGCATGAAATGAGTTATAGAAGTAGTTCATGCTTGATTATGTTGCCTTGAGTGCAAACTAGAATGACGTTTGTGTTCCTTGTAGTTTGGTGCATTGACTTTTATGTGATAACAAGTTGAAGTGTTCTGAGCTTCTATGGAAGTCATTGAGTCCTTGAAATTTTTTATAATGTTTCAAGTGTCATTCAAGGACGAATGTTTCCCAAGTGGCTGATTGTAACAACCCTTAAAATGAACTAAGGTAGCTAGAGCATCACACATGCCTAAAAAGGTTAATATTAGGTTAATTAAGTGTTTTATAGTATGTATACTTCATTTGAGGTGACTTGGAAGTCAAATGTTAAGGGACGACCAAGAGGTTCGACGACTAGTCTCCAAAGGGCCTTAGTTGTTTTTATGTTCTTATGTGTATTTCATGGTCTCTCGAGGTTCTTATATGAATTATAATGATGTTTATAGGCACTGTGTTAAGTTTCATGAAGTTAAGAGGTCAAACATTCAAGAACATCCAAGAGATTCGAAAGTTAACCTTTTAGATGTACTAGCGAGTCCTTGTATTGTTTCCTTGTTTTTATGTGTTGTTTGGAGTTGAGAAGTAGTGTAGTTTACCTATTACCTTAATACACATGTTAAGGGTCAAAATGTCCGTGTACGACTCCTCGGGGACTACCTGAAGGGCCCCCAAGGAGGACCCAAACATTGGACAAGAGGCTGACCAAGGCAGCGAGCAAAGTCCAAGAATTGGACCTTGCCCTCGCGATGCGCTCCTGGCACACACCTCACTGCCTCAATTTTTTTTTGGGGCAGAATGGGGAGGCTGCTACACGACGCGCAGCCCATTCCTTGATCTGGTTGCGTCATTTTTAAGTCAATTTTGACATGTTTAAGAGCCCCAATTCGTGTGGGGGTGTTTTGGTAACATTAGGGACGTTTTATTAACTTATTTTAGGAAATTTTTAAACCCTTTCCCAAGTCAAAACCCCAATACCGATTTAGAAATCAAATTCCCAAAGTTCTCTTCTCTTCTAAAACCCCCAAAACCCCCCATTGAAGACCAAGCTCAAGAACAAGCTATGGATTTGGATTCTTGGAGCTTTCTTCTCAGATTCTCATGGTCTTTTTAATGTATAATGGTGATCCTTCATCCATAGATAACCATTCATCTATGGTGTCCTTTCAAAGGTTTTCTAAGCATGAATTGTAAGTCAAAAATCCTATTTCTGAATCTAGCCATGTCTTCATTCTAAAATTGATTTCAAACGCATTCTAATGATGAATATATGGTTATCTACTAATTTTATGATGAATTTTTATCCAATTTTATGAAGAACACATGATCCTCCTAATTTATCAAATTAACCTATAATATGGGTCTTGTGATATTGACTTGATAATTATAGAATTGTGAATAGATTGTATTGAATTGATTATTGCTATTACTTTCTATATAAATTGAATATTAATTGTGGAATAATGATCAAAGATGATTATTATCTTAGAGATTTCGTAAGATGACTTATTTCTTCTAATTAGCCTAGAATGTACATTGAATCATGTTGATTGGTATGGTCCACCTTTGGTGGCGGTGTTTACATTCTTATACATGTTTATTTGTTATGATCATGGCCTTGAAATCATTAGATGCAATATGAATTGATATGATTATTTATATGTTAGGAAGTTGAAGGATTTAGCCTTGATTCTAATATCATGTCTAAGTGAATTGATGTATGTGATGTTATGTCTATAGTCTTCTACACTACTTGTTTAATCTAGTTGTGGAGATGATGTTATATGTATATGTGTGATGATCATTTTAGGGTTAGGTATGGTCTATATGGCTAATGATAAATGAATATCTTTATATTATGACCCCTACCTATATGAACCCTATATGAATGTCTGATCAAAGTATGCTAGGAGTCTGATATACTATTGTTGAATATGTACTTGCCTCCTATGATGTAATGTGAGTGTGTGTAGTCTATAGTTCTCAATACTTTATATATGTGTATGACTTGAGACTTGAAGAATGTTGTACATGTATTGTGGTCTTTAGAGGGTGGCTTACTCAATACTATGTGATAGCTATTATGTGATCATGTTGACCAATGTACACACACACTTCGTGGATATCTATGAGTAGGATAGATTTATGATGATTAGAGAAAGGATAGTTCTCATATGCATCATTACCTATTTCTATGCATGTAAAGTATATGATTTATGAAGTTATGAACATGTGTTTTTAAAGGTGTTTATGTGAAGGTAGATCTCACATATATGTACACACACATGCATGTATGAATATGATATGATTATGTGAATGGACATCCTCACATAATATAGGTTCTATGATGAATGTAGAATTCTCATCTTAGACACCTTTGAGCTATATGATATATGAGTGAGTAAGTACCTAAGGCCTATTATTTATAAACTAAAGTTATGTAAAGTCTTAATGATGTTTAAAAGTGAGTTATTTCTTAGCACGGAAAGGACATGTCAATGAGATGGAGGTCTTACATTAGTAAGTACTGCTTCCCAACAAGGATTGATTCACGACTAGTATTGTTGATTCCCAAAGCATATGTTGTCTCATGAGATTGAAACCTTCACGATTAGTAGTCAAGTTTTCTAGAAGTAATCTCCTTGTACCTTAACTATCTGCCCACATAGGACTCTAGCTTAGTGGATCCACCTAGATAACCTATGTACGAATGGTTGCACCTTAGGCAAGTGTTAATCCTCTCTTTTCGGTGTGGGAGTAGAACACCGGATTCCATTGTAACATTATAGAAAATGTACATGTCTAGTGAAGAGCCTATTAGGTTTTAAGAATACATATAGGGATACATAGGCATCCCAATGACCAATATTGAGTAATATTGGGCATATTAGAGAATATTGGCTTAAGGGTGTTAGCCAAATTTTATGTGTTAACAAGTATTTATAATGTAATCCAAGATTGTTTAGAAATTGTACCTGCAATGAAGACCCTAAGGTAAAATGTGATTATTCTTCACATACACCCTCATTAGGGACTAGGCATCCAAGTGTCAAGCCTAGGTACAATAACACATGATCACTTTAAATGATCATGTAGATTAAGTAGTTCCTAAGGACATAGTGAGGATCCTTGGGACAAGTGAACTTTCCAAATGAACCTTCCAGAATAATTAGTTAGGAAAGTGCACGGCAACACATGTGCAAGAACATGTGCAACCAGCCAAGAGACCAAGCTAACCAATTCAGGTAGAGCGGTTTGGGATAGGCGCGCGTCTGGGTCAAGCCATGTGAGGCCAAGATCCCTAATCGGTCCTAGTCTCTAAATAACTGACCTAACTATCTAACTAACCTAGGACAAACCAAAAATAACTAACTAGTAGACCCGACAACCTAAGACCTAACCGGGTGACACTAAGCCGAGTAACTAACTAAGAAACATCCTAGTAACTAACCTAGGATGGTCCAAAGAGTTAGTTATGGTCTTAACAACTGAGGGGTACTTTAGTAATTACCATAGGTTACTTAATTAATTAAATTAGCAACTTAATTAATTAATTTAAATTGTCAAAACCGAAACCACTAAGAAAAATTCTAGATTTCGGTTAAGTCAAGTGTTCTCTAATTTTTACTCAATTTAGGAGGGGCGTTTTGGTAATTAGCTAATTGAGTTAGTTAATTAAGTTATTTAGTCTAATATGAATTAGTCATTATTTAGTTCCTAAAGACTTAGATTCACGTTATTCATTAGTAAATGCTACGACCGAATAATAGTGAAAAACGTAAAGAAACCCTAGGCGATTTCAAGCAGCTCTTCAAGGTTTTCGTGCAAAGTGCAATGTGATCTTCGTAGATTTAATTCTAAAGTAAGATATGGGTTTTCTCTCCTGGATTCCTTTCTCCAAGAGGATTTTCAAACATTTTCACTTCAAGAATATCGAAACTAGGGTTGTTCCCAATGAATCACATGTTCATCTCCCTAGTTCTCCCTATTTCCAATTCTTGTAGTATGTATAATATAAATCTCGATGCATGTTGTTTGTATGTGGTGCTAACTGATCATTATGTGTATGTTTTCGTGCTTTATAATGTCGAATGAAGCCTACATGTTAGAGCCGTATACTTAGGGTATTATTTACATGAATGCTAAATGTTGTAAGGCCTAATTGTGTTCGAGAAGATGAAATTGTTATAATTTGTTCATTGAATTGTTTCATACGCTAATCAAAGGTTAAAAGTTGGCTTGTTTATATATTACTATAATCTATTCATGAAGTAATTAACATGTCTAGTGATAATAATATGACAAGTATCGAGTAAAAGTATGATTTATGCCAAAAAATTGGCTAGCAAAACTATGTCCAAAATATTATTTCCAAAATATGTAAAGTCATACCAATGTTAACGCAATGAACTCATAACATAGGGTATGCCAATCAATGGGACAAGTCCCAACATACCCTATCCACACGAACTTGTGAACATAATAGAATTGAATAAGTCCTTATAACTTTCATAAAGAATTGTACAAGATTATCAATTAACGTTGAACAAGTTAAGGTGAGTAATGAAATAACTAAAAGCTTAAGTTATGAAATTGACCTAATATAGAGTGTCAAAGGAAGTGAGACAGACCTCACTTACACTTAAACGATTATGTCAAAGTTACTCGCATAAGAGGGTGCTAGAAGCCGTGAGACAAGTCTTACTCGGACCATGATGATAATGTAAGATTTAAGTTCATATTCATCAAGTATAGAAAAGGGATAACCAATCATCCATTGAGTTAATTATAACTCATACTAGAAGCAAGCTTCCATAATGTTTGAGCCAACTCTAAAAGATATAAAGTAAAATAAATCTGAGCTTAGCACCGATAGACTAGCAATGAGCTTGTGCCAGCACATGTAAGCCTCATGAGATGAGATCACCACCCAGGTGGACCAGGGTCTCTTAAGTCTCCTAGTCTTTGAACTATGTTGCCAGCATAGGGACTAGCTAGTGGATTTATCCACCTAAGAATGCTAGGTAGTTTCTGTAAGACCTCGAAAAATGAGATAAGGTGTCTAGAGCCTAACATGTTTTTCTTAATGTTATAAGGTCCTAAATGCCTTATTATGATATATATAAGCAGTGTGCAAAGTTTGAAGTGATTTGGAAGTCGAACGTCAAGGGACGTTCAAGACGTTTGATGAATAGTCGCTTATGTGTCTCATGTGTGTATGCATGCTTAAATTGTATGAACTGAGTCTAATGAGTCTTTAAAAGGTTTATAATGATGTTTAATGTTATTGTATGAAGTTTCGTGAAGTTTGGAGGTCAAACGCCCAAGAACGTCCAAGGCGTTCGAAAGATAGCCCCTAAGACGTTCATGGTATGTCAGGTTGGGGTTAAGGCTGTTTGGAGGTCTTGTAGGTGTTTGTTTTGGATGACATTTATGTGGAAGGTCTATAACATGTTAAGATTTGTAATCGCATTGGAAACGTCCGGGTACGACTTCTAAAGGTCCCCACAAGAGGCCCCAAAAGAAGGACCCAAAAGCTACCTAGACACTGCCTGGGCAGTGTCCCTTGACGGACCCAATGACGGATCGTTGGGCAACCAACGAACCGTCAAGCAGGTCTAGTGGAAGTGGGTCTTGTCTTGGGCAGGTATTGAGCCAAGAATTTGGGTAAGTCATGGACGACGGAGGGCATGACGCCCCGTCATGTCCATGACGCCCCGTCACTGACCTCGTCGCGGGTGGCCTACAGGTTGGCAGCCTGTGTGTTGTCATTTAAAGGGGTGAATAGGAAATTCACCCCACGTCCTAAACTGATTATTAAGGGTTTATTTCATTGATTTTGGGTGTATATAATTCTTCAAAAATATGATCAACTCATTCACAAATCCTCTCACATGCTTGAAGCCTTTCCCCTCCAAAATATTCTCTCTGGAACCTCCATGGTTTTTGAAGCTCAAGAACAGCTTGTAGATCGGATTCTCATGGGTTCTTCATCAAGTTTTATAGGTCTTCATGAAGATTAAGGTATGGTTATCTTCATCTCTAGTTATCTTTTCATCTATAGAGTCATTCTCAATGTTTTTCAAAGAAATCTTATGATCAAGTTTCTAATCTTCCAATCTAGCCATGGGTTCTTTCTCAAAATGTTTTTAATGATTAAATCACGATGAATTGAAGTTAATTCAGTGATTTGAATTTGATTTCACTCCAATTGCATGATGAACCCATGTTCCTTCCAAATTTTGTTTAGCTCTTGCATGGGCTTTGTGATCTTGACTTGTTATCGATTGAATTATGGTTCCATTATGTTGAAGTGATTGTATATACTGTTATTTACATGAATTTATGTTGAATGATCCATGAGGATCAATGTATGAAGATTTGAGCATGTTTAGTCTAGTTTCTATAGTTCACTATAACATTGGCTTTCTTATGATCTAAAGTGAATTTCGATTAATTTGTGGTTCTTGTAGCTAGTGTTTTAGGTTAATACCATGATTGAATTGTGGATATAAATCATGTATGACCAAAGTATAGAAGGCTTGGTTTGAATAAATCTAGGTTCTTCTTGTCTATGAAGTTGTAACTTGTGATCTTGACGTTAGGTTAGTCGCTATAGAAATTGAGTATGGTTAATGTCTATAGCTACTGCCTATAATGAAATATGAGGATGAATTATATGTAATTAATACAATATGGGTCAATTCATGATTGGTTGAATATGATTAACCTATGTAAACTTACTTTCCATGAACTCCCTATATGAAGTATGCTTGTATCGACCTTAATGGCAAATTATAGTAGTTTCTCATCTGGATTATGATCTCATTAACTACTGACTTAGGGTGATATGATTCATGAAATATGACCTATAATCCATATGAATGAAATTGGTTAATGATCTATGTTCTTCTACTTTCCTAGTATGTGATGTATATGTAATGGTATAATCGTGTAGTGACTTGTACATGGTTTCTTATATGTTTAAAGTACATTTAGCTACTGCCATATATATGAATTATTGATAAACCAGGTGTATTGATCAATGAGGATCAAAGGTTGAAGAGTTGGTAAGAATGCTTATTTCCTCTACTCTTCTACTTGTCTATTCTTTATAGAAATGTGATGAATCCTTGTATGGCATTGTGTGGTATGGTCCACATATGGTGGCGGTGTTTACTTTACTTTCATTATATATGTGTTGACCATGGATTTGAAAGCAAATTGATGAACTTATGAATATGTGCTTAAGATGATACTATGAGAAGCTTATGCCTATTTTCCTATTCTAGTTGTGAATTAGGTTGTGTGGCTGTTGTATGAGCATGTGTATAACCATGTTAGGGTAAAGTTTAGGTGCTGCCATGGGTGTGTTAAGATGGTTAATAACCCCTTACCTATGTACCCTTATTTGAAAGTGTAAATAGCTAAAGTTAGGAGTCTTGATTACATTGAATATATTGTCTTGTCTCCTATGCTATTATGTGTTGTGTGCTATGTGCTTGAAGTGTAATGTGGTCTAATAGGGTGGCTGACTTAATAGGTTATTGATAGCCATTATGCGATCATGTTGGTCAATGTACACACACTCTCACTTAAATTCATATTACAAGTAATATAAGTCATTGTGTCTAAATGAAAGGTAGTTCTCATATTCACTAGTGTCTACTACTATGCATGTTAAGGTGATGTTCATGAATGTATGATTTTTATTCCCTTACTAGGATTACTTGATAGGTGTACTAGTATGGGCAAGGGTATGGGACCTTGTCTATGCATTGCACATGTGAATCTTGATAGGATAGTTCCTAGGTTTGGTTTCTATGTACATGAAGGATGAATGTATGAACATGTTATGAATATGATGAAGTATGAATGTGTATAGTGTCTTAGTAGGTTTATATGAAAGTATTGCTCATATAAGTTATGCCTATAAACTTATGCATTGATATATGAACATGTGTGACCTTATGTGTTATGTGAAAGGTTTGCTCACATCTAAGTATACACTCACACGCATGGATGATCTAGTTAGTGAGAAGAGGCCTTGCTAGGGGTGTCCAAGAATACTCCAAAACTAGATTGGTGCTTGAATATGCTATAAGCATATGAATGATGAATATCCTAAAACCTATGTTTTATAAATAAAGGTAATAAAGGCTTTTCAATAAAGGGAACTTAGCTTAGCACCGAGTGAACTTGACATTGAGAGGTGTTGACTTCCCTTGGAGGAATATTCACCATTTGTCCCTTATAGAGTGTTGACTTCCCTTAGAGGAATACTCACCTATGGACTTACATGAAGTGTTGACTTTCCTTGAGGAATATTCACTCATGTTTTCTCATGAGGTGAGGCCCCATTACCAAATGGTATATAGAGGAAATACCTATCTCTTAGTTCCCTAAACTATGCTTGCCACATAGGATCTAGCAAAGTGAATTCACTTAATATGCTAGCATGTGTTAATGTTCTACCTTGGCTAGATAGGAGCACCTTCCTTTGTGTAAGGCTCTACAACACCAAATTCCATGTTTAGCACCCATGGTCTTAGTGTCGGTTAAGGCTATGGTTTCCCTAAAGATAAAATGGACAATGGAAGTAATTGAATAGGATCCTAACTTGGAGGACTTAAGGTAAGTTACTTAGGATAGGTGGAAGTAATGAACCCATCTAGACATTGCACAAGTTACTCCTTAGGAAGTCCTAGGAAGGTACCCTAATGCATATGATTATGTATGTGTCCTTTATGTATGATATTGTAGTCTTGGTTTGACTATGTTTATCTTGTACTGTACTTCTATGATGGCATGTGTTGTCTTGTGTAGATGCTATGTATGGTATTCTCTTGTGTTCCTAAGGTGATGCATTGCACCAAGTATCCCTAAAGGATTAATTAGGAGGCTAATGAATTGAAAGAAAGAGTTAAGGTTAAGGAGAGTGAGTTCACTGTAAAGTGACCTCAAATGGGGATTTAATTCTATATGTGGTTTCTATGATGTTTGGACTATGATTGTGTTTCTATGAAATATGTGGATGATATAAATGATATTGATAAACGTTTTATGATGATTTACTCAAAATGGCATGAAGAATGATTTCAAAGGAAATGTCCCTTTTAAATGCATCTTTTTGCATGGTTGCCATACTTAGTACATTCTTGTGCTAATCCCATTCTACTTTACTTTTTACACAAAGTGTAGGTTATGGAATGCTTAAAGGAGATCTATGATTGATGAGCTTGATAGGTGATTTCCCAAGCTCAAGGAAAGGAACCCTTAAGTTCAAGGATGTCCTACTAATGTCGTTAATGTAAAGTCTTTAAATATTGTATAATTATGTAAGGTGTTGTATGGGCCGTGTCCCTAATGTATTCTAAAGTTATTGAGTCTAAGATGGCAAAGAGACTTAGAGTCTAAATATGTATTATGACTTATGTTTTATATATATATGATGTGATGTTTCTAGCATATTATGTGCTATGAAAAGTTTTAAATTTTCCGCTATATTTACTATGTCAATGCAATGAATGATCTGAGAGGCATGTCTTAGACCTCCGAGAGGTAGACGACGCCGGTTACAATCCAAGATTGTACCTTATCTTCTAGGGTATGCTTTTGGGTTGCGACAGTTTCGGTTTCACTTTGGCCGGTGATACCACCTATTTTCGGTGTGGGGAAGACATTGGATTTCATGTTTAGCTCACATGATCTATGTCGGTTAAAGCTCATGAAAGTATTCGTTTTCACTTTAGCCGTGAACCACCTCTTTTCGGTGTGGGGAAGACACTGGACTTGGTTCACTTTAGCCGGTGATCCACCTCTTTTTGGTGTGGGGAAGATACTGGACTCGGTTCACCTTAGCTGATGAACCACCTCTTTTCGGTGTGGGGAAGACACTGGATTTCATGTTAGCCATGATCTACTTCAGTTAATGCTGAAGAATTCTTTAAGAACGTAAGAAAGAATGAAAATAGCATGTTCAAAGTTAAGAACATATTAAAGAAGAAGAAATGTAAGTTCAAGTGAACTAAGTAATCATGATCTTAAGAATGTTAAATCATCAATGTTTGATAAGAATGAAGTTTTAACAATTTAGTGGTTTATGCCAATATTAAAGTATGAATATATGTTCCAAGATCTATATATTATGCATATAATCAAATAATAGGCATAGCCAATAAAGATTGGCTTATAAATACATTCTTCCCAATTTAAGAAGAATGAGTAGTGTAGCCAAATCATTTCCTTGGTCTTGTGAATTACTTACTCAATTCATTTTAGGTATGGGACTACAATGTATCATTGCACGCATAGTAAAACATAGGATAAAAGGAGATCATTGAACTACACAACAACAAAGAAGAAAAGACTGAAAAATAACTAAGGCTGGAGAGGTGAGCTCTCGGCCTAAGGGAGCAAAAATAATAAGGTTTGTTTAAGTTGTTTTAAAATTATGTTCATGATTCAAAGGTATTATGTTCATATAGAATATGAGTTGTGTGCTTTAAAAGCATGAGAAAATGTCATATTCATAGCATAATTCATAGTAAACGAATTAAGAATGTGAATTGACTTAACTTTCCACAAACGACATGTTGCTTTAGGAAGAGCTTTCCTTGATCATGCATAGTCCTTATGTGTTTATGTGTATACACCCATACTTAGTACAAGTGTGTACTAACCCCTATACTATTACTATTTTTATAGGTGTAGGTTCTAAAAAAGATTGAAGATTTGACGAAGCAGTTTTGATTAGCGATCTCCAAACTTTGGTAGGTCCTCTTGAGTTCGAGGATGCTACATTTATGATTAGGTTAGTACATTAGATATAGCTAGTGGATGTTGTCCCTAGCGTTTCATTTCAAACATTTGTTCAAGGGTTTGTAATAATGCCGATTTGGCAAACTATTATTATTATTATGATTCTCTATTTCAATTGTTTAATCTATTGATAGATGGTTGCTTAGTTTGAGATATATTAGTATATCACTCTTATGCGGTTATATGAAGTCTATTTACACTTCAATAAGTATTAAAAAGTTCTAAATTTTCCGCAAATTTAATTGCATGATTGTGATGAAAGTTAAGAAGAGGCTTGTCTGCGACCTCTGAGAGGTTAACGACGCCGGTTGCATTCGGATTCCAAAATCCGGGTGTGACAGACTTGGTATCAGAGCATGAGGTTAAATTATCTAGGAACTAAAGCTCAAAACAACCACGTTGCATAGTTTCTAACTTATGGTTGTGAATTGCACCACAATCATGACTTAGAGACTTTGTGATGTTACGAATTTTCCCTTCTTCTACTCTTTATCGTGCTGTCTAGAGCTTTGACATTTTGTGTCATTATAGTATCTAACTTCCTTCTTGTATATACGTGTAGAAAGATGAACACAAGAAGAAACCCAGACAGAAGAGTCGAAGAAGAAGCTGCTGGAGGCAACCAAGCTCCTCCTCAAGCCCCAGTTGCTGAAGTACAAGTGCATGTAAGCCCAGCTGCGATGACGGATAAAAAAGTGAGGGCGGCACTGTTACAGATGGCCCAAGCCATCACTGTGCAGGCACAAACTATCACGGCCCAATCCACTAGAGAGGGTGATCCAGAGAGAACCCACATGCTATCACCATGGCTAGTAGACTGAGGGATTTTACAAGAATCAATGCTCCAATCTACTACGGGTCCAAGACCAATGAGGATCCCCAAGAGTTTATGGATGAGGTTCACAAGATTCTCTGTGCTATGGCTGTTAATGACGAGGAAAAGGCAGAGTTGACTGCTTACCAACTCAAAGATGTGGCTCAGGTGTGGCACAGAATGTGGGGAGATGGTCGAGCACCAGGAGAAGTCCCCATCACTTGGGAAGTTCTCAAGACTGCATTCCTGGAGGGGTTCTTTCCCAGAGAACAGAGAGAGGCTAAGGTTGAGGAATTCATTAACCTACAACAGGGAGGTATGTCAGTCAAGGAATACTCCATGAAGTTTGTTAAGCTTTCCGAATGTGCTTCTTCTCTGGTGTCCAATAGCAGAGATGAGATGAGCAGGTTTGTGACTGGTGTGTCGGAGGATTTGGAGGAGGAATGTCGGGCAGCCATGCTGCATATTGATTAGGACCGAAAGAGTATATAGAGATTGCCCAATAACTTTTCTCAACAAAGTTACTCATGCTGACCTAATAGAATTAACCGTTCTTGATTTTGATATAATTTTAGGTATGGATTGGCTTCGTAAATGCTATGCTACCATAGACTGTCGAAACAGGGTTGTAAGGTTTCAGTTTCCAAATGAGTTTGAGTTAAAATGGGGAGGGCGTGGTTCAAATCCAACATGAAAAATAGTTTCCAATCTTAAAGACAATAATATGTTATCTAAGGGGTATTTATACCACACAGTCTGAGTCAATGACTTAGAACAAGAAGTTCCTTCTATTGACTTTGTCTCAGTAGTAAATGAGTTTCAAGATGTCTTTCCGGAGGATTTACCAGGAATCCCCCTTGAACGTGAAATTGATTTCGGTGTTGACTTAGATCCCAAGACCAAACAAATCTCCATTACTCCCTATAGAATGGCTCCAGCCGAACTCAAAGAGTTGAAGTTGCACTTAAAAGATTTACTTGATAAGGGCTTCATCCGGCCGACCATATCCCCGTGGGGCGCTCCACTGTTGTTCGTTAAGGAAAATGATGGAACTCTTAGAATGTGTATCGATTATCGGCAACTCAACAAAGTCAATATAAATAACAAGTACCCTCTTCCCATAATCGATGATCTATTTGATCAACTTCAAGGTTCAAGTTTCTTTTCTAAAATAGATCTTCGGTCAGGTTATCACCAACTTAGGGTAAGACAAGAGGATGTATCTAAGACTGCCTTCCCTACTATGTATGGTCATTACGAGTTTCTTGTCATGTCATTCGGTCTCACTAACGCACCTGCCGCGTTTATGGATCTTATGAATAGAGTCTTCCATGAATACCTTGATTCTTTCGTCATAGTGTTCATAGATGACATCCTCATATACTCTAATTCCATAGAAGGGCATGAACAACATTTGAGAATGACATTGCAAGTACTCAGGGAACATCAGTTGTTTGAAAAGTTTAGCAAATGTGAGTTTTGGTTGAGATCAGTGACCTTCCTTAGTCATGTTGTGACTGATCAGGGTGTTGAGGTTGATCCGGGAAAGATTGAGGCGCTAAAGAATTGGCCGAGACCCCTCACTCCTACTGATATTCGAAGTTTCTTCGGTTTGGATAATTATTATTGCATATTTGTGGAGGGCTTTTCCGCTATTGCTGCTCACTTTGATCGCTTTAACAAAGAAGAAGGCGAAGTTTGAGTGGTCTGAAAATTATGAAAAGAGCTTCCAAGGGCTCAAAGACCGACTCACTTCGGCCCCAGTTCTTACATTGCCGAAAAGTGGTGAAGGGTAAATGGTGTATAGTGATGCTTCCCGAGTAGGTTTAAGATGTGTTCTTATGCAAGATGGCAAGGTGATTGCATATGCATCAAGACAATTGAAAGTCCACAAAAAGAATTACCCTACGCATGATCTTGAGTTAGCTGTGGTGGGGTTTGCGTTAAAACTTTGGAGACATTACTTATATGGTGTACATGTTGATGTATTGACATACCATAAAAGTCTTAAGTATGTTTTTACAAAAAGAGAATTGAATCTTCGTCAGAGAAGATGGCTAGAGTTACTAAAGGATTATGACATGAGTGTCCACTATCACCCAGGTAAGGCCAATGTAATGGCCGATACTTTGAGCCGATTGAGCATGTGCAGCGTGTCTCATATCGATGATGAGAAGAAAGAGTTGGTTAAAGAAGTACACCGATTGGCTAGGTTAGGTGTACGGCTGGTAGATGCACCAAATGGGGGTGTTACGGTCCATTCAAGTTCTGAATTCTCATTTATTGTAGATTTTAAAGCCAAGCAGCATCTCGACCCGTTACTCATGGAGTTGAAAGATTCAGTGTTGAGTAAGATGAATGAATCATTCTCCCTAGGGGGGGATGGTGTGCTGAGGTACCAAGAAATATTGTACGTACCAAATATTAATGATTTGAGGCCTAATATTATTGCAGAGGCTCATGGCTCTAGGTATTCCATTCATCCAGGTTCCACCAAGATGTATCATGATTAAAGGAAATTTATTGGTGGGAAGGTATGAAGCGAGATATCTCTAAGTTTGTGGAAGAGTGTCCCAATTGCCAACAGGTTAAGGCCGAACATCTTAAGCCTGGAGGTCTTACTCTGTCGATTGAGATTCAAACGTAGAAGTGGGAGGGTATTAATATGGATTTTGTGGTTGGTATGCCCAGAACCCGAAGACTACATGATTCCATTTGGGTCATTGTTTATAGGATGACTAATTCTGCTTGCTTCATTCTAGTAAAGACTCATTTCCGAGCCGAAGACTATGCCAAGCTACATATTGATGAGATCGTGAGGTGGCATGGGATTCCTTTATCTATCATTTCGGATAGGGGATCCCAATTCACTTCTCATTTTCGGAGATCTTTCCAAAAGTGTTTGTGTACGCAAGTAAAGCTCAGACTGCTTTTCACCCTCAAACGGATGGGCAAGCAGAACGTACCATTTTGACCCTTGAAAACATCTTGAGAGCATGTGTTATTGACTTCAAGTGGAGTTGGGATGATCACTTGCCACTAATTGAGTTCTCTTATAATAATAGCTACCATTCTAGTATTGGGATGGCACCTTATGAAGCACTGTATGGTAGGATATGTAGGTCCCCAGTTGCATGGTTTGAAGAGGGAGAAACTTCCATTCTTGGACCTGAGATCATACATGAGGCTTTGGAAAAGGTGAGAATAATAAGGGATAGATTGGGTACTATTTACAGTCGTCTAAAATCATATGTTGACAACCGAAAGATGGATCTTCAATTCTAAGTAGGTGATCATGTATACCTAAAGATATCACCCATGAAAGGGGTGATGAGGTTTGGTAAGAAAGTGAAGTTGAGTCTGAGGTATATAGGTCCTTATGAGATCTTACAGCGATTAGGAAATGTTGCCTATGAATTAAAGTTACCGAATGACTTGGCTTCTGTTCATCCAGTGTTTCACATTTCGATGCTTAAGAAGTGACTAGGTGATCCAGTGTCCATTCTACCTATCGAGGGGTTAGGATTCGATGAGAATCTTTCTTATGAAGAGGTTCTCATTGTAATTTTAGATCGCCAAGTGAAACGGTTGAGAAACAAGGAGTTTGCCATCGTAAAGGTTTTATGGAGGAACCACCTTGTTGAGGGAGAAACATGGGAGACCAACGCCAAAATGAGATATCGTTACCCTCACTTGTTCCGTTCTTGAGGTTACATATACTCTTCCTAAGTCTGATTTCGTTAATGAGACTCTAAATTTTAGTGCATTAGGCGGTTTGGGTGTTTTAAGTCCATGACTGTGTGTTTTATAATTGCACTATATGAGTTAATATGAGTTCATGCTAGCTTTCATGTTGCTCTTTTTGTATAAAGTTGACGTGATTTATGTGTTGCATGAGTGTGATGTGCATTAAGTTAAAGTGAGATTGAGAAGGAAGTTCCTTGGTTTCAGAGATGAAGCTTCAGATAAGCTTTAGTAATGTGCATCATCCAGAGTAATTTGTGAATAAGATATTCACAAAGAGTAAAGTTTCAAGTGTGTTAATGTGTTTTTCAAAAATACCCTCTTTGATTAAAATGATGTGTAGAGTCATTCGGGGACGAACATTCGGGGACGAATGTTCCTAAGGGGGGGGGGATAATGTAAAATTCAAGAAAATGTACATGTCTAGTGAAGAGCCTCGTAGGGTTTTAAGAATGCGTATTGGGGTACATAGGTATCCCAATGCCCAATATTGAGAAATATTGGGCATAATAGAGAATATTGGCTTAAGGGTGTTAGCCAAATTTATGTATTAACAAGCCTTTAGAATATAATCTAAGCTTGTTTAAGAATTCTACCTGCAATGAAGACCCTAAGCTAAAATAACTATATTCTTCACATATTATTCATATACACACATTAGGTACTAGGCATCCAAGTGTCAAGCCTAGTACCATAGCACATAATCATTTAAAATGATCATGTAGATTAAGCAGTGCCCAAGGACATAGTGAGGATCCTTGGGACAATAAGTGAACATTCCAAATGAACCTTCCAGAATAGTTAGTTAGGAATGTTCACGGCAACACATGTGCAACCGTCCAAGAGACAAGCTAACTGATTTGGTTAGAGCGGTTGGGGACAGGCGCGCGTCCTGGTCAGCCCACGTGGGTCCAAGCCCCCTAACCGGTCCTAGACTCTAACTAACTGACCTAACTAACTAACTAACCTAGGACAAACCAAAAATAACTAACTAGTGGACCCGACAACCCAAGACCAAATTGGTTGACACTAAGCTAAGTAACTAACTAAAGAAACATCCTATTACCTAACCTAGGATGGTCCAAAGGGTTGGTTATGGTCCTAACAACTTTCTGTAATTGGTAAAAACCGAAACCACTAAGCAATTTCCAGATTTCGGTTAAGTCAAATGTTCTCCTATTTTTAGTCTATTTAGGAGGGGTGTTTTGGTAATGAATTAATTGGTTTAATATAGTCTAAGTTGAATTAGTTAACATTAATTTCCTAAAGACTTTGACTCACGTTATTCATCATAAACCCTAAGATCAAAAAGCAGTGAGAAAACGTAAGAAACCCTAGGCGATTTCAAGCAGGTTCTTCAAGGTTTTCGTGCAAAGTACAGGGTGATCTTCCTAGAATTAATTCTACAGTAAGGTATGGGTTTTCTCTCCTAGATTCCTTTCTCCAAGAGGATTTTCAAACATTTTGACTTCAAGAATATCGAAAATAGGCTTGTTATCAATGAATCGCATGTTCATCTCCCTGGTTCTCCCGATTTCCGATTCTTGTAGTATGTATAATGTAGATATCGATGCATGCTGTTTGTATATGGTTCTAACTGATTATTATGTGTATGTTTTCGTGATTTATAATGTCGAATGAAACCTACATGTTAGATCCGCATACTTAGGGTACTATTTATATGTGATGAGGAATGTTGTAATGCCTACTTGTGTTCGAGAAGATGAAATTGTTATAAGTTGTTCATTCAATTGTTTCATAGACTAATCAAAGGATAAAAGTTGGCTTGTTTAATATGATAGATTACTATAACGTATTCATGAAGTAATTGGCATGGCTGGTGATAATATTATGACAAGTATCTAGTCAAATTATGATTTTATGCCAACTAATTGGCTAGAAAAACTATGTCCAATAATATTATCTCCCAAAATATGTGAAGTCATACCAATCTCTACATCAATAAACTAATAATATAGGGTATACCAATAATCAATGGGATAAGTCCCAACATACCCTATCCACACGAACTTGTGAACGTAATAGCATTGAATAAGTGGTTGTAACTTTCATAAAGAATTGTACAAGACTATCAATTAACGTGAACAAGTTAAGGTGAGTAATGAAATAACTAAAAACTTAAGTTATGAAATTGACGTAATATAGAGTGTTAAAAGAAGTGGGACAAGTCTCAATGACACTTAAAAGACTACGTCACAGATACTCACATAAGAGGGTGCTAGAGTCCGTGAGACAAGTCTCACTCGCACCATGATGATAATGTAAGATTTAAGTTCATATTCATCAAGTATAGAAAAGGGATGACCAGTCATCCATTGAGTTAAGTATACCTCATACTAGAAGCAAGCATAATGTTTGAGTCAACTATAAAATATATAAAATAAAATAAATCTGAACTTAGCACTGATAGACTAGCAATGAGTTTGTGCCAGCACATCTAAGCCTCATGAGACGAGATCACCACCCAGGTGGACCAGGGTCTCCGAATGTCTCCTAGTCTTTCAAATGTTTTGCCAGAATAGGGACTAGTTAGTGGATTTATTCACCTAAGAATGCTAGGTAGTTTCGGTTTCACTTTGGCTGGTGATACCACCTCTTTTCGGTGTGGGGAAGACACCAAATTTCATGTCTTGCTCTCATGATCTATTTCGGTTAAAGCTCAGGAAAGTATTCGGTTCACTTTAGCTGTTAACCACCCCTTTTCGGTGTGGGGAAGACACTGAATATGGTTTCACTTTAGCCGGTGACCACCTCTTTTCGATGTGGGTAAGACACTAAGATTGGTTTCACTTTAACCGGTGATATACCTCTTTTCGGTGTTGGGAAGACACTACATTTGATGTTAGCTCACATGATCTACTTCAGTTAATGCTAAAGAATTCTTTAAGAGAGTAAGAAAGAATGAAAGTACCATGTTCATGATTCTAAGGTCTTATGTTCATATAGAAAATGAGATGTGAGTATTAATTGCATGATAACATATCATATTCATAGCATGAATCAGAAATAACGGTTTAAGAATGTAAAGTGACTTAACTTTCCAGAAACGACATGTTTACTTTAGGAAGAGCTTTTCTTTACCATGCATAGTTCTTATGTGTTTATGTGTATACACTCATACTTAGTACAAGTGTGTACTAACCCCATATATTATTACTATTTTTATAGGCGCAAGTCCGAGAGAAGATTAAAGATTTGACGAAGCAGTTTGGATTAGCGATCTCCAGACTTTGGTAGGTCCTCTTGAGTTCGAGAATGATACATTTATTATTCTAGCTTAGTGCATTAGACATAGCTAGTAGAGATAGTCCCTAGCGTTTCATTTCAAACATTTTTTCAAGCGTTGTAATAAAGCCGATTGGCAAACTATTATTATTTTTATGATTCTCTATTTCGATTGTTTAATATTTAATAGATGGTTGATTTAGTTTGAGCTCATTAGAATATCACTTTTATGCAGTATTATATGAAGTCTATGTATACTTCAATAAGTAACTAAAAAGTTTTAAATTTTCTGCAAATTTAACTGTATGATTGTGATGAAAGCTGAGTAGAGGCTTGTCTGCGACCTCTGAGAGGTTAACGAAGCCGGTTGCGTTTGGATTCTAGAATCCAGGTGTGACAGTTACCGAATGACTTGGCTTCCATTTATCCAGTGTTTCACATTTCGATGCTTAAGAAGTGTCTAGGCGATCCAACGTCCGTTCTACCTGTCGAGGGGTTAGGAGTCGATGAGAACCTTTCTTATGAAGAGGTTCCCGTTGAAATTATAGATCGCCAAGTGAAGTTCTGAGGAACAATGAGGTTGCCACCATAAAGGTGTTATGGAGGAACCACCTTGTTGAGGTAGCAACATGGGAGGTCGAGGCCGATATGATATCCCGTTACCCTCACTTATTCATTTCTTGATGGTTAGATATACTCTTCCTAAGTCTCATTTTGTTTTTAAAAACTCTAAATTTTAGTGCATTAGTCTCTTTTGGTGTTTTAAGTCCGTAACTGTGTTTTATACCTGCACTATATGAGTTAATATGAGTTCATGCTAGCATTCATGTTGCTGTTTTTGTATAGCGTAGACGTGATTTTGTGTTGCATGAGTGTGATGTGCATTAAGTTAAAGTAAGATTGAGTAGGAAGTTCCTCAATCTCATAGATGAAGCTTTAGATAAGCTTTGAGTAATGTGCATCATCCAGAGTAAGTTGTGAATCAGATATTCACAAAGAGTAAAGTTTCAAGTATGTTAATGTGTTTTTCGAAAATACCCTCTTTGATTCTAATGATGTGTAGTGTCATTCGGGGACGGATGTTTCTAAGGGGGGGATAATGTAACATTCCAGAAAATGTACATCTTTAGTAAAGAGCCCATTAAGTTTTAAGAATATGTATTGGTATACATAGGTATCCCAATGCCCAATATTGAGTAATATTGGGCATATTAGAGAATATTGGCTTAAGGGTGTTAGCCAAATTTTATGTGTTAATGAGTATTTATAATATAATCAAAGCTTGTTTATAAATTGTACCTGCAATGAAGACCCTAAGCTAAAATAAAATTATTATTCACATACACCCTCATTAGGTACTAGGCATCCAAGTGTCAAGCCTAGGTAACATTACACAGGGTCACTTAAAATGATCATGTAGAATAAGCAGTGCCCAAGGACATAGTGAGGATCCTTGGGACAATAAGTGAACTTTCCAAATGAACCTTCCAGAATAATTAGTTAGGAAAGTGCACGGCAACACATGTGCAAGCATATGCGCAACCGGCCAAGAGACCAAGCTAACCGTTTTGGTTAGAACGGCTGGGGACACGCGCGCGTCCGGGCCAAGCTCCCTAACCAGTCTAGGCTCTAACTAACTGACCTAACTATCTAAATAACTTAGAACAAACCAAAAATAACTATCTAGTGGACACGACAACCTAAGACCTAACTGGGTGACACTAAGCTATGTAACTAACTAAGAAACATTTGTATGAATGCATGTTAAGTGACCTTGTTATGTTAAGATATGAATTATGACTATGCATGTGAATTACACTTATGGCTTCTAAATGGGTTTACTTAGTATATGTGGGGGTATGGGACTCTATGTGTACATTACACAAGTAAGCGTATGAAGGGGTTGTGAATGAGTTTACCTATTATATGAACTATGTAAGTCTATGACTAAAGTGTATGATGTATGATGAGTCTTCCTATGATGTTATGAAGTATGATGAGTCCTTATCTGATGATATGAAACATGTGGCTTATTTCTAATTGTAAGTGACTATGTTATGACTTGTTGAATATAATATAACTTTTTGAATATGTTGTGACTTGTTGAGTATGATATGCCTAGTCTAGGGTGACTTCTTAGGTACACTTGGTGGAATTAGTATTATGGGATGTTACCTACACATTGCACTAGTCTGACATAGGAGTTGTCTTAGGTGATGGTCCTTATGTGAAGTTGATGTCTTTGATGTTCTTATGACTTGTGAATATATGTGGTTTTCTTTATTAAGCATATTATGAAAGACTATTGTACGGTGACCTCAAAGTGATACATTGTACTAAGTATACTTTAGGGTTACTTAAGAAAAGAAGTAAAATAAAAGAGAGGTAATGTATGATGTGTATTGAATATGTTTCAAAGTATGATAAATGGCTTTATGTGTTATTATGAGTAGTATCCATGTCTATATTAGGTATGTGAACTATATTGAGCTTATATGTGCCTATGTTCATGAAGTTTACTAAAAAGACATGTTGCATGATTTCAAAAGAAATGTCCTCTTTAAATGCATGTTTTTGCATGGTTGCATACTTATTGCATTCTTGTACTAATACCATTCTTCTAAGTGTAGGTGGTGCTGACTAGATGATGTCTCCTAGGCGAAGAGCTTGGATAGATCTCCTAAGTTAAAGAAAAGGAGCCCTTATTATTCAAGGGTTGCCTATGTCAAGATGTTTCTTTAATTTTATGTAATTTCTTAGACTTATATTTTATGTTTTATGGGTCGTATCCCTATTCTATTCTATCGAGTTGTGTCTTAAGATGGCAAAGAGACATTAGAGTCTAATTATGTATTATGATATTTTATATATATACGAAGTAATATTCTAGCATATGATATGCTATGAAAATTTTTAAATTTTCCGCTATTTTCATGATTAGCAATGAATGATGTCTAAGGGCTTGTCTTAGATCTCTGAGAGGTCGACGACACGGTGTCGCGATCTAAGAGTTCTGTAACTTTTAGGGGGTAGTTTGGATCGTTATAGCCTGGTAAGTGACTTTGTTACGTCAAAACATTAATTATGACTATGCATGTGAATTACACTTATGACTTTTAAATGTGTTACTCAGTATAGGTGGGGGTATGGGACTCCATGTGTACATTGAACAAGTAAACTTGTGAAGGGTTTATGAGGGTGGTTTACCTATGATATGAACTAAATGAGTTTTGACTAAGGTTGTATTAAAGGAAAGAGTCCTTATATAATGCTATGAAGTATGTGACCTTTTGTCTAGTTATGAATCAAAGAGTTATGACTTGTTAAGTATGATATTACTTGTCTAAGGTGACTTCTTAGGACCATTTGGTATGCGTAGTATTATGGGATACTACTTATACATTGCACTAGTGTGACATAGGTGTTGTCTTAGATGGTGTTGCTTATGTGAAACTTATGTTTATAATGTTCCTAAGACTTGTTAAATATGTGGTTGTGTTTATGAAGCATATATATGAAGAACTATTGTAAGGTGACCTCAAGGTGATACATTGAACTAAGTAAATTTAAGGGTTACTTAAGGAAACAAGTAAGATAAAAGAGAGGTAATGTATTGTATGTATTGAATATGCCTCAAAACAAATGGTTTTATGTGCTTTTATGAGTAGTATACATGTCTATATGATGTATTGTGAACCATATTGAGCTTATACATGCCAATGTTTATGAATTTTACTAAAAAGACATGATCCATGATTTCTAACCATAGTTCCTCTTTAAATGCATGTTCTTGCATGTTTGCCATACTTAGGGCATTCTTGCACTAATACCATTCTTCTTCATCTTATTGCACAAAGTATAGGTGGTGATGGCTAGAGGATGTCTCCTACGTGAAGATTTTGGATAGATCTCCCAAGTTCAAGTAAAGGGACCCTTATGATTCTAAGGTTGCCTATTTCAAGATGTTCTTTAAGGTTATGTAATAGCTTAGACTTATATTTTATGTTTTTAAGGGTGGTGTCCCTATTTTATTCTATTGAGTTGTGTCTTAAGATTGAAAAGCGCCTAAGAGTCTAACTATGTATTATGAAGTTTATACACATATATATAAAGTAATGCTCTAGCATATTATGTGCTATGAAAAGTTTTATATTTTCCACTATTTTTATGTTTATGCGATGAACGATGTCTAAGGGATTATATGAGACCTCCGAGAGGTTGAGTACGCCGTCTGACGATATTTGAGGATACTATAACTTCTAGGGTATACCCTCGGGTCATAACAAACTTGGTATCAAAGAATAAGGTTTGGTGATTTGTCCTTAGGTTTCAAAGTCTCATATTGCCATGTCTATTAAAGTCTTGTTCATCGGTGATGAGTTGAGACACATCCATGATTGAAAGTCCATAGGACGATAGTGTTTACCTTCTTTACTATTCTCATATCGTACCGTAGAACTTCACTCTATATGATCTATCTATTATGTTTCCTTGTCTAGTGGTCTTTTAAATGTGATTCATTTGATTAGGATTATGTCTCAATGCTTGAGGGAGAAAAATGTGAGGTTTTGATGCTTACCTTGGTTTATGGTTTGATGAGTATATGTGAAGGTGAATCTAGTATATATTGATATGATGCCATTTATGGCTATAGGTGGTTTATGAGGAATGAGATGTTATGTTGAGAAGTTATGATATGATATAATTATAGCTTGTTAGTAGTTGTAATGGTTGAATGGAGTTCCCCTTGGAATGATTATGTAGGATGGTAGTCTTAGGTTATGATATAGGCTTGAAAATTCTTTGAGAATGTGGCAAATAGTGAGAAAAACAAATGTTGCCCTAGCACATGTGAAATGCTTCATAGTTGTCCTTGTGTGTATTGGAACCTTTTCGTATAGGCTTGCTTCTAAGTAGGGGAGATACTGTGTTGAGCGTTTTAAGGTGATTGTGAAGTATTCTAGTTAATAGGAGAACCCTTAAGACTAGTCAATAATTCTCTCTGTCAACCTATTCTATTAGTGGGGAAAAGGGAAAAAGGGTGTTATCCCATTAGTTGTGGTTGTTCATTGCCCCAAGGTTGACTTTGAGGGATGTATGTAACCCTAAGTGCATAGTGAGAGGAATAAAATTGATGATTGACCAACTTAATGGTTGTTAGTCGTCATTTAAGCTTGAATTTGAGTATGGTCAATTGGGGAAGTGCTTAGATTATACATAGGCATGGTTGGTTGGGAAGTTCCACCAAAAGTGATTACCCTTGTAGGTTGGTCTTGACATGCCTCCACTTTTGGTTTAAAGGCATGATGTGATTTGGCTTACACCAAGGGGTGGATAATGTGCATAGATGGTAAGATTTTTAGTGCCCTTGATGTCCCTATGTTGACTTCCATTGTCACACCTCGAGCTACCCCCGAGACGCGGGCAGGGAACCTAGGACCACACGTTATCCCAATCTAACCCTGCTGGCATGATCATGAGCATACTAAAGTACATAAACTGTAGCTGAAGCTAAATCATACTTAATCTGAAAATATAGGGACTACCCATATTCGATAACTGAGATATTTTAAGACAATGAGTTTAATACAAAGGAAATATTAACTCAATACTAAGTTGAATCTAACTATGTCTAAAAATCATACCCTGGTATCTAAGTACAACATCTCCCCCTTGGGAGAAAACCTGCACTCTATGATTGTGGACTGCACCTTTATGTTCAACCAAGATTGGATCACTCTCTTGCTTTTCCGTAACCTCCACTACCAAAGAAGATTCTGCCCCATTCTAAACTGTTACACCACTATCTGATATACTCATAAGGCATACTCCCAAGCGAGCAAGCCTGTGAACATCATTCATTAGATCCTTCCTTTCTTCCTCAACATGGGCTACAGTACACATAGATAGTCTACTAAGAGCATCTGCTACTATATTCGCCTTACCAAGATGGTAACGCACACTTATATCATAATCCTTAAGGAAGTCAAGCCATCTCCTCTGGCGAAGATTCAACTCTTTCTTGGTGAACACATACTAAAGGCTCTTATGGTCAGTGAACACATCTACATGAACACCATACAAGTAGTGTCTCCAGATCTTGAGTGCAAACACCACTGGTGCAAGCTCGATGTCATGAGTTGGATAGTTTTTCTCATGCACCTTAAGCTATCTAGAAGCATAAGCTATAACCTTATATCGCTGCATCAATACACAACAAAGTCCAACTCTAGATGCATCGCAATAGATCATATAACCATCTGACCCCCGCTGGTAGAGTCAAAACAGGAGCTGTAGTCAATCTAGTTTTCAATTCTTCAAAACTTTCTCGCAATCATCTAACTATTGAAACTTGACCATCTTCTACGTCAACCTAGTCAATTCTGAGGCTATGGATGAAAATCCTTCCACGAACCTTCTGTAATAACCTGCTAGACATAAGAAACTTGTGATATCTGTAGGAGACGTAGGTCTGGGCGATTGTTTACTGCTTCTATCTTCTGTGAATCCACTCAGATCCCTTCGCTAGACACAATGTGACCAAGGAAAGCAACGTATTGCAACCAAAACTCACATTTGCTAAACTAAGCGAATAATCGGGAATCCTTAAGAGTCTATAGAACAATTCTCAAATGACTTGCATGATCTTCCTCATTCCTAGAGTAAATGAGGATATCATCAATGAATACTATAACGAACAAGTCCAAGTACTGTTTTAACACTCTATTCATCAAATCCATGAAAGATGCAGGAGCATTGGTTATTCCAAATAACATAACTACAAATTCATAATGACCATACCGAGTTCTGAAGCTATTTTTGAATTGTCACTATCTATGACTCTAAGCTGATGATAACCCGATCTGAGGTCTACCTTTGAAAAATGGCTAGCACCCTGAAGTTTGTCAAACAAGTCATCAATCATGGGGATGGGATACTTATTCTTGATTGTGACCTTTTTCAACTGTCTTTAGTCAATTCACATTCTGAAAGAACCATCTTTCTTTTTTACGAACAACACTGGTGCACCCCAAGGGAAAATACTAGGTTTGATGAAACCTTTATCTAGAAGGTATTTCAAATGCTCTTTCAAATCCTTAAGCTCTGCTGGGGCCATTATATATGGAATAATACAAAGAGGTTGGGTATCTGGAAGGACATCAATTCGAAAGTCGATTTCCCATTTGGGAGGAACTCCGGGAAGATCTTCTGGAAACACTTCTGGAAACTCACTGACCACTGGAACTGACTCAAGAGTTGGGGTTTCAGAGCTAGAATCCTTAACCCAAACTAGATGATAGAGATAACCCTTAGAGATCATCTTTCTAGCCTTAAGGTAAGAAATGAATCGACCCCTCCATTCTAAGATTGGTTCGTCTTGAAACTGAAAACGAACAACTCTAGTTCTACAATCTACTGGGGCATAACATGAATGTAACCAATCCATTCCTAGAATGATATCGAAGTCTATCATTTCTAATTCTACAAGATCTGCTGAGGTGACTTTCTGAGAGATTGTGACAGGGCAATTTCTGTATACCCGTCCAGAAATAACTATGTCACCGACTAGAGCAGAGTCTGAGAAATGTTCTGAGATAGTTTTTTGACTGACACTTAATTGTACCGCTTTGTAAGGAGTTACAAAAGAAAGATTAGCCCCTTGATCTAACAATGCATAAACATCAAGGTCAAAGACTCGTAATGTACAAGTGACTACATCAGGAGAACCTTCTTGATCCTGGCGAGCCTGAAGAGCATACAACCTATTTTAGTATTGACCGCCACCTGTATTAGATGAGTTACCCTGCTGAGTCGGTTGAATTCCTAGTGGTGATGAAGTTGTAGACTGAACTCTACCATTTCAACCTCCTTGACCATGTCTAGAAGGACAATCCCTCAACCTGTGAACAGACTGACCGCACTTAAAGCATCCTTTTTTTCCTGCAAGGCACTCGTCTGGATGGTTCATACTATACTTAGGGCGAGCGGGGTAAGTCTTGGGGCCTGAAACACTTTCTTGAGACTTAGAGTGTGGTGCTCTAACCTTCTAGTCAAACATGTTCTTGGAGGATTGAACACTAGCTGATTAAGCGGCTGGAGATGAAAACTTCTGCTGACTCTGCGAGCGATTTCCACCACCCGATTTCTGTTGAGAATAGTCATAGTTCCCAGTCCTAGACTTCTTATTTTCCTTTGCATGTTCCCTAAGCTTATCACTGTCAACCTGCTGAGCATGAGTCATAAGCCTAGAGATGTTCATATCTCCCAGTAACATAGCATTTCTGCACTCTGTTTTCACCAAATCTGACACTCCATACATAACTTATTCATCTGAGCCCTGGAGTCAGCAACCATGTGAGGAGCATACCTGGAGAGTTGGTTGAACTTCACCCCATACTCTTGGACCGTTATGTTTCCCTGCCTCAAGTTCATGAATTCCTGGGCCTTTGCTTCTCTCAAATATATTGGGAAAAAACTATCGACAAAAGTCTCACTAAAGCAATCCTAAGTGATAGGAGCTGCATATGTACCCCTATTTTCCTTCCACCGAGTGTACCAGATATAAGCAATATCCTTCAACTAGTATGATGCCAACTCAACCCGATCATTCCCAGTAATCTACATCACCTCTAATATCTTCCTGATCTCGTCCATGAAATTCTGAGAATCCTCATTAGTTTACGATCCTAAGAACTCAGGCAGATTAATCCTAACAAAGTCAAGGACCCTTGCTGCTGCTGATCCACCATTTTCATTCACAGGAGCATGAACCCAATTATTCTTGGTTGTCATACTCTGAGCCAACATCTGTATGGCATTTTTGAACTCAGCATAGGATACTTCTTGATCTGGGACTGGAGGAGCTGCGTTTGCATTCCTTGCATTCATATTCCTTGCGTTAGCTCTACGAGGAGGCATGATCTGAAATGTAGAACATCAAGTTAGAATGAAATTAGATCATACCTTACGCAGGATAAAAGTAACAACAAAGTAAAGTTTTCCTAAAACACTTCATAGCCTCCCTCTCATTAGATGTGGTGTACTTCACACCCATGAAAAAGACTCTACTTAGTGCGGCTTTTCAGACATCCTATGACATTTAAACCTAGTGCTCTAATATCAAGTTTTGTCACGCACTGATCTACCTCCTAGATGCGTACACGAAATCTAGGACCACAAGTGATCCCAAGATAACCCTGTTGTCATGATCATGAGCATACTAAAGAATTTAAACTGTTGCGGAAGCTAAATCATACTTAATCTGAAAAGATGGGGAATACCCATATTTTCATACCTGAGATATTTAAAAAGACAATGTGTTTAATACAAAGGAAATATTAACTCAATACTAAGCTGAATCTAACTGTGTTTGTAAATAGCCTCTAAACTCGACTAGAAATACTAGGACAAGCCCCCGCTAAATCTAGCAAAAACTGAAACTTAATGACTAAAAGACTAAAATGAAACTCATGACTGTTGTCCTCGGCGAATGAGGACTCACCACTTAATCTGCTGAATTGGAGATCAGAAATTAATCTATGCGTGATCTGGACACTGAGAACCAGAACCTGCATCACGATAAGATGAAGCGCACGTATGCGCGTCAGTACTTTAAGGTACTGAGCATGTAGAATAGAGTAAAGCTGAAATAAAACATAACTGAACTAGCAAAAAATCAAGTATAATAATCTGAACATGATATAGAGAATTCTGATCTAACCGAATACAATGACTAATTTATAATATGCTAAAAATGAATACTGAATATACTGATAAATGGTCAATGCAATTGAGTCTGACTGAACTGTGGGAGCTACTAATAACAGATAATAAAAGCACATGAGCTAAATGTGGAGTCCCATGTATACGCCCCATCGAGAGGACCCAATATACCTTGCCAAAGGTATAAAGGCATGCTGGCGTGATCACTAAACTGATGCCAACAAAGGGGACTTACAACCTACTTGGCTAGTAATTCTGGGATTATTGGGTACGCTGAACCCTAGTCCAAGTCGGCATTATGCTACTCCTATTGATTTATGTAGTTAACTTATTATGTCTGAATTTCTGTAAAATGTTGGATAGCTCAAAACTTAACATGTTAACTGAGAATGCAACATTTAACCTGATAAGGATGCACTAATAATTGAGACATGTACATCTGAAGTTACTGGAATATCTGACCTAGCATGTGTAATTCAAGAACTGAAAAAACACAAAGCTAGGGTTCTGAAATTCATGTGATAATCTGAATACTTACTTTACTATATGATTTGGAACATATATTTAATAAATTCATAAAGTTCTATCAAAGTTGTAGAAACCCAAGGTCTAACCATGATATGGGAATCAGGAACTGACTGAAAACTAGGGACCCAATGGGTGAAAGGAAACCACTAGTGAAATCCCACATACCTGGTGATGAACTTCACGAAAAAACACTTAGGTTTTGGGGCCGGAACTGCTGGAACCTTGCTGCGTTCTTGACTAGTCTTCTAAACTTTTTTTCTCCTTTCTTGCTTCTAAATTCTTAACTTTTGATTAATGATTTGACTTAGGTAAGTTTTAGTTATGTTTCTAGGCTTAAACTGACTAAAATCTGATGATTTATGGTCAAAATGACGTATCTTAGAGTTTAAACGAAGTGGGACAAGACCAAAAGACCCCTGGGTAAGTTCATCTAAGACCAAACGATGTCCTGGAAAGATGATCCATCAACCAATTGACGGTCTTTCGTTCAATCGATGGTCCGTCGTTTGGTCCGTAGGTTTGGCCTTTTCGACTGGCCTTTACTAAAACGAGCATAACTTTTTACTCGTAGCTCTAATTTTAGCAATGTCGGTGCGTACGGAAACCTAATTCCATTATGTATCTTTTGGTATGACATGGGACACCTAATTCATTTTGTGCTAAGGATTATGATCATTTAAGTTAACCCAACTGCATTCCCCCCTAACTATCTGCTAGTTCCCACCTATGGACCGTGGGTCCACTTACAGACCGTGTTGGTCACCCGTTGTCCTTGTTATAGAGTGGCTGAAGGAGGTCTCGATCGACGGTCACAGAATACGAACCGTCGTCTGAACTATGGACCGTAGTTCCGTCTGTCGATCAAGACTTAGCCAATTTTCCCGGCTGAGTTTTTGGGAGTCTCTGATCCCATCGGCGGTTGTGCAGGATGGACCGTCGGTCAGGCTACGGTCCATGGATGGTCACTTCGGTTGCACCTGCAGATTTTTCTGAAAAACTGATTTTTGTTCTATTTTGACTACGGGGTGTTACATTCTCTCCCCCTTGGGAACATTCGTCCTTGAATGAAGACTAAACTAGCTCAAAAATAGAGTGAGAGAGCTGCAAACCCTACTACTAAACACTGAGAATTGAGTTTCTGATTGAATTGAGTTCCGAGAACATGCAAATACGCTGAAAATGCAAGTACAAACTGAGGGAACATGATTCTAAGACTGCATTCACCCATGAATGACTGGAAAATTGAAAAGGAACTATTACCTCAAGCTGAAGTGGAATCGAAAGGAAAGAGGTGAGGATACTTGGCTTTCATGTCTGCTTCTGCTTCCCAAGTAGCTCCCTCTATGGACTGACTCCTCCACAAAACCTTAAGTGAAGTGACTTCTTTGTTTCTCATCCTTCTAACCTGACGGTAAATAATCTCAACTGGTACATCCTCATAAGAAAGACTATTTTTCACTGCCACATTCTCTAATGGCCTATAGATGTTGGGTCACCCACACACTTTTTCAAGAGTGAGATATGGAAGACCGGATGCTCTGCTGCTAAGTCTGCTAGTAACTCTAACTCATATGCCACCTGTCTAACCCTTTTCAAGATCTTTTAAGGGGCTACATATCTAGGGCTGAGCTTCCGTTTCTTGCCAAATCTCATCACCCTTTCATAGGTGAGACTTTCAGAAAAACCCAATCATCAACTTGAATTCTAGTTCCCTTATCCTTACATCTGCATAAGATTACTGATGACTCTTGGCTATCTTAAGTCTATCTCTAATGAGTAGCACTTTCTCCATAGCATAAAGGACTGAATTTGGCCCTATCAAAGCTGCTTCACCTACTTCAAACAAACCAACATGAGATCTACATCTACGCCCATACAAAGCCCCATAAGGGGCCATCTGAATGCTGGAATGGTAGCTATTATTGTAGGCAAACTCAATCAAAAGAAGGTGATCATCACAACTACCTTTGAACTTGATCACACAAGCTCTCAACATATCCTCTAGGGTCTGAATGGTGCGCTCTGCCTTTCCATCTGTCTGCGAATGAAATGTTGAGCTAACGATAACTTGAGTACCAAAACCCTTCTAAAATGACTTCCAAAAATTAGAGATAAACTGAGGTCCTCTATCAGAGATAATAGACAAAGGAACCCCATGCAACCTCAAAATTTCATTAATGTAAAGCTTGGCATAGTCCTCTGCTGAATCTACAGTCTTGACCACCAAAAAGCGAGAAGACTTAGTCATCTTATCAAGTATCACCCAAATGGAGTCATGTTGTTTGAGAGTACGAGGTAACACTGTGATTAAATCCATATTGATCACTTCCCACTTCCAAGTAGGAATGTTGATCTCTTGAGTCATACTCCCTGGTTTCTGATGTTATACCTTGACTTGCTGACAATTGGGGCACTTGCTCACAAAATCTGCTATATTCCACTTCATGTCTTTCCACCAATAGACTTCCCGCAGATCGCGGTATATCTTAGTGGCACCGGGATGAATAAAATAGCTGTAGTTATGGGCTTCTAAAAGAATATGTTGTCTCAACTCGCCCACATCAGGAACACACAATCTACCCTGGTAGCGAAGTACACTATCTCCCCCTTGGGAGAAAATCTCCACTCTATAATTGTGGACTGCACCTTTAAGTTCAACCAAGATTGGATCACTGTCTTGCTTTTCCTTAAACTCCACTACCAAAGAAGATTCTTCCCCATTCTGAACTGTTACACCACTGTCTGATATACTCATAAGGCAAACTCCCAAGCGAGCAAGCCTGTGAACATCCTTTACTAGCTCCTTCCTTTCTTCCTCAACATGGGCTACACTACACATAGATAGTCTACTAAGAGCATCTGCTACTACATTCTCCTTACCAGGATGGTAATGCACACTCATATCATAATCCTTAAAGAACTCAAGCCATCTCCTCTGGCGAAGATTCAACTCTTTCTGGATAAACACATACTGAAGGCTCTTATGGTCAGTGAACACATCTACATGAACACATACAAGTAGTGTCTCCAGATCTTGAGTGCAAACACCACTGCTGCAAGCTCGAGGTCATGAGTTGGATAGTTCTTCTCATGCACCTTAAGTTGTCTAGAAGCATAAGCTATAACCTTATCTCGCTGCATCAATACACAACAAAGGCCAACTCTGATGCGTCGTAATAAATAACATAACCATTTGACCCCTCTGGTAGAGTCAAAACAGGAGTTGTAGTCAATCTAGTTTTCAATTATGCAAAACTTTCTCACAATCATCTGACCATTGAAACTTGACCATCTTCTACTTCAACCTAGTCAATGGTGAGGCTATGGATGAAAATCCTTCCATGAACCTTCTGTAATAACCTGCTAGAGCTAAGAAACTTCTGATATCTTCAGCAGACGTCCGTCTATGCAATTGTGACCAAGGAAACTTCTGATATCTTCTGATATCTTCTGTGAATCCACTCAGATCCCTTCGCTAGTCACAATGTGACCAAGGAAAGCAACTGACTGAAACCAAAACTCACATTTGCTAAACCTAGAGAATAATCGGCGATCCTTGAGAGTCTGTAGAACAATTCTGAAATGACATGCATGTTCTTCCTCATTCCTAGAGTAATGAGGATATCATCAATAAAGACAATACCGAACAAGTCCAAGTACTGTTTGAACACTCTATTCATCAAATCCATGAAACATGCAGGAGCATTGGTTATTCGAAATGACATAACTACAAATTCATAATGACCATACTGAGTTTTGAAGACTATTTTTGGATTGTCACTATCTCTGACTATGAGTTGATGATAACCCGATCTGAGGTCTACCTTTGAGAAATGGCTACCACCCTGAAGTTTGTCAAACAAGTCATCAATCATGGGGATGGGATACTTATTCTTGATTGTGACCTTTTTCAACTATCTATAGTCAATGCACATTCTGAAAGAATCATCTTTCTTCTTTACGAACAACACTGCTGCACCCCATGGGGAAATACTAGGTTTGATGAAACCCTTATCTACAAGATCTTTCAACTGCTCTTTCAAATCTTTAAGCTCTGCTGGGACCATTCTATATAGAGGAATACAAATAGGCTGCGTATCTGGAAGGAGATCAATTCCAAAGTCGATTTTCCTTTTGGTAGGAACTCTGGGATGATCTTCTGGAAACACTTTTGGAAACTCACTGACTACTGGAACTGACTCAAGAGATGGGGTTTCAAAGCTAGAATCCTTAATCCGAACTAGATGATAGAGATAACCCTTAGATATCATGTTCCTGGCCTTAAAATGAGTTACTTATATGGTGTACATGTTGATGTATTTAGATACCATAAAAGTCTTAAGTATGTTTTTACACAAAGAGAATTGAATCTTCGTCAGAGAAGATGGCTAGAGTTACTAAAGGATTATGACATGAGTGTCCACTATCACCCAGGTAAGGCCAATGTAATGGCCGATACTTTGAGGCGATTGAGCATGTGCAGTGTGTCTCATATCGATGATGAGAAGAAATAGTTGGTTAAAGAAGTATACCGATTGGCTAGGTTAGGTGTACGGCTGGTAGATGCACCAAATGGGGGTGTTACGGTCCATTCAAGTTCTGAATTCTCATTTGTTATAGATTTTAAAGCCAAGCAGCATCTCAACCCGTTACTCATGGAGTTGAAAGATTCAGTGTTGAGTAAGATGAATGAATCATTCTCCCTAGGGGGATGGTGTGCTTAGGTACCAAGGAAGATTGTGCGTACCAAATATTGATGATTTGAGGCCTAATATTATTGCAGAGGCTCATGGCTCTAGGTATTCCATTCATCCAGGTTCCACCAAGATGTATCATGATCTAAAGGAAATTTATTGGTGGGAAGGTATGAAGCGAGATATCTCTAAGTTTGTGGAAAAGTGTCCCAATTGCCAACAGGTTAAGGCAGAACATCTTAAGCCTGGAGGTCTTACTCTGTCGATTGAGATTCCAACGTAGAAGTGGGAGGGTATTAATATGGATTTTTTGGTTGATCTACCTAGAACCCGAAGACTACATGATTCCATTTGGTTCATTGTTGATAGGATGACTAATTCTGCTTGCTTCATTCTAGTGAAGACTCCTTACCGAGCCGAAGACTATGCCAAGCTACATATTGATGAGATCGTGAGGTGGCATGGGATTCCTTTATCTATCATTTCGGATAGGGGAGCCCAATTCACTTCTCATTTTTGGAGATCTTTCCAAAAGTGTTTGGGTACGCAAGTAAAGCTCAGAATTGCTTTTCACCCTCAAACGGATGGGAAAGCGGAACGTACCATTTTGACCCTTGAAAACATCTTGATAGCATGTGTTATTGACTTCAAGTGGAGTTGGGATGATCACTTGCCACTAATTGAGTTCTCTTATAATAATAGCTACCATTTTAGTATTCGGATGGCACCTTTTGAAGCACTGTATGGTAGGAGATGTAGGTCCCCAGTTGCATGGTTTGAAGAGGGAGAAACTGCCATTCTTGGACATGAGATCATACATGAGGCTTTGGAAAAGGTGAGAATAATAAGGGATAGATTGGCTACTATTTACAATCGTCTAAAATCATATGCTGATAACCGAAAGATGGCTCTTCAATTCTAAGTAGGTGATCATGTATACCTAAAGATATCAACCATGAAAGGGGTGATGTGGTTTGGTAAGAAAGTGAAGTTGAGTCTGAGGTATATAGGTCCTTATGAGATCTTACAGCGAGTAGGAGATGTTACCTATGAACTGAAGTTACCGAATGACTTTACTTGTGTTCATCCAGTGTTTCACATTTCGATGCTTAAGAAGTGTCTAGGCGATCCAGCGTCCATTCTACATATCGAGGGGTTAGGATTCGATGAGAATCTTACTTATGAAGAGTTTCCCGTTGCAATTTTAGATCGCCAAGTGAAACGGTTCAGAAACAAGGAGTTTGCCACCGTAAAGGTGTTATGGAGGAACCACCTTGTTGAGGAAGAAACATTGGAGACCGACGCCGAAATGATATCTTGTTACCCTCACTTGTTCCGTTCTTGAGGTTAGATATACTCTTCCTAAGTCTGATTTCGTTAATGAGACTCTAAATTTTAGTGCATTAGGCGGTTTGGGTGTTTTAAGTCCATGACCGTGTGTTTTATAATTGCACTATATGAGTTAATATGAGTTCATGCTAGCTTTCATGTTGCTGTTTTTGTATAACGTTGACGTGATTTATGTGTTGCATGAGTGTGATGTGCATTAAGTTAAAGCGAGATTGAGAAGGAAGTTCCTCGGTTTCACAGTTAGTAATGTGCATCATCCAGAGTAATTTGTGAATTAGATATGCACAAAGAGTAAAGTTTCAAGTGTGTTAATGTGTTTTTCAAAAATACCCTCTCTGATTAAAATGATGTGTAGAGTCATTCGGGGACGAATATTCCTAAGGGGGGGATAATGTAAAATTCAAGAAAATGTAGATGTCTAGTGAAGAGCCTAGTAGGTTTTTAAGAATGCGTATTGGGGTACATAGGCATCCCAATGCCCAATATTGAGAAATATTGGGCATAATAGAAAATATTGGCTTAAGGGTGTTAGCCAAATTTTATTTATTAACAAGCCTTTAGAATATAATCTAAGCTTGTTTAAGAATTCTACCTGCAATGAAGACCCTAAGCTAAAATAACTATATTCTTCACATATTATTCATATACACACATTAGGTACTAGGCATCCAAGCATCAAGCCTAGTACCATAGCACATAATCATTCAAAATGATCATGTAGATTAAGCAGTGCCCAAGGACATAGTGAGGATCCTTGGGACAATAAGTCAGCATTCCAAATGAACCTTCCAGAATAGTTAGTTAGGAAAGTTCACGGTAACACATGTGCAACCGTCCAAGATACAAGCTAACTAATTCGGTTAGAGCGACTGGGGACAGGCGTGCGTCCGGGTCAGCCCACATGGGTCCAAGCCCCCTAACCGGTCCTAGACTCTAACTAACTGACCTAACTAACTAACTAACCTAGGACAAACCAAAAATAACTAACTAGTGGACCCGACAACCTAAGACCAAATTGGTTGACACTAAGCTAAGTAACTAACTAAAGAAACATCCTAGTACCTAACCTAGGATGGTCCAAAGGGTTGGTTATGGTCCTAACAACTTAGGGGTACTTTAGTAATTCCCCTAGGTTACTTAATTAATTAAATTAGCAACTTAATTAATTAATGTAATTGGTAAAAACCGAAACCACTAAGCAATTTCCAGATTTCGGTTAAGTCAAGTGTTCTACTATTTTTAGTCAATTTAGGAGGGGCGTTTTGGTAATGAGATAATTGGTTTAATTTAATTAAGTTATATAGTTTAAGTTGAATTAGTTAACATTCATTTCCTAAAGACTTTGACTCACGTTATTCATCATAAACCCTAAGACCGAAAAGCAGTGAGAAAACGTAAGAAACCCTAGGCGATTTCAAGCAAGTTCTTCAAGGTTTTAGTGCAAAGTACAGGGTGATCTTCCTAGAATTAATTCTACAGTAATGTATGGGTTTTCTCTCCTAGATTCCTTTCTCCAAGAGGCTTTTCAAACATTTTGACTTCAAGAATATCGAAACTAGGGTTGTTCCCAATGAATCGCATGTTCATCTCCCTAGTTCTCCCGATTTCCGATTCTTGTAGTATGTATAATTTAGATATCGATGCATGCTGTTTGTATGTGGTGCTAACTGATTATTATGTGTATGTTTTCGTGATTTATAATGTTGAATGAAACCTACATGTTAGATCTGCATACTTAGGGTACTATTTACATGTGATGAGGAATGTTGTAATGCCTACTTGTGTTCGAGAAGATGAAATTGTTATAAGTTGTTCATTCAATTGTTTCATAGACTAATCAAAGTATAAAAGTTGACTTGTTTAATATGATAGATTACTATAACGTATTCGTGAAGTATATGGCATGGCTGGTGATAATATTTTGACAAGTATCTAGTCAAATTATGATTTTATGCCAACTAATTGGCTAGAAAAACTATGTCCAATAATATTATCTCCCAAAATATGTGAAGTCATACCAATCTCTACATCAATAAACTAATAATATTGGGTATGCCAATAATCAATGGGATAAGTCCCAACATACCCTATCCACACGAACTTGTGAACGTAATATCATTGAATAAGTGGTTATAACTTTCATAAAGAATTGTACAAGACTATCAATTAACGTGAACAAGTTAAGGTGAGTAATGAAATAACTAAAAACTTAAGTTATGAAATTGACGTAATATAGAGTGTTAAAAGAAGTGGACAAGTCTCAATGACACTTAAAAGATTACATCACAGATACTCACATAAGAGGGTGTTAGAGTCCGTGAAACAAGTCTCACTCGGACCATGATGATATTGTAAGATTTAAGTTCATATTCATCAAGTATAGAAAAGGGATGATCAGTCATCCATTGAGTTAAGTATACCTCATACTAGAAGAAAGCATCCATAACGTTTGAGTCAACTATAAAAGATATAAAATAAAATAAATCTGAGCTTAGCACCGATAGACTAGCAATGAGTTTGTGCCAGCACATGTAAGCCTCATGAGACGATATCACCACCCAGGTGGACCAGGGTCTCCGAATGTCTCCTAGTCTTTCAATTTTTTTGCCAGCATAGGGACTAGTTAGTGGATTTATTCACCTAAGAATGCTAGGTAGTTTCGTTTTTTCTTTGGCTGGTGATACCACCTATTTTCGGTGTGGGGAAGACACCAAATTTCATGTCTAGCTCACATGATCTATGTCGGTTAAAGCTCTGGAAAGTATTCATTTCACTTTAGCTGTTAACCACCCCTTTTCGGTGTGGGTAAGACACTGAATATGGTTTCACTTTAGCCGGTGACCACCTCTTTTTGATGTGGGTAAGACACTAAGCTTGGTTTCACTTTAACCGGTGATATACCTCTTTTCGGTGTTGGGAAGACACTACATTTGATGTTAGCTCACATGATCTACTTCAGTTAATGCTAAAGAATTCTTTAAGAGAGTAAGAAAGAATGAAATTATCATGTTCATGATTCTAAGGTCTTATGTTCATATAGAATGAGTTGTGAGTCTTAATTGCATGATAACATATCATATTCATAGCATGAATCAGAAATAACGGTTAAAGAAAGTAAAGTGACTTAACTTTCCAGAAACGACATGTTTACTTTAGGAAGAGCTTTCCTTGATCATGCATAGTTCTTATGTGTTTATGTGTATACACTCATACTTAGTACAAGTGTGTACTAACCCCATATATTATTACTATTTTTATAGGCGCAAGTCCGAGAGAAGATTAAAGATTTGACGAAGCAGTTTGGATTAGCGATCTCCAGACATTGGTAGGTCCTCTTGAGTTCGAGGATGCTATATTTTGTTATTCTAGCTTAGTGCATTAGACATAGCTAGTAGAGATAGTCCCTAGCGTTTCATTTCAAACATTTTTTCAAGCGTTGTAATAAGGCCGATTGGCAAACTATTATTATTATTATGATTCTCTATTTCGATTGTTTAATTTTTAATAGATGGTTGATTTAGTTTGAGCTCATTAGAATATCACTTTTATGCAATATTATATGAAATCTATGTATACTTCAATAAGTAACTAAAAAGTTTTAAATTTTCTGCAAATTTAATTGTATGATTGTGATGAAAGCTGAGAAGAGGCTTGTCTGCAAACTCTGAGAGGTTAACGACGCCGGTTGCATTCAGATTCCAGAATACGGGTGTGACAGTTACCGAATGACTTGGCTTCCGTTCATCCAGTGTTTCATATTTCGATGCTTAAGAAGTGTCTAGGCGATCCAACGTCCGTTCTACCTGTCGAGGGGTTAGGAGTCGATGAGAACCTTTCTTATGAAGAGGTTCCCGTTGAAATTTTAGATCGCAAAGTGAAGCGGCTGAGGAACAATGAGGTTGCCACCGTAAAGGTGTTATAGAGGAACCACCTTGTTGAGGTAGCAACATGAGAGGCCGAGGCCGATATGATATCCTGTTACCCTCACTTGTTCAGTTCTTGATGGTTAGATATACTCTTCCTAAGTCTCATTTTGTTTTTAAAAACTCTAAATTTTAGTGCATTAGTCTCTTTTGGTGTTTTAAGTCCGTAACTGTGTTTTATACCTGCACTATATGAGTTAATATGAGTTCATGCTAGCATTCATGTTGCTGTTTTTGTATAGCGTAGACGTGATTTTGTGTTGCATGAGTGTGATGTGCATTAAGTTAATGTAAGATTGAGAAGGAAGTTCCTCAATCTCATAAATGAAGCTTCAGATAAGCTTTGAGTAATGTGCATCATCCAGAGCAAGTTGTGAATCAGATATTCACAAAGAGTAAAGTTTCAAGTATGTTAATGTGTTTTTCGAAAATACCCTCTTTGATTCTAATGATGTGTAGTGTCATTCGGGGATGAATGTTTCTAAGGGGGGGATAATGTAACATTCCAGAAAATGTACATCTTTAGTTAAGAGCCCATTAGGTTTTAAGAATACGTTTTGGTATACATAGGCATCCCAATGCCCAATATTGAGTAATATTGGGCATATTAGAGAATATTAGCTTAAGGGTGTTAGCTAAATTTTATGTGTTAATGAGTATTTATAATATAATCCAAGCTTGTTTATAAATTGTACCTGCAATGAAGACCCTAAGCTAAAATATAATTATTCTTCACATACACCCTCATTAGGTACTAGGCATCCAAGTGTCAAGCCTAGGTAACATCACACATGGTCACTTAAAATGATCATGTAGAATAAGCAGTGCCCAAGGACATAGTGAGGATCCTTGGGACCATAAGTGAACTTTCAAAATGAACCTTCCAGAATAATTAGTTAGGAAAGTGCACGGCAACACATGTGCAAGCACATGTGCAACCGGCCATGAGACCAAGCTAACCGATTTGGTTAGAACGGTTGGGGACACGCGCGCGTTCGGGTCAAGCCACGTGGGGCCAAGCTCTCTAACCAGTCTAGGCTCTAACTAACTGACCTAACTAGCTAACTAACTTAGGACAAACCAAAAATAACTAACTAGTGGACACGACAACCTAAGACCTAACTGGGTGACAATAAGCTGAGTAACTAACTAAGAAACATCCTAGTACCTAACCTAGGATGGTCCAAAGAGTTAGTTATGGTACTAACAACTTAGGGGTACTTTCGTAATTACCCTAGATTACTTATTAACTAAATTAGCAACTTAATTAATTAATTTAAGTGGTCAAAACTGAAACCACTAAGCAAAATTCCAGATTTCGATTAAGTCAAGTGTTCTCCTATTTTTAGTCAATTTAGGAGGGGCATTTTCGTAATTAGTTAATTGAGTTATTTAATTAAGTTATTTAGTCTAAGATGAATTAGTCGTTCTTTAGTTCCTAAAGACTTAGACTCACGTTATTCATTAGTAAACGCTATGACCAAAAAATAGTGAAAAACGTAAAGAAACCCTGGGCGATATCAAGCAGTTCTTCAAGGTTTTCGTGCAAAGTGCAAGGTGATCTTCGTAGATTTAATTCTACAGTAAGGTATGGGTTTTATCTCCTGGATTCCTTTCTCCAAGAGACTTTTCAAATGTTTTGACTTCAAGAATATCGAAACTAGGGTTGTTCCCAATGAATCGCATGTTCATCTCCCTAGTTCTCCCGATTTCCTATTCTTGTAGTATGTATAATGTAAATCTCGAGCATGTTGTTTGTATGTGGTGCTAACTGATCATTATGTGTATGTTTCCGTGATTTATATTGTCGAATGAAGCCTACATGTTAGATCCGTATACTTAGGGTATCATTTACATGAATACTAAATGTTGTAATGCCTAATTGTGTTCGAGAAAATGATATTGTTATAAGTTATTCATTTAGTTGTTTCAATCAAAGGTTAAAAGTTGGCTTGTTTAACATGATATGTTACCATAATATATGCATGAAGTAATTGGCATGGCTAGTTATAATATTATGACAAGTATCTAGGAAAAGTATGATTAATGCCAACAAATTGGCTAGCAAAACTATGTCCAAAATATTATATCCAAATTATGTAAAGTCATATCAATCTTAACTCAATAAACTCATAACATAGGGTATGTGAATGCAAATCAATGGGACAAGTCCCAACATACCCTATCCACACGAACTTGTGAACGTAATAGTATTGAATAAGTCCTTATAACTTTCATAAAGAATTGTACAACACTATCAATTATAGTTTAACAAGTTAAGGTGAGTAATGAAATAACTAAAAGCATAAGTTATGAAATTGACCTAATATAGACTGTCAAAGAAAGTGAGACAGACCTCACTTACACTTAAACGATTATGTCAAAGTTACTCGAATAAGACGGTTCTAGAAGCCGTGAGAAAACTCTCTCTCGCACCATGATGATAATGTAAGATTTAAGTCCATATTCATCAAGTACAGAAAAGGGATGACCAGTCATCCATTGAGTTAAGTATACCTCATACTAGAAGCAAGCTTCCATAATGTTTGAGTAAACTCTCAAAGATATAAAGTAAAATAAATCTGAGCTTAGCACCGATAGACTAGCAATGAGCTTGTGCCAGCACATGTAAGCCTTATGAGACGAGATCACCACCCAGGTGGAAAAGGGTCTCCGAAGTCTCCTATTATTTGAACTATGTTGCCAGCATAAGGACTAGCTAGTGGATTTATCCACCTAAGAATGCTAGGTAGTTTCGGTTTCACTTTTGCTGGTGATACCACCTCTTTTTGGTGTGGGGAAGACACTGAATTTCATGTTTAGCTCACATGATCTATGTCGGTTCAATATCAGGAAAGTATTCGGTTTTACTTTAGTCGTGAACCACCTCTTTTTGGTGTGCGGAATACACTGGACTTGGTTCACTTTAGCCGGTGATCCACCTCTTTTTGGAGTAGGGAAGACACTGGACTTGGTTAACTTTATCCCGTGAACCACCTCTTTTCGGTGTGGGGAAGACACTGGATTTCAAGTTAGATCACATAATCTACTTCAGTTAATGCTAATGAATTCTTTAAGAACGTAAGAAAGAATGAAAGTAGCATGTCAAGTGAACAATAGATTAAAGAAGAAGAAATGTAAGTTAAAGTGAACTAAGTAAGCAAGAGCTTAAGAATGTTAAATCATCAATGTTTGATAAGAATGAAGTTTTAACAAGTTAGTAGTTTATGCCAATATTGGAGTATAAATATATGTCCTAAGATCTATATATTAATCAAATAATCAAATAATGGGCATAGCCTATAAAGATTGGCTTATAAATACATTCATCCCAATTTAAGAAGAATGAGAAATCTAACTTCTGAGTACGGTAGCCAAATCATTTCCTTAGTCTTGTGAATTACTTACTCGATTCATTGTAGGTATGGGACTACAAAGAATCATTGCACTTGTACATAAAACATAGGACCAAAGTTGATCATTGAACTACACAACAAGAAAGAAGAAAAGACTTAAAAATAAATGAAGGCTGGAGAGGTGAGCTCTAGGCCTAAGGGAGCAAAAAAAATAAGTTTTGTTTAAGTTGTTCTAAAATTATGTTCATGATTCCAAGGTCTTATGTTCATATATAAAATGATTTGTCCGCTTTAAATGCATGAGAACATGTCATATTCATAGCATAATTTATAACATAATTCGCGATTAATGAATTAAGAAAATGAAGTGACTTAACATTCCAGAAATGGCATGTTGCTGTAGGAAGAGATTCCTCCATCATGCATAGTCCTTATGTGTTTATGTGCATACACCCATACTTAGTTCAAGTTTGTACTAACCCCTATACTATTACTATTTTTATATGTGCGGGTTCTAGAGAAGATTGAATATTCGATGAAGCAGTTTGGATTAGCGATCTCCAGACTTTCGTAGGTCCTCTTGAGTTCAAAGATGCTACATTTATGATTCTAGCTTAGTACATTAGATATATCTAGTGGATGTTGTCCCTAGCGTTTCATTTCAGATATTTGTTCAAGCGTTTGTAATAAGAACGATTTGGCAAACTATTATTATTATTATGATTCTCTATTCCAATTGTTTAATCTATTGATAGATGGTTGCTTAGTTTGAGCTACATTAGTATATCATTCTTAAGAAGTTATATGAAGCCTACGTACACTTCAATAAATATTAAAAAGTTTTAAATTTTCTGCAAATTTAACTGTATGATTGTGATGAAAGCTAAGATGAGGTTTATCTAGCTACGACCTCTGAGAGGTTAACTACGCTGGTCTCATCTGGGGTCTAGATTTCGAGTGTGACATCCATGTAGCTCACATGATCTATGTCAGTTATGGCTATGTCTCCCGAAGGTTAATGATTAACTAAGATAAGAATATGAACTCTAATCTAAATTCCTTGAGGAGTGTACTTGGTATGGGAGGACTATGGACCCTACCTATACAATGCACTAAATGACTTCAAGAAATGATAGGATTGGAGACCCTTATGAAGTAATGTATGATTTGTATGAATGCATGTTAAGTGACCTTGTTATGTTAAGATATGAATTATGACTATGCATGTGAATTACACTTATGGCTTCTAAATGGGTTTACTTAGTATATGTGGTGGTATGGGACTCCATGTGTACATTACACAAGTAAGCTTATGAAGGGGTTGTGAATGAGTTTACTTATTATATGAACTATGTAAGTCTATGACTAAAGTGTATGATGTGTGATGAGTCTTCCTATGATGTTATGAAGTATGATGAGTCCTTATATGATGATATGAAGCATGTGGCCTTATGTCTAATTGTAAGTGACTATGTTATGACTTGTTGAATATAATATAACTCTTTGAATATGTTGTGACTTGTTGAGTATGATATGCCTAGTCTAGGGTGACTTCTTAGGTACACTTGGTGGAATTAGTATTATGGGATGTTACCTACACATTGCACTAGTGACCTCAAAGTGATACATTGTACTAAGTATACTTGAGGATTACTTAAGAAAAGAAGTAAAATAAAAGAGAGGTAATGTATGATGTGTATTGAATATGTTTCAAAGTATGATAAATGGCTTTATGTGCTATTATGAGTAGTATCCATGTCTATATTATGTATGTGAACTATATTGAGCTTATATGTGCCTATGTTCATGAAGTTTACTAAAAAGACATGTTGCATGATTTCAAAAGAAATGTCCTCTTTAAATGCATGTTTTTGCATGGTTGCCATACTTAGTGTATTCTTGTACTAATACCATTCTTATAAGTGTAGGTGGTGCTGACTAGATGATGTCTCCTAGGCGAAGAGCTTGGTAGATCTCCTAAGTTCAAGTAAAGGAGCCCTTATTATTCAAGGGTTGCCTACATCAAGATGTTTCTTTAATTTTATGTAATTTCTTAGACTTATATTTTATGTTTTGTGGGTCGTATCCCTATTCTATTCTATCGAGTTGTGTCTTAAGATGGCAAAGAGATATTAGAGTCTAATTATGTATTATGATATTTTATATATATACGAAGTAATATTCTAGCATATGATATGCTATGAAAAGTTTTAAATTTTCTGTTATTTTTGCGATTAGCAATGAAAGATGTCTAAGGGCTTGTCTTAGATCTCTGAGAGGTCGACGACGCGGTGTGGCAATCTAAGAGTTCTATAACTTTTAGAGGGTACTTTGGGTCGTTATAGCCTGGTAAGTGACTTTGTTACGTCGAAACATGGATTATGACTATGCATGTGAATTACACTTATGACTTCTAAATGTGTTACTTAGTATAGGTGGGGGTATTGGACTCCATGTGTACATTGAACAAGTAAGCTTGTGAAAGGTTTATGAGGGTGGTTTACCTATGATATGAACTAAATGAGTTGTGACTAAGTTGTATTAAAGGAAAGAGTCCTTATATAATGCTATGAAGTATGTGGCCTTATGTCTAGTTATGAATCAAAGAGTTATGACTTGTTAAGTATGATATTACTAGTCTAAGGTGACTTCTTAAGACCATTTGGTATGCGTAGTATTATGGGATACTACTTATACATTGCACTAGTGTGACATAGGTGTTGTCTTAGATGGTGGTGCTTATGTGAAACTTATGTTTATAATGTTCCTAAGACTTGTTAAATATGTGGTTGTGTTTATGAAGCACATATATGAAGAACTATTGTAAGGTGACCTCAAGGTGATACATTGAACTAAGTAAATTTGAGGGTTACTTAAGGAAACAAGTAAGATAAAAGAGAGGTAATGTATTGTATGTATTGAATATGCCTCAAAGTATAACAAATGGTTTTATGTGCTTTTTATGAGTAGTATACATGTCTATATGATGTATTGTGAACCATATTGAGGTTATACGTGCCAATGTTTATGAATTTTACTTAAAAGACATGATCCATGATTTCTAACCATAGTTCCTCTTTAAATGCATGTTCTTGCATGTTTGCCATACTTAGGGCATTCTTGCACTAATACCATTCTTCTTCATCTTATTGCACAAAGTGTAGGTGGTGATGGCTAGAGGATGTCTCCTAAGTGAAGATTTTGGATAGATCTCCCAAGTTCAAGTAAAGGGACCCTTATGATTCTAAGGTTGCCTATTTCAAGATGTTCTTTAAGGTTATGTAATAGCTTAGACTTATATTTTATGTTTTTAAGGGTGGTGTCCCTATTTTATTCTATTGAGTTGCGTCTTAAGATTGAAAAGCGCATGAGAGTCTAACTATGTATTATGAAATTTATACACACATATATATAAAGTAATGCTCTAGCATATTATGTGCTATGAAAAGTTTTATATTTTCCACTATTTTTATGTTTATGCGATGAACGATGTCTAAGGGATTGTATGAGACCTCCGAGAGGTTGAGTACGCCGTGTGACGATATTTGAGGATACCATAACTTCTAGGGTATACCCTCGGGTCGTAACAAACTTGGTATCAAAGAATAAGGTTTGGTGATTTGTCCTTAGGTTTCAAAGTCTCGTATTGCCATGTCTATTAAAGTCATGTTCATCGGTGATGAGTTGAGACACATCCATGATTGAAAGTCTATAGGATGATAGTGTTTACCTTCTTTACTATTCTCATATCGTACCGTAGAACTTCACTCTATATGATCTCTCTCTTATGTTTCCTTGTCTGGTGGTCTTTTAAATGTGATTCATTTGATTAGGATGATGTCTCAATGCTTGAGGGAGAAAACTGTGAGGTTTTGATGCTTACCTTGGTTTATGGTTTGATCAGTATATGTGAAGGTGAATCTAGTATATATTGATATGATGCCATTTATGGATATAAGTGGTTTATGAGGAATGAGATGTTATGTTGAGAAGTTATGATATGACATAATTATATCTTTTTAGTAGTTGTAATGGTTTAATGGAGTTCCCCTTGGAATGATTATGTAGGATGATAGTCTTAGGTTATGATATAGGCTTGAAAATTCTTTGAGAATGTGGCAAATAGTGAGAAAAACAAATGTTGCCCTAATACATGTGAAATTCTTCATAGTTGTCCTTGTGTGTATTGGAACCTTTTCGTATAGGCTTCCTTCTAAGTAGGGGAGATACTGTGTTGACCCTTTTAAGGTGATTGTGAAGTATTCTAGTTAATGGGAGAACCCTTAAGACTAGTCAATAATTCTCTCTATCAACCTATTCTATTAGTGGGGAAAAGGGAAAAAGGGTGTTATCCCATAAGTTGTGGTTTTTCATTGCCCTAAGGTTGACTTTGAGGAATGTATGTAACCCTAAGTGCATAGTGAGAGGAATAAAATTAATGATTGACCAACTTAAAGGTTGTTAGTTTTTAAGCTTGAAATTGAGTATGGTCAATTGGGGAAGTGCTTAGATTATACATAGGCATGGTTGGTTGGGAAGTTCCACCAAAAGTGATTACCCTTGTAGGTTGGTCTTGACATGCCTCGACCTTTGGTTTAAAGGCATGATGTGATTTGGCTTACACCAAGGGGTGGATAATGTGCATAGAAGGTAAGATTTTTAGTGCCCTTGATGTCCCTATGTTGACTTCCATTGTCACACTTCGAGCTACCCCCGAGACGCGGGCAGGGTGTCACGACTGGAATCTAGACCCTAGACGAGACCGGCGTCGTTGACCTCTCAGAGGTCGCAGACAAGCCTACTTACGTTATTCATACTTCACTTAGGTTAATTTTAGCAGAAAATTTGAAACTTTTTGCTCCTTAACAAATTTGTTAAACATTCATAACATTTCATAATAGTTCACCATCTACCATCTAACATTAAGAGATAAGCAAATGAAAGAAATAGATCAATAAGTATTAAGTGTATAATTGCCAAAATGGCACCAATACAAGGTCTGAATAAAAACAAGAAAGAAACGCTAGTGGAACATGCTACACTAGCTCAACTCTAAAACTAAGCTAGAATGTAAAACAGTAGCATCCTCGAAAGCATGAGGACCTACCAAACTCCGGATGAATGCTGACGTCCGGATAGCTGCAGCAATGATCCTGTAGATCTATCGCCCACCTGTGCCTACACCTAAAATAGTATAGATGTATAGGGTTAGTACACACTTGTACTAAGTATGGGTATATGCAAGCACACACCACGGACATGCATGAGAAAGAATAGCTCTTTCCTAACAACATAATTTTTGGAAGTCAAGTCAGTGGACTTGCCAATTGAGATTAGGAAAGTTAGTGAACTTTCCAAATTGGGTTAGGAAAGGTCATGCCATGAGAGTAACATTCATCATTATAAATATCGTATTACACACAGCTCATAATATCTTCATATAGCACATATCATAGCACACAACATGTAACACATAGCTTCTTTCATAGTATTCATGCATTTGCCATGAGACCTTGGAATCATGGACTTGACATTATGACTTTCCAAAATGAGGGCTCAATATATGGGACCTCAACTAGGGAGTCTTCATTAGCAAACACAAGGTCTGCTTCATTAATTCATACGTACTTCATTTCATTTCATTCATAGGCCAGTGTGAACACCAGCTATACCTAGGGTGTAGTTTAAGACTTTCATCGGGTGTGCTGTGCAATGATCAAGAATAACCTAGTGTTATTACTTAAGTCCAGTTAACCTCTTGATTATCCTATCCTAACACCTTTGGTACCATTCATTTCATTATGCTTTTCATTCATTGGGAACTTTAACTTTAACCGACATAGATCATGTAAGCATCATGAAATCCAGTGTCTCCACCACACCGAAATGAGGTGGAATCACCGGCCAAAGTGATCCAATAAATTGTCACCACATTCTTCATCATTAGCACCTTTACTTTTCATAGTTACTCACCTCTTATTACGTGAATGTTCATTTCATTATATGCCAATGCACTTACCTATTTAGTGTATCTTACACTCATATTTAACCCTTCTAGGTTTCGTCATTTCACTACATACATCTTAGGTTCACTTAATTTTGATCGTACGTTAGGCTTATGTGTCTATAAATACAAGCCATGAGGCTTCATTCATAGTTCGTTAAGTGATTCTTACTTTCCTAAGATTATGTAGTACAAGACTTCTGTTTCTTGTATATATGCCAAGATCTTAAGTTAGATCTAAGTAAATGGCATTATTCTTGGATATTTTATTCACGTATAACTTATGTATCAATACGGAAGTTTGGGCAAGGAAACCCAAGTGTGAATCACTTGGATATCATTTACATTTTTCGTTGATTTTATTTTTTAAATATTCATAGCATTAGAACTCTAGTTTTAATCCCAACATTAACATTGAATCACCAATTTTCTACTTAATGTTTCTCTTAAAATGGCCGAAGGGTTGTGGGTTCGAACCCCCACAACCCCTTTTTATTTTTAATTAAAATCTCAAAGCCCTTTTTGTCCAAACCAAGAGGTTGTGGGATCAAACCCCCACAGCCTCTTTTATTTTTCCTTAAATTTGCGCTGGGATAGGGAGGTTGTGGGTTCGAACCCCCACAGCCTCGATATTTTAACTTAAATTCGCTAGAGGCTGTGAGGTGGTGGGTTCGAACCCCCATAGCCTCCTATCTTTCTTTTTATTTAATTTCTCTAGGCTAGAAATTTCGGCAGTGGGGTTGTGGGATCGAGCCCCCACAACCTCACCTCATTTTTCCTAATTAATTTTCGCTCCTCCCCTTTCCATCCCTGAGGTCGTGGGTTCAATTCCCACGCCTCACACTTTCTTTTCTATATTTTACTTTTCTTTCCCTCGCTACCTGGAGGTCGTGGATTCGAATCCCGCGCCTCCCATTCATTTGTTTGATTTATTTTTCTCTTCTTTATCCCCCAGCGTCGCGTGTTCGATTCCCCCAGCCCCATTTTCTTTTTCTTTGTCGCGAACTCCAGTAGCCAGGTTAGATTCCCCCCATCCCTATTTTCCTTTTTCTTTTCTCGCGACAATAGTAGCTAAGGGGTTCGATTCCCCTTATCCCCTTTATGTTTTTTTTTTAATTTTTCAGCCTCTTTATCATGTGAGGTCTTGGGTTCAATTCCCATTGACCTCACTTATTTTATTTTCCCTTTAAAAACCCAGATTTTAACCTCATTGTAGAGTACACAAATCTGGAAATTATTTCATAATTCTTACCTTCCTTAAATCAACTTTTCATATTAGTTTCTTAGGGTATTTCACCAACCACTTAGTATGTAATTTAGGTGTGGTTTATGGATTACATTTAGTCAAACGTGTACACTCAAAACTTGCCATTTCACACACCATATGAACATCATGTTATGCACAGGTTTAGCACATAAAATACAAGCAATAACGTGCCTCTTTACTTCTCCAAAACAGTGACTAAACATCACTGCCCAACGTGTACACACACACATTTTTTTTCTATTACACCTTAGTTATCATTTTCGTGATCTCACGCACATAACATATTTACATTCAACATAAAAACATCATACATGCCTAAATCTACCAGCACAAAATACCCAACCTACGAAATCATTTGGGAGATAGTGACAAGGACATGCAATGGGGAACAACCTTAGTTTCGGAGTGAATATCTTGAATCGTAAGGGGCCTCTTGGTAAAGGTACCAAGAGAGAAGAAACCCATACCTTTTTGATGTTGTTCAAGCGTGAATTTTCTGCCCAAACGTCCCTCCAAGCCACGCCCAATTCACCTCAACGTACACACCACTCGACGGACAACCTCTCTTTGCCTTGACGTTTTTGGTTACTTGGTTTTTATTGAAAATTAATGTGAGTTCTTCAAGTGTGTAGAACTCTTGATGAATTTTCTGACTTTTGTTGTTCTGGGCAGAACTAACGTGAGAGAGAGATTTGAGAGAGAGTGAAACGTGTGTGTAGTTGTTTAGGATAAGGGGATGACTTAGTCAAGTTAGGACTCTCTTAAATATTTAAAAATCTGATTTTTCCTTTTTATTAAATCAGCTAATAAATATTAATTAATTAAATTAATTTATCAATCTTAAAAAAAAAAATTTAAATCATTGCTTCCACCTAGGTTCGAACCCGGGTGGAGCAAGACTCCTCTCTTAGAGCTCAAATTTGGCTCTCTCTCTCAAAATTGCCCCTCCATTTTATTAAATAATTAATTATATATATTTAGGGTAATTACGATACTACCCTTAGCCTGGTAAAAGACCATTTTACCCCTAGACCCTCAAAACTTAAAATTTCTTCTCTTTAAGTCCGGTAAAGACTCCTTGGATTAAATCTTCGTTTTCGAGAGCCTTACTTGGTTGGTTCCAACCTTTCCAAGCTCAACTAACTCCCCAAGTTAGTTGGCTTGGTCGTAGTAAGGGTTCTGAGGTCTGGTTCTACGCGTATCAATCTGTGTGAACCTTGGTCTAATCGCAAGCATTCTTGATAACCTAAGTCTTGATCCAATTCATTTTTAGGATTGTTATATTATCCCCCCCCCCTTAGGAACATTCGTCCCCGAATGACACTACCACTTCACATCGTAATGCCAGTCAGATCATAATAAAATCACTATACACAGTCAATCAATAGCAACAAAATACGGAGAGATAAGGAAACATAGGTTTAAGAGTAGAAAGTCTAACCTCAAGAGCTGAACAGGTGAGGGTAGCGGGCTTTCATGTCGGCCTCAGCCTCTCACATAGCACCCTCAACAAGATCATTTCTTCACAATACCTTCACTGTGGCAATCTCCTTGTTCATCAGCCGCTTGACCTGTCTGTCTAAGATATCAACACGTACCTCCTCATAAGACAAGTCTTCACCAAACCCCAAACCTTCAATAGGTAAGATTGATGCTGGATCACCTAGGCACTTTTTCAACATAGAGACATGAAAGACTGGATGAACATAAGCTAGCTCTGTAGGCAATGCTAACTCATAGGCCACCTCACCGACACGCTGTAGGATCTCATATGGCCCAACATACCTCGGACTCAGCTTCCCTTTTCTACCAAATCTCATCACCCCTTTCATAGGAGATATTTTCACGTAAACCTGGTCACCAACATCAAACTCCAAGGGCCGCTTTTTGTTATCAGCATATGAATTCTGCCGACTCTAAGCAGTAGTCAACCTGTCCATAATCACTCTGACCTTCTCTAAGGCCTCATGAATGATCTCCGGACCCAAAATAGATGACTCTCAAACCTCGAACCACCCAACTGGAGATCTACACCTCCTACCATACAGTTCCTCAAATGGTGCCATCCCAATGCTGGAGTGATAGCTATTATTATACGAGAACTCTATCAAAGGCAAATGGTCATCCCAGTTACCTCTGAAGTCAATCACACACGCTCTCAACATATCCTCCAATGTCTGTATGGTGCGCTCTGCCTGCCCATCTGTCTGAGGGTGAAAGGCAGTGCTAAGCTTGACCTGCGTGCCCAAGCTCTTCTGGAAAGATCTCCAGAAATGAGAAGTAAACTGAGCTCCTCTGTCTGAAATACTAAACAAGGGAATCCCATGCCATCTCACAATCTCATCAATGTAGAGTATCGCATAATCCTCGGCTTTGTAAGTAGACTTTACAGGGATAAAGTGGGCAGACTTAGTCAATCTGTGCACAATAACCCATATAGAGTCATGCTGCCTCCTAGTCCTTTGAAGCCCAACCACGAAGTCCATATTAATGGCCTCCCATTTCCAAGTCGGAACCTCAATAATCTGAGTCAGACCACCAGGCTTAAGATGCTCTGCCTTAACCTGCTGACAATTAGGACACTTGGCCACATATTCTGCAATGTCCTTCTTTATGACATCCCACCAATAAATCTACTTAAGATCATGATACATCTTGGTGGAACCTGGATGTATGGAATATCTGGAACCATGGGCCTCTACAACAATCCTGGTCCGCAAATCATCTACATCTGGCAGACACAGCCTGTCCTGATACCTAAGTATGTCATCACCTCCCAAAGCGAAAGACTCATTCATCTTCGTCAGCACCGAGTCTTTCAGCTCCATCAACACAGGATCTAGATGCTGACCCTGGTTGACTTCAACTACCAAGGATGATTCAGAACTAGGATGAACTAAAACATCCCCACTAGTGGAGTCAACCAAATGCACACCCAGTCTCTCCAGTCTTTGTACATCTTTCACTAGCTCCTTCTTCTCATCCTCAACGTGGGCTGTACTTCCCATGCTCATCCTGTTCAAAGCATCGGCTGTGACATTAGCCTTACCTGGATGGTAGTGCACATTTATGTCATAATCCTTCAACAGCTCCAACCATCTCCGCTGACGTAGATTCAACTCCCTCTGTTTGAACACGTACTGGAGACTCTTATGATCTGTGAACACATCCACATGCACTCCATAAAGATAATGCCTCCACAGCTTCAGTGCAAACACCACAGCTGCCAACTCCAGGTCATGAGTGGGATAATTCTTCTCATGAACCTTGAGCTGTCTGGACGCATAGGCTATCACCTTACCAATTTGCATAAGAACACAACCCAAACCAAACCTAGATGCATCACAATAAACAGTGTAATTCTCACCACACTTAGGCAAAGTAAGCACCGGGGCTGAAGTGAGTCTGTCCTTGAGCTCCTGTAAACTCTTCTCACAAGTCTCCGTCCATTCAAACTTGGCTTTCTTCTTAGTCAAAGTTGTCAATGGTGCAACAATGGAAGAAAAGCCCTCCACAAACCTGCGGTAGTAACCAGGCAATCCCAAAAAGCTACGGATGTCAGTGGGAGTAAGAGGATTTGACCAGTTCTTCACAGCCTCAGTCTTCCTGGGATCCACCTCCATGCCCTGATCGGACACAACATGACCCAGGAAGGTCACTGATCTCAGCCAGAATTCACATTTGCTGAATTTGGCATACAACTGATGCTGTCTAAGTACTTGAAAGGTTAGTCTCAAATGATGTTCATGCTCTTCCTTGGTCTTAGATTAGATGAGAATGTCATCAATGAATACTATGACGAAAGAGTCAAGGTATTCACGGAAGACCCTATTCATGAGATCCATAAATGCAGCAGGTGCATTCGTGAGACCAAATGACATGACTAGAAACTCATAGTGACCATAGCGGGTACGAAAGGCTGTCTTTGGGATATCTCCCTCCCTAACCCTAAGCTGATGATACCCTGAACGAAGATCAATTTTAGAGAAGAAACTAGACCCTTGGAGCTGATACAACAAATAATCTATTCTGGGGAGTGGATACTTATTCTTTATAGTGACTTTATTGAGCTGCCGATAATCGATACACATTCTAAGGGTCCCATCTTTCTTTTTTACAAACAACACTGGAGCGCCCCAAGGGGATATGCTCGGCTGAATGAAACCTTTGTCAGTGAGATCTTTTAACTGCAGCTTCAACTCTTTGAGTTCAGCTGGAGCCATTCTGTAAGGAGGAATTGAGATTGGTTTAGTATCGGGTTCTTAATCGATACCAAAGTCAATCTCTCAAAGGGGAGGGACTCCAGGCAAATCATCAGGAAACACATCTAAAAACTCATTCACAATAGGTACTGAGTCTATGGAAGGAATGTCATGATCTTAATCATTAACACTAACAAGATGACACAATAACTCCTTGGACATCATTTTATTGGCCTTAAGGTTAGAAATCAAGGGGTTAGGACGACTCGAATTGTACCCCTCCCAGACTAACTCTTCTTCATTAGGAAAGCAAAATCTCACCACTCTACTACGACAGTCCAAGCAAGCATAACAATTGTGAAGCCAATCCATGCCAAGAATAACATCAAAATCATGCATGGGTAACTCAAACAAGTTTGCACACATAGTTTTACCACTCACAACTATTGGGCAATCCTTGTATACTCTATCAGTTCTTACATTCTCTCCTAAAGGTGTACTAACCACTATAGGATAATGTAGAACTTCAGGCAATATCACACAAGTAAGAGCAAGCAGAGGAGTTACAAAGGAAAGTGTAGACCCTGTATCAAGTAAAGCATAAACAAAAGTTGAGAACACTTGCAGCATACCTGTGACCACATCCGCGGACTTCTCCTGCTCCTCCCTGCCCTTCAGGGCATAAAACCTGTTCCTCTTAGGAGGCTCGGCTGCTGCTGCACCCTGTGGATTAGGCCTAGGCTGAGTATTACCTCTAACCTGACCTCTGTTCTGTGGACAGTCTCTGACCATGTGTCCACTCTTACCACAACCGAAGCAGACATTAGTGCCCTGTCTGCACTCTCCATTGTGAGCTCGGCCACACTTAGCACAATTCTTCTTAGGACGCTGCATCTCACCTCCATTTCCCTTCTTGGGCTCAGGTCTGCCTCCTCTAGGTGTAGCACTCCTCTGAGGATTAGAATTCCCAGAACTCTGTTGCCCCTTTTTGAACCTTGGCTGCTCACGGACGCCAAATTTGATCCTGTGGCCTCCATGACTGGGTCCTGCCTGATCTTGAGGCCTAGGCCTCCTAGCATCACGAACACCTCTTTTTCTGCGGCTGTCCTCTACCTGCTGGACATGCACCATCAACCTGGAAAGATCCATATTATCATGGAGCATCGCATATCGACACTCCTCCTCCAGGTCCCCATTGTTTCCTGTGAGGAACCTGCTCATCTTATCCCTGCTGTTAGAAACCAGGGAAGTAGCATACCTGGATGATTTCAACAAAGTTCAGTATTCTCCTCTTTCTTGCTATTAAATACTAGGGAAAATAACATACCTTGATAGCTTAACAATCTTTAGGGAATACTCTCTGACTGTCGTAGAGCCTTGTTTAAGGTTGATGAATTCCTCAACCTTGGCCTCCCTCATCTCACTGGGGAAGAATCTTTCCAGAAATGTTGTCTTGAACAGCTCCAATGTGACTGGCACTCCCCCTAAGACACGACTATCTTGCCATATCTTGCACCAAGTTTGTGCAACATCCTTGAGCTGATAGGAAGCCAGCTCAGCCTACTCAATATCAGTGGCCCCCATAGCCACCAGGATCTTATGAACCTCATGCACAAACTCCTGGGGATCCTCTGATGTCCTAGACCCTGTGAAAATAGGAGGATTCATCCTCGTGAAATCCCTCAGCCTATCAGCCATGCTACGAACCTGTGGGTTCTCCCTTTAAACATCCTGCCGGTTGACCTGGGCAGTCATAGCCTGGGCCTGCATAGTAATGGCCTGTGCCATCTAGGCCAGAGATGCCCTCCCCTCAGCATCAGTCAACCCAACTGGATTAACTGACACAACCACTCCTTCAGATGGAGCCTGGGGTGGAACTCGGTTGCCCCCAGTAGCTGCTCTTCCTCTCCTCTGACCAATAGCCCTCCTAGGGTTCATTATCTGAAAACAACAAAAATTAATGTTAGATACGCTCATAACACCAAGAATTCAGACATTCAGAAAAGCACGATAAGATCAGAAGAAGGGAAATTTTCCTACGCATCATGCAGTCTCTAATTCAGGATAGTAGTGCACTTCACTACCATGACTTAGAAACTACTCAATGTGGTTGATGTGAACTTATTATTTTTGTAATTTAACCTAGTGCTCTGATACCAACTTTGTCACGACTTAAATGTAGACCCCAGATGAGACCTGCGTCGTTGACCTCTCAGAGATTGCAGACAAGCCTACTTACGTTATTCATACTTCACTTAGGTTAATTTTAGTTTAAAATTTGAAAATTTTTGCTCCTTAACATATTTGTTAAACATTCATAATATTTCATAATAGTTCACCATCAACCATCTAACATTAAGAGATAAGTAACTGAAAGAAATAGATCAATAAGTATTAAGTGTATAATTGCCAAAATGGCACCAATACAAGGTCTGAATAAAAACAGGAAAGAAACGCTAGTGGAACATGCTCCACTAGCTCAACTCTAAAACTAAGCTAGAATGTAAAACAGTATCATCCTCGAAAGCATGAGGACCGAAAAAACTCCAAATGAATGCTGACGTTCGGATAGCTGCAACAATGATCCTGTAGCTCTATCGCCCACCTGTGCCTGCACCTAAAATAGTATAGATGTATAGGGTTAGTACACACTTGTACTAAGTATGGGCATATGCAAGCACACACCACGTACATGCATGAGAAAGAATAGCTCTTTCCTAACAACATAATTTTTGGAAGTCAAGTCAGTGGACTTGCCAAATTGAGATTAGGAAAGTTAGTTAACTTTCCAAATTGGGTTAGGAAAGGTCATGACATGAGAGTAACATGCATCATTATAAATATCGTATTGCACACAGCACATAATATCTTCATATAGCACATATCATAGCACACAACATGTAACACATAGCTTCTTTCATATTATTCATTAATTTGCCATGAGACCTTGCAATCATGGACTTGACATTATGACTTTCCAAAATGAGGGCTCAACATGTGGGACCTCAACTAGGGAGTCTTCATTAGCAAACACAGAGTCTGCTTCATTAATTCATACGTACTTCATTTTATTTCATTCATAGGCCAGTGTGAACACCAGCTATACCTAGGGTGTAGTTTAAGACTTTCATCGGGTGTGCTGTGCAATGATCAAGAATAACCTAGTGTTATTACTTGACTCTAGCTCACTTCTTGATTATCCTATCCTAACACCTTTGGTACCATTCATTTCATTATGCTTTTCATTCATTGGGAACTTTAACTTTAACCGACATAGATCATGTGAGCATCATCAAATCCAGTGTCTTCCCCACACCAAAAAGAGGTTGAATCACCGGCCAAAGTGATCCAATAACATGCTAGCGTACATGGGAATTTAACCCCGCCAGATCCCTATATTATCAGTGTAGGTTCAAAGACTAGGAGATGTATGGAGACCCACACCCGGCAAGCCGTAAAGTCTCATCTCATGAGAGTTACGTGAACCTTCGCCTTTCCCAAAAAAAGGCATCACCGCTCATAGCTAGTCTATCGGTGCTCAGTATAAAGTTCCATTTCATTCATCTCATACGTCATGGAAGCTGGCTTCTAGTATGAGGATATTATTGATCATTAGATGATTTCTTATCTCATAATTAGTATTAAGTGAGTTAAGCTCAAGACTTTCATTAGAGTGTTCATAGAGACTGGTATCTTCATTATCTTACACTCTCATACGTGAGTACGTTTTGGTAACATTTCGTAGACTCACTTCGAGATCGCTCTCATCATTTTCATTAGCCTCACATCATGTTGTCACCTTATTCTTCATCATTAGCACCTTTACTTTTCATAGGTACTCACCTCTTATTACGTGAATGTTCATTTCATCATATGCCAATGCACTTGGCCATTTAGTGTATCTTACACTAATATTTAACCCTTCTAGGGTTCGTTATTTCATCACATACATCTTAGGTTCACTTACTTTTGATCGTACGTTAGACTTATGTGTCTATACATACAAGCCATGAGGCTTCATTCATAGTTCGTTAAGTGTTTCTTACTTTCCTAAGATTATGTAGTACAAGACTTATGTATCTTGTATATATGCCAAGATCTTAAGTTGGATCTAAGTAAATGGCATTATTCTTGGATATTTTATTCACGTATAACTTATGTATCAATACGGAAGTTTGGGCAAGGAAACCCAAGTGTGAATCACTTGGATATCATTTACATTTTTCATTGATTTTATTTTTTCAATATTCATAGCATTAGAACTCTAGTTTTAATCCCAACATTAACATTGAATCACCAATTTTCTACTTAAGTTTTCTCTTAAAATGGCCAAAGGGTTGTGGGTTCGAACCCCCACAACCCCTTTTTATTTTTAATTAAAATCTCAAAGCCCTTTTTGTCCAAATCAAGAGGTTGTGGGATCAAACCCCCACATCCTCTTTGATTTTTCCTTAAATTTGCGTTGGGATAGGGAGGTTGTGGGTTCGAACCCCCACAGCCTCCATATTTTAACTTAAATTCGCTAGAGGCTGTGAGGTGGTGGGCTCGAACCCCCACAGCCTCCTATCTTTTTTTAATTTAATTTTGCTAGGCTAGAAATTTCGGCAGTGGGGTTGTGGGATCGAGCCCCCACAGCCTCACCTCATTTTTCTTAATTAATTTTCGCTCCTCCCCTTTCAATCCCTGAGGGCGTGGGTTCGATTCCCACGGCTCACACTTTCGTTTCTTTATTTTCCTCTTCTTTCCCTCGCTGCCCGGAGGTCGTGGGTTCGAATCCCACGCCTCCCATTCATTTGTTTGATTTATTTTTCTCTTCTTTCTCCCCCAGCGTCGCGTGTTCGATTCCCCCAGCCCCATTTTCTTTTTCTTTGTCGCGAACTCCAGTAGCCAGGTTTGATTTCCCCAGCCCCATTTTGCTTTTTCTTTTCTCGCGACAACAGTAGCTAAGGGGTTCGATTCCCCTTATCCCCTTTACGTTATTTTTTTTAAATTTTTCAGCCTCTTTATCATGTGAGGTCTTGGGTTCAATTCCCATTGACCTCACTTATTTTATTTTCCCTTTAAAAACCCAGATTTTAACCTCATTGCATAGTACACAAATCTGGAAATTATTTCATAATTCTTACCTTCCTTAAATCAACTTTTCATATTAGTTTCTTAGGGCATTTCACCAACCACTTAGTATGTAATTTAGCTGTGGTTTATAGATTACATTTAGTCAAACGTTTACACTCAAAACTTGCCATTTCACACACCATATGAACATCATGTTATGCACAAGTTTAGCACATAAAATACAAGCAATAACGTGCCTCTTTACTTCTCCAAAAGAGTGACTAAACATCACTGCCCAACGTGTACACACACACATTTTTTTTCGATTACACCTTAGTTATCATTTTCGTGATCTCACGCACATAACATATTTACATTCAACATAAAAACATCATACATGCCTAAATCTACCAGCACAAAATACCCAACCTACGAAATCATTTGGGAGCTAGTGACAAGGACATGCAATGGGGAACAACCTTAGTTTCGGAGTGAATATCTTGAATCGTAAGGGGCCTATTGGGAAAGGTACCAAGAGAGAAGAAACCCATACCTTTTTGATGTTGTTCAAGCTTGAATTTTCTGCCCAAACGTCCCTCCAAGCCACGCCCAATTCACCACAACGTACACACCACTCGACAGACAACCTCTCTTTACCTTGACGTTTTTTGTTACTTGGTTTTTCTTAAAAATTCATGTGAGTTCTTCAAGTGTGTAGAACTGTTGATGAATTTTCTGACTTTTGTTATTCTTGGCAGAACTAACATGAGAGAGAGAGAGTGATGAAACGTGAGAGAGAGATTTGAGAGAGAGTGAAACGTGTGTGTAGTTGTTTAGGATAAGGGGATGACTTAGTCAATTTAGGACTCTCTTTAATATTTAAAAATCTTATTTTTCCTTTTTATTAAATCAGCTAATAAATATTAATTAATTAAATTAATTTATCAATCTTAAATAAAAACAATTTAAATCATTGCTTCCACCTAGGTTCGAACCCGGGTGGAGCAAGACTCCACTCTTAGAGCTCAAATTCGGCTCTCTCTCTCAAATTGCCCCTCCATTTTATTAAATAATTAATTATATATATATTTAGGGTAATTACGATATTACCCTTAGCCTGGTAAAAGATCATTTTACCCCTAGACCCACAAAACTTAAAATTTCTTCTTTTTAAGTTCGGTGAAGACTCCTTCGATTAAATCTTCGTTTTCGAGAGCCTTACTTGGTTGGTTCCAACCTTTCCAAGCTCAACTAACTCCCCAAGTTAGTTGGCTTGGTCGTAGTAAGGGTTCTGAGATCTGGTTCTACGCGTATCAATCTGTGTGAACCTTTGTCTAATCGCAAGCATTCTTGACAACCTAAGTCTTGATCCTATTCATTTTTAGGGTCATTACACAGGGAACCTAGGACCACACGTTATCCCAAGCTAACCCTGCTGGCATGATCATGAGCATACTAAAGTATATAAACTGTTGCGGAAGCTAAAACATACTTAATCTGAAAATATGGGACTACCCATATTCGATAACTGAGATATTTGAAGACAATGAGTTTAATACAAAGGAAATATTAACTCAATACTAAGTTGAATCTAACTATGTCTAAAAATCATACCCTGGTATCGAAGTACACCATCTCCCCCTTGGGAGAAAACCTCCACTCTATGATTGTGTACTGCACCTTTATGTTCAAACAAGATTGGATCACTGTCTTGCTTTTTCGTTACCTCCACTACCAAAGAAGATTCTGCCCCATTCTGAACTGTTACACCACTGTCTGATATACTCATAAGGCAAACTCCCAAGCGAGCAAGCCTGTGAACATCGTTCACTAGCTCCTTCCTTTCTTCCTTAACATGGGCTACACTACACATAGATAGTCTACGAAGAGAATCTGCTACTACATTCGCCTTACCAAGATGGTAATGCACACTCATATCATAATCCTTAAGGAACTCAAGCCATCTCCTCTGGCGAAGATTCAACTCTTTCTTGGTGAACACATACTGAAGGCTCTTATGGTCAGTGAACACATCTACATGAACACCATACAAGTAGTGTCTCCAGATCTTGAGTGCAAACACCACTGGTGCAAGCTCGATGTCATGAGTTGGATAGTTGTTCTCATGCACCTTAAGCTATCTAGAAGCATAAGCTATAACCTTATATCGCTGCATCAATACACAACCAAGGCCAACTCTAGATGCATCGCAATAGATCATATAACCATCTGACCCCTCTGGTAGAGTCAAAACAGGAGCTGTAGTCAATCTAGTTTTCAATTCTTCAAAACTTTCTCACAATCATCTGACTATTGAAACTTAACCATCTTCTACGTCAACCTAGTCAATGGTGAGGCTATGGATGAAAATCCTTCCACGAACCTTCTGTAATAACCTGCTAGACCTAAGAAACTTCTGATATCTGTAGCAGACGTAGGTCTGGGCGATTGTTTCACTGCTTCTATCTTCTGTGAATCCACTCAGATCCCTTCGCTAGACACAATGTGACCAAGGAAAGCAACGTATTGCAACCAAAACTCACATTTGCTAAACTTAGTGAATAATCGTCAATCCTTAAGAGTCTATAGAACAATTCTCAAATGACTTGCATATTCTTCCTCATTCCTAGAGTAAATGGGGATATCATTAATGAAGACTATAACGAACAAGTCCAAGTACTGTTTGAACACTCTATTCATCAAATCCATGAAAGATGCAGGAGCATTGGTTATTCCAAATGACATAACTACAAATTCATAATGACCATACCGAGTTCTGAAGGATATTTTTTAATTGTCACTATCTCTGACTCTAAGCTGATGATAACCCGATCTGAGGTCTACCTTTGAGAAATGGCTAGCACCCTGAAGTTTGTCAAACAAGTCATTAATCACGGGGATGGGATACTTATTCTTGATTGTGACCTTTTTCAACTGTCTTTAGTCAATTCACCATCCGAAAGAACCATCTTTCTTCTTTACGAACAACAATGGTGCACCCCAAGGGGTAATACTAGGTTTGATGAAACCCTTATCTAGAAGGTCTTTCAACTGCTCTTTCAAATCCTTAAGCTCTGCTGGGGCCATTATATATGGAGGAATACAAATAGGCTGGGTATCTGGAAGGATATCAATTCCAAAGTCGATTTCCCTTTTGGGAGGAACTCCGGGAAGATCTTCTGGAAACACTTCTGGAAACTCACTGACGACTGGAACTGACTCAAGAGTTCGGGTTTCAGAGCTAGAATCCTTAACCCGAACTAGATGATAGAGATAACCCTTAGAGATCATCTTCCTAGCCTTAAGGTAAGAAATAAATCGACCCATAGGAACTGAGCTACTACCCCTTTATTCTAAGATTAGTTCGTCTGGAAAACTGAAAACGAACAATCCTATATCTGCAATCAACAAGGGCATAACATGAATGTAACCAATCCATTCCTAGAATGACATCGAAGTCTACCATTTCTAATTCTACAAGATCTGCTGAGGTGACTTTCTGAGAGACAGTGATAGGGCAATTTCTGTATACCCGTCCAGAAATAACTAGGTCATCGACTGGAGCAGAGACTGAGAAATGTTCTGAGATAGTTTCTTGACTGACACTTAATTGTACCGCTTTGTAAGGAGTTACAAAATAAATATTAGCCCCTCGATCTAACAATGCATAAACATCAAGGTCAAAGACTCGTAACGTACAAGTAACTATATTAGGAGAACCTTCCTGATCCTGGCGAGCCTGAAGAGAATACAACCTATTTTAGCATTGACCGCCACCTGTATTAGATGAGTTACCCTGCTGAGTCGGGTGACTTCCTGGTGGTGATGAAGTTGTAGACTGAACTCTACCATTTCAACCTCCTTGTCCCTGTCTAGAAGGACAATCCCTCAACCTGTGAACAGACTGACCGCACCTAAAGCATCCTTCTTTTCCTGCAAGGCACTCGCCTGGATGGTTCTTACTATACTTAGGGCAAGCAGGGTAAGTCTTGGGGCCTGAAACACTTCCTTGAGACTTAGAGCGTGGTGCTCTAACCTTCTAGTCAAACATGTTCTTGGAGGATTGAACACTAGCTGATTAAGCGGCTGGAGATGAAAACTTCTGCTGACTCTGCGAGCGATTTCCGCCACCCGATTTCTGCTGAGAAATGTCATAGTTCCCAGTCGTAGCCTTCTTATTTTCCTTTGCATGTTCCCTAAGCTTATCACTTTCAACCTGCTGAGCATGAGTCATAAGCCTAGAGATGTTCATATCTCCCAGTAACATAGCATTTCTGCACTCTGTTTTCACCAAATCTGACACTCCATATATAACTTATTCATCTGAGGCCTAGAGTCAGCAACCATGTGAGGAGCATACCTGGAGAGTTGGTTAAACTTCAGCCCATACTCTTGGACCGTTATGTTTCCCTGCCTCAAGTTCATGAATTCCTGGGCCTTTGCTTCTCTCAAATATATTGGGAAAAACCTGTTGAGAAAAGTCTCACTAAAGCAATCCTAAGTGATAGGAGCTACATCTGTACCCCTATTTTCCTTCCACCGAGTGTACTAGATATGAGCAATATCCTTCAACTAGTATAATGCCAACTCAACCCGATCATTCCCAGTAATCTACATCACCTCTAATATCTTCCTGATCTCGTCCATGAAATTCTGAGAATCCTCATTAGTTTGCGATCCTAAGAACTCAGGCGGATTAATCCTAACAAAGTCAAGGACACTTGCTGCTGCTGATCCACCATTTTCATTCACAGGAGCATGAACCCAATTATTCTGGGTTGTCATACTTAGTGCGGCTTTTCAGACATCCTATGACACTTAAACCTAGTGCTCTAATATCAAGTTTTGTCACGCACTGAGCTACCTCCGAGATGCGTACACGAAACCTAGGACCACAAGTGATCCCAAGATAACCCTGTTGTCATGATCATGAGCATACTAAAGAATATAAACTGTTGCGGAAGCTAAATCATACTTAATTTGAAAAGATGGGGAATACCTATATATTCATAACTGAGATATTTAAAAAGACAATGTGTTTAATACAAAGGAAATATTAACTCAATACTAAGCTGAATCTAACTGTGTTTGTAAATAGCTTCTAAACTAGACTAGAAATACTAGGACAAGCCCCAACTAATTCTAGCAAAAACTTAAACTTAATGACTAAAAGACGAAATAGAAACTCATGACTGTTGTCCTCGGAGAATGAGGACTCACCACTTAATCTGCTGAATTGGAGATGAGAAATCAATCTATGCGTAATCTGGACGCTGAGAACCAGAACCTGCATCACGAGAAGATGAAGCGCACGTATGCGCGTCAGTACTTTAAGGTACTGAGCATGTAGAATAGAGTAAAGCTGAAATAAAACATAACTGAACTAGCAAAAAATCAAGTATAATAATCTGAACATGATATAGAGAATTCTGATCTAACCGAATGCAATGACTAATTTTTAATATGCTATAAATGAATACTGAATATACTGATAAATGGTCAATGCAATTGAGTCTGACTGAACTGTGGGAGCTACTAATAACTGATAATAAAAGCACATGAGCTAAATGTGGAGTCCGATGTATACGCCCCATCGAGAGGACCCAATATACCTTGCCAAAGGTATAAAGAAATGCTGGCGTGATCACTAAACTGATGCCAACGAAGGGGACTTACAACCTACTTGGCTAGTAATTCTGGGATTATTGGGTACGTTGAACCCTAGTCCAACTCGGCATTATACTACTCCTATTGATTTATGTAGTTAACTTATTATGTCTGAATTTCTGTAAAATGTTGAATAGCTCAAAACTTAACATGTTAACTGAGAATGCAACATTTAACCTGATAAGGATGCACTAATAATTGAGGCATGTGCATCTGAAGTTACTGAAATATCTGACCTAGCATGTGTAATTCAAGAACTAAAAAAACACAAAGCTAGGGTTCTGAAATTCATGTGATAATCTGAATACTTACTTTACAATATGATTTGGAACATATATTTAATAAATTCATAAAGTTCTATCAAAGTTGTAGAAACCCAAGGTTGAACCATGATATGGGAATCAGGAACTGACTGAAAACTAGGGACCCAATGGGTGAAAGGAACCCACTAGTGAAATCCCACATACCTGGTGATGAACTTCACGAAAAAATACTTAGGTTTTAGGGCCGGAACTGCTGGAACCTTGTTGCGTTCTTGACTAGTCTTCTTAACCTTTTTTCTCCTTTCTTTCTTCTAAATTCTTAAATTTTGATTAATGATTTGACTTAGGTAAGTTTTAGTTATGTTTCTAGGCTTAAACTGACTAAAATCTGATGATTTATGGTCAAAACGACATATCTTAGAGTTTAAACGAAGTGGGACAAGACCAAAAGACCCCTGGGTAAGTTGATCTCGTACCAAACGATGGCCTGGAAAGATGATCCATCGACCAATTGACGGTCTGTCGTTCAATCGACGGTCCGTCGTTTGGTCCGTAGGTTTGGCCTTTTCGACTGGCCATTACTAAAACAAGCATAACTTTTTACTCGTAGCTCTAATTTTAGCAATGTCGGTGCGTACGGAAACCTAATTCCATTATGTATCTTTTGGTATGACATGGGACACCTAATTCAATTTGTGCTAAGTAATATGATCATTTTAAGTTGACCTAACTGCATTCCCCCCTAACTATCTTCTAGTTCCCACCTACGGACCGTGGGTCCACTTATAGACCGTGTTGGTCACCCGTTTTCCTTGTTATAGAGTGGCTGAAGGGGGTCTCGATCGACGGTCACAGAATACAAACCCTTGTTTGACCTATGGACCGTTGTTCTGTCTGTCGATCAAGACTTAGCCAATTTTCCCAGCTGAGTTTTTGGGAGTCTCTAATTCCATCGACGGTTGTACAGGATGGACCGTGGGTTAGGCTACGGTCCATGGATGGTCACTTCGGTTGCACCTGCAGATATTTCTGAAAAACTGATTTTTGTTCTATTTTGACTACGGGATGTTACATTCTCTCCCCCTTGGGAACATTCGTCCGTGAATGAAGACTAAACTAGCTCAAAAATAGAGTGAGAGAGCTGCAAACCCTACTACTAAACACTGAGAATTGAGTTCCGAGAACATGCAAATACGCTGAAAATGCAAGTACAAACTGAGGGAACATGATTCTAAGACTGAATTCACCCATGAATGACTGGAAAATTGAAAAGGAACTATTACCTCAAGCTAAAGTGGAATCGAAAGGAAAGAGGTGAGGATACTTGCCTTTCATGGCTGTTTCTGCTTCCCAAGTAGCTCCCTCTATGGACTGACTCCTCCACAAAACCTTAAGTGAAGTGACTTCTTTGTTTCTCAACCTTCTAACCTGACGGTAAATAATCTCAACTGGTACATCCTCATAAGAAATACTATCTTTCACTGCCACACTCTCTAATGGCACTATCGATGTTGGGTCACCCACACACTATTTCAAAAGTGAGATGTGGAAGACCGGATGCACTGCTGCTAAGTCTGCTGGTAACTCTAACTCATATGCCACCTGTCCAACCCTTTTCAAGATCTTGTAAGGGCCTACACATCTAGGGCAGAGCTTCCCTTTCATGCCAAATCTCATCACCCCTTTCAAAGGTGAGACTTTCAGAAAAACCCGATCATCAACTTGAACTCTAGTTCCCTTATCCTTACATATGCATAATATTACTGATGACTCTTGGTTGTCTTAAGTCTATCTCTAATGAGTAGCACTTTCTCCATAGCATAAAGGAATGAATCTAGCCCTATCAAAGCTGCTTGACCTACTTCAAACCAACCAACATAAGATCTATATCTACGCCCATACAAAGCCTCATAAGGGGCCATCTGAATGTTGGAATAGTACTATTGTTGTACGCGAACTCAATCAAAGGAAGGTGATCATCACAAGTACCTTTGAACTTGATCACACAAGCTCTCAACATATCCTCTAGGGTCTGAATGGTGCGCTCTGCCTTTCCATCCGTCTGCGAATGAAATGTTGAGCTAAGGTTAACTTGAGTACCAAAACCCTTCTAAAACGACTTCCAAAAATGAGAGGTAAACCGAGGACCTCTATTAGAGATGATAGACAAAGGAACCCCATGCAACCTCACAATTTCATTAATGTAAAGCTTGGCATAGTCCTCTGCTGAATCTACAGTCTTGACCACCAAAAAGCGAGAAGACTTAGTCATCTTATCAAGTATCACCCAAATGGAGTCATGTTGTCTGAGAGTACGAGGTAACCCTGTGATTAAATCCATATTGATCACTTTCCACTTCCAAGTAGGAATGTTGATCTCTTGAGTCATACTCCTTGGTTTCTGATGTTCTACCTTGACTTGCTGACAATTGGGGCACTTGCTCACAAAATCTGCTATATTCCACTTCATGTCATTCCACCAATAGACTTCCGCAGATCGCGGTACATCTTAGTGGCACCTGGATGAATAAAATAGCTGGAGTTATGGGCTTATATAAGAATATGTTGTCTCAACTCGCCCACATCAGAAACACACAATATACCCTGGTAGCGAAGTACACTATCTCCCCCTTGGGAGCAAACCTCCACTCTATGATTGTGGACTGCACATTTAAGTTCAACCAAGATTGGATCACTGTCTTGCTTTTCCTTAAACTCCACTACCAAAGAAGATTCTTCCCCATTGTGAACTGTTACACCACTGTCTGATATACTCATAAGGCAAACTCCCAAGCGAGCAAGCCTGTGAACATCCTTTACTAGCTCCTTCCTTTCTTCCTCAACATGGGCTACACTACACATAGATAGTCTACTAAGAGCATCTGCTACTACATTCTCCTTACCAGGATGGTAATGCACACTCATATCATAATCCTTTAGGAACTCAAGCCATCTCCTCTGGCGAAGATTCAACTCTTTCTGGATGAACACATACTGAAGGCTCTTATGGTCAGTGAACACATCTACATGAACACATACAAGTAGTGTCTTCAGAACTTGAGTGCAAACACCACTGCTGCAAGCTCGAGGTCATGAGTTAGATAGTTCTTCTCATGCACCTTAACTTGTCTAGAAGCATAAGCTATAACCTTATCTCGCTGCATCAATACACAACAAAGGCCAACTCTGATGCGTCGTAATAAATCACATAACCATTTGACCCCTCTGGTAGAATCAAAACAGGAGTTGTAGTCCATCTAGTTTTCAATTATGCAAAACTTTCTCACAATCATCTGACCATTGAAACTTGACCATCTTCTACTTCAACCTAGTCAATGGTGAGGCTATGGATGAAAATCCTTCCATGAACCTTCTGTAATAACCTGCTAGACCTAAGAAACTTCTGATATCTTCAGCAGACGTAAGTCTAGGCGATTGTGACCAAGGAAACTTCTGATATCTTCTGATATCTTCTATGAATCCACTCAGATCCCTTCGCTAGACACAATGTGACCAAGGAAAGCAACGGAGTGCAACCAAAACTCACATTTGCTAAACCTAGAGAATAATCGGCGATCCTTGAGAGTCTGTAGAACAATTCCCAAATGACTTGCATGTTCTTCCGTATTCCTAGAGTAAATGAGGATATCATCAATGAAGACTATACCGAACAAGTCCAAGTACTGTTTGAACACTCTATTCATCAAATCCATGAAACATGCAGGAGCATTGGTTATTCGAAATGACATAACTACAAATTCATAATGACCATACCGAGTTTTGAAGACTATTTTCGGATTGTCACTATCTCTGACTATGAGCTGATGATAACCCGATCTGAGGTCTACCTTTGAGAAATTGCTACCACCCTGAAGTTTTTCAAACAAGTCATCAATCATGGGGATGGGATACTTATTCTTGATTGTGACCTTTTTCAACTGTCTATAGTCAATGCACATTCTGAAAGAATCATTTTTCTTCTTTACGAACAACACCGGTGCACCCCATGGGGAAATACTAGGTTTGATGAAACCCTTATCTACAAGATCTTTCAACTGCTCTTTCAAATCTTTAAGCTCTGCTGGGGCCATTCTATATGGAGGAATACAAATAGGCTGCACATCTGGAAGGAGATCAATTCCAAAGTCGATTTTCCTTTTGGTAGGAACTCTGGGAAGATCTTCTGGAAACACTTTTGGAAACTCACTGACTACTGGAACTGACTCAAGAGTTGGGGTTTCAGAGCTAGAATCCTTAACACGAACTAGATGATAGAGATAACCCTTAGATATCATGTTCCTGGCCTTAAGATGAGTTACTTATATGGTGTACATGTTGATGTATTTAGATACCATAAAAGTCTTATGTATGTTTTTACACAAAGAGAATTGAATCTTCATCAGAGAAGATGGCTTGAGTTACTAAAGGATTATGAGATGAGTGTCCACTATCACCCAGGTAAGGCCAATGTAATGGCCGATACTTTGAGCCGATTGAGCATGTGCAGCGTGTCTCATATCGATGATGAGAAGAGATAGTTGGTTAAAGAAGTACACCGATTGGCTAGGTTAGGTGTACGGCTGGTAGATGCACCAAATGTGGGTGTTACGGTTCATTCAAGTTCTGAATTCTCATTTGTTGTAGATTTTAAAGCGAAGCAGCATCTCAACCCGTTACTCATGGAGTTGAAAGATTCAGTGTTGAGTAAGATGAATGAATCATTCTCCCTCGGGGGGATGGTGTGGTTAGGTACCAAGGAAGATTGTGCGTACCAAATATTGATGATTTGAGGCCTAATATTATTGCAGAGGCTCATGGCTCTAGGTATTCAATTCATCCAGGTTCCACCAAGATGTATCATGATCTAAAGGAAATTTATTGGTGGGAATGTATGAAGCGAGATATCTCTAAGTTTGTGGAAAAGTGTCCCAATTGCCAACAGGTTAAGGCAGAACATCTTAAGCCTAGAGGTCTTACTCTGTCGATTGAGATTCCAACGTAGAAGTGGGAGGGTATTAATATGGATTTTGTGGTTGGTCTGCCTAGAACCCGAAGACTACATGATTCCATTTGGTTCATTGTTGATAGGATGACTAATTCTGCTTGCTTCATTCTAGTGAAGACTCCTTACCGAGCCAAAGACTATGCCAAGCTACATATTTATGAGATCGTGAGGTGGCATGGGATTCCTTTATCTATCATTTCGGATAGGGGAGCCCAATTCACTTCTCATTTTTGGAGATCTTTCCAAAAGTGTTTGGGTACGCAAGTAAAGCTCAGAATTGCTTTTCACCCTCAAATGGATGGGCAAGCAGAACGTACCATTTTGACCCTTGAAAACATCTTGAGAGCATGTGTTATTGACTTCAAGTGGAGTTGGGATGATCACTTGCCACTAATTGAGTTCTCTTATAATAATAGCTACCATTTTAATATTGGGATGGCACCTTTTGAAGCACTGTATGGTAGGAGATGTAGGTCCCCAGTTGCATGGTTTGAAGAGGGAGAAACTGCCATTCTTGGACCTGAGATCATACATGAGGCTTTGGAAAAGGTGAGAATAATAAGGGATAGATTGTCTACTATTTACAGTCGTCTAAAATCATATGCTGATAAACGAAAGATGGCTCTTCAATTCTAAGTAGGTGATCATGTATACCTAAAGATATCACCCATGAAAGGGGTGATGAGGTTTGGTAAGAAAGGGAAGTTGAGTCTGAGGTATATAGGTCCTTATGAGATCTTACAGCGAATAGGAAATGTTGCCTATGAACTGAAGTTACCGAATGACTTGGCTTCTGTTCATCCAGTGTTTCACATTACGATGCTTAAGACGTGTCTAGGCGATCCAGCGTCCATTCTACCTATCGAGGGGTTAGGATTCGATGAGAATCTTTGTTACTTATGAAGTGGTTCCCGTTGCAATTTTAGATTGCCAAGTGAAACGGTTCACAAACAAAGAGTTTGCCACCATAAAGGTGTTATGGAGGAACCACCTTGTTGAGGGAGAAACATGGGAGATCGACGCCGAAATGATATCTCGTTACCCTCACTTGTTCCGTTCTTGAGGTTAGATATACTCTTCCTAAGTCTGATTTCGTTAATCAGACTCTAAATTTTAGTGTATTAGGTGGTTTGGGTGTTTTAAGTCCATTATCGTGTGTTTTATAATTGCACTATATGAGTTAATATGAGTTCATGCTAGCTTTCATGTTGTTGTTTTTGTATAACGTTGACGTGATTTATGTGTTGCATGAGTGTGATGTGCATTAAGTTAAAGTGAGATTGAGAAGGAAGTTCCTCGGTTTCAGAGATGAAGCTTCAGATAAGCTTTAGTAATGTGCATCATCCAGAGTAATTTGTGAATTAGATATTCACAAAGAGTAAAGTTTCAAGTGTGTTAATGTGTTTTTCTAAAATACCCTCTTTGATTAAAATGATGTGTAGAGTCATTCGGGGATGAATATTCCTAAGGGGGGGATAATGTAAAATTCAAGAAAATGTAGATGTCTAGTGAAGAGCCTAGTAGGTTTTTAAGAATGCGTATTGGGGTACATAGGCATCCCAATGCCCAATATTGAGAAATACTTGGCATAATAGAGAATATTGGCTTAAGGGTGTTAGCCAAATTTTATTTATTAACAAACCTTTAGAATATGATCTAAGCTTGTTTAAGAATTCTACCTGCAATGAAGACCCTAAGCTAAAATAATTATATTCTTCACATATTATTCATATACACACATTAGGTACTAGGCATCCAAGTGTCAAGCCTAGTACCATAGCACATAATCATTCAAAATGATCATGTAGATTAAGCAGTGCCCAAGGACATAGTGAGGATCCTTGGGACAATAAGTGAACATTCTAAATGAACCTTCCAGAATAGCTAGTTAGGAAAGTTCACGGTAACACATCTGCAACCGTCTAAGATACAAGCTAACTGATTCGGTTAGAGCGGTTGGGGACAGGCGCACGTCCGGGTCAGCCCACCTGGGTCCAAGCCCCCTAACCGGTCCTAGACTCTAACTAACTGACCTAACTAACTAACTAACCTAGGAAAAACCAAAAATAACTAACTAGTGGACCCGACAACCTAAGACCAAATTGGTTGACACTAAGCTAAGTAACTAACTAAAGAAACATCCTAGTACCTAACCTAGGATGGTCCAAAGGGTTGGTTATGGTCCTAACAACTTAGGGGTACTTTAGTAATTCCCCTAGGTTACTTAATTAATTAAATTAGCAACTTAATTAATTAATGTAATTGGTAAAAGCCGAAACCACTAAGCAATTTCCAGATTTCAGTTAAGTCAAGTGTTCTCCTATTTTTAGTCAATTTAGGAGGGGCATTTTGGTAATAAGCTAATTGGTTTAATTTAATTAAGTTATATAGTCTAAGTTGAATTAGTTAACATTCATTTCCTAAAGACTTTGACTCACGTTATTCATCATAAACCCTAAGACCGAAAAGCAGTGAGAAAATGTAAGAAACCCTAGGCGATTTCAAGCAAGTTCTTCAAGTTTTTCGTGCAAAGTACAGGGTGATATTCCTAGAATTAATTCTACAGTAAGGTATGGGTTTTATCTCCTAGATTCCTTTCTCCAAGAGGCTTTTCAAACATTTTGACTTCAAGAATATCGAAACTAGGGTTGTTCCCAATGAATCGCATGTTCATCTCCCTAGTTTTCCCAATTTCCGATTCTTGTAGCATGTATTATTTAGATATCGATGCATGTTGTTTGTATGTGGTGCTAACTGATTATTATGTGTATGTTTTCGTGATTTATAATGTTGAATGAAACCTACATGTTAGATCTGCATACTTAGGGTACTATTTACATCTGATGATGAATGTTGTAATGCCTACTTATGTTCGAAAAGATGAAATTGTTATAAGTTGTTCATTCAATTGTTTCATAGACTAATCAAAGGATAAAAGTTGACTTGTTTAATATGATAGATTACTATAACGTATTCATGAAGTATATGGCATGGCTGGTGATAAGATTATGACAAGTATCTAGTAAAATTATGATTTTATGCCAACTAATTGGCTAGAAAAACTATGTCCAATCATATTATCTCCCAAAATATGTGAAGTCATACCAATCTCTACATCAATAAACTAATAATGTAGTGTATGCCAATAATCAATGGGATAAGTCCCAACATACCCTATCCACACGAACTTGTGAATGTAATAGCATTGAATAAGTGGTTATAACTTTCATAAAGAATTGTACAAGACTATCAATTAACGTGAACAAGTTAAGGTGAGTAATGAAATAACTAAAAACTTAAGTTATGAAATTGACGTAATATAGAGTGTTAAAAGAAGTGGGACAAGTCTCAATGACACTTAAAAGATTACGTCACAGATACTCACATAAGAGGGTGCTAGAGTCCGTGAAAAAAGTCTCACTCGCACCATGATGATATTGTAAGATTTAAGTTCATATTCATCAAGTATAGAAAAGGGATAATCAGTCATCCATTGAGTTAATTATACCTCATACTAGAAGAAAGCTTCCATAACGTTTGAGTCAACTATAAAAGATATAAAATAAAATAAATCTGAGCTTAGCACCGATAGACTAGCAATGAGTTTGTGCCAGCACATGTAAGCCTCATGAGACGATATCACCACCCAGGTGGACCAGGGTCTCCGAATGTCTCCTAGTCTTTCAAATTTTTTGCCAGCATAGGAACTAGTTAGTGGATTTATTCACCTAAGAATGCTAGGTAGTTTCGGTTTCACTTTGGTTGGTGATACCACCTATTTTCGGTGTGGGGAAGACACCAGATTTCATGTATAGCTCACATGATCTATGTCGGTTAAAGCTCAGGAAAGTATTCATTTCACTTTAGCCGTTAACCACCCCTTTCGATGTGGGGAAGACACTGAATATGGTTTCACTTTAGCCGGTGACCACCTCTTTTCGGTGTGGGGAAGACACTAAGCTTGGTTTCACTTTAACCGGTGATATACCTCTTTTTGGTGTTGGGAAGACACTATATTTCATGTTAGCTCACATGATCTACTTCAGTTAATGCTAAAGAATTCTTTAAGAGAGTAAGAAAGAAGGAAATTATCATGTTCATGATTCTAAGGTCTTATGTTCATATAGAATGAGTTGTGAGTCTTAACTGCATGATAACATATCATATTCATAGCATGAATCAGAAATAACGGTTTAAGAAAGTAAAGTGACTTAACTTTCCAGAAACGACATGTTTACTTTAGGAAGAGCTTTCCTTGATCATGCATAGTTCTTATGTGTTTATGTGTATACACTCATACTTAGTACAAGTGTGTACTAACCCCATATATTATTACTATTTTTATAGGCGCAAGTCCGATAGAAGATTAAAGATTTGACGAAGCAGTTTGGATTAGCGATCTCCAGACTTTGGTAGGTCCTCTTGAGTTCGAGGATGCTATATTTTTTTACTGTAGCTTAGTGCATTAGATATAGCTAGTAGAGACAGTCCCTAGCGTTTCATTTCAAACATGTTTTCAAGCGTTGTAATAAGGCCGATTGGCAAACCATTATTATTATTATGATTCTCTATTTCGATTGTTTAATTTTTAATAGATGGTTGATTTAGTTTGAGCTCATTAGAATATCACTTTTATGCAATATTATATGAAGTCTATGTATACTTCAATAAGTAACTAAAAAGTTTTAAATTTTCTGCAAATTTAACTGTATGATTGTGATGAAAGCTGAGAAGAGGCTTGTCTGCGACCTCTGAGACGACGCCGGTTGCATTCAGATTCCAGAATACGGGTGTGACAGTTACCGAATGACTTGGCTTCCGTTCATCCAGTGTTTCATATTTCGATGCTTAAGAAGTGTCTAGGCGATCCAACGTCCGTTCTACCTGTCGAGGGGTTAGGAGTCGATGAGAACCTTTCTTATGAAGAGGTTCCCGTTGAAATTTTTGATCGCCAAGTGAAGCGGCTGAGGAACAATGAGGTTGCCACCGTAAAGGTGTTATGGAGGAACCACCTTGTTGAGGTAGTAACATGGGAGGCCGAGGCCGATATGATATCCCGTTACCCTCACTTGTTCAGTTCTTGATGGTTAGATATACTCTTCCTAAGTCTCATTTTGTTTTTAAAAACTCTAAATTTTAGTGCATTAGTCTCTTTTGGTGTTTTAAGTCCGTAACTGTGTTTTATACCTGCACTATATGAGTTAATATGAGTTCATGCTAGCATTCATGTTGCTGTTTTTGTATAGCGTAGACGTGATTTTGTGTTGCATGAGTATGATGTGCATTAAGATAAAGTAAGATTGAGAAGAAAGTTCCTCAATCTCATAGATGAAGCTTCAGATAAGCTTTGAGTAATGTGCATCATGCAGAGCAAGTTGTGAATCAGATATTCTCAAAGAGTAAAGTTTCAAGTATGTTAATGTGTTTTTCGAAAATACCCTCTTTGATTCTAATGATGTATAGTGTCATTCGGGGACGAATGTTTCTATGGGGGGGATAATGTAACAATCCAGAAAATGTACATCTTTAGTGAAGAGCCCATTAGGTTTTAAGAATACATATTGGTATACATAGGCATCCCAATGCCCAATATTGAGTAATATTGGGCATATTAGAGAATATTAGCTTAAGGGTGTTAGCTAAATTTTACGTGTTAATGAGTATTTATAATATAATCCAAGCTTGTTTATAAATTGTACCTGCAATGAAGACCCTAAGCTAAAATATAATTGTTCTTCACATACACCCTCATTAGGTACTAGGCATCCAAGTGTCAAGCCTAGGTAACATAACACATGGTCACTTAAAATGATCATGTAGAATAAGCAGTGCCCAAGGACATAGTGAGGATCCTTGGGACAATAAGTGAACTTTCCAAATGAACCTTCCAGAATAATTAGTTAGGAAAGTGCACGGCAACACATGTGCAACCACATGTGCAACCGGCCATGAGACCAAGCTAACCGATTTGGTTAGAACGGTTGGGGACACGCGCGCGTCCGGGTCAAGCCACATGGGGCCAAGCTCCCTAACCAGTCTAGGCTCTAACTAACTGACCTAACTATCTAACTAACTTAGGACAAACCAAAAATAACTAACTAGTGGACACGACAACCTAAGACCTAACTGGGTGACACTAAGCTGAGTAACTAACTAAGAAACATCCTAGTACCTAACCTAGGATGGTCCAAAGAGTTAGTTATGGTCCTAACAACTTATGGGTACTTTCGTAATTACCCTAGGTTACTTATTAATTAAATTAGAAACTTAATTAATTAATTTAAATGGTCAAAACCGAAACCACTAAGCAAAATTCCAGATTTCGATTAAGTCAAGTGTTCTCCTATTTTTAGTCAATTTAGGAGGGGCATTTTGGTAATTAGTTAATTGAGTTATTTAATTAAGTTATTTAGTCTAAGATGAATTAGTCATTGTTCAGTTCCTAAAGACTTAGACTCACGTTATTCATTAGTAAACGCTACGACCAAAAAATAGTGAAAAACGTAAAGAAACCCTGGGCGATATCAAGCAGTTCTTCAAGGTTTTCGTTCAAACTGCAAGGTGATCTTCGTAGATTTAATTCTACAGTAAGGTATGGGTTTTATCTCCTTGATTCCTTTCTCCAAGAGACTTTTCAAATGTTTTAACTTCAAGAATATCGAAACTAGGGTTGTTCCCAATGAATCGCATGTTCATCTCCCTAGTTCTCCCGATTTTCGATTCTTGTAGTATGTATAATGTAAATCTCGAGCATGTTGTTTGTATGTGGTGCTAACTGATCATTATGTGTATGTTTCCGTGATTTATATTGTCGAATGAAGCCTACATGTTAGATCCGTATATTTAGGGTATCATTTACATGAATACTAAATGTTGTAATGCCTAATTATGTTCGAGAAAATGATATTGTTATAAGTTATTCATTTAGTTGTTTCATAGGCTAATCAAAGGTTAAAAGTTGGCTTGTTTAACATGATATGTTACAATAACATATGCATGAAGTAATTGGCATGGCTAGTTATAATATTATGACAAGTATCTAGGGAAAGTATGATTAATGCCAACAAATTGGCTAGCAAAACTATGTCCAAAATATTATATCCAAATTATGTAAAGTCATATCAATCTTAACTCAATAAACTCATAACATAGGGTATGTGTATACAAATCAATGGGACAAGTCCCAACATACCCTATCCACACGAACTTGTGAACGTAATAGTATTGAATAAGTCCTTATAACATTCATAAAGAATTGTACAAGACTATGAATTATAGTTGAACAAGTTAAGGTGAGTAATGAAATAACTAAAAGCATAAGTTATGAAATTGACCTAATATAAAGTGTCAAAGAAAGTGAGACAGACCTCACTTACACTTAAACGATTATGTCAAAGTTACTCGCATAAGACGGTTCTAGAAGTCGTGAGAAAAGTCTCACTCGCACCATGATGATAATGTAAGATTTAAGTTCATATTCATCAAGTACAGAAAAGGGATGAACAGTCATCCATTGAGTTAAGTATACCTCATACTAGAAGCAAGCTTCCATAATGTTTGAGTCAACTCTCAAAGATATAAAGTAAAATAAATCTGAGCTTAGCACTGATAGACTAGCAATGAGCTTGTGCCAGCACATGTAAGCCTTATGAGACGAGATCACCACCCAGGTGGAAAAGGGTCTCCGAAGTCTCCTATTATTTGAACTATGTTTCCAGCATAAGGACTAGCTAGTGGATTTATCCACCTAAGAATGCTAGGTAGTTTCGGTTTCACTTTTGCGGGTGATACCAACTCTTTTTGGTGTGGGGAAGACACTGAATTTCATGTTTAGCTTACATGATCTATGTCGGTTAAAGATCAGGAAAGTATTCGGTTTCATTTTAGTCGTGAACCACCTCTTTTTGGTGTGCGGAATACTGGACTTGGTTCACTTTAGCCGGTGATCCACCTCTTTTTGGAGTGGGGAAGACACTGGACTCGGTTAACTTTATCCGGTGAACCACCTCTTTTCGGTGTGGGGAAGACACTGGATTTCAAATTAGCTCACATAATCTACTTCAGTTAATGCTAATGAATTCTTTAAGAACGTAAGAAAGAATGAAAGTAGCATGTCAAGTGAACAATAGATTAAAGAAGAAGAAATGTAAGTTAAAGTGAACTAAGTAAGCAAGAGCTTAATAATGTTAAATCATCAATGTTTGATAAGAATGAAGTCTTAACAAGTTAGTAGTTTATGCCAATATTGGAGTATAAATATATGTCCCAAGATCTATATATTAATCAAATAATCAAATAATGGGCATAGCCAATAAAGATTGGCTTATAAGTACATTCATCCCAATTTAAGAAGAATGAGAATCTAACTTCTGAGTATGGTAGCCAAATCATTTCCTTAGTCTTGTGAATTACTTACTCGATTCATTGTAGGTATAGGAATACAATGAATCATTGCACTTGTACGTAAAACATAGGCCCAAAGTAGATCATTGAACTACACAACAAGAAAGAAGAAAAGACTTAAAAATAAATGAAGGCTGGAGAGGTGAGCTCTAGGCCTAAGGGAGCAAAAATAATAAGTTTTGTTTAAGTTGTTCTAAAATTATGTTCATGATTCCAAGCTCTTATGTTCATATATAAAATGATTTGTCTGCTTTAAATGCATGAGAACATGTCATATTCATAGCATAATTTATAGCATAATTCATGATTAATGAATTAAGAAAATGAAGTGACTTAACATTCCAGAAATGGCATGTTGCTGTAGGAGGAGATTCCTCCATCATGCATAGTCCTTATGTGTTTATGTGCATACACCAATACTTAGTTCAAGTGTGTACTAACCCCTATACTATTACTATTTTTATAGGTGCAGGTTCTAGAGAAGATTGAATATTCGACGAAGTAGTTTGGATTAGCGATCTCCAGACTTTCGTAGGTCCTCTTGAGTTCGAAGATGCTACATTTATGATTCTAGCTTAGTACATTAGATATATCTAGTGGATGTTGTCCCTAGCGTTTCATTTTAGACATTTGTTCAAGCGTTTGTAATAAGAACGATTTGGCAAACTATTATTATTATTATGATTCTCTATTCCAATTGTTTAATCTCTTGATAATGGTTGCTTAGTTTGAGCTACATTAGTATATCACTCTTAAGAAGTTATATGAAGCCTACGTACACTTCAATAAGTATTAAAAAGTTTTAAATTTTCCGCAAATTTAACTGTTTGATTGTGATGAAAGCTAAGATGAGGTTTGTCTAGCTACGACCTCTGAGAGGTTAACTACGCTGGTCTCATCTGGGGTCTAGATTCCGAGTGTGACATCCATGTAGCTCACATGATCTATGTCGGTTATGGCTATGTCTCCCGAAGGTTAATGATTAACTAAGATAAGAATATGAACTCTAATCTAAATTCCTTGAGGAGTGTACTTGGTATGGGAGGACTATGGACCCTACCTATACATTGCACTAGATGACTTCAAGAAAGGATAGGATTGGAGACCCTTATGAAGTAATGTATGATTTGTATGAATGCATGTTAAGTGACCTTGTTATGTTAAGATATGAATTATGACTATGCATGTGAAATTACACTTATGGCTTCTAAATGGGTTTACTTAGTATATGTGGTGGTATGGGACTCCATGTGTACATTACACAAGTAAGCTTATGAAGGGATTGTGAATGAGTTTACCTATTAAATGAACTATGTAAGTCTATGACTAAAGTGTATGATGTGTGATGAGTCTTCCTATGATGTTATGAAGTATGATGAGTCCTTATATGATGATATGAAGCATGTGGCCTTATGTCTAATTGTAAGTGACTATGTTATGACTTGTTGAATATAATATAACTCTTTGAATATGTTGTGACTTGTTGAGTATGATATGCCTAGTCTAGGGTGACTTCTTAGGTACACTTGGTGGAATTATTATTATGGGATGTTACCTACACATTGCACTAGTGACCTCAAAGTAATACATTGTACTAAGTATACTTGAGGATTACTTAAGAAAAGAAGTAAAATAAAAGAGAGGTAATGTATGATGTGTATTGAATATGTTTCAAAGTATGATAAATGGCTTTATGTGCTATTATGAGTAGTATCCATGTCTATATTATGTATGTGAACTATATTGAGCTTATATGTGCCTATGTTCATGAAGTTTACTAAAAAGACATGTTGCATGATTTCAAAAGAAATGTCCTCTTTAAATGCATGTTTTTGCATGGTTGCCATACTTAGTGTATTCTTGTACTAATACCATTCTTCTAAGTGTAGGTGGTGCTGACTAGATGATGTCTCCTAGGCGAAGAGCTTGGTAGATCTCCTAAGTTCAAGTAAAGGAGCCCTTATTATTCAAGGGTTGCCTACGTCAAGATGTTTCTTTAATTTTATGTAATTTCTTAGACTTATATTTTATGTTTTATGGGTCGTATCCCTATTCTATTCTATCGAGTTGTGTCTTAAGATGGCAAAGAGACATTAGAGTCTAATTATGTATTATGATATTTTATATATATACGAAGTAATATTCTGGCATATGATATGCTATGAAAAGTTTTAAATTTTCCGCTATTTTTACGATTAGCAATGAAAGATGTCTAAGGGCTTGTCTTAGATCTCTGAGAGGTCGACGATGCGGTGTGGCGATCTAAGAGTTCTGTAACTTTTAGGGGGTACTTTGGGTCGGTATAGACTGGTAAGTGACTTTGTTACGTCGAAACATGAATTATGACTATGCATGTGAATCACACTTATGACTTCTAAATGTGTTACTTAGTATAGGTGGGGGTATTGGACTCCATGTGTACATTGAACAAGTAAGCTTGTGAAAGGTTTATGAGGGTGGTTTACCTATGATATGAACTAAATGAGTTGTGACTAAGTTGTATTAAAGGAAAGAGTCCTTATATAATGATATAAAGTATGTGGCCTTATGTCTAGTTATGAATCAAAGAGTTATGACTTGTTAAGTATGATATTACTAGTCTAAGGTGACTTCTTAGGACCATTTGGTATGCGTAGTATTATGGTATACTACTTATACATTGCACTAGTGTGACATAGGTGTTGGCTTAGATGGTGGTGCTTATGTGAAACTTATGTTAATAATGTTCCTTAAGACTTGTTAAATATGTGGTTGTGTTTATGAAGCACATATATGAAGAACTATTGTAAGGTGACCTCAAGGTGATACATTGAACTAAGTAAATTTGAGGGTTACTTAAGGAAACAAGTAAGATAAAAGAGAGGTAATGTATTGTATGTATTGAATATGCCTCAAAGTATAACAAATGGTTTTATGTGCTTTTGTGAATAGTATACATGTCTATATGATGTATTCTGAACCATATTGAGCTTATACGTGCCAATGTTTATGAATTTTACTTAAAAGACATGATCCATGATTTCTAACCATAGTTCCTCTTTAAATGCATGTTCTTGCATGTTTGCCATACTTAGAGCATTCTTGCACTAATACCATTCTTCTTCATCTTATTGCACAAAGTGTAGGTGGTGATGGCTAGAGGATGTCTCCTAAGTGAAGATTTTGGATAGATCTCCCAAGTTCAAGTAAAGGGACCCTTATGATTCTAAGGTTGCCTATTTCAAGATGTTCTTTAAGGTTATGTAATAGCTTAGACTTATATTTTATGTTTTTAAGGGTGGTGTCCCTATTTTATTTTATTGAGTTGCGTCTTAAGATTGAAAAGCGATAGCTTAGACTTATATTTTATGTTTTTAAGGGTGGTGTCCCTATTTTATTTTATTGAGTTGCGTCTTAAGATTGAAAAGCGCATGAGAGTCTAACTATGTATTATGAAGTTTATACACACATATATATAAAGTAATGCTCTAGCATATTATGTGCTATGAAAAGTTTTATATTTTCCACTGTTTTTATGTTTATGCAATGAACGATGTCTAAGGGATTGTATGAGACCTCCGAGAGGTTGAGTACGCCATGTGACGATATTTGAGGATACCATAACTTCTAGGGTATACCCTCGGGTCGTAACAAACTTGGTATCAAAGAATAAGGTTTGGTGATTTGTCCTTAGGTTTCAAAGTCTCGTATTGCCATGTCTATTAAAGTCATGTTCATCGGTGATGAGTTGAGAAACACCCATGATTGAAAGTCTATAGGATGATAGTGTATACCTTCTTTACTATTCTCATATCGTACCGTAGAACTTCACTCTATATGATCTCTCTCTTATGTTTCCTTGTCTGGTGGTCTTTTAAATGTGATTCATTTGATTAGGATAATGTCTCAATGCTTGAGGGAGAAAAATGTGAGGTTTTGATGCTTACCTTGGTTTATGGTTTGATGAGTATATGTGAAGGTGAATCTAGTATATATTGATATGATGCCATTTATGGCTATAAGTGGTTTATGAGGAATGAGATGTTATGTTGAGAAGTTATGATATGATATAATTATATCTTTTTAGTAGTTGTAATGGTTTAATTGAGTTTCCCTTGGAATGATTATGTAGGATGATAGTCTTAGGTTATGATATAGGCTTGAAAATTCTTTGAGAATGTGGCAAATAGTGAGAAAAACAAATGTTGCCCTAATACATGTGAAATGCTTCATAGTTGTCCTTGTGTATATTGGAACCTTTTCGTATAGGCTTGCTTCTAAGTAGGGGTGATACTGTGTTGAGCCTTTTAAGGTGATTGTGAAGTATTCTAGTTAATGGGAGAACCCTTAAGACTAGTCAATAATTCTCTCTATCAACCTATTCTATTAGTGGGGATAAGGGAAAAAGGGTGTTATCCCATAAGTTGTGGTTGTTCATTGCCCTAAGGTTGACTTTGAGGGATGTATGTAACCCTAAGTGCATAGTGAGAGGAATAAAATTGATGATTGACCAACTTAAAGGTTGTTAGTCGTCATTTAAGCTTGAAATTGAGTATGGTCAATTGGGGAAGTGCTTAGATTATACATAGGCATGGTTGGTTGGGAAGTTCCACCAAAAGTGATTACCTTTGTAGGTTGGTCTTGACATGCCTCGACCTTTGGTTTAAAGGCATGATGTGATTTGGCTTACACCAACGGGTGGATAATGTGCATAGAAGGTAAGATTTTTAGTGCCCTTGATGTCCCTATGTTGACTTCCATTGTCACACTTTGAACTACCCCCGAGACGCGGGCAGGGTGTCACGACTGGAATCTAGACCCCAGACGAGACCGGCATCGTTGACCTCTCAGAGGTCGCAGACAAGCCTACTTACGTTATTCATACTTCACTTAGGTTAATTTTAGCAGAAAATTTGAAACTTTTTGCTCCTTAACAAATTTGTTAAACATTCATAACATTTCATAATAGTTCACCATCAACCATCTAACATTAAGAGATAAGCAACTGAAAGAAATAGATCAATAAGTATTAAGTGTATAATTGCCAAAATGGCACCAATACAAGGTCTGAATAAAAACAGGAAAGAAACGCTAGTGGAACATGCTACAGTAGCTCAACTCTAAAACTAAGCTAGAATGTAAAACAGTAGCATCCTCGAAAGCATGAGGACCTACCAAACTCCGGATGAATGTTGACGTCCGGATAGCTGCAACAATGATCCTGTAGCTCTATCGCCCACCTGTGCCTACACCTAAAATAGTATAGATGTATAGGGTTAGTACACACTTGTACTAAGTATGGGTATATGCAAGCACACACCACGGACATGCATGAGAAAGAATAGCTCTTTCCTAACAACATAATTTTTGGAAGTCAAGTCAGTGGACTTGCCAAATTAAGATTAGGAAAGTTAGTGAACTTTCCAAATTGGGTTAGGAAAGGTCATGCCATGAGAGTAACATGCATCATTATAAATATCGTATTACACACAGCACATAATATCTTCATATAGCACATATCATAGCACACAACATGTAACACATAACTTCTTTCATATTATTCATTCATTTGCCATGAGACCTTGCAATCATGGACTTGACATTATGACTTTCCAAAATGAGCGCTCAATATATGGGACCTCAACTAGGGAGTCTTCATTAGCAAATACAAGGTCTGCTTCATTAATTCATACGTACTTCATTTAATTTCATTCATAGGCCAGTGTGAACACGAGCTATACCTAGGGTGTAGTTTAAGACTTTCATCGGGTGTGCTGTGCAATGATCAAGAATAACCTAGTATTATTACTTAAGTCTAGCTCACCTCTTGATTATCCTATCCTAACACCTTTGGTACCATTCATTTCATTATGCTTTCCATTCATTGGGAACTTTAACTTTAACCGACATAGATCATGTGAGCATCATGAAATCCAGTGTCTCCACCACACCGAAATGAGGTGGAATCACCGGCCAAAGTGATCCAATAATATGCTAGCGTACATGGGAATTTAACCCTGCCAGATCCCTATATTTGCAGTATAGGTTCAAAGACTAGGAGATGTATGGATACCCATACCCGGCAAGCCGGACAGTCTCATCTCATGAGAGTTACGTGAACCTTCGCCCTTCTCAAAAGAAGGCTTCACCGCTCATAGCTAGTCTATCGGTGCTCAGTATAAAGTTCCATTTCATTCATCTCATACGTCATGAAAGCTGGTTTCTAGTATGAGGACATTATAGCTCATCGGATGATTTCTCATCTCATAATTAGTATTAAGTGTGTTAAGCTCAATACTTTCATTAGAGTGTTCATAGAGACTGGTCTCTTCATTATCTTACACTCTCATAGGTGAGTACGTTTTGGTAACATTTACTTAGACTCATTTGAGATCGCTCTCATCATTTACATTAGCCTCACATCATGTTGTCACCACATTCTTCATCATTAGCACCTTTACTTTTCATAGTTACTCACCTCTTATTACGTGAATGTTCATTTCATTATATACCAATGCACTTGGCTATTTAGTGTATCTTACACTCATATTTAACCCTTCTAGGGTTCGTCATTTCACTACATACATCTTAGGTTCACTTAATTTTGATCGTACGTTAGACTTATGTGTCTATAAATACAAGCCATGAGGCTTCATTCATAGTTCGTTAAGTGATTCTTACTTTCCTAAGATTATGTAGTACAAGACTTATGTTTCTTGTATATATGCCAAGATCTTAAGTTAGATCTAAGTAAATGGCATTATTCTTGGATATTTTATTCACGTATAACTTATGTATCAATACGGAAGTTTGGGCAAGGAAACCCAAGTGTGAATCACTTGGATATCATTCACATTTTTCGTTGATTTTATTTTTTTAATATTCATATCATTAGAACTCTAGTTTTAATCCCAACATTAACATTGAATCACCAATTTTCTACCTAATTTTTCTCTTAAAATGGTCGAAGGGTTGTGGGTTCGAACCCCCACAACCCCTTTTTATTTTTAATTAAAATCTCAAAGCCCTTTTTGTCCAAACCAAGAGGTTGTGGGATCAAACCCCCACAGCCTCTTCTGTTTTTCCTTAAATTTGCGCTGGGATAGGGAGGTTGTGGGTTCGAACCCCCACAGCCTCCATATTTTAACTTAAATTCGCTAGAGGCTGTGAGGTGGTGGGTTCGAACCCCCATAGCCTCCTATCTTTCTTTTTATTTAATTTCTCTAGGCTAGAAATTTCGGCAGTGGGGTTGTGGGATCGAGCCCCCACAACCTCACCTCATTTTTCTTAATTAATTTTCGCTCCTACCCTTTCCATCCCTGAGGTCGTGGGTTCGATTCCCACGCCTCACACTTTCTTTTCTTTATTTTCCTCTTCTTTCCCTTGCTACCTGGAGGTCGTGGATTCGAATCCCGCGCCTCCCATTCATTTGTTTGATTTATTTTTCTCTTCTTTCTCCCCCAGCGTCGCGTGTTCGATTCCCCCAGCCCCATTTTCTTTTTCTTTGTCGCGAACTCCAGTAGCCAGGTTCGATTCCCCCCATCCCCATTTTCCTTTTTCTTTTCTCGCGACAACAGTAGCTAAGGGGTTCGATTCCCCTTTTCCCCTTTACGTTTTGTTTTAATTTTTTAGCCTCTTTATCATGTGAGGTCTTGGGTACAATTCCCATTGACCTCACTTATTTTATTTTCCCTTTAAAAGCCCCGATTTTAACCTCATTGTAGAGTACACAAATCTGGAAATTATTTCATAATTCTTACCTTCCTTAAATCAACTTTTCATATTAGTTTCTTAGGGCATTTCACCAACCACTTAGTATGTAATTTAGGTGTGGTTTATGGATTACATTTAGTCAAACGTTTACACACAAAACTTGCCATTTCACACACCATATGAACATCATGTTATGCACAGGTTTAGCACATAAAATACAAGCAATAACGTGCCTCTTTACTTCTCCAAAAGAGTGACTAAACATCACTGCCCAACGTGTACACACACACATTTTTTTTCTATTACACCTTAGTTATCATTTTCGTGATCTCACGCACACAACATATTTACATTCAACATAAAAACATCATACATACCTAAATCTACCAGCACAAAATACCCAACCTACGAAATCATTTGGGAGCTAGTGACAAGGACATGCAATGGGGAACAACCTTAGTTTCGGAGTGAATATCTTGAATCGTAAGGGGCCTCTTGGTAAAGGTACCAAGAGAGAAGAAACCCATACCTTCTTGATGTTGTTCAAGCGTGAATTTTCTGCCCAAACGTCCCTCCAAGCCACGCCTAATTCACCTCAAGGTACACACCACTCGACGGACAACCTCTCTTTGCCTTGACATTTTTGGTTACTTGGTTTTTCTTAAAAATTCATGTGAGTTCTTCAAGTGTGTAGAACTGTTGATGAATTTTCTGACTTTTGTTGTTTTGGGCAGAACTAACGTGAGAGAGAGATTTGAGAGAGAGTGAAACGTGTGTGTAGTTGTTTAGGATAAGGGGATGACTTAGTCAATTTAGGACTCTCTTAAATATTTAAAAATCTGATTTTTCCTTTTTATTAAATCAGCTAATAAATATTAATTAATTAAATTAATTTATCAATCTTAAATAAAAGTAATTTAAATCATTGCTTCCACCTAGGTTCGAACCCGGGTGGAGCAAGACTCCTCTCTTAGAGCTCAAATTCGGCTCTCTCTCTCAAAATTGCCCCTCCATTTTATTAAATAATTAATTATATATATATTTAGGGTAATTACGATACTACCCTTAGCCTGGTAAAAGACCATTTTACCCCTAGACCCTCAAAACTTAAAATTTATTCTCTTTAAGTCCGGTAAAGACTCCTTGGATTAAATCTTCGTTTTCGAGAGCCTTACTTGGTTGGTTCCAACCTTTCCAAGCTCAACTAACTCCCCAAGTTAGTTGGCTTGGTCGTAGTAAGTGTTCTGAGGTCTGGTTCTACGCGTATCAATCTGTGTGAACCTTGGTCTAATCGCAAGCATTCTTGATAACCTAAGTCTTGATCCAATTCTTTTTTAGGATTGTTACATTATCCCCCCCCCTTAGGAACATTCGTCCCTGAATGACACTACCACTTCACATCGTAATGCCAGTCAGATCATAATAAAATCACTATACACAGTCAATCAATAGCAACAAAATACGGAGAGATAAGGAAACATAGGTTTAAGAGTAGAAAGTCTAACCTCAAGAGCTGAACAGGTGAGGCGGGCTCTCATGTCGGCCTCAGCCTCCCACATATCACCCTCAACAAGATGATTTCTCCACAATACCTTCACTGTGGCAATCTCCTTGTTCATCAGCCGCTTGACCTGTCTGTCTAAGATATTAACAGGTACCTCCTCATAAGACAAGTCTTCACCAACCCCCAAACCTTCAATAGGTAAGATTGATACTGGATCACGTAGGCACTTCTTCAACATAGAGACATGAAAGACTGGATGAACAGAAGCTAGCTCTGTAGGCAATGCTAACTCATAGGCCACCTCACCGACACGCTGTAGGATCTCATATGGCCCAACATACCTCGGACTCAGCTTCCCTTTTCTACCAAATCTCATCACCCCTTTCATAGGAGATATTTTCACGTAAACCTGGTCACCAACATCAAACTCCAAGGGCCGCTTTCTATTATCAGCATATGAATTCTGCCGACTCTAAGCAGTAGTCAACCTGTCCATAATCACTCTGACCTTCTCTAAGGCCTCATGAATAATCTTCGGACCCAAAATAGATGACTCTCAAACCTCGAACCACCCAACTGGAGATCTACACCTCCTACCATACAGTGCCTCAAATGGTGCCATCCCAATGCTGGAGTGATAGCTATTATTATACGAGAACTCTATCAAAGGCAGATGGTCATCCCAGTTACCTCTGAAGTCAATCACACACGCTCTCAACATATCCTCCAATGTCTGTATGGTGCGCTCTGCCTGCCCATCTGTCTGAGGTGAAAGGCAGTGCTAAGCTTCACCTGCGTGCCCAAGCTCTTCTGGAAAGATCTCCAGAAATGAGAAGTAAACTGAGCTCCTCTGTCTGAAATAATAGACAAGGGAATCCCATGCCATCTCACAATCTCATCAATGTAGAGTCTCGCATAATCCTCGGCTCTGTAAGTAGACTTCACAGGGATAAAGTGGGCAGACTTAGTCAATCTGTCCACAATAACCCATATAGAGTCATGCTGCCTCCTAGTCCTTTGAAGCCCAACCACGAAGTCCATATTAATGGCCTCCCATTTCCAAGTCGGAACCTCAATAATCTGAGTCAGACCACCAGGCTTAAGATGCTCTGCCTTAACCTGCTGACAATTAGGACAGTTGGCCACATATTCTGCAATGTCCTTCTTCATGACATCCCACCAATAAATCTGCTTAAAATCATGATACATCTTGGTGGAACCTGGATGTATGGAATATCTGGAACCATGGGCCTCTGCAACAATCCTGGTCCGCAAATCATCTACATCTGGCACACACAGCCTATCCTGATACCTAAGTATGCCATCACCTCCCAAAGCGAAAGACTCATTCATCTTCGTCAGCACCGAGTCTTTCAGCTCCATCAACACAGGATCTAGATGCTGACCCTGCTTGACTTCAACTACCAAGGATGATTCAAAACTAGGATGAACTAAAACATCCCCACTAGTGGAGTCAACCAAACGCACACCCAGTCTCTCCAGTCTTTGTACATCTTTCACTAGCTTCTTCTTCTCATCCTCAACGTGGGCTGTACTTCCCATGCTCATCCTGCTCAAAGCATCGGCTGTGACATTAGCCTTACCTGGATGGTAGTGCACATTTATGTCATAATCCTTCAACAGCTCCAACCATCTCCGCTGACGTAGATTCAACTCCCTCTGTTTGAACACGTACTGGAGACTCTTATGATCTGTGAACACATACACATGCACTCCATACAGATAATGCCTCCACAGCTTCAGTGCAAACACCACAGCTGCCAACTCCAGGTCATGAGTGGGATAATTCGTCTCATGAACCTTGAGCTGTCTGGACGCATAGGCTATCACCTTACCAACCTGCATAAGAACAGAACCCAAACCAAACCTAGATGCATCACAATAAACAGTGTAATTCTCACCACACTTAGGCAAAGTAAGCACCGGGGCTGAAGTGAGTCTGTCCTTGAGCTCCTGTAAACTGTTCTCACAAGTCTCCGTCCATTCAAACTTGGCTTTCTTCTTAGTCAAAGTTTTCAATAGGGCAACAATGGAAGAAAAGCCCTCCACAAACCTGCGGTAGTAACCAGCCAATCCCAAAAAGCTACGGATGTCAGTGGGAGTAAGAGGATTTGACCAGTTCTTCACAGCCTCAGTCTTCCTGGGATCCACCTCCACGCCCTGATCATACACAACATGACCCAGGAAGGTCACTGATCTCAGCCAGAATTCACATTTGCTGAATTTGGCATACAACTGATGCTGTCTAAGTACTTGCAAGGTTAGTCTCAAATGATGTTCATGCTCTTCCTTGGTCTTAGATTAGATGAGAATGTCATCAATGAATACTATGACGAAAGAGTCAAGGTATTCACGGAAGACCCTATTCATGAGATCCATAAATGCAGCAGGTGCATTCGTGAGACCAAATGACATGACTAGAAACTTATAGTGACCATAGCGGGTACGAAAGGTTGTCTTTGGGATATCTCCCTCCCTAACCCTAAGCTGATGATACCCTGAACGAAGATCAATTTTAGAGAAGAAACTAGACCCTTGGAGCTGATACAACAAATAATCTATTCTGGGGAGTGGATACTTATTCTTTATAGTGACTTTGTTGAACTGCCGATAATCAATACACATTCTAAGGGTCCCATCTTTCTTTTTTACAAACAACACTGGAGCGCCCCAAGGGGATATGCTCGGCTGAATGAAACCCTTGTCAGTGAGATCTTTTAACTGCAGCTTCAACTCTTTGAGTTCAGCTGGAGCCATTCTGTAAGGAGGAATTGAGATTGGTTTAGTATCGGGTTCTAAATCGATACCAAAGTCAATCTCTCGAAGGGGAGGGACTCCAGGCAAATCATCAGGAAACACATCTAAGAACTCATTCACTACAGGTACTGAGTCTATGGAAGGAATGTCATGATCTTAATCATTAACACTCACAAGATGACACAATAACCCCTTGGACATCATTTTATTGGCCTTAAGGTTAGAAATGAAGGGGTTAGGACGACTCGAATTGTACCCCTCCCAGACTAACTCTTCTTCATTAGGAAAGTGAAATCTCACCACTCTACTACGACAGTCCAAGCAAGCATAACAATTGTGAAGCCAATCCATGCCAAGAATAACATCAAAATCATGCATGGGTAACTCAAACAAGTTTGCACACATAGTTTTACCACTCACAACTATTGGGCAATCCTTGTATACTCTATTAGTTCTTACATTCTCTCCTAAAGGTGTACTAACCACTATAGGATAATGTAGAACTTCAGGCAATATCACAAAAGTAAGAGCAAGCAGAGGAGTTACAAAGGAAAGTGTAGACCCTGTATCAAGTAAAGTATAAACAGAAGTTGAGAACACTTGCAGCATACCTGTGACCACATCAGCAGACTTCTCCTGCTCCTCCTCCCTTCAGGGCATAAAACCTGTTCCTCTTAGGAGGCTCGGCTGATGCTGCACCCCGTGGATTAGGCCTAGGCTGAGTATTACCTCTAGCCTGACCTCTGTTCTGTGGACAGTCTCTGACCATGTGTCCACTCTTACCACAACCGAAGCAGACATTAGTGCCTTGTCTGCACTCTCCACTGTGAGCTCGGCCACACTTAGCACAATTCTTCTTAGGACGCTGCATCTCACCTCCATTTCTCTTCTTGGGCTCAGGTCTGCCTCCTCTAGGTGTAGCACTCCTCTGAGGATTAGAATTCCCAGAACTCTGTTGCCCCTTTTTGAACCTTGGCTGCTCACGGACGCCAAAGTTGTTCCTGTGGCCTCCATGACTGGGTCCTGCCTGATCTTGAGGCCTAGGCCTCCTAGCATCACAAACACCTCTTTTTCTGCGGCTGTCCTCTACCTGCTAGACATGCACCATCAACCTGGAAAGATCCATATTATCATGGAGCATCGTAGATCGACACTCCTCCTCCAGGTCCCCATTGATTCCTGTGAGGAACCTGCTCATCTCATCCCTGCTGTTAGAAACCAGGGAAGTAGCATACCTGGATGATTTCAACAAAGTTCAGTATTCTCCTCTTTCTTGCTATTAAATACTAGGGAAAATAACATACCTTGATAGCTTAACAATCTTTAGGGAATACTCCCTGACTGTCATAGAGCCTTGTTTAAGGTTGATGAATTCATCAACCTTGGCCTCCCTCATCTCACTGGGGAAGAATCTTTCCAGAAATGTTGTCTTGAACAGCTCCAATGTGACTGGCACTCCCCCTAAGACACGGCTATCTTGCCATATCTTGCACCAAGTCTATGCAACATCCTTGAGCTGATAGGAAGCCAGCTCATCCTACTCAATATCAGTGGCCCCCATAGCCAGCAGGATCTTATGAACCTCATGCACAAACTCCTGGGGATCCTCTGATGTCCTAGACCCTGTGAAAATAGGAGGATTCATCCTCGTGAAATCCCTCAGCCTGTCAGCCATGCTACGAACCTGTGGGTTCTCCCTCTGAACTGCCGGTTGACCTGGGCAGTCATAGCCTGGGCCTGCATAGTAATGGCCTGTGCCATCTGGGCCAGAGATGCCCTCCCCTCAGCATCAGTCAACCCAACTGGATTAACTGGCACAACCACTCCTTCAGCTGGAGCCTGGGGTGGAACTCGGTTGCCCCCAGTAGCTGCTCTTCCTCTCCTCTGACCAATAGCCCTCCTAGGGTTCATTATCTGAAAACAACAAAAATTGATGTTAGATACGCTCATAACACCAAGAATTCAGACATTCAGAAAAGCACGATAAGACCAGAAGAAGGGAAATTTTCCTACGCATCATGCAGTCTCTAATTCAGGATAGTAGTGCACTTCACTACCATGACTTAGAAACTACTCAATGTGGTTGATGTGAACTTATTATTTTTGTAATTTAACCTAGTGCTCTGATACCAACTTTGTCACGACTTAAATATAGACCCCAGACGAGACCGGCGTCGTTGACCTCTCAGAGGTCGCAAACAAGCCTACTTACGTTATTCATACTTCACTTAGGTTAATTTTAGCGGAAAATTTGAAACTTTTTTCTCCTTAACATATTTGTTAAACATTCATAATATTTCATAATAGTTCACCATCAATCATCTAACATTAAGAGATAAGTAACTAAAAGAAATAGATCAATAAGTATTAAGTGTATAATTGCCAAAATGGCACCAATACAAGGTCTGAATAAAAACAGGAAAGAAACGCTAGTGGAACATGCTACACTAGCTCAACTCTAAAACTAAGCTAGAATGTAAAACAGTATCATCCTCGAAAGCATGAGGACCTACAAAACTCCGAATGAATGCTGACGTTCGGATAGCTGCAACAATGATCCTGTAGCTCTATCGCACACCTGTGCCTGCACCTAAAATAGTATAGATGTATAGGGTTAGTACACACTTGTACTAAGTATGGGCATATGCAAGCACACACCACGTACATGCATGAGAAAGAATAGCTCTTTCCTAACAACATAATTTTTGGAAGTCAAGTCAGTAGACTTGCCAAATTGAGATTAGGAAAGTTAGTGAACTTTCCAAATTGGGTTAGGAAAGATCATGACATGAGAGTAACATGCATCATTATAAATATCGTATTGCACACAGCACATAATATCTTCATATAGCACATATCATAGCACACAACATGTAACACATAGCTTCTTTCATATTATTCATTCATTTGCCATGAGACCTTGGAATCATGGACTTGACATTATGACTTTCCAAAATGAGGGCTCAACATGTGGGACCACAACTAGGGAGTCTTCATTAGCAAACACAGAGTCTGCTTCATTAATTCATACGTACTTCATTTCATTTCATTCATAGGCCAGTGTGAACACCAGCTATACCTAGGGTGTAGTTTAAGACTTTCATCGGGTGTGCTGTGCAATGATCAAGAATAACCTAGTGTTATTACTTGACTCTAGCTCACCTCTTCATTATCCTATCCTAACACCTTTGGTACCATTCATTTCATTATGCTTTTCATTCATTGGGAACTTTAACTTTAACCGACATAGATCAAATGAGCATCATGAAATCCAGTGTCTTCCCCACACCAAAAAGAGGTTGAATCACCGGCCAAAGTGATCCAATAACATGCTAGCGTACATGGGAATTTAACCTCGTCAGATCCCTATATTGTCAGTATAGGTTCAAAGACTAGGAGATGTATGGAGACCCACACCCGGCAAGCCGTAGAGTCTCATCTCATGAGAGTTACGTGAACTTTCGCCCTTCCCAAAAGAAGGCATCACCGCTCATAGCTAGTCTATCGGTGCTCAGTATAAAGTTCCATTTCATTCATCTCATACGTCATGGAAGCTGGCTTCTAGTATGAGTATATTATAGATCATTAGATGATTTCTCATCTCATAATTAGTATTAAGTGTGTTAAGCTCAATACTTTCATTAGAGTGTTCATAGAGACTGGTATCTTCATTATCTTACACTCTCATACGTGAGTACGTTTTGGTAACATTTCGTAGACTCACTTCGAGATCGCTCTCATCATTTACATTAGCCTCACATCATGTTGTCAGCTCATTCTTCATCATTAGCACCTTTACTTTTCATAGTTACTCACCTCTTATTACGTGAATGTTCATTTCATCATATGCCAATGCACTTGGCCATTTAGTGTATCTTACACTAATATTTAACCCTTCTAGGGTTCGTCATTTCACCACATACATCTTAGGTTCACTTACATTTGATCGTACGTTAGACTTATGTGTCTATACATACAAGCCACGAGGCTTCATTCATAGTTCGTTAAGTGTTTCTTACTTTCCTAACATTATGTAGTACAAGACTTATGTATCTTGTATATATGCCAAGATCTTAAGTTGGATCTAAGTAAATGGCATTATTCTTGGATATTTTATTCACGTATAACTTATGTATCAATACGGAAGTTTGGGCAAGGAAACCCAAGTGTGAATCACTTGGATATCATTTACATTTTTCATTGATTTTATTTTTTTAATATTCATAGCATTAGAACTCTAGTTTTAATCCCAACATTAACATTGAATCTCCAATTTTCTACTTAATTTTTCTCTTAAAATGGCCGAAGGGTTGTGGGTTCGAACCCCCACCACCCCTTTTTATTTTTAATTAAAATCTCAAAGCCCTTTTTGTCCAAACCAAGAGGTTGTGGGATCAAACCCCCACATCCTCTTTGATTTTTCCTTAAATTTGCGTTGGGATAGGGAGGTTGTGGGTTCGAACCCCCACAGCCTCCATATTTTAACTTAAATTCGCTAGAGGCTGTGAGGTGGTGGGCTCGAACCCCCACAGCCTCCTATCTTTTTTTTTATTTAATTTTGCTAGGCTAGAAATTTGGGCAGTGGGGTTGTAGGATCGAGCCCCCACAGCCTCACCTCATTTTTCTTAATTAATTTTTGCTCCTCCCCTTTCAATCCCTGAGGGCGTGGGTTCGATTCCCACGGCTCACACTTTCGTTTCTTTATTTTCCTCTTCTTTCCCTCGCTGCCCGGAGGTCGTGGGTTCGAATCCCACGCCTCCCATTCATTTGTTTGATTTATTTTTCTCTTTTTCTCCCCCAGCGTCGCGTGTTCGATTCCCCCAGCCCCATTTTCTTTTTCTTTGTCGCGAACTCCAGTAGCCAGGTTGGATTCCCCCCAGCCCCATTTTCCTTTTTCTTTTCTCGCGACAACAGTAGCTAAGGGGTTCGATTCCCCTTATCCCCTTTACGTTTTTATTTTTATTTTTCAGCCTCTTTATCATGTGAGGTCTTGGGTTCAATTCCCATTGACCTCACTTATTTTATTTTCCCTTTAAAAACCCAGATTTTAACCTCATTGTAGAGTACACAAATCTGGAAATTAGTTCATAATTCTTACCTTCCTTAAATCAACTTTTCATATTAGTTTCTTAGGGCATTTCACCAACCACTTAGTATGTAATTTAGGTGTGGTTTATGGATTACATTTAGTCAAACGTTTACACTCAAAACTTGCCATTTCACACACCATATGAACATCATGTTATGCACAAGTTTAGCACATAAAATACAAGCAATAACGTGCCGCTTTACTTCTCCAAAAGAGTGACTAAACATCACTGCCCAACGTGTACACACACACATTTGTTTTCGATTACACCTTAGTTATCATTTTCGTGATCTCACGCACATAACATATTTACATTCAACATAAAAACATCATACATGCCTAAATCTACCAGCACAAAATACCCAACCTACGAAATCATTTGGGAGCTAGTGACAAGGACATGCAATGGGGAACAACCTTAGTTTCGGAGTGAATATCTTTAATCGTAAGGGGCCTGTTGGGAAAGGTACCAAGAGAGAAGAAACCCATACCTTTTTGATGTTGTTCAAGCGTGAATTTTCTGCCTAAACGTCCCTCCAAGCCATGCCCAATTCACCACAACATACACACCACTCGACAGACAACCTCTCTTTGCCTTGACATTTTTGGTTACTTGGTTTTTCTTAAAAATTCATGTGAGTTCTTCAAGTGTGTAGAACTGTTGATGAATTTTCTGACTTTTGTTGTTCTTGGCAGAACTAACATGAGAGAGAGAGAGAGTGATGAAACGTGAGAGAGAGATTTGAGAGTGAGTGAAACGTGTGTGTAGTTGTTAAGGATAAGGGGATGACTTAGTCAATTTAGGACTCTCTTTAATATTTAAAAATCTGATTTTTCCTTTTTATTAAATCAGCTAATAAATATTAATTAATTAAATTAATTTATCAATCTTAAATAAAAACAATTTAAATCATTGTTTCCACCTAGGTTCGAACCCGGGTGGAGCAAGACTCCACTCTTAGAGCTCAAATTCGGCTCTCTCTCTCAAATTGCCCCTCCATTTTATTAAATAATTAATTATAGATATATTTAGGGTAATTACGATATTACCCTTAGCCTGGTAAAAGACCATTTTACCCCTAGACCCACAAAACTTAAAATTTCTTCTTTTTAAGTCCGGTGAAGACTCCTTCGATTAAATCTTCGTTTTTGAGAGCCTTACTTGGTTGGTTCCAACCTTTCCAAGCTCAACTAACTCCCCAAGTTAGTTGGATTGGTCATAGTAAGGGTTCTGAGATCTGGTTCTACGCGTATCAATCTGTGTGAACCTTTGTCTAATCGCAAGCATTCTTGACAACCTAAGTCTTGATCCTATTCATTTTTAGGGTTATTACACAGGGAACCTAGGACCACACGTTATCCCAAGCTAACCCTGCTGGCATGATCATGAGCATACTAAAGTATATAAACTGTTGCGGAAGCTAAATCATACTTAATCTGAAAATATGGGACTACCCATATTCGATAACTGAGATATTTGAAGACAATGAGTTTAATACAAAGGAAATATTAACTCAATACTAAGTTGAATCTAACTATGTCTAAAAATCATACCCTGGTATCGAAGTACACCATCTCCCCCTTGGGAGAAAACCTCCATTCTATGATTGTGTACTGCACCTTTATGTTCAACCAAGATTGGATCACTGTCTTGCTTTTTCGTAACCTCCACTACCAAAGAAGATTCTGCCCCATTCTGAACTGTTACACCACTGTCTGATATACTCATAAGGCAAACTCCCAAGCGACCAAGCCTGTGAACATCGTTCACTAGCTCCTTCCTTTCTTCCTTAACATGGGCTACACTACACATAGATAGTCTAAGAAGAGAATCTGCTACTACATTCGCCTTACCAAGATGGTAATGCACACTCATATCATAATCCTTAAGGAACTCAAGCCATCTCCTCTGGCGAAGATTCAACTCTTTCTTGGTGAACACATACTGAAGGCTCTTATGGTCAGTGAACACATCTACATGAACACCATACAAGTAGTGTCTCCAGATCTTGAGTGCAAACACCACTGGTGCAAGCTCGATGTCATGAGTTGGATAGTTGTTCTCATGCACCTTAAGCTATCTAGAAGCATAAGCTATAACCTTATATCGCTGCATCAATACACAACCAAGGCCAACTCTAGATGCATCGCAATAGATCACATAACCATCTGACCCCTCTGGTAGAGTCAAAACAGGAGCTGTAGTCAATCTAGTTTTCAATTCTTCAAAACTTTCTCACAATCATCTGACTATTGAAACTTAACCATCTTTTACGTCAACCTAGTCAATGGTGAGGCTATGGATGAAAATCCTTCCACGAACCTTCTGTAATAACCTGCTAGACCTAAGAAACTTCTGATATAAGTAGCAGACGTAGGTCTGGGCAATTGTTTCACTGCTTCTATCTTCTGTGAATCCACTCAGATCCCTTCGCTAGACACAATGTGACTAAGGAAAGCAACGTATTGCAACCAAAACTCACATTTGCTAAACTTAGTGAATAATCGTCAATCCTTAAGAGTCTATAGAACAATTCTCAAATGACTTGCATATTCTTCCTCATTCCTAGAGTAAATGAGGATATCATCAATGAAGACTATAACGAACAAGTCCAAGTACTGTTTGAACACTCTATTCATCAAATCCATGAAAGATGGAGGAGCATTGGTTATTCCAAATGACATAACTACAAATTCATAATTACCATACCGAGTTCTGAAGGCTATTTTTTAATTGTCACTATTTCTGACTCTAAGCTGATGATAACCCGATCTGAGGTCTACCTTTGAGAAATGGCTAGCACCCTAAAGTTTGTCAAACAAGTCATCAATCATGGGGATGGGATACTTATTCTTGATTGTGACCTTTTTCAACTATCTTTAGTCAATTCACATTCTGAAAGAACCATCTTTCTTCTTTACGAACAACACTGGTGCACCCCAAGGGGTAATATTAGGTTTGATGAAACCCTTATCTAGAAGGTCTTTCAACTGCTCTTTCAAATCCTTAAGCTCTGCTGGGGCCATTATATATGGAGGAATACAAATAGGCTGGGTATCTGGAAGGATATCAATTCCAAAGTTGATTTCCCTTTTGGGAGGAACTCCGGGAAGATCTTTTGGAAACACTTCTGGAAACTCACTGACGACTGGAACTGACTCAAGAGTTCTGGTTTTAGAGCTAGAATCGTTAACCCGAACTAGATGATAGAGATAACCCTTAGAAATTATCTTCCTAGCCTTAAGGTAAGAAATGAATCGACCCATAGGAACTGAGCTACTACCCCTCCATTCTAAGATTAGTTCGTCTGGAAAAACTGAAAACGAACAATCCTAGTTCTGCAATCAACAAGGGCATAACATGAGTGTAACCAATCCATTCCTAGAATGACATCGAAGTCTACCATTTCTAATTCTACAAGATCTGTTGAGGTGACTTTCTGAGAGACAGTGATAGGGCAATTTCTGTATACCCGTCCAGAAATAACTAGGTCACCGACTGGAGTAGAGACTGAGAAATGTTCTGAGATAGTTTCTTGACTGACACTTAATTGTACCGCTTTGTAAGGAGTTACAAAATAAATATTAGCCCCTCGATCTAACAATGCATAAACATCAAGGTCAAAGACTCGTAACGTACAAGTAACTACATCAGGAGAACCTTCCTGATCCTGGCGAGCCTGAAGAGAATACAACCTATTTTAGCATTGACCGCCACCTGTATTAGATGAGTTACCCTGCTGAGTCGGGTGACTTCCTGGTGGTGATGAAGTTGTAGACTGAACTCTACCATTTCAACCTCCTTGTCCCGGTCTAGAAAGACAATCCCTCAACCTGTGAACAGACTGACCGCACCTAAAGCATCCTTCTTTTCCTGCAAGGCACTCGCCTGGATGGTTCTTACTATACTTAGGGCAAGCAGGGTAAGTCTTGGGGCCTGAAACACTTCCTTGAGACTTAGAGCGTGGTGCTCTAACCTTCTAGTCAAACATGTTCTTGGAGGATTGAACACTAGCTGATTAAGCAACTGGAGATGAAAACTTTTGCTGACTCTGTGAGCGATTTCCGCCACCCAATTTCTGCTGAGAAATGTCATATTTCCCAGTCCTAGCCTTCTTATTTTCCTTTACATGTTCCCTAAGCTTATCACTGTCAACCTGCTGAGCATGAGTCATAAGCCTAGAGATGTTCATATCTCCCAGTAACATAGCATTTCTGCACTTTGTTTTCACCAAATCTGACACTCCATACATAACTTATTCATCTGAGGCCTGGAGTCAGCAACCATCTGAGGAGCATACCTGGAGAGTTTGTTAAACTTCAGCCCATACTCTTGGACCGTTATGTTTCCCCGCCTCAAGTTCATGAATTCATGGGCCTTTGCTTCTCTCAAATATATTGGGAAAAACCTGTCGAGAAAAGTCTCACTAAAGCAATCCTAAGTGATAGGAGCTACATCTGTACCCCTATTTTCCTTCCACCGAGTATACCAGATATGAGCAATATCCTTCAACTAGTATGATGCCAACTCAACCCGATCATTCCCAGTAATCTACATCACCTCTAATATCTTCCTGATCTCGTCCATGAAATTCTGAGAATCCTCATTAGTTTGCGATCCTTAGAACTCAGGCGGATTAATCCTAACAAAGTCAAGGACCCTTGCTGCTGCTGATCCACCATTTTCATTTACAGGAGCATGAACCCAATTATTCTGGGTTGTCATACTTAGTGCGGCTTTTCAGACATCCTATGACACTTAAACCTAGTGCTCTAATATCAAGTTTTGTCACGCACTGAGCTATCTCCGAGATGCGTACACGAAACCTAGGACCACAAGTGATCCCAAGATAACCCTGTTGTCATGATCATGAGCATACTAAACAATATAAACTGTTACGGAAGCTAAATCATACTTAATCTGAAAAGATGGGGAATACCCATATATTCATAACTGAGATATTTAAAAAGACAATGTGTTTAATACAAAGGAAATATTAACTCAATACTAAGCTGAATCTAACTGTGTTTGTAAATAGCTTCTAAACTGGACTAGAAATACTAGGACAAGCCCCAACTAAATCTAGCAAAAACTGAAACTTAATGACTAAAAGACGAAAATGAAACTCATGACTGTTGTCCTCGGAGAATGAGGACTCACCACTTAATCTGCTGAATTGGAGATGAGAAATCAATCTATGCGTGATCTGGACGCTGAGAACCAGAACCTGCATCACGAGAAGATGAAGCACACGTATGCGCATCAGTACTTTAAGGTACTGAGCATGTAGAATAGAGTAAAGCTGAAATAAAACATAACTGATCTAGCAAAAAATCAAGTATAATAATCTGAACATGATATAGAGAATTCTGATCTAACCGAATACAATGACTAATTTATAATATGCTATAAATGAATACTGAATATACTGATAAATGGTCAATGCAATTCAGTCTGACTGAACTGTGGGAGCTACTAATAACTGATAATAAAAGCACATGAGCTAAATGTGGAGTCCGATGTATACGCCCCATCGAGAGGACACAATTTACCTTGCCAAAGGTATAAAGGAATGCTGGCGTGATCACTAAACTGATGCCAACAAAGGGGACTTACAACCTACTTGGCTAGTAATTCTGGGATTATTGGGTACGGTGAACCCTAGTCCGACTCGGCATTATACTACTCCTATTGATTTATGTAGTTAACTTATGATGTCTGAATTTCTGTAAAATGTTGGATAGCTCAAAACTTAACATGTTAACTGAGAATGCAACATTTAACCTGATAAGGATGCACTAATAATTGAGGCATGTGCATCTGAAGTTACTGAAATATCTGACCTAGCATGTGTAATTCAAGAACTAAAAAAACACAAAGCTAGGGTTCTGAAATTCATGTGATAATCTGAATACTTACTTTACAATATGATTTGGAACATATATTTAATAAATTCATAAAGTTCTATCAAAGTTGTAGAAACCCAAGGTCGAACCATGATATGGGAATCAGGAACTGACTGAAAACTAGGGACCCAATGGGTGAAAGGAACCCACTAGTGAAATCCCACATACCTGGTGATGAACTTCACGAAAAAACACTTAGGTTTTAGGGCCGGAACTGCTGGAACCTTGTTGCGTTCTTGACTAGTCTTCTTAACCTATTTTCTCCTTTCTTTCTTCTAAATTCATAACTTTTGATTAATGATTTGACTTAGGTAAGTTTTAGTTATGTTTCTAGGCTTAAACTGACTAAAATCTGATGATTTATGGTCAAAAGGACGTATCTTAGAGTTTAAACGAAGTGGGACAAGACCAAAAGACCCCTGGGTAAGTTGATCTTGGACCAAACGATGGCCTGGAAAGATGATCCATCGACCAATTGACGGTCTGTCGTTCAATCGACGGTCCGTCGTTTGGTCCGTAGGTTTGGCCTTTTCGACTGGCCTTTACTAAAACGAGCATAACTTTTTACTCGTAGCTCTAATTTTAGCAATGTCGGTGTGTACGGAAACCTAATTCCATTATTATCTTTTGGTATGACATGGGACACCTAATTCATTTTGTGCTAAGGATTATGATCATTTTAAGTTGACCCAACTGCATTCCCCCCCTAACTATCTGCTAGTTCCCACCTACGGACCGTGGGTCCACTTACAGACCGTGTTGGTCACCCGTTGTCCTTGTTATAGAGTGGCTGAAGGGGGTCTCGATCGACGGTCACAGAATACGAACCGTCGTCTGACCTATGGACCGTAGTTCCGTCTGTCGATCAAGACTTAGCCAATTTTCCCGGATCAGTTTTTGGGAGTCTCTGATCCCATCGACGGTTGTGCAGGATGGACCGTGGGTCAGGCTACGGTCCATGTATGGTCACTTCGGTTGCACCTGCAGATTTTTCTGAAAAACTGATTTTTGTTCTATTTTGACTACGGGGTGTTACATTCTCTCCCCCTTGGGAACATTCGTCCTTGGATGAAGACTAAACTAGCTCAAAAATAGAGTGAGAGAGCTGCAAACCCTACTACTAGACACTGAGAATTGAGTTTCTGATTGAATTGAGTTCCGAGAACATGCAAATATGCTGAAAATGCAAGTACAAACTGAGGGAACATGATTCTAAGACTGAATTCACCCATGAATGACTGGAAAATTGAAAGGAACTATTACCTCAAGCTGAAGTGGAATCGAAAGGAAAGAGGTGAGTATACTTGGCTTTCATGGCTGGTTCTGCTTCCCAAGTAGCTCCCTCTATGGACTGACTCCTCCACAAAACCTTAAGTGAAGTGACTTCTTTGTTTCTCAACCTTCTAACCTGACGGTAAATAATCTCAAATGGTACATCCTCATAAGAAATATTATCTTTCACTGCCACACTCTCTAATGGCACTATCGATGTTGGGTCACCCACACACTATTTCAAGAGTGAGATGTGGAAGACCGGATGTACTGCTGCTAAGTCTGCTGGTAACTGTAACTCATATGCCACTTATCCAACCCTTTTCAAGGTCTTGTAAGGGCCTACACATCTAGGGCTGAGCTTCCCTTTCTTGCCAAATCTCATCACCCCTTTCATAGGTGAGACTTTCAGAAAAACCCGATCATCAACTTGAACTCTAGTTACCTTATCCTTACATCTGCATAAGATTACTGATGACTCTTGGCTGTCTTAAGTCTATCTCTAATGAGTAGCACTTTCTCCATAGCATAAAGGAATGAATCTAGCCCTATCAAAGCTGCTTCACCTACTTCAAACCAACCAACATAAGATCTACATCTACACCCATACAAAGCCTCATAAGGGGCCATCTGAATGTTGGAATAATAGCTATTGTTGTAGGCGAACTCAATCAAAGGAAGGTGATCATCACAAGTACCTTTGAACTTCATCACACAAGCTCTCAACATATCCTCTAGGGTCTGAATGGTGCGCTCTGCCTTTCCATCCGTCTGCGAATGAAATGTTGAGCTAAGGTTAACTTGAGTACCAAAACCCTTCTAAAATGACTTCCAAAAATGAGAGGTAAACCGAGGACCTCTATAAGAGATGATAGACAAAAGAACCCCATGCAACCTCACAATTTCATTAATGTAATGCTTGGCATAGTTCTCTGCTGAATCTACAGTATTGACCACCAAAAAGCGAGAAGACTTTGTCATCTTATCAAGTATCACCCAAATGGAGTCATGTTGTCTGAAAGTACGAGGTAACCCTGTGATTAAATCCATATTGATCACTTCCCACTTCCAAGTAGGAATGTTGATCTCTTAAGTCATACTCCCTGGTTTCTGATGTTCTACATTGACTTGCTGACAATTCGGGCACTTACTCACAAAATCTTCTATATTCAACTTCATGTCATTCCACCAATAGACTTCCCACAGATCGTGGTACATCTTAGTGGCACCTGGATACATAGAATAGCTGGAGTTATGGGCTTCTAAAATAATATGTTGTCTCAACTCGCCCACATCAGGAACACACAATCTACCCTGGTAGCGAAGTACACCATCTCCCCCTTGGGAGAAAACCTCCACTCTATGATTGTGGACTGCACCTTTGAGTTCAACCAAGATTGGATCACTGTCTTGCTTTTCCTTAAACTCCACTACCAAAGAAGATTCTTCCCCATTCTGAACTGTTACACCACTGTCTGATATACTCATAAGGTAAACTCCCAAGCGAGCAAGCCTGTGAACATCCTTTACTAGCTCCTTCCTTTCTTCCTCAACATGGGCTACACTACACATAGATAGTCTACTAAGAGCATCTGCTACTACATTCGCCTTACCAGGATGGTAATGCTCACTCATATCATAATCCTTAAGGAACTCAAGCCATCTTCTCTGGCGAAGATTCAACTCTTTCTGGATGAACACATACTGAAGGATCTTATGGTCAGTGAACACATCTACATGAACACATACAAGTAGTGTCTCTAGATCTTGAGTGCAAACATCACTGCTGCAAGCTCGAGGTCATGAGTTGGATAGTTCTTCTCATGAACCTTAAGTTTTCTAGAAGCATAAGCTATAACCTTATTTCGCTGCATCAATACACAACAAAGGCCAACTCTGATGCATCGTAATAGATCACATAACCATTTGACCCCTCTGGTAGAGTCAAAACAGGAGTTGTAGTCAATCTAGTTTTCAATTATGCAAAACTTTCTCACAATCATCTGACCATTGAAACTTGACCATCTTCTACTTCAACATAGTCAATGGTGAGTCTATGGTTGAAAATCCTTCCATGAACCTTCTGTAATAACCTGCTAGAGCTAAGAAACTTCTGATATCTTCAGCAGACGTAGGTTTGGCCAATTTTTCACTGCTTTTATCTTCTGTGAATCTACTCAGATCCCTTCCCTAGACACAATGTGACAAAGGAAAGCAACGGACTACAACCAGAACTCACATTTGCTAAACCTAGAGAATAATCGGCGATCCTTGAGAGTCTGTAGAACAATTCTCAAATGACATGCATGTTCTTCCTCATTCCTAGAGTAAATGAGGATATCATCAATGAAGATGATAACGAACAAGTCCAAGCACTGTTTGAACACTCTATTCATCAAATCCATGAAAGATGCAGGAGCATTGGTTATTCAAAATGACATAACTACAAATTCATAATGACCATACCGAGTTCTGAAGACTGTTTTCGGATTGTCACTATCTCTGACTATGAGCTGATGATAACCCGATCTGAGGTCTACCTTTGAGAAATGGCTACCACCCTGAAGTTTGTCAAACATGTCATCAATCATGGGGATGGGATACTTATTCTTGATTGTGAGCTTTTTCAACTGTCTATAGTCAATGCACTTTCTGAAAGAATCATCTTTCTTCTTTACGAACAACACTGGTGCACCCCATGGGGAAATACTAGGTTTGATGAAACCCTTATCTAGAAGATCTTTCAACTGCTCTTTCAAATCTTTAAGCTCTGCTGGGGCCATTCTATATGAAGGAATACAAATAGGCTGGGTATCTGGAAGGAGATCAATTCCAAAGTCAATTTTCCTTTTGGTAGGAACTCTGGGAAGATCTTCTGGAAACACTTTTGGACACTCACTGACTACTGGAACTGACTCAAGAGTTGGGGTTTCAGAGCTAGAATCCTTAACCCGAACTAGATGATAGAGATAACCCTTAGATATCATGTTCCTGGCCTTAAGATGAGTTACCCTACTGTGTCGGGTGACTTGCTGGTGGGGATGAAGTTGTAGACTTAACTCTACCATTTCCACCTCCTTGACCCTGTCTAGAAGGACAATCCCTCAACCTGTGACCAGAACGACCGCACCTAAAGCATTCGTCTTGTCACGACCAGAGTGTAGACCCCACACAAGACCAGCATCATTGACCTCTTAGAGGTCGCAGACAAGCCTACTTACGTCATTCTTACTTCATCTAGGTTAATTTTAGCGAAAACTTTGAACATTTTATTACTTAATATTCATATAGGACCTTCTATTTAAACTCATAAACGTTCACAATCAACCATCTAACATAGATATTATCAATGGAAAGAAATAGTTCAATACTGCATTAAATGTATAATTGCCAAAATGACACCAATACAATGTCTGAAATAAAAACGGAAAGAAACACTAGTGGAACATACTCCACTAGCTAAAGTAACGGTAGACATCCTTGAAAGCATGAGGGCTTACCAATTCCGAATGAAAGCTCCACGTCCGGATAGCTGCAACGTCAACCTGTAAGCTCTAGCGTCCACCTGTACTTGCACCTAAAAATATAGATTTGTATGGAATCAGTACACACTTGTACTAAGTATGGGTATATGCAAGTACACACCAAGGACATGCATGAGTAAGAATAGCTCTTTCCTAACAACATGATTATGGAAAGTCAAGTCAGTGGACTTGCCAAATTGGGATTAGGAAATTTAGTGAGCTTTCCAAATTTGGATTAGGAAAGTTAGTGAGCTTTCCAAATTTGGATTAGGAAAGTCAATGATCTTTCCAAATTTTGATTAGGAAAGTCATGCCATGAGAGTAACATGTATCATCATACTTATCATATTGCACACAACACATAACATCTTAAACATAGCACATATCATATTGCATATAGCACATAACATATTTCATATCATTCATTCATATGCCATGAGACCTTAGAAATATGGACTTGACATTAAGACTACCCAAAATGAGGGCTCAACATATGGGACCTCAACTAGGGAGTCTTATTTAGCAAACACAAAGTCTGCTTCTTTCATTCATACGTACTTTATTTCATTCATTCATAAGCTAGTGTAAACACCAGCTATACCTAGGATGTAGTTTAAGACTCTCATCGTGTTTGCTGTGCAATGGTCAAGAATCACCTAGTGTCATTACTTGAGTCTAGCTCACCTCTTGATTATCCTATCCTAACACCTTTAGTATCGTTCACTTCGTTATGTGCATCATTTGAGGTTGGCCTCAATCATTCATTGCGAACTTTAACTTTAACCAACATAGATCATGTGAGTATCATGAAATCCAGTGTCTCCCCCACACCGAAAAGAGGTGGAATCACCGGGCAAAGTGACCCAAAACATGCTAGCGTACATGGGAATTGAACCCCGCCAGATCCTATATTGGCAGTATAGGTTCGAAGACTAGGAGATATAAGGAGACCCATACCCGGCATGCCGGACAGTCTTATCTCATGAGAGTTACGAGAACCTCCGCCATTCCCGAAAGAAGGCATCACCGCTCATAGCTAGTCTATTGGTTCTCAGTATAAAGTTCCATTTCATTCAACTCATAAGTCATGGAAGATGGCTTCTAGTATGAGGACATCATAGCCCAATAGATGATTTCTCATCTCATAATTAGTATTAAGTATACATTATTCTCATACCTTCATTAGAGTGTTCATAGAGACTGGTCTCATCATTAACTTTACACTATCATAGGTGAGTACGTTTTGGTAACATATACTTAGGCTCATTTGAGATTGCTCTCATCTTTCACATTAGACTCTTATCATGTTGTCACCACATTCATTAACATTAGCACATTTGCTCTTCGTAATTACTCACCCCTTTTTACGTGAATGTTCATTTCATCAGATGCCTATGCACTTGGCCATTTGTGTGTTTCACACTCTTACTTAACCCTTCTAGGGTTTCATCATTTCATTACATAATATTCATTTCATCATATGTAAATACACTTGGCCATTTACTGTGTTTTACACTCGTACTTAACCCTTCTAGGTTTACATAATTTCATTACATACATCTTAGGTTCACTTATTTTTAAACGTATGTTAGACTTATGGGTCTATACATACAAGCCATGAGGCTTCATTCATAGTTTGTTTAAGTGATTCATATCTTCCTAAGATGATGTGGTACAAGACTTATGCATCTTGTAAGTATGCCAAGATCTCAATTTTGATCTATGTAGTCAACATTATTTTTGAACATTTATTCACATATGACTTATGTATTAATACGGAATTTGGGAAAGGGAACCCGATTTCGAATCCCTTGGACAACACTTATATTTTTTTATTCATTTTGGTTTGATCCATACGGCTTGGGGACCCAAGATCGAGCCCCAATGCCTTCATATTATTTTTCCCTTAATTTCTCTCTTCATTTTTCGCTCAATGGAACTAAGAGGATGTGGGATCGAACCCCCACAACCTCATTTACTTTTGTTTTCATTGCTTTTAATTTCTCTACTTTGGCCGAGGGGTTGTGGGTTCGAACTCCCACAGTCCCTCTTTAATTTCTTCTCCTTAACTCCCCTTGGTTCTGCCTAGAGGTCGTGGGTTCGGTTCCCACACGCCTCCCCCTTTATTTTTCTTTTAATCTCCTCCTTAAATCTGCCTAAGAGGTCGTGGGTTCGATTCCCACACGCCTCCCTCTTTATTTTTCTTTTCCTCTTCCTTAAATCTGCCTAAGAGGTCGTGGTTTTGATTCCCACAGGCCTCCCTCTTTCTTGTCTTTTAATTTTATCCTTAAATCTGCCTAAGAGGCCGTGGGTTCGATTCCCACGCCTCAGATTTCTTTTCTTTTCATTTTTTTCTTAAGCTTGGCCAAGAGGTTGTTGGTTCGAATCCCACTCTTCTCATTTCTTATTTTCATACTTTATTTTCCAGCCAAGACCATGGTTCGAGTCCCCTTCACCACATTTCTTTTTACTTCTTTATTTTCATGGTTTTTAACATGGTGAGGTCACGGGTTCAATCCTCCATGACCTCACTTGAGTTAATTCATTTTTGACAACACTTTGAAACCTCTTAACTTGACCTAAATTCTTCACTTAAATCTGGATTTTGTTTTTGAAATTTTTCAGCATACTTTCACCAACATTTATACGCAAATTCATAGGGTAACTCGTAGATCATTTAATACGTTCTTAGGTGCACTTTTCATGTATTCGTTTAGCCAAGACATTATCACTCAAATCAGCAACATTTCAACTCATATGAACATCACGATTTATATAAACATTTGTACATGAAATACAACCACAACATCACATTTAAAAGCCTTAACCCGAGGCACATAGATACGGTTCACATTGCACACACACGTACACATAGTTTCGGAAAAACATCAACATAAGTCACATAATTCCGAACATACATATAAACACATAATCATCACGAAAAAAACGTTTCATCCCTTGTTTTTTACCAGCAAACATAACCAACCTATGATTCAATGGGAACTAGTCACACGGACATGCAACGGGGAACAACCCTAGTTTTCGGAATAGATTCGTCTGAACCTTAGGGGTATCTTGGGAAAGGAACCAAGAGAGAAGAGAACTCATACCATTTTGACGTTAAAACCTCTACTTGCTTCCCAAAGAACTCCTCCAAACACACGTCCAACACCTAAAGTTCAATATCAAACTCGACGGAAAACCTTCTCTTTGCCTACGTGATTGATTAACGTTTGTTTTCTTATATTTTCGTGGTGAGTTCTTCAAGTGTGAAGAATTTTGGTTTACCTACTGTTTTTTTGAAGTTATTTTGGCAGAGAGAACATGAATGAGAGTGATAGAGACGTGAGAGAGAGATGTGCGTGGGAAAGAAGAGTTTTCTTAGGCTTAGGAGTCTAGTTTAGGACTTAGTCAAAAAGGTCTTATTTAATTATTAAAAATCTAATTTCCTTTTATTTTAAATCAGCTAATAAATAATAAATATAAATTAATTACATTAATTTACCAACTTAAATTAGAAACAAATTTAATTCATTGCTTCCACCTAGGTTCGAACTGGGTGGAGCAAGACTTCACTTCAAGAGCCAATTTTCGGCCCTCTCTCCCCAAATTGCCCCTCCACCTTATTAATTAAATAATTAAATATATATTTTGGGTAATTCCGATACTACCCTTAGCCTAGAAAAAGACAATTTTACCCCTAGACCCTCCAAAACTATGATTTTCCCTTTTTAAGTCCGGTAAAGACTCATTCGAGTAAATCTTCGTATTCGAGAACCCTACATGGTTGGACCCAACCTTTCCAAGCTCAAATAACTCCCCAAGTTAGTTGGCTTGGCTGTAGTAAGGGTTCCGAGGTCTAGCTCTACGCGCATCAATCCATGTGAACCCAGTCTAATCGTTGGCATTCTAGATACATTAAGCATTACTTAGCATCTCCATTTTTAGTGTTGTTACATTATCCCCCCCTTAGGAACATTCGTCCCCAAATGACACTACTCTTTCCTAACAATAAGTAAGTCATCTATAGAATGTATGCATACATAGGTAATTCAATACTCCCCATTGGTGAATATCTGATTCACATATTAACATGATGGTACACATCCTTGAAACCTACTAGTAGCTTCACATTAATAGACTAAGGAACTCTTTCCTAAACTAGTCTCATCAAAGCATACAACATAAGTAAACATATAAGTCATACAAATCAGCAACCAAAATGATGACTCAAACATATTAACCTCATACTAGTGCATAAACACCATACACAGTCCAATACATGAAAGACTAATTAAGGCTACGCACCCGAGACTTCACCAGAAGTGCCTTCCCCTGCACCCCTAGACTTGAGTGCGAAGAATCGTTGCCTCCTTGGAGCCTCTTCACTTGGACCATTCGGCTGAACTTTATCCTTTCCTTTTCCTCGACCTCTCATATATGGACAATCCTTCATCATGTGACCCGGTTTTCCACAACTGTAACAAGCATTAAAGCCCCTACTACACTCTCCTCCATGAAGTTTGCCACACTTCCTACAAGGTGGCCTCTCCTGAGATGTATCTACTTCAGTGTTTCTCTTAACTATGGGCTTGGAATCCCTTTCATATCGACCCTTGGATGAACCTGACTCCCCTTGGTGGGAGAATCCCTTCTTAAACCTGGGCTTATCCCTGATTTCAGTACTACTCTTCCTTGAAAAATTCTTCTCAACTTGCCTTGACTTATTCCCTGCCCTAGTATGCTTCCTCTTCCTGCATTCCTCCACTTGTTGGACATGGACCATAAGCCTGGAAAGGACCATGCTGGCATGCAGTATATCTGCCTTACACTCCTTCTCGAGATTCTCAACAATCTTAGATCCAGTGTAAACGGGAATTCATCCTCGTGAAGTCCCTTAACCTGCTAGCCATGGTGCTGGCATGTGGGTTCTTCGTGGGAACACCTTGTTGCTACGCCTTCATTTCTCCTCGTATTTATCTTTTTGAATCTCAAGAGTTGATGTTAGATAAACTCTTAACACCAAGAAACAGACATTAGAGAAGGCACGATAAGATCAGAAGAAAGGAAATTTTCCTACACATCATACAGTCTCTAATTCAAGATAGTGGTGCACTTCACTACCATGACTTAGAAAGTACTCAATGTGGTTGATATGAACTTATTATCCTCGAAATTTAACCTAGTGCTCTGATACCAACTTTGTCACGACTGGAGTATAAACCCCAGACGAGACCGGCGTCGTTGACCTCTCAGTGGTCACAGACAAGCCTACTTACGTCATTCTTACTTCATCTAGGTTAATTTTAGCGGAAAATTTGAAATTTTTATTACTTAATATTCATATATGACCTTCTATTTAAACTCATAAACGTTCACAATCAACCATCTAACATTAAGATTATCAACTTAAAGAAGTAGTTCGATAATGCATTAAATGTATAATTGCAAAAATAGCACCAACACAATGTCTGAAATAAAAACGGAAAGAAACACTAGAGAAACAGACTCCACTAGCTAAATCCTACATCTAAGCTAGATAGTAACGTTAGACATCCTCGAAAGCATGAGGGCCTACCAAGTCCGGATGAAAGCTCTACGTCCGGATAGCTGCAACGTCAACCTCTAAGCTCTACCGTCCACCTGCACCTGCACCTAAAAATATAGAGTTGTATGGGATTAGTACACACTTGTACTAAGTATTGGTATATGCAAGCACACACCAAGGACATGCATGAGTAAGAATAGCTCTTTCCTAACAACATAATTATGGAAAGTCAAGTTAGTGGACTTGCCAAATTGGGATTAGAAAAATTAGTGAGCTTTCCAAATTTGGATTAGGAAATTCAGTGAGATTTCCAAATTTGGATTAGGAAAGTCCGTGAGCTTTCCAAATTTTGATTAGGAAAGTCATGCCATGAGAGTAACATGCATCATCATACTTATCACATTGCACACATCACATAACATATTACACATAGCACATATCATATTGCATATAGTACATAACATCTTTCATATCATTCATTCATATGCCATGAGACCTTGGAATCATGAACTTGACGTTAAGACTTCCCAAAATGAGGGCTCAACATATGGGACCTCAACTAGGGAGTCTTCTTTAGCAAACACAGATTCTATTACATTCATTCATACGTACTTCATTTCATTCATTCATAAGCTAGTGTAAACACCAGCTATACCTAGGATGTAGTTTAAGACTCTCATCGGGTTTGCTGTGCAATGGTCAAGAATAACCTAGTGTCACTACTTGAGTGTAGATCACCTCTTGATTATCCTATCCTAACACCTTTGGTATCGTTCACTTCATTATGTACATCATTTGAGGCTGACCTCATTCATTCATTAGGAACTTTAACTTTAACCGACATAGATCATGTGAGCATCATGAAATCCTGTGTCTCCCCCACACCGAAAAGAGGTGGAATCACCCGCCAAAGTGACCCAAAACATGCTAGAGTACATGGGAATTGAACCCCGCCAGATCCCTATATTGGAAGTATAGGTTCGAAGATAAGGACATATAAGGAGACCCATACCCGGCATGCCGGACATTCTCATCTCATGAGAGTTACGTGAACCTCCGCCCTTTCCGAAAGAAGGCATCACCGCTCATAGCTGGTCTATCGGTGCTCAGTATAAAGTTCCATTTCATTTAACTCATATGTCATGGAAGCTGGCTTATAGTATGAGGACATCATATCTCAATAGATGATTTCTCATCTCATCATTAGTATTAAGTATACATTATTCTCAATACTTTCATTAGAGTGTTCATAGAGACTGGTATCATCATTAACTTTACACTCTCATACGTGAGTACGTTTTGGTAACATTTACTTAGGCTCATTTGAGATTGCTCTCATCTTTCACATTAGCCTCTTATCATGTTGACACCGCATTCATTAACATTAGCACATTTGCTCTTCATACTTACTCACCCCTTTTTACGTGAATGTTCATTTCATCATATGCCAATGCACTTGGCCATTTGTGTGTTTTACACTCTTACTTAACCCTTCTAGGGTTTCATCATTTCATTACATAATATTCATTTCATCGTATGCCAATACACTTGGCCATTTAGTGTGTTTTTCACTCGTACTTAACCCTTCTAGGTTGACATCATTTCATTACATACATATTAGGTTCATTTTTTTTAAACGTATGTTAGACTTATGAGTCTATACATACAAGCCATGAGGCTTCATTCATAGTTCGTTTAAGTGATTCATATCTTCCTAAGATGATGTGGTACAAGAATTATGCATCTGGTAAGTATGCCAAGATCTCGATTTCGATCTATGTAGGCAACATTATTTTTGAACATTTATTCACGTATGACTTATGTATTAATACGGAATTTGGGCAAGGGAACCCGATTTCGAATCACTTGGACAACACTTATATTTTTTTATTCATTTTGGTTTGATCCATACGGCTTGGGGACCCAAGATTGAGCCCCAAGGCCTTAATTTTATTTTCCCCCTTAATTTCTCTCTTCATTTTTCGCTATATGGAACTAAGAGGATGTGGGATCGAACCCCCACAACCTCATTTACTTTTGTTTTCATTGCTTTTAATTTCTCTACTTTGGCCGAGGGGTTGTGGGTTCGAACCCCCACAGCCCCTCTTTAATTTCTTCTCCTTAACTCCCCTTGATTCTGCCTAGAGGTCATGGGTTTGGTTCCCACACGCCTCCCCCATTATTTTTCTTTTAATCTCCTCCTTAAATCTGCCTAAGAGGTCGTGGGTTCGATTCCCACACGCCTCCCCCTTTATTTTTCTTTTAATTTTCTCCTTAAATCTGCCTAAGAGGTCGTGGGTTCGATTTCGACGTGCCTCCCTCTTTATTTTTCTATTACTCTTCCTTAAATCTGCCTAAGAGGTCGTGGGTTCGATTCCCACATGCCTGCCCCTTTATTTTTCTTTTAATTTTCTCCTTAAATCTGCCTAAGAGGTCGTGGGTTCGATTCCAACGCCTCAGATTTCTTTTCTTTCATTTTTTTCTTAAGCTTGGCGAAGAGGTTGTGGGTTCGAATCCCACTCTTCTCATTTCTTATTTTCATACTTTATTTTCCAGCCAAGACCATGGTTCGAGTCCCCTTCACCACATTTCTTTTTACTTCTTTATTTTCTTGTTTTTTAACATGGTGAGGTCACGGGTTCAATCCTCCATGACCTCACTTGTTTTAATTCATTTTTCACAACACTTTGAAACCTCTTAACTTGACCGAAATTCTTCACTTAAATTTGGAATTTTTTTTGAAATTTTTCAGCATACTTTCATCAACATTTATACGCAAATTCATAGGGTAATTCGTAGATCATTTAATACTTTCTTAGGTGCACTTTTCATGGATTCGTTTAGCCAAGATATTATCACTCAAATCGGCCACATTTCAACTCATATGAACATTACAATTTACGTAAACATTTGTACATGAAATACAACCACAACATCACCTTTAAAAGCTTTAACCCAAGGCACATAGATACGGTTCACATCGCACACACACGTACACATAGTTTCGGAAAAACATCAACATAAGTCACATAATTCCGAACATACATATAAACACATAATCATCACGAAAGAATGTTTCATCCCTAGTTTTCTACCAGCAAACATAACCAACCTATGATTCAATGGGAGCTAGTGACAGGGACATTGTAACATTTTGAAATACCGAGGTCATGTGATAAGACTTAAATGGTCTCCTTAGGATCTAAACCAGTGTTCCTACCCAATTAGGCATATTTAGAGTCTTTGAAGTGGTGTTTTAACCGAAATTCTTATACGTCCGGCAAATTGGGTCATAAGAGGGCTAGAGTGACCTTTTGAGTTAACCTAGTTAAAGAGTCGGAATATGGTAAATGGTTGTTACCATAGGTGTAAAATATAGTGTGGGATGGTTTCATTCTGGAAAATTCAGGGTACGACTCCCCGAGGACCAAACAAGGACCCTCGAGGAGGACCCTAGAAATAGCAGGGCATGACGGACCCCATGACGGGGTGTCACAGGCGCGACGGGACATCAAGGTCTCCGTCGTGCCAGCCTTGGTGCCGTAGGACAAACCTCCGCCTGCACAAGTCTTTGACCAACGTGATGGATGTGCAGGACGGAGGGATGTCTATCCGTCACGCCCACGACGGACCGTCGTGCCATCCTTGGTGTCTGGGGAGAAAGCCTCCGCCTGCACAAGTCTCTGACCAACGTGACGGATGTGCAGGACGGGGGGATGTCAGTTCGTCATGACCACGATGGACCGTCGTCGGGGATCCGTCGTGGAAGGTCTGTGGCAGTTCTGGAAAAGTTAGTTTTAGTTAGTTAATTAATTAATTGACTTAGGGGTAATTAGGGGTTTAAGAGAGACTAATTAAGTGACTTAAGACCCCACTATAAATACCCAACCCTCATTAGCCTAATCATTCTCTCAAAAACAAAACTCTCTTCCTTCTCTCTACTTTCTCTCTCTATTGGAAGACTCCATTGGAGATCAACTTGGGGAAATCATTGGGGGTTGATTTAGCAAGAAATTCACCATCAAAATGTCATCAAACCTTAAGGTATGGGATCTAATTCACCTTTGACATTCTTTCCTCAAAGGGTTCCTTCAAAGCTTTTTCCAAAAAGTTGAGTTTCTTATGGGTTTCATCCAAATCCGAATTTGATCATGTGAATTGAGTTAATTATGTATTCTTTGGGTTAGAATGAATAGATTATCATGAATTGTAACTTGATTATGGTCAATTGATGTAGTTTGATCTAGGTTGTGGGTGATGACCCCTAACCCTTAACCCTAAATGTTGAATTGATATGGATTAGGTTGAGTTTGATAGAATTGACCTCATAATAAGTTAAATGGTCTTTAATGATTGTCATTGTATTGATTATGGATCTATTATGATGAATTGAAGTTCTTCACACCTATGTTCTTGAATATTGAATCTAAGTTAAGAAGATACACTTGAGATCATGTTACTAGGCTTTGATGTAGAATTGCTTCATAGTATAGTGCTTCTCCTTGATTAGTTCTTGTGATTTATTATTGAATTACATCGATGTGATGATATAAGATTGGTTGATCTATGGGTTGATGGTAAAGCCCTTTATTGATGGACTAGGGAGGAGTATTGGTAAGTCTTGATGATCCTAGCCTTCACTTCAAATTATGGTTAATTGTCATCAAGTGATAATATTATGTTGAAGTATGCTTTGATTGATGTGATAAGATGATATGATACATGAACTTATATGCTTAGGTTGGTTGTGAGGTTGCTAAGTGTAATGTAATATAGGGAAGTTGTTCGATGTGCCCTATTATGATGAGATGTACGAGGGTTGACTTCACCTATATGAATTGTTAATGAAAGGACATAATTCTCATACAATTCTTATTTGAGCTATAATGATGATACACAAGGGATTGACTCTTCTATGTAATTAAATTGAGAAGATTAATAAAGATTAAAGGCTTCTCTATAAATGGGGACTTAGCTTAGCACCGAGTGAACTTGACATTGAGAGGTGTTGACTTCCCCTAGAGGAATATTCACCATTTGTTCCTTATAGAGTGTTGACTTCCCTTAGAGGAATACTCACCTATGGATCTACGTGAAGTGTTGACTTTCCTTGAGAAATATTCACTCATGAATTCTCATGAGATGAGGCCCCATTACCGAATGGTATATAGAGGGAATACCTATCTCTTAGTTCTTGAACTATGTTGCCACCATAGGATACTAGCTAGTGGATCCACCTAGATAGCTATGTTCACGTTAGGTTCTACCTTGGCCGGTAGACCACCTTCCATCGGTGTAAGGTTTCATGACACCGGATTCCACATTCGATTATGTGGTCTATGTCGGTTAAGGCAAATGTTCCCTAAACTAAAATGAATGAATGAATAAGGTATAGGCTAATTAAAGTAACTTGAGAGGTTTGCTTTAGCTTAGGTAGGGGTATGGGACTCTACCTACGCCTTGCACGAGTTTGCCTTGATAGGAACTTTGAGAGGTCAATATTATGTATGTAAGGCGATAGTATGATGAAAAAGGTTGGTATGTTGAGTAACATGCTTATGAATATAATGTTGTTGTCTTTGCTTGAAGTAGGATGTATCATGACATGACGAGTATGTTGGTGAGTAAATTGCTAATTGTAGTCTTGGTAGGTTACTTGATTGAGTAGGAGATATGGTAATTTTACTTGATCATTGCACTTGTGACTTATTGAAGGTTATCATTAGTATGCTTTGCTTTGCTATGGTTTAATTTCATATGTAGTCTATTATGTTTTCATAAATGTCCCTTTCTAAATATATTTGATTGGTAATTGTATATGAGATTTCATACTTAGTACATGTGGAGTACTAATCCCTTTTCTTTCCCTTTTCCCCAAACATTTTAGGTTCGGGTCGCTGAGCTTGATCCAAATTGCTAGGAAGGAAGACTTGGATAATTTGTCATCCAAGTGGTAGGTCCTCACTCTCTCGAGGACGTGGCCGATATCTCTCTTTTATGATGTGTAGTTACTATGATTCTATGTTGACTCTATTGTTCTCTTGAGACGATGTAGTAGACAGCCTATATGTGGCTTCTTTCATTTGATGTAGGGCTATGCCCAAGACTTATTGTGATCGATAGATGGTCTATGAGATGAGACGGTTTTATGACTATTATTTTCTGAATATATAAGTGTATGAAATAAAAGTAGAAGACTAAGTAATCTTCGTATATGAACAAGTCTATGTATACTTGATATATATAATGATGTGTATGTAGAGGTCTATGTAAACCTCCGAGTAGTTCTAGATAAAAAGTTTTTAATTCTTACTGATTTTTAGTCGATGAATGCTATGACGAAGCTAAGAGGCTTGTCTTAGTCCTCCGAGAGGACGACGACGCCGGTTACGTCTAGGGGGTAAACCCGGATGTGACAAACTTGGTATCAGAGCATGAGGTTGAATATCCTTGATGTTAACGTCTCTCTCTCAACCACGTTATTTAAGTTTGTATTCATAATTGTGAAGCGCGCCACACTTATGAATAGGAACTTATTTGATGATTAGGAATCATTCTCATTGTTGGAAATCCATATCGTTCCCCTAGAATGTACGTCGGATATACGTTCGCCTGAACCTTGTGTTTTGGTTATAGGAGATGAATACTAGAAGAAATGCGGCTCGAAGACTTGAGGAAGAGATGGCTGCTGCGGGAATTCCTCGTGACGAACCTGCTCCTCCTCTTGAAGAGGTTGCTATTGATGACCAGGTTCCTGCTGATCCTCCACCGATGACAGAGGCTCAGATGAGAGCTATTATTGCTCAAATGGCTCAAGCCATGACTACTCAAGCTCAAGCCGCAACAGTGCAAGCCCAAGCTATGACTGCCCAAGCCAATAGGGATTTGGCACCTAGAGTCCATGAACAGACTATGGCCTCTAGACTTAGGGATTTCACTCGAATGAATCCTCCTGTCTTTTATGGGTCGAAGGTTGATGAAGACCCTCAGGAATTTATTGATGAGGTTCACAAGATTTTGTGTGCTATGGGGCTGTCGTCTAGCGAGAATGCCGAGTTGGCCTCCTACCAACTCAAAGATGTCGCTCAGATATGGTATGCACAATGGAAGGACAACAGGCCACTTGGAAGTGGGTTAGTGATGTGGGAGTTATTCAAAGGGGCCTTCATTGATCGGTTCTTCCCTAGAGAGATGAGGGAAACGAAGGTGGTGGAATTCATCAATATCCGCCAAGGAACGATGAGTGTTCATGAGTATTCTCTGAAATTTACTCAATTGGCCAAATATGCTCGTCTTTGGTCTCTGATCCTAGAGACGAAATGAGTCGATATGTGACAGGTATATCGGACGATTTACAAGAGTAGTGTCAATCGGCTATGCTACATGATAACATGAACATTGGTCGTCTCATGGTGCATGCAAGAAGGGTTGAGGAGGCTAGATCAAAAAGGAAGGATAAGGACTCAAGGAGGACAAGGTCTTCTGAGAGTGAAACTGCCAAAGATAGGTTGGGAATTCAAGACAGGCCTAGATTCAAAAAGAGGTTCTCAAACCACGTTCCATCCAAATTTCCCAAGACTAGGGATTCTAAAGCTCCTAGACCAAAAGTTGCCAAGGGAAAGGAAGGGAACTCATCTAATGAGAAGCCTGCATGTTCTAAGTGTGGTAAAGGTCACTATGGAGAATGTTTGATTGGAACGGGAAATTGCTATGGTTGTGGAAAGATTGGTCACAAGGTGCGGGATTGTCCAAATGCTAAGGGACAAGAGAGGGGTGGTCATCCAAGTGGTTCTAATAGTGCTCCCAAAAAGAACCGTCTTTATGCTCTTCGTACTAGAGATGACCAAGAGGCCTCTCCCGATGTGGTGACTGGTATGTTACAAATCTTTGCCATTGATGTGTATGCATTACTTGATCCGGGTGCTACGTTGTCTTTCGTTACTCCATTGGTAGCTAAGAAATTTAGTACATTACCCGATGTTTTGCATGAACCTATTTTGGTGTCTACCCCGGTGGGTGAGTCAGTGGTAGCAAAAAGAGTCTATCGAAATTGTCCTATTTCAATACCTCATAGAGTTTCTCATATTGATCTAGTTGAGCTAGACATGATTGATTTTGATGTCATATTAGGTATGGACTGGTTGCATGCTAGTTTCGCTTCCATCAATTGTAGGACCAAAATTGTGAGGTTTTGTTTCCCAAATGAACCCGTTATAGAGTGGAAAGGTGGAAATTCTCTTCCTAGAGGTCGTTTCATAACATGCCTAAAGGCGTGTAAAATGATCTCGAAGGGGTGTCTCTACCATATTGTGAGAGTCCAAGAAGTGGATTCCGAAGTTCCTCCTATAGAGTCAGTCCCCGTGGTGAGTGAATTTACGGAGGTTTTTCCTGATGACCTTCCTGGCATTCCTCCCGAACGGGAAATCGATTTCGGTATCGATTTGCTACCGGAAACAAATCCTATTTCTATTCCTCCTTATAGAATGGCTCCGGCCGAGTTAAAGGAATTGAATGCACAACTTAAAGATTTGCTAGACAAGGGCTTTATAAGGCCTAGCATTTCTCCATGGGGTGCTCCGGTCTTGTTCGTGAAAAAGAAAGATGGGTCCTTGAGGATGTGTATTGATTACCGGCAACTCAACAAGGTTACCATCAAGAACAAGTATCCTCTTCCTCGGATTGATGATTTATTTGATCAACTCCAAGGAGCGAGTTACTTCTCAAAGATTGATTTGAGGTCAGGATACCACCAGCTTAGGGTGAGAAATGAAGATATTTCAAAGACAGCTTTTCGGACTCGATATGGGCATTATGAGTTCGTGGTTATGTCTTTTGGTCTCACAAATGCTCCGGCGGCATTTATGGATCTGATGAACAGAGTGTTTCGAAAGTACCTTGATTCATTCGTTATTGTATTTATCGATGATATCTTGGTGTATTCGAAAAATGAGGTTGACCACATGGATCATCTAAGGGTAGTATTGCAAACCCTTAGGGAACATAAATTGTTCGCCAAGTATAGGAAGTGCGAGTTTTAGCTAAGGTCGGTGGCATTTCTTGGGCACATCATCTCTAGTGAGGGAGTTGAGGTAGACCCAAGGAAGACAGATGCGGTAAGAAACTGGCCTAGACCCTTGACCCCAACAGATATTAGGAGTTTCTTGGGTCTAGCGGGTTATTATCGAAGGTTCGTAGAAGGTTTTTCTTCCATTGCATCTCCTTTGACTTCATTGACTCAAAAAGGCAAAAAGTTTGAATGGTCAGAGGCATGTGAGAAGAGTTTTCAATTATTGAAGGATAGGCTTACTTCCGCTCCGGTTTTAACTTTACCGGAAGGATCTAAAGGGTTCATTGTGTATTGTGATGCATCCCGCGTAGGTTTGGGGTGTGTGCTTATGCAGAATGGGAAGGTGATTGCCTATGCTTCGCGGCAACTTAAGGTGCATGAGAGAAATTATCCTACTCATGACCTTGAGTTAGCGGCCGTAGTGTTTGCTTTAAAAATATGGAGACACTACTTGTATGGTGTTCATGTAGATGTTTTCACTGATCATAAGAGCCTTCAATATGTGTTTACTCAAAAAGATTTGAATCTTCGACAAAGAAGGTGGTTAGAGTTGTTGAAAGATTATGATATGAGTGTCCTATATCATCCCGGCAAGGCAAATGTGGTGGCAGATGCTTTAAGCCGTATGACTATGGGTGGTGTGACTCATATAGATGAAGACAAGAAAGATCTAGTAAAAGATGTTCATCGTTTGACTAGATTGGGAGTGCGATTGGTGAGTTCGCTAAATGGAGGTGCCACGGTTCATCATAGCTCCGAGTCATCATTGGTGGTTGAGGTGAAGTCCAAACAACACCTTGACCAACTATTGATGGAATTAAAGGAATCGGTTCTTGGCAAGGCGAACGAGTCTTTCTCCTTAGGAGAAGATAGTGTATTGAGGTATCAAGGGAGGTTGTGTGTTCCTGATGTGGATGGGTTGAGGGATCGGATCCTTGATGAAGCCCATGGATCCCACTATTCCATCCATCCCGGTTCTACAAAGATGTATCATGACCTTCGAGAAATATATTGGTGGGAAGGTTTGAAGAAGGATATAGCGGAATTTGTTGGTAAATGTCCGAATTGTCAACAAGTGAAGGCGGAACATCAAAAGCCGGGTGGCTTACTACAGGAGATCCAAATTCCCACTTGGAAGTGGGAAGACATTAATATGGATTTCGTAGTAGGGTTGCCTCGGACTCAAAAGTCATATGATTCTATATGGGTGATTGTTGATAGATTGACTAAGTCCGCTCACTTTATCCCCGTCAAATCTACATATTCGGCGGAAGATTATGCGAAGATTTTCATAGATGAGATTTTGTGTCGTCATGGTATTCCGTTATCCATCATTTCGGATAGAGGTGCACAATTCACATCTAGGTTTTGGAAGTCTTTTCAAAAAGGTTTGGGTACTAAAGTGAATTAAGTACCGCCTTCCATCCTCAAACGGATGGTCAAGCGGAACGCATGATTCAAACTCTTGAGGATATGCTTAGAGCTTGCATCATTGATTTTAAAGGGAGTTGGGATAAGCATTTGCCGTTGGTGGAGTTTGCGTATAATAATAGCTTTCATTCGTCCATCTCCATGGCTCCCTATGAAGCCTTGTATGGAAGGAGGTGTAGGTCTCCTATAGGATGGTTTGAAGTAGGTGAGTCATCGATATTCGGTCCTGACTTGATTTACAAGACATTGGAGAATGTACATATCATAAGAAATAGGTTGCAAACAGCCTATAGTCGACAAAAGTCCTATGCCGATAATAGAAGAAGGGACTTGGAGTTTGAAGAGGGTGATAAAGTGTATTTAAAAATCTCACCTATGAAGGGTGTGGTAAGATTTGGCAAGAAAGGGAAGTTGAGCCCTCGATATGTAGGCCCTTATGAGATTTTAGGAAGGGTTGGTAAAGTTGCCTATCGTTTAACATTACCCAATGAGCTAGCTTTGGTTCATCCGGTTTTCCATGTCTCCATGTTGAAGAAGTGTGTCGGGAATCCCGAGTCTATTCTTCCTCTTGAAGGCCTCGGAGTCAAGGATAACCTCTCTTATGAGGAGGTTCCGGTTCAAATCCTTGATAGGCAAGTGAAAAGCTTGAGGAACAAAGAGGTGGTTTCCGTAAAGGTGCTATGGATGAACCACCTAGTTGAGGGTGCAACATGGGAGGCGGAAGCCGACATGAAAACCCGTTATCCTCATCTTTTTGATGTGTAAGGTTAGTATCTCTCTCTAATGATAAAAATACATTAGATATTGTGAATCTCTGTTGTTTTTGTGAAACTTTGCAAAACTCCTAGTTTGGAGACTTCTAAAATGAAGGCGCTTTAAGGTGACCTTAGATACATTTGGAAGTTGTTTGGTTTCTTGCATATTTGAGACAAGTTTGGTGATTTAGATATGGTAAATTGATGTTTTGAAGTATTTTTTTTTATGAACTAATATAGTACATGCTAACTAAATATTGTGTATTGGTTGAGCTGCTAGTCTTGAGTCTACTCCCACATTTTTAGAGTGTTTGGTGTCATTCGGGGACGAATGTTCCTAAGGGGGGGATAATGTAACATTTTGAAATACCGAGGTCATGTGATAAGACTTAAATGGTCTCCTTAGGATCTAAACCAGTGTTCCTACCCAATTAGGCATATTTAGAGTCTTTGAAGTGGTGTTTTAACCGAAATTCTTATACGTCCGGCAAATTGGGTCATAAGAGGGCTAGAGTGTCCTTTTGAGTTAACCTAGTTAAAGAGTCGGAATATGGTAAATGGTTGTTACCATAGGTGTAAAATATAGTGTGGGATGGTTTCATTCTGGAAAATTCAGGGTACGACTCCCCGAGGACCAAACAAGGACCCTCGAGGAGGACCCTAGAAATAGCAGGGCATGACGGACCCCATGACGGGGCATCACAGGCGCGACGGGACGTCAAGGTCTCCGTCGTGCCAGCCTTGGTGCCGTAGGACAAACCTCCGCCTGCACAAGTCTCTGACCAACGTGACGGATGTGCAGGACGGAGGGATGTCTGTCCGTCACGCCCACGACGGACCGTCGTGCCATCCTTGGTGTCTGGGGAGAAAGCCTCCGCCTGCACAAGTCTCTGACCAACGTGACGGATGTGCAGGACGGAGGGATGTCAGTTCGTCATGACCACGACAGACCGTCGTCGGGGATCCGTCGTGGAAGGTCTGTGGCAGTTTTGGAAAAGTTAGTTTTAGTTAGTTAATTAATTAATTGACTTAGGGGTAATTAGGGGTTTAAGAGAGACTAATTAAGTGACTTAAGACCCCACTATAAATACCCAACCCTCATTAGCCTAATCATTCTCTCAAAAACAAAACTCTCTTCCTTCTCTCTACTTTCTCTCTCTATTGGAAGACACCATTGGAGATCAACTTGGGGAAATCATTGGGGGTTGATTTAGCAAGAAATTCACCATCAAAACGTCATCAAACCTTAAGGTATGGGATCTAATTCACCTTTGAGATTCTTTCCTCAAAGGGTTCCTTCAAAGCTTTTTCCAAAAAGTTGAGTTTCTTATGTGTTTCATCCAAATCCGAATTTGATCATGTGAATTGAGTTAACTATGTATTCTTTGGGTTAGAATGAATAGATTATCATGAATTGTAACTTGATTATGGTCAATTGATGTAGTTTGATCTAGGTTGTGGGTGATGACCCCTAACCCTTAACCCTAAATGTTGAATTGATATGGATTAGGTTGAGTTTGATAGAATTGACCTCATAATAAGTTAAATGGTCTTTAATGATTGTCATTGTATTGATTATGGATCTATTATGATGAATTGAAGTTCTTTACACCTATGTTCTTGAATATTGAATCTAAGTTAAGAAGATACACTTGAGATCATGTTACTAGGCTTTGATGTAGAATTGCTTCATAGTATAGTGCTTCTCCTTGATTAGTTCTTGTGATTTATTATTGAATTACATCGATGTGATGATCTAAGATTGGTTGATCTATGGGTTGATGGTAAGGCCCTTTTTTGATGGACTAGGGAGGAGTATTGGTAAGTCTTGATGATCCTAGCCTTCACTTCAAATTATGGTTAATTGTCATCAAGTGATAATGTTATGTTGAAGTATGCTTTGATTGATGTGATAAGATGATATGATACATGAACTTATATGCTTAGGTTGGTTGTGAGGTTGCTAAGTGTAATGTAATATAGGGAAGTTGTTCGATGTGCCCTATTATGATGAGATGTACGAGGGTTGACTTCACCTATATGAATTGTTAATGAAAGGACATAATTCTCATACAATTCTTATTTGAGCTATAATGATGATATACAAGGGATTGACCCTTCTATGTAATTAAATTGAGAAGATTAATAAAGATTAAAGGCTTCTCTACAAATGGGGACTTAGCTTAGCACCGAGTGAACTTGACATTGAGAGGTGTTGACTTCCCCTAGAGGAATATTCACCATTTGTTCCTTATAGAGTGTTGACTTCCCTTAGAGGAATACTCACCTATGGATCTACGTGAAGTGTTGACTTTCCTTGAGAAATATTCACTCATGAATTCTCATGAGATGAGGCCCCATTACCGAATGGTATATAGAGGGAATACCTATCTCTTAGTTCTTGAACTATGTTGCCACCATAGGATACTAGCTAGTGGATCCACCTAGATAGCTATGTTCACGTTAGGTTCTACCTTGGCCGGTAGACCACCTTCCATCGGTGTAAGGTTTCATGACACCGGATTCCACATTCGATTATGTGGTCTATGTCGGTTAAGGCAAATGTTCCCTAAACTAAAATGAATGAATGAATAAGGTATAGGCTAATTAAAGTAACTTGAGAGGTTTGCTTTAGCTTAGGTAGGGTATGGGACTCTACCTACGCCTTGCACGAGTTTGCCTTGATAGGAACTTTGAGAGGTCAATATTATGTATGTAAGGCGATAGTATGATGAAAAAGGTTGGTATGTTGAGTAACATGCTTATGAATATAATGTTGTTGTCTTTGCTTGAAGTAGGATGTATCATGACATGACGAGTATGTTGGTGAGTAAATTGCTAATTGTAGTCTTGGTAGGGTACTTGATTGAGTAGGAGATATGGTAATTTTACTTGATCATTGCACTTGTGACTTATTGAAGGTTATCATTAGTATGCTTTGCTTTGCTATGGTATAATTTCATATGTAGTCTATTATGTTTTCATAAATGTCCCTTTCTAAATATATTTGATTGGTAATTGTATATGAGATTTCATACTTAGTACATGTGGAGTACTAATCCCTTTTCTTTCCCTTTTCCCCAAACATTTTAGGTTCGGGTCGCTGAGCTTGATCCAAATTGCTAGGAAGGAAGACTTGGATAATTTGTCATCCAAGTGGTAGGTCCTCACTCTCTCGAGGACGTGGCCGATATCTCTCTTTTATGATGTGTAGTTACTATGATTCTATGTTGACTCTATTGTTCTCTTGAGACGATGTAGTAGACAGCCTATATGTGGCTTCTTTCATTTGATGTAGGGCTATGCCCAAGACTTATTGTGATCGATAGATGGTCTATGAGATGAGACGGTTTTATGACTATTATTTTCTGAATATATAAGTGTATGAAATAAAAGTAGAAGACTAAGTAATCTTGTATATGAACAAGTCTATGTATACTTGATATATATAATGATGTGTATGTAGAGGTCTATGTAAACCTCCGAGTAGTTCTAGATAAAAAGTTTTTAATTCTTACTGATTTTTAGTCGATGAATGCTATGACGAAGCTAAGAGGCTTGTCTTAGTCCTCCGAGAGGACGACGACGCCGGTTACGTCTAGGGGGTAAACCCGGATGTGACAGACATGCAACAGGGAACAACCCTAGTTTTCGGAACAACCAAGAGAGGATATAAACCACACCTTTTTGACATTCAAACCTCGACTTGCTTCCCAAAGAACTCCTCCAAACACACGTCCAACACCAAAAGTTCAACACCAAACTCAACGGAAAATCTTCTCTTTGCCTACGTGATTGATTAACGTTTATTTTCTTATATTTTCGTGGTGAGTTCTTCAAGTGTGAAGAACTTTGGTTTACCTACTGTTTTTTTGAAGTTATTTTGGCAGAGAGAACGTGAATGAGAGTGATAGAGACATGAGAGAGAGAGATGAGCGTGGGAGAGAAGAGTTTTCTTAGGCTTAGGAGTCTAGCTAAGGACTTAGTCAAATTTGGTTTTATTTAATTATTAAAAATCTGATTTCCATTTATTTTAAACCAGCTAATAAATAATAAATATAAATTAATTACATTAATTTACCAACATAAATTAAAAACAAATTTAATTCATTGCTTCCACCTAGGTTCGAACCCGGGTGGAGCAAGACTTCACTTCAAGAGCCAATTTTCGGCCCTCTCTCCCCAAATTGCCCCTCCACCTTATTAATTAAATAATTATTTATATATTTAGGATAATTACAATACTACCCTTATCCTAGAAAAAGACCATTTTACCCATAGACCCTCCAAAACTATGATTTTCCCTTTTTAAGTCCGGTAAAGACTCATTCTATAATGACCCAAAATGAACTAAGGTGAACTAGATCCTCATGGTTGTTTCTTGAGTTGATTTTAATTTAAACGGAGTTAGTTTAGTGTCCTTAGGCAGTGTGCAAAGTTTCGTGAAGTTTGGAGGTCAAACGACCAAGAACGTCCAAGGAATTAGAAAGATATGCCTTGAGTTGACCTTGTACGTCTAGATGAGTTTCGTTGAGTTTTATGTGTTCGTTTTGGATGAAATTCATGTGAGAGGTGTTAAACTTATAGATGATCATATTTGTGTTGGAAAATTCTGGGAAATTATCCCCAAGAACCATCGAAGGTTCCTTGAGGAAGGACCCAAAACCTGGTAAGCAGGCTGTCCCAGGCAGCCTTGGCGATGGAGCACTCGACGGCCAGTCATGGCTGTGACGCCCCGTCACAAGTTTCTGTCGTGGGGGACTTGTTCAAGGGTGTATAGGGGACCCTTGGCAAGCCACTGGAGCTTGCAACGGATGGTCATGACGGGCCATTGCACCCGTGATGCCCCGTCACAAGCAGGTCGTCACAAGCTTTGTCCCTGTGCGCAGATTTTTCTGCCAAGGGGTGAACTTATAAATTCACCCCACGTCCAAGAGTTTGGACTGTTTGTTAAGGTATTGTTGGGTATATTAAATGAGTTTTAAACCCTAGACCTAGACAAGACCCCCTCACTTCTAAATTCAACTCTCTCTCTCTAAAGAAACTCTCTCAAAGACTCCATTGAAAGCTAGAGGTCAAGGAAGGATAGGAAGGATGGTTGGACGTGTCTCTTCATCAAAAACTCTTGGATTTGGCTTGCTTAGTGAGGTATGGTATCCATTCTTGAATATCTTTTCATTCAAGAAGCCAACTTCCCAAAATGGTTTTCAAAAAGTGTTTCTAAACTCAAACTTCTTCTAACTTTGATTCCTAGTATGGGTCTTCTTGTATTTAAGTTCTAATGGTTTAAATGTATTTATTTTGGTTTAAATTGATGATTTTGATGTTAAAACTCCATGAAACTCTTGTTTATGCATACTTCAACTTTTGACTTAAATATGGGTTATGTGAGCATGATTTGAGTAGGGTATGAACTTGGGTCTTCTTGTGTATGTCATGTTGGCGTAGCTACTGCCCTAAGGGACTTAATATGATGAAATTTTGATAAATTGTTTATGGGTTATGATGGTTTGATTTGTTGATGAGTTGTTCTCATTGTATATTTCTTATTATGAATTGCTATTTGAGTGGTATGGTCCACCTTAGGGGTGGCGGTACTAATTGATGAACTTGATGTTGTTTAGTATGTGTTGAGTAGGTAATCTTGAAGGACTAATATTTTAAATGAAGATATATTGTATATGGGTCTTCTATTGTGTTTTGTGTAGCTTGATTTCATGTTTGACCTAGTTTTTGTCTAAATGAAGTATATGATTATGAAAAGCATGTAGAGTGTGTAAGTTGATGAATAAAGGTTAAAGTATGAGTAGAAATTGATGATAATGAGATGATGCTTATATGCAAGGTGTAAACATGTACACACACACACTTTAAAGAATGCATTATGCCAAGTTGAGCAAAAAGGGGAATCTTGAGGTGGACACACTTCGTGAGTTGATATGTAGTGTCTAGTAGCAACCTCTCCATTCCTAGTGAGATTTCTAAGATAGACTATTATGTTGAGAAATCCATGGGGAGTTATGCCTAGCACCGAGAGGATATGAATGGGAGGTGGATTGCACATCGTGAGTTGAGATGTTGTAATCCAAAGTACCTCTTGAGATGAGTATTCCTCGTTAGTAGAGAGTGAGTTACTTAGTAGCAATCTCCTTATCCCTTAACTATGTGCCCCCATAGGTGTAGCTCTTGGAAAAGCCATGTAAACGCTAAGAAGCATGACCTTACACTAGGCAAGTAAGGATCCTCATCCGATAGGGTTTAATATCGGGATTCCATGTCTAGCTCTCATGGTCTTTGTCGGTTAAGCTAACTCCCACAAAAGAATTGATTTGAAACTAATTAATTTGTATATTGTTCATTTTGTGTATGTATGTTGTGAAGTGCTAAATCCACATTAGTTACCCATTAGGAGCACTGAGTGGGAGTGGTAGTATGGGATGCTACTCTCACATTGCACTTGGTGTGACCTATACCGACTATGGGAGAAGACTATCTTTATGAAATCCGTGTGAATGAGTACTATGGTGTAGTGTTATGGATGATTATTGTGGAGTACTTGAGTAAATGTTATCCATTAGGAGCACTAAGTGGGAGTGGTAGTATGGGATGCTACTCTCACATTGTACTTGATGTGACCTATATTTCCATGAGTGTTTTGCATATGTTAGCCAAGGGCGTGGATTTGATTCCAACGAAGTAAGCCTAAGATTTGGTAGTTTTAAGGGTCTCTTTGGTGTGCTTTGAAGGTAGGTGTAATGAAAATCCCTTCTTGGCTCACCTTAGGGTGTCTTAGGATAACCTTGGGTTAGGGCAATTTCGAAGAAAAATAGTTCATATGACTTGGACCGTGCCCTGTAAGGTCTTCATTGTAAGAATTCAAAATGTTCACTATGATGCTTTATTCAATTTTCATTGTAAGTTTAGTAAGTTCATTGAAATGTTCCTTTTGATTATTCTATGTTTTTGGTAAAGCTGCCATAAAGTGTTAATTGTCGATTAACTTATTGGTCTGTTTTTAGATTCTAGAATATTGCTTTAATTGCATGAAAATCTATTCTTACTAAAATGTCCCTTTCGTATGTTTATTTGCATATGCCATACTTAGTACATTGTTGTACTAACCCCATACTTTTATATACCTTATGAGTATAGGTTGGAAGCCTTTTGGAGGATCGAAGTTGAAGCTTGGGAATTCTATCTCTCGAGATTTGGGTATGTTCTTATATATTCGAGGACATAGTTTTATGTTTCTTAGTTCTTTATTAAGACATAAAGATGTATTTTACTTTTATTGTAAAGGGCCGTGTCCCTAAGATTCCAAGTTTTGTCTTTAAGTTGGCTTGTGACGATAAGATTTCCTAGTATTTATGAAAAAACTTCTTCTATTATTATTATCGTGAAAAGTTTTAATTCCGCTCTACTTTTCATGCTTTATGCTATGAATGCTAGTTAGAGGGATTGTACGAGACCCAAAGGGGTCCAGTACGCCTGGTCATGATTCGAAGGTTTTCCCTAACTTTTAGGGGGTGCTTTCGGGTCGTGACCGACTTGGTATCAGAGTATAAGGTTTTGGGAAATAGTTTAAGGTCTAAAAGTCTTACAAGCCACATGTAGTAGTATCTTGGTCATTGGTGTGAGTCGCGACACATCCATGGACAAGAGGCTATAGGATGCTAGAAGTTTCACTTTCTTCTCTATTCAAGAATCGTGCCTTACAGTTGAGTATATAAGGTGTCTATTCTCAACCTCTTCTTTTTGTGTTTTTAGGACATCAATACGAGGAGGTCGACCGCTAGAAAGGAGGAGGGAGGTGTACCAAATGAGAGAGTCCTTCCCCGTGTTGACCAAGTTCCTATTGTTGGCTTAGGGGAGGAAAATGAGGAGGTTCCTCCTCAAGAACCTCAAGTGCCTCCTGAACCTCAAGGACCTCAAGTGCCTCCTATGCCTCAAGATCCTTTTGTTGAGGGTGACATAACTAATGCGGAGTTGAGGGCTGTCCTAATGAACTTGACCCAACTCATGACGGCTCAAGCTCAAGTCGTCAACAATCACTTTGTGGGCCAAGATAACCAAGGAGATAGGCCCCAACCAAATGCTAGTACTCCCGCTTCTAGGATTCGGGATTTCATGAGGATGAACCCTCCTACTTTTCATGGCACTAAGGTGGATGAAGATCCACAAGGCTTCATAGATGAGGTTTTCAAGGTGGTAGATATTATGGGTGTGACCCCTAGGGAGAAAGCGGAATTGGCCTCTTACCAACTTAAGGATGTTTCTCAAGTGTGGTATGAGCAATGGAGGGGTGAGAGACCCCTAGAAAGAGGACCGGTTGATTGGGAGGAATTCAAAGAGGCATTCCTAGATAGATTCTTTCCTTTAGAGTGGAGGGAGAAGAAGATAGTTGAATTCGTGAACCTCTGTCAAGGGGGAATGAGTGTGCAAGAGTACTCTCTCAAATTCACCCAACTCTCTAAGTATGCCCCAACCATGGTAGCCAACCCTAGGTCTAGGATGAACAAGTTTGTGATGGGCGTGTCTAGCTTGGTGGAAAAAGAGTGTCGTACGACAATGCTTCTTAATGACATGGATATCTCTAGGCTCATGGTTTATGCACAACAAATTGAGGAGTTCAAAATTAGGGAGATAAGGCAAGAGGGTAAGAGACCTAGGTCGGATGATTCTAGTCACCAAAGGCTTAAGAAGAGGTTTTATCCCCAAGATTCTTCTATGGGAAACAAGGATAGGGCTCCAAATCAACTTTCTCAAGGTGGTGGTCATTCCTATGAAAGGGCTAGGTGCCCTACTTGTGGCAAGCAACATGGGGGTAAGTGTCTTGCTGGATCGGATGGTTGTTTTGCATGTGCTAATAAAGGCCACAAGATGATGGACTTCCCAAACCTTAAATCAAGGGGGAGAGATGTCAATCAAGCTTCCCTAGATCCTAATGCTCCCAAGAAGAACCCTTCCTATGGGATGGGGGCTAGAAAGGATAATTAATCCGGATCAATGGTTTTGGTAAGTCTCAACTCTTTGTTATTCTTGCTTTTGTGTTATGAGATGAGTTTATATGGTTTCATAGTTCATATGATCATGTCATCTTGATAAATTGCTCAAAGAGTGGAATTTTGAAAGTTTTGTATGTTTGGCAGTGTTACAGTGAATGTTCACTGTAAAAAAATTGCAATTTGAGAAAAAATTGCCTTGCCTTAATTGAAGTTTAAATATGTGCAAAATTGTTGTATATGAGCATGTTTAATATTGGAGAAGGTAGTTCCTCCATAAAAGAAGTTTAAGGTTGAGTTTTGACATTGTGAAGTTTGGCAGAAGTTGTCTATGTTGATAAGTGTTGAAAGTGTGAAATGATGTTCCTTGCTAATTGATGCTTTGATTGTTGATTTTTTTATCATGATCTAAGTGAATTATATGATGCCAATTCCTTGTTGTTCTTAAAAAATTTAAGTGTTATTCGAGGACGAATGTTATTCCAAGTGGGGGAGAATATAACGCCCCAAAATGAACTAAGGTAAACTAGAGCCTCATGGTTGTTTCTTGAGTTGATTTTAAGTTAAACGGAGTTAGTTTAGTGTCCTTAGGAAGTGTTCAAAGTTTCGTGAAGTTTGGAGGTCAAACGACCAAGAACGTCCAAGGCATTCGAAAGATATGCCTTGAGTCGACCTTGTACGTCTAGACGACTTTCGTCGAGTTTTATGTGTTTGTTTTGGATGAAATTCATGTGAGAGGTTTTAAACTTATAGATTATCATATTTGTATTGGAAACGTTCGGGAAATTATCCCCAAGGCCCATCGAAGGGTCCTTGAGGAAGGACCCAAAACCTTGTAAGCAGGCTGTCCCAGGAAGCCTTGGCGACGGAGCAGTCGACGGCCAGTCATGGCTGTGATGCCCCGTCACAAGGTTCAGTCGTGGGGGACTTATTCAATGCTGTATAGGGGACCCTTGGCAAGCCACTGGAGCTTGCAACGGATGGTCATGATGGGCCGTTGCACCCGTGACGCCCCGTCACAAATAGGTCGTCGCAAGCCTTGTCCCTGTGCGCAGATTTTTCTACCAACTTGGGGTGAACTTGTAAATTCACCCCACGTCTAAATAAGAGTTTGGACGGTTTGTTAAGTTATTTTTAGGTATATTAAATGAGTTTTAAACCCTAGACCTATACAAGACCCCCTCACTTCTAAATTCAACTCTCTCTCTCTAAAGAAACTCTCTCAAAGACTCCATTGAAAGCTAGAGGTCAAGGAAGGATAGGAGGGATGGTTGGACGTGTATCTTCATCAAAAACTCTTAGATTTGGCTTTCTTAGTGAGGTATGGTATCCATTTTTGAATATCTTTTCATTCAAGAAGCCAACTTCCCAAAATGGTTTTCAAAAAGGGTTTCTAAACTCAAACTTCTTCTAACTTTGATTCCTAGTATGGGTCTTCTTGTATTTAAGTTCTAATGGTTTAAATGTATTTATTTTGGTTTAAATTGATGATTTTGATGTTAAAACTCCATGAAACTCTTGTTTATGCATACTTCAACTTTTGACTTAAATATGGGTTATGTGAGCATGATTTGAGTAGGGTATGAACTTGGGTCTTCTTGTGTATGTCATGTTGGTGTAGCTACTGCCCTAAGGGCCTTAATATGATGAAATTTTGATAAATTTTTTATGGGTGATGATTGATGGATTTGTTGATGAGTTGTTCTCATTGTATATTTCTTATTATGAATTGCTCTTTGAGTGGTATGGTCCACCTTATGGGTGGCGGTGCTAATTGATGAACTTGATGTTTTTTAGTATGTGTTGAGTAGGTAATCTTGAAGGTCTAATATGTTAAATGAAGATATATTGTATATGGGTCTTCTATTGTGTTTTGTGTAGCTTGATTTCATGTTTGACCTAGTTTATGTATAAATGAAGTATATGATTATGAGAAGCATGTAGAGTGTGTAACTTGATGAATCAAGGTTAAAGTATGAGTAGAACTTGATGATAATTAGATGATGCTTATATGCAAGGTGTACACATGTACACACACACACTTTAAAGAATGTATTATGCCAAGTTGAGCAAAAAGGGAATCTTGAGGTGGACACACTTCGTGAGTTGAGATGTAGTGTCTAGTAGCAACCTATCCATTCCTAGTGAGCTTTCTAAGATAGACTATTATGTTGAGAAATCCGTGGGGAGTTATGCCTAGCACCAAGAGGATATGAAGGGGAGGTGGATTGCACTTCGTGAGTTGAGATGTTGTAATCCAAAGTACCTCTTGAGATGAGTACTCCACGTTAGTAGAGAGTGAGTTACTTAGTAGCAATCTACTTATCCCTTAACTATGTGCCTGCATAGGTGTAGCTATTGGAAAATCCATGTAAACGCTAAGAAGCATGACCTTACACTAGGCAAGTAAGGATCCCTCATCCGATAGAGGTTAAGATCGGGATTCTAAGTCTAGCTCTCATGGTCTTTGTCGGTTAAGCTAACTCCCACAAAATAATTGATTTGAAACTAATTAATTTGTATATTGTTCATTTTGTGTATGTATGTCGTGAAGTTCTCAATCCACATTAGTTACCCATTAGGAGCACTGAGTGGGAGTGGTAGTATGGGATGCTACTCTCACATTGCACTTGGTGTGACCTATACCTACTATGGGAGAAGAGTATCTTCATGAAATCCGTGTGAATGGGTACTATGGTGTAGTGTTATGGATGATTATTGTGGAGTACTTGAGTAAATGGAATCCATTAGGAGCACTAAGTGGGAGTGGGAGTATACTACTCTCACATTGTACTTGGTGTGACCTATATTTCCATGAGTGTTTTGCATATGTTAGCCAAGGGCGTGGATTTGATTACAATGAAGTAAGCCTAAGATTTGGTAGTTTTAAGGGTCGCTTTGGTGTGCTTTGAAGGGAGGTGTAATGAATATCCCTTCTTGGCTCACCTTAGGGAGTCTTAGGATAACCTTGGGTTAGGGCAACTTCGAAGAAAAAGAGTTCATATGACTTGGACCGTGCCATTCACTGTAAGGTCTTCATTGTAAGAATTCAAAACGTTCACTATGATGCTTTATTCAATTTTCATTGTAAGTTTAGTAAGTTCATTGAAATGTTCCTTTTGATTATTCTAAGTTTTTGGTAAAGTTTCCATAAAGTGTTAATTGTCGATTCTCATATTGGTTTGTTTTTAGATTCTTGAATATTGCTTTAATTGCATGAAAAGCTATTCTTACTAAAATGTCCCTTTTGTATGTTTATTTGCATATGCCATACTTAGTACATTGTTGTACTAACCCCATACTTTTATATACCTTATGAGTATAGGTTGGAAGCCTTTTGGAGGATCGTAGTTGAAGCTTGGGAATTCTATCTCTCGAGATTTGGGTATGACCTCATATATTCGAGGATATAGTTTTATGTTTCTTAGTTCTTTATTAAGACTTAAAGATGTATTTTACTTTTATTGTAAAGGGCCGTGTCCCTAAGATTCCAAGTTGTGTCTTTAAGTTGGCTTGTGACGATAAGATTTCCTAGTATTTATTAAAAGACTTCTTCTATTATTATTATCGTGAAAAGTTTTAATTCCTCTCTACTTTTCATGCTTTATGTTATGAATTCTAGTTAGAGGGCTTGTACGAGACCCCAAAGGGGTCCAGTACGCCCGGTCATGATTCGAAGGTTTTCCCTAACTTTGAGGGGGTGCTTTCGGGTCGTGACACATTAGAGTAAATCTTCATATTCGAGAACCCTACATTGTTGGACCCAACCTTTCCAAGCTCAACTAACTCCCCAAGTTAGTTGGCTTGGCTGTAGCAAGGGTTCCGAGGTCTGGCTCTACGCGCATCAATCCGTGTGAACCCAGTCTATTTGTAGCCATTCTAGACACATTAAGCATTACTTAGCATCTCTATTTTTAGGGTTGTTACACTTCTTTTCCTGCAAGGCACTCGCCTGGATGGTTTTTACAACAATTAGGGCAAGCGGGGTAAGTCTTGGTGCCTGAAACAATTCCTTGAGACTTAGAGCGTGGTTCTCTAACCTTCTAGTCAAACCTGTTCTTGGAGGATTGAACACTAGCTGATGAATTCGCTATAGATGAAAACTTCTGCTGACACTGCGAGCGATTTCCACCACCCGATTTCTGCTGATAATAGTCATAGTTCCCAGTCCTAGCATTCTTATTTTCCTTTGCATGTTCCCTAAGCTTATCACTCTCAACCTGCTGAGCATGAGTCATAAGCCTAGAGATGTTCATATCTCCCAGTAACATAGCATTTTTGCACTTTGTTTTCACCAAATCTCACACTCTATACAAAACTTATTCATCTGAGCCCTGGAGTCAGAAACCATGTGAGGAGCATACCTGGAGAGTTGGTTAAACTTCAGCCCATACTCTTGGACCGTCATGTATCCCTGCCTTAAGTTCATGAATTCCTGGGCCTTTGCTTCTCTCAAATATATTGGGAAAAACCTATCGAGAAAAGTCTCACTAAAGCAATCCTAAGTGATAGGAGTTGCATCTGTACCCCTATTATCCTTCCACTGAGTGTACCAGATATGAGCAACATCCTTCAACTAGTATGATGCCAACTCAACCCGATCATTCCTAGTAATCTGCATCACCTCTAATATCTTTCTAATCTCATCCAAGAAATTCTGAGAATTCGCATTAGTTTGCGATCCTAAGAACTAAGGAGGATTCAACCTAACAAAGTCACGGACCCTTGCTGCTGCTGATCCACCATTTTCATTCAGAGGAGCATGAACCCGATTTTTCTGGGTTGTCATACTCTGAGACAACATCCGTATGGTATTCCTGAACTCAGCGTTGGAGACTTCTTGATCTGGGACTGGAGGAGCTGCGTTTGCATTCCTGGCATTCGCATTCCTAGAGTTATCTCTATGAGGAGGCATGATATGAAACGTAGAACGTCAAGTTAGAATGAAATTAGATCATACCTTACGCACGATCAAAGTAACAACAAAGTGAAGTTTTCCTAAAACACTTCATAGCATCCCTCTCATTAGATTTGGTGCACTTCACACCCATGAAAAAGACTCTACTTTGTGCGGCTTTTCAGACATCCTATGACACTTAAACCTAGTGCTCTAATACGAAGTTTTGTCACGACCCGAGCTACCTCCGAGACGCGGACACAAAACCTAGGACCACAAGTGATCCCAAGCTAACCCTGCTGGCATGATCATGAGCATACTAAAGAATATAAACTGTTGTAGAAGCTAAATCATACTTAATCTGAAAAGATGGGGAATACCCATATTCATAACTGAGATATTTGAAGACAATGAGTTTAATACAAAGGAAATATTAACTCAATACTAAGCTGAATCTAACTATGTCTGAAAATAGCCTCTAAACTGGACTAGAAATACTGGGACAAGCCCTAGCTAAATCTACCAAAAACTGAAACTGAATGACTAAAAGACTGAAATGAAACTCATGACTGTTGTCCTCGGAGAATGAGGACTCACCACTTAATCTTCTGATTTGGAGATCGGAAATCGATCTATGCGTGATTTGGATGCTGAGAACCTGAAACTACATCACGAGAAGATGTAGCGCACGTATGCGTCAGTACTTGATGGTACTGAGAATGTAGGATAGAGTAAAGATGAAATAAAACTTAACTGAACAAGCAAAAAATCAAGTATAATAATCTGAACATGATATAGAGAATTCTAAGCTAACTGAATGCAATGACCATTTTATAACATACTAAAATTGAATACTGAATATACGTATAAATGGTTAATACAATAGAGTCTGACTGAACCGTGGGAGCTACTAATAACTGATAATAAAACCACATGAGCTAAATGTGGAGTCCGATGTATACGCCCCATCGAGAGTACCCAATATACCTTGCCAAAGGTATAACGGCATACTGGCGTGATCACTAAACTGATGCCCACAAAGGGGACTTACAACCTACTTGGCTAGTAATTCTGGGATTATTGGGTACGCTGAACCCTAGTCTAACTCGGCATTATGCTACTCCCATTGATTTATGTAGTTAACTTATTATGTCTGAATTTCTGTAAAACGTTGGATAGCTCAAAACTTAACATGTTAACTGAGAATGCTACATTTAACCTGATAATGATGCACTAATAACTAAGGCATGTATATATGAAGTAACTGAAATATCTGACCTAGCATGTGTAATTCATGAACTAAAAAAATACAAAGCTAGGGTTCTGAAATTCATGTGATAATCTGAATACTAACTTTACAATCTGATTTGGAACATATATTTAACAAATATATGAAGTTCTCTAAAAGTTGTAGAAACCCTAGGTCTAACCATGATATGGGAATCCAAAACTGACTGAAAACTAGGGACCCAATGGGTGAAACGAACCCACAAGTGAAATCCCACATACCTGGTGATGAACTTCACGGAAAACCACTTAGGTTATGGGGCCGGAACTGCTGGAACCTTGCTGCGTTCTTGACTAGTCTTCTTGACCTTTTTTCTCCTTTCTTGCTTCTAATTTTCTAACTTTTGGTTAATGATTTAACTTAGGTAAGTTTTAGTTATGTTTCTAGGCTTAAACTAACTAAAATTTTATGATTTATGGTCAAAACGACGTATCTTAGAGTTTAAACGAAGTGGTAAGAGACCAAAAGACCCCTGGGTAAGTTGCTCTCGGACCAAATAATGACCTGGATAGACGGTCCGTCGTTTGGTCCGTAGTTTTGCCCTGTTCGATTGGCCTTTACTAAAACGGCCATAACTTTTTACTTGGATCTCTGATTTTAGCAATGTTTGTGCATATGGAAAGCTAATTCAATTATCTATCTTTTGGTATGTCATGGAACACCTAATTCATTTTGTGCTAAGGATTATGATCATTTGAATTTGACCCAACAACATTTCCCTCCTAACCATCTGCTAGTTCCCACCTATGGTCAGACCTACAGACCGTGGGTCCACTTAAGGACCGTGCTGGTCACCCGTGGTCCTTGTCAGAGAGTGGCTGAAGGGAGTCTCTATCGATGGTCACAAAATACGGATCGTCGTCTGACCTACGGACCGTAGGTCCATCTGTCGATCAAGACTTAGCCAATTTTTCCTGGCTGAGTTTTTGGGAGTCTCTGATACCATCGACGGTTGTGCAGGACGGACCGTGGGTCCGTATACAGTTTATCGATGGTCACGTCAGTTGCACCTGCAGATTTTACTGAAAAACTAATTTTTGGTCTGTTTTAGCTTTGGGGTGTTACATCCTTAGAACTTCTCTATGTTGAAAATCACTTTGAAGTGATAGTAAGAGGGTTGTTCATAAGCTTAGGTCCACGAGAGGGATGATGTGCTTAGTTAATAAGGTTGGTAAGCTAAACTTCCCCTAAAAGTTGAGATGAGTTGCTCTTATATGGGTTTATCCTAAGTGAGGGAGGATGATTTGAGTAGTAAGGTTGTAGATATCCCTATCTTTTCCTTCTATTCTTACTTAAGCTTGAAACCAAAGAGTTCTTAAGTAGCTTGTTCATGATAGAAGTCTTGCATAAAAGGATTAGTTACATGTTCTTCACATGTTATGCATGCTTAAACTACACTATGTTATGCATATTTTGAAAGATCATTATTGCACGAGAAATGAATTTTTCATAAATTTGCATGTTGTTCATGTTGTTATCCTTATATGATTAATGTGCAACTTGATTTCATGAGATAACTTAATGAACACACTTTATATTACATAGAATTTGAGGTGTTTGGCACCACAATAAGAAATTGAGTCGCCTTTAAATAAGAAAACATGAGACTCTTTGAAGAATGTGTGACTTTTGAGATTTGGGGAGTGTTACTATAGGCTCACTCTTGAGGAGTGATGGCTGGTCTAGCCTATGTATTTTTGTGTGCCTATAAAATGTAATAAATTTCCCTAAATGATGCATGTTTATGAAAGCTAGTGATGTGCTAGAAATAGAAAGTTGTAAATTTAATTCCTAATTTTGTGATGTTTTTGGTGTGACCTACTATGTTGAATTCATAAGGAAAAACGTATAAGCATAATGGTGTTTGGATTAAGGAAATCCACCTTAATATGAATTATCCTCTACGCATTGCTTTTATTTGAAACTCTACGGTGCCAAGTGTATATGTTGTGACTAGGAGAAGGTAGTTCCTCCTTGAACAAAGCTAAACATGGTAATGTTATATATGACCTTGATGATATTGTGTTTAGAATATAAGATTGTAGTTAATCTACATTATTCATGATTCTTGTGCAACTTAATGAATTGTTCAAATTTCTCATGAGTTGAAGTGTGGATTATGTCTAAGTGTGCAATTGAAATCCATAGTATGTTAAACCTTGTGATGAAATAATGAACATGACTAAAGTTGGAGAACGTAGTTCCTCTAAATGGCAAAGAATATGAATAAGTATATATGCATGGAAAGGATCATAGAAGTAGTCCATGTTTGATTTTGTTGTTTTAAATGCATGTTAGTATGAAGTTGGGGTTCCTTGTAGGTTTTGTGCATTGACTATTATGTTATAAACTGCTGAAGTGTTTTGAGAATCTATGAAAGTCATTGAGTCCTTTAAAGTGTTTAAAATGTCTCAAGTGTCATTCAAGGATGAATGTTTTTCTAAGTGGGGGAGTATTATTACCCCCTCTAAATGAACAAAGATAGCTAGAGCCTCACATGTGCCTAAAAAGGTTAATAACATTTTAGTAAAGTGTTTTTCAGCTTGTATAATTAACTTGAAGAGCTTTGGAGGTCAAACGTCCAAGAACGCCCAAGACGTTCGAAAGTTAGTCTTTAGATGTGCTACTGTGTCCTTGTATGTTTGCCTTGTATTTATGTGTTATTTGGAATCTCAAAACAGTATAGGTGACCATAGTGTCTTAATATACATGTTAAGGTTCAAACTCTTTTGGTACTACTCCCCTAGGACCACCCTAAGGGTCCTTGAAAAGGACCCAAACGTTGGACAAGGAAGGTGCCTAAGGCAGCGGGTAGAACGAAGAAGTGAAGCCCACATCGCGTCACGCGACTGGAACTTGGTCTGCCTGTGCATCGCGCGAGCTACACTAGGCTCACTTCCTCAAAAACTGTGGGAGTCAAGATTTGGGGCTGCCTCCGCGACGCGCAACCACCTCCTAGATTTGGCTGCGTCATTTTGAAGTCAAGTTTGACCTGTCTAAAAGTCCCAATAAGTATGGGGGTGATTTTGTATCTTTTGGAGACGGTTATAAACTGTTTTTAGGACCTATTTAACACTTTTCCCAATTCAAAACCCCAACACCCATTAAGAAATAAAATTCCCCAAAACTCTCTTCTCTTCCAAAAACCCTAAAACCTCCACTGAATACAAAGCTGAAGAACAAGCTATTGAGGTGGATTCTGTCACACTCCGAAAAGTCGAGACCTAATCTAGAGCCTAACATGAGTGTGTAAGAGTTTAGATACTGTTTTAATACCTAATATAATGTTTATAAGTCGTTCAAGAAGTTTTAGATCCAAGAATTCAAAAATATCAAAAGCATGCCTTCATCGTAACTCTAGTTGTCAAACTAATATAATATGTTGTACATCACAAACAAATGAGGTTATAACCACCAAACAAAGTAGATAAACCAAAAAAATTACAAGCCTTCAAGAGCATGTGTTACTGGAAGCGAAAATATGACGAATAAGACATCAAATGCTAGGAAGTAACATAGGTTAAGGGACATTCCAAGAGCAAGATCAGGAAGAGAAACAACAAAACAAAACTTTGAATGACAAGTAGGGGAATAACTACAATGAATACAAATTCTCAAATCTTTAAAGCAATATTACATCAAACCTACGAAAGTAACTAATTAAGAAACACAAATCTCATAGTGAATAAACATAAACTCAAAGATAAATCAAATAAAAACAAACAAACTCATCAGAATAACTTTCAAACAGTCACAATATCACTCTTAAAATAGAAGAAGAGGCGAAAAGAGTACTATAAGGAAAATGACATTACCTTTCTTTGAGTAGTGAACTGGAAAGGGAAGAGCAGGGAAACGATCTTAATTGCACAAATCGAACACTAACGACAGATGAGAATTCCGAGAAGAATCTCGAACTCGAACAAAGCTTTGGAATACTGATCTGCGAAATGAATTAGAAAATATGACTCTCTTAATGACACTTAACTCTTCCTTCCTTGAATGTGTTTCTATATAAATATTTTAACTAGTTTCTTCAGCTTCTCTAACTTTTTTTTGTCAAATAAATCCCAACTTTGTTCCATCCCCCAAAAGTGAAAAAGAGGTTTATATAGGAAAGCTAAAATACGAGCTACAATCCCAAAAATCCACTAATTAAGCTAAAATACTATCCACACTCCCAAAAATCGTGTAAGAACACAAGAATATCCAAACCGTAAAGTTAAAATTTAGACTTTCAAAATAGAATTTCTTACCTGATAAACCCTATTCCAACTAAATCAATCTAAAATCATGTTCTTCAAAGAGAAATTGTAGAGAAAAGAGTGACAGAGAGACTATTTAACTTCATTTCATCATCTTCCAAACAAACCCAAAGTATCCAATTCCTTTTAAACACAAAACAAAGAAACAACCACTTCTACTTACAAGAAGACAATTTTAGTACTTATGCTTGACGAAATAGGCATAGGAAAAGAGAATCGGACTTACTCTTCAGGATCTTTATCGGAGAGACAACTTTAACTATCAGTGACTTCAACTCTTCAACTCTTCAGCTCAGTTCTTCGATGACTTCAACTCTTCAGGGTGTTGTTCTCACAAATCTTAGAAGATAGTCCGTTCTTAAGCTCTCTTTACTTCTTTTCACCATCTGTTCATCATCTCTTTCGTTGTTCAGCTAAGAGGAAAGTGTGAAAGTGTAAAGTGATGTCAAAGAGGAAAGCTAAAAAAGATAATGTTTTATAATTTATTAATGTTTATCTTTTTGGCCAATAAAAATGGGAGGGAGAGTTAAAAATATTGAAGGGAATATATACTTTAGTGAAATGTTTTAAGGCAACACTTATAAGGTGGTGTTGTTTCAATTATAAAAATAGGACATTTTAGAAGTGTGGCCATATTAGTAAATAGGTGTTGCCAATTATATCATATTGTAACAACACTTATAAAGTGTACCTTGTACCATTAAAGAGTACACCATTGATGTGTTGCCAATAATATTGTAGCTAGAAGTTAAACATTTTGGCTATGCTTTAAAAGCGTTCCCAAAACTACTTTAGACAACACTTTACAATCTTAGTTCAGAATTAGTGTGGTTGTAGACCTAAAATGGTGTAGTGGAACTCCTTAATGACCCTTTTTACTTATACTTAATTACGAATTGGTGTTGTATATTACTTTAAGAGTTTGTATTGGTTATGCTATTGGGTATTTCGGTATGTTGTTGGATGATTATTGTATATTGAACATAAGTTCTTGATAAAGGTTCTTGAAAGTAAGAGGTAAGTCTTCTAAAGTAGTGATTACTCTATGATGTTGATGTTAGCCTATATATGATGTTACAATGCTAATGAAGTATGTATGATGATGCTATGTATGTATGTTTAAATATGAATATTTTAAATGTGAGATAATGATAAGGATATGACAATGAAAATGATGATGTTTATCGTGTATGCCTTACACACTATAATTACAATATGTTAATCACACAAATGAAGGGTTATGATGAAGGGAAATTATCATGTATACCTAAAGAGCTTATAATCATGTTTATATAAGGAGTTAAGCTTTTATGACTTATGATAAGATTTATGAATAAATGATGACTTAAAGGTTATTCACAAAGGGACTTAATATTAGCACCGTTGGATTAGATATGAGAGGTCTCCCTTCCATAGTTGGAAGGTAGGTTGACAATAACTCTCATGAGATAGAGGCTGCCATGAAATGTGGAACTATGGGTCTCTAATATATCTCCTAGTTCTTGAACTATGTTTCCACCATAGGATTCTAGCTAGTGATCCACCTAGAAAGCTATGTGATGTTTAGTTCTACATTGGCCAGTTGACCACCTTCCTTCGGTGTGGGGTTTCATGACACCAGATTACATATTTAGCTCACACGGTCTAATGTCGAATAAGGCGATTGTTCCCTCAAGTAAAATTAAAGACAAGTACATAAAATTTACTAGGGTGACTTGAGGAGTTTACATAATATAGGTTGGGGTATGGGACTCTACCTAGACATTGCACAAGTTGATTCTAATGGAAGTCCTAGGAAATTGTTCTTATGTAATAAGATGATACGAAATGTACAATGCTTATTATATATGATGTTACTCTTATATGATGTGTGCTATGTTTATGAACACGTTATTCGTCTATATTGTTATATGTGGTGATGACTACTCATGATATATGTTGTACGATGTAAAGCTTTACTTATGGTCTCTTATCTTGTTTACTTGGTTATGTGGGGTTATGGGGCTTCACATGATCATTGCACTTGTATTCTTAGGATGAGATCATTGGTAAGTGTTTTGTATGTTAAGTTGATATGTACTATTGAACATGGAATGTTAATATGACGTTATGATGTTATGTCTTCGACTATGACCATGCATTATGTTATTTGTGATCCTTATCTTTTATAAGCTCTATTGTATGTGCACTAAAGGTTTTCAAACGACTTATCATGTTTTCTAAGAAATGGTCCTTTTCATGCATGTCCATAAATTTGTATGTGCATATACCCATACTTAGTACATGTGGCGTACTAACCCCTTACTTTATATTACTACAACTGTAGGGTCCGGCCATTGAAGATTGAGAAGATCGATTAAACAAGCTTGGAACACTTTCTCTATGTGTTGGAAGGTTCTCATGTTCAAGGATGCTATATTTTCGTTATTCTAGCTTATGAAGACTTTAATACTGATTAAGAATACTATTGATTCCATTTATGTTCTTTGGATTATTTTGTATTATGGCCTATATGGCGTATTGACTTTTGTTTTTGGCTAAGTCCAAATTCGTACTCTTTAGATGGTTTTTATGTGAGACATCTTTTAGACTATCGCTACGTATGTTTTCATGATAGTTAAGTATGAATTCTAAGTAAACTTCACATAGTATGCAAAAGTTTTAAATATTTCCGCAATTTTAACTGATGAAATTTTATGCCGAATGTTAAGGGCTTGTATGAGTCCTTTGAGAGGACGACGACACCAGTTACATTTGATGGGGTGTCTCCGAATGTGGCAATCATTGAGTAGAGTCAAGTCAACATGAATTGTAGCATATCAATATTATATCACCAAAGAAACTCTAACATTGTGTTATGACAACAAAGATTTAAAAGAGTTCATAACATTACAAAATATAATGAAAACCCTTACTCATAACCCATTACCAAGATTACAAGTGCAATTACCAAGTGAAGTCCCATAGCTCACTCAACCAAATAAACAAAACAAAGGATAACAAGCAATGTCTACTTCATATAACATAGTGTCATGAGTAGTCATCATCATATATATAGCAATATTGACCAATAACATATTCATATGTGAAACTAACATCATATAGGATCATCAATTGCTAAAGTAAACATAAGCATATTATTTACTTTATAAGAACATAAGTACAACCTTCTAGGACTTCTTTCAGGGTCAACTAATGCAATGTATGGGTAGATTCCCATACCCATACCTAGACAAAGTCAAACCTCTTTAGTCACCCTATTTAGTTTTCACCTTATTACTTTGTTTTACTTTCCAGAACAATTGCCTTAACAGACATAGACCGCATGATATAAATGTGTAATCCGGTTTCATGAAACCCTACACCGAAATAAAAAGGAATACTTTCCAAGGTAGTACCAAAACATGTAGCATTCTAGGTTGATCAACTAGCTAGTATTCCTATGGGGAAACATAGTTCAAGAACTAGGAGACATACTTGAGACCCTCTTTATGCACAATTGCATTGTAATCTCTATCTCATGAGAACCATTGTGAACCTACCTTCCCACATTGGGAAGGGACACCTCTCATATCTAGTTCACTCGATGATGCTAAGCTAAAGTTCCTTTATGAAATGTATTTATTCCTTTATTAATCATCAAAGCTTAATATAGGTCATAGGAGACTAACCCCTTGTATATCATAATCGTTAGCTCATTAGGTATTGCATGAGAACTTCCTTTTAATACAACCCTCATATGTGAGATTTGCACATTATCATCATCATGTCATAGTAATGCACATACGTATTTCACAATCAACCTTATATCATAACACCTTAATCAGAACGTCACAATCCATATAATCAAGACATTTGAATTACATTCATCATACCATAACCTATATAATCTAATCACAATCAACACTTCAATTGAATATCATCGTCAAGTATAAGCCATCATAATTGAAGTAATGATTCAAATTATAGGTCTTACAAATTAACCTACACAAGCCTTCTTCCATGGTCTTACCATCAACCAACCATATTCACCGATTAATAAACTTGCTAACATAATATAATAGTAATTAACAGAAGAACTAAGTCAATTGCATCAGCACTAATTAATTCAACATCAATTCATAACCTAGGGTTAGGGAAATAGGGTCAACTCATGATATTTTCCATAGAACAAAAGTCTAGCATAAACAACTACCATAAGTCACAAATAATTCATTGTACTATATTCATAGGAATCAGAAGAAATCAAGAACAATACAATTTGAAACATCAATTTCGGATTAAGAATGAAACCTATGTTTTTCTCAACTTTTGCAAATCAAATTTGAAGAACTCTTTGGGGAAAGGAATCCGAAAGGTGAAGAGCTTCCATACCTTGTTAATCTTTGAAGAATGATGGAGAAAAGGTATCCATATGCCCTTTGACCTTGGTATTTAATGATGTTCTTGAGCGCGGGGGGGGGGGGGGGGGGGGGGGTGAGAAAGTAATGAGAAGGAAAAGGATTTGAGTTTTGGGAATTGAAGGGAGTTGTGTTAGTTTAATGATTGTTTGGCCTTTTGTAGTCCCTTAACTAACTAATTTAAACATCCCTTAATCCCAAATTAAAACCCTAACTAATTAACTAATTAAAATACCCCACTTAAAATTGAGCAGTCAAAAACATACCTGAACTACAAGACCCCGACCTACACTTCATAGGTTAGTTGCGACCACCTTCACCCACCGTACTGCATGTCCGTAGATTGTGTCTGTAACGTCCCTAAAATAAACTAGGTGAAAATGGAGAGAATAATGTGTGTGATGAAGTTTCAAATTTCATAAATGGTTATTTATGATGTTATTAGGCAGTGTGTAAGGTTTGGTTGAGTTTGAAACTCAAACTTCAAGGGACAACGAAGACGTTCGACGACTAGACGTCCATGCGCTTAGGGAGTTCTTGTGTGCCTTAGCATGTTTGGAGTGTTGTTAAGAGTTCAAATTTATGGTAGAAGTTCCTAAGACCTAGATAAGCATGTATAGGGGTTTAACATCTACGTATGAATCCACGTAGGATCCATAGAAGAGTACCCCGACAGTTACGCAGAATCTGCCAAAATTTGTGCAACCTACGAACCCTCATCAACGGACCGTAGTCCTATTGACGCCACGTCTTTGGGGGCGTATATCCACCATTAGTGATTGGAGCTTAACCCACATGTGACTAGCCTCAGACCCAATCGACGCCCTAGAAGGACGGGCCGTGGACCAAGCAACACCCGTAGTTAGGTGTTCGTCGATGGTCTGTGTAAAGTTGTAGGAAATTCTACCAAGGCTTTGGGTGTTTTGATAAATTCACACCAAGTCTTTTATAAATCAATGATTATTTTACGGTTTTTAGGGTATTTTAAAAGGGTTTATACTCGTAGATGTAGGTTAGACTTCATTTTCAAATATTCAAAACCCCTCCCTCAAGAAAGAACTCTCTCAAACTCCATTGAAGCTAAAAATCAAGGAAGGGATAGAAGAGAATGTTTTGGACGTTTTCTTCATCAAAATTTCATGGGTTTCTTCTAATTGAGGTATGGTAGTTCATCCTTCAACTTTCTTTCATTCAAGTAGCTACTTCTAAGATATTTCAAAATGGGTTTTCAAACTCCAACTTCTATTACTTTTGACTCTAAGCATGGGTCTTTACATCAAAACATTTTAATGATTGAAATATGTTATTTTTAGTATTAGTTGATGATTTTAATTTCAAAACCCCAATGAACCCATGCTCATGAATATTTCTAACTTTTAGCTTATGAAGTGGGTTTAGTGTATATATCTATATAATGTTAGAAATTGTTAGAGTAGAATATCTTTATGTTATATTATGAATAGCCATGACCTCAAATGCTATTTTATGATGAGTTATTGGACAAATTGAGAAAAGGTGGTGAAAGCTTGGGTGAATGGTAAGTTGGTTATATTGTTTAGCTCTTATTGTGTAATGCTTCTGAGTTGTATAGCCCACCTTTGGTTGCGCTGTTTACTTGAAGTACATGATTATATTGTATAAATGTGTGTATTGTGAATATGGCCTTGAACGAATAGAATGTGAAGTGAAATTATGATTATGATGTTTATGCATGATAAGCTTTAGGAGATTGAAATGTGTATTCTGATGATATTATGTCTAAGTGAAGAATATGTTTATGTGAAGCATGCTAGTGTGTGAAACATTATGAATGAGGGTATTAGTAATTTTAGGAGTCAAGTGTATGAAAATTGTAATTGTAAGACCCCGAAAATGAGATAAGGTGTCTAGAGATTAACATGTTCGTCTTAATTTTATAAGGTCCTAAAATGCCTTATTATGTGATATAGAGGCAGTGTGCAAATTTTCAAGTGATTTGGAAGTCGAACGTCAAGGGACGTCCAAGACGTTCGATGAATAGTCGCTTATGTGCCTCATGTGTGTATGCATGCCTAAATTGTATGAACTGAGTATAATAAGTCTTGAAATGGTTTTAAATGATGTTTAATGTTATTATATGAAGTTTCGTGAAGTTTGGAGGTCAAACACCCAAGAACGTCCAAGGCATTTGAATGATAGCCTCTAAGACGTTCATCGTATGTCATGTTGGGGTCAAGGCTGTTTGGATGTTTTGTAGGTGTTTGTTTTGGATGAAATTTATGTGGAAGGTCTATAACATGTTAAGGTTTGTAATAGCGTTGGAAACGTCCGGGTACGACTTCTAAAGGGGCCAACAAGAGGCCCCAAAAGAAGGACCCAAAGCTGCCTAAGACACTGCCTGGGCAGTGTCCCTTGACGGACCCAATCACAGATCGTTGGACCACCAACGGACCGTCGAACAGGTCTCGTCAAAGGGGACTTGCCTTAGGCAGGTCTTGAGAAAAGAATTTGGCCAAGTCTTGGGCGACGGAGGCCATGACGCCCCGTCATGCCCATGACGCCCCGTCAGTGACCTGGTCGCAGGTGGCCTGCAGGTTGGCAGCCTGCGTGCTGTCACTTAAAGGGGTGAATGGGAAATTCACCCACGTCCTAAACTGATTATTAAGGGTTTATTTAAGTAATTTTAGGTGTATATAAGTCATCCAAAACGTGATCAACTCATTGAAAAATCCTCTCACATGTTTTAAGCATTTTCCTCCCAAAAATGTTCTCTCTAAAACCACCATTGTTGGTGAAGCTCAAGAGCTGCTTGGAGATGGATTTTCCATGGATGAATCATGAAGTTTAAGAGGTTTTCAACTAATAAAAGGTATGTCAATCCTTCATCTTCAAGTAACCTTTCACTTTGAGAGTTCTTCTCAATGTTTTTCAAAGAAATCTTATGATCAAGTTTCCAATCTTCCAATCTAGCCATGGGTTTTAATCATTAAATCATGATGAATTGAAGTTAATACAGTTATTTGAACGTGATTTTACTCCAATTGCATGATGAACCCATGTTCCTTCAAAAATTGATTTAGCCTTGCATGGGCTTTGTGATCTTGATTTGTTATCGATTGAATTATGATACTATTATGTTGAAGTGATTGTATATGCTGTTATTTACATGAATTTGTGTTGAATGATCCATCAGGATCAATATATGAAGATTTGAGCATGTTTAGCCTAGTTTCTATAGTTCACTGTAACATTGGCTTTCTTATGATCTAAAGTGAATTTCGATTAAGTTGTGGTTCTTGTAGCTACTGTTTTAGGTTACTACCATGGTTGAATTGTGGATATAAATCATGTATGACCAAAGTAGAGAAGGCTTGGTTTTAATTAATCTAGGTTCTTCTTGTCTATGAAGTTGTAACTTGTGATCTTGACTTTAGGTTAGTCGTTATAGGAATTGATTATGGTTAATGTCTATAGCTGCTGCCTATAATGAAATATAAGGATGAATTATATGTAATTAATACAATATGGGTCAATTCATGATAGGTTGAATATGATTAACCTATGTAAACTTACTTTCCATGAACTCCATATATGAAGCATGCTTGTATCGACCTTAATGGCAAATTGTAGTAGTGTCTCATCTAGATTATGATTTCATTAGATACTGCCTTAGGGTGATATGATTTATGAAATATGACCTATAATCCATATGAATGAAATTGGTTAATGATCTATGTTCTTCTACTTTCCTAGTATGTTGATATGATTGTATTATGTTATGGTATAATCTTGTAGCGACTTGTACATGGTTTCTTATATGTTTAAAGTACATTTAGATACTGCCATATATATGAATTATTGATAAACAAGGTATATTGATCAATGAGGATCAAAGGTTGAAGTGTTTGTAAGAATGCTTATTTCCTCTACTCTTCTACTTCTCTATTCTTTATAGAAATGTTGATAAAGCCTTGTATGGCATTGTGTGGTATGGTCCACTTATGGTGGCGGTGTTTATCTTATTGTCATTGTATATGTGTTGACCATGGCCTTGAAGGCAAATTGATGATTTTATGAACATGTGTTTAAGATGATACTATGAGAAGCTTATGCCTATTTTCCTATTCTAGTTGTGAATTAGGTTGTGTGGCTATTGTATGAGCATGTCTATAACCATGTTAGGGTAAAGTATAGGTTCTGCCATGGATGTGTTAAGATGGTTAATAACCCCTTACCTATGTACCCTTATATGAAAGTGTAAATAGCTTAAGTTAGGAGTCTTGATTACATTGTAAATATGGTCTTGTCTCCTATGCTATTATGTGTTGTGTGTTTTGTGCTTGGAAGTGTAATGTGGTCTAAGAGGGTGGCTGACTCAAGAAGTTATTGATAGCCATTATATGATCATGTTGGTCAATGCTCACACACTCTCACTTACATGCATGTTACAATTAGTATAAGTCATTGTGTCTAAATGAGAGGTAGTTCTCATCTTCACTAGTGCCTACTACTATGTATATTAAGGTAATGTTTATGAAAGTATGATTTGTATTCCCTTACTAGGATGACTTGATAGGTGTACTAGTATGGACAAGGGTATAGCACCTTGTCTATGCATTGCACATGTGTATCTTGATAGGATAGTTTCTAGGTTTGGTTCTTATGTATATGAAGGATGATTATAAGAACATATTATGTATATGATGTATATGATATGATGAGGTATGAATATGTAAGGTATGAATATATGTAACTTAATGTGTTATGTGAAAGGTTTGTTCACATCTATGTATACACTCACACACATGAATGAGGATCTAGTTAATAGAGGGGCCTTGAGAGGGGTGCCCAAGAATGCTATGAAACTAGGTAGATGCTTGAATATGCTATAAGCATATGAGGAAGGAATATTCTAAAGCTTATGTTTTATAAATAAACGTAATAAAGGATTTTCAATAAAGGGAATTTAACTTAGCACCGAGCGAACTTGACAATGGGAGGTGATGACTTATCCATAGAAGGAAAAAATCATCCTAATGTTGCCCATGTGGTGTTAACTACCTTGTTAATGGGATATGTCATCTAAGGGATTCCCATGAGGAGCGTCCCACTTTACCAAATGGTATGAATAGGGATATCTACCTCTTAGTTCTTGAACTATGTTGCCACCATAGGATACTAGCTAGAGGATTCTACCTCGATAGCTATGTTTATATTGGTTCTACTTTGGCCGGTAGACTACCTTCCATCGGTGTAAGGCTTGACGACACCGGATTCCATGTTTAGCATCACATGGTGTATGTCGGTTGAGGTTATAGTTCCCTAAAGGTAAAATGGACAATGGAGGTAAATGAATTGGATCCTAACTAGGAGGACTTAAGTTAAGTTAATTAGGATAGGTGGAAGTAATAAACCCATCTAGACATTGTACAAGTAGCTCCTTAGGAAGTTCTAGGAAGGTGTTCTAAGGTGTATGATTATGATTATGCTATTATGAATGGTATGGTAGTAATTGTCTACTTTTCATGAAGATGTGCATGGTATGAGTCTAGATGATGTTGATCTTATTGACTATATGATAAAGGTCTTACTTGACTTAAATGAAGTTGTCCTCTCTTACTATGTTGATGTATGACTTGGATGTAAATGCTTGTGGTCTTATGATAGGTTTACTAAGTATGTGTGAGGTTATGGGGCTTCACATATACATTGCACTAGTAGCCTTAGAGTAGGATTATGAGTAAGGTATTATAATGTGTGGATGTGAAGTAAAATAAGTATATGTGTATAATGACTAGGAGTTCATTGTAATGTCCTTTTAGTCTTGACTTAGTTATGTCTACATTGTACTATACTTCTATGATGGTATGTGTTGTCTTGTGTAGAAGATATGTACGTTTCTTTGTGGCCTTAAGGTGATGCATGGCACCAAGTATCACTTCAGGGTTACTTGGGAAGTTAATGAACAAAAGAGAAGAGGGTTCATTGTTAAGGGAAAAAGGGTCTTACTGTAATGTGCCTTAAGAATGCAATAATTTCTAAATATGTTTATATGAAGTATATGAATGATATAAATGCTATTTCTTAAAGGTTTTATGAAGATTTACTCAAAGAGGCATGAAGTATGATTTCAAGAAAATGTCCCTTTTAAATGCATATTTTTGCATGGTTGTCATACTTAGTGCATTCTTGTATTAATTCCATTCTTCTCTACTTTTTACACAAAGTGTAGGTAATGGAATGCTTAAAGTAGGTCTATAATTGAGGAGCTTGATAGGTGATTTCCCAAGCTCAAGGAAAGGAATCCTTAATTTCAAGGATGTCCTAATGTGTACTTATTGTAAAGACTATTTAGTAATGTATAGCTTTGTATTATGTCTTAAGGGTCTTGTCCTTAATGTACTCTAAAGTTGTTGAGTCTAAGATGGCAAAGAGACTTAGAGTTTAAATTTGTATTATGACTTATGTTTTAGATATATATGATGTGATGTTTCTAGCATATGATGTGCTATGAAAAGTTTTAAATTTTCCGCTAAATTTACTATGTCAATGCAATGAATGATATGAGAGGCTTGTCTTAGACCTCCGAGAGGTCGACGACGCCGGTTACAATCCAAGATTGTACCCTATCTTCTAGGGTATGCTTTTGGATTGTGACAAACTTGGTATCAAAGCATGAGGTTTATGTAGCGGTTTTAGGTTCTAAGAAGTCTCATATTGCCACGTCTAGTAGAGTGTTGTATCATTAGTGGTGAGTCGCGACACATCAAATGGTATGAGAGTCTATAGGACGATAGAGTTTCCCTTATTCATCATTCTCATATCGTGCCATAGAACTTAATTCTATAAGATCTCTCTCTTATGTTTTCTTGTCCGGTAGTCTTTTAGATGTGATTGCTTGGATGAGATTGTTCTATGCTTGAGGGAGAAAAAGTGAGTTTAAAATGCTTATCTTTGTTTTATGGCTTGAATGAGAATGTGTGAAGGTGACACTTGTCCTTATTTGATGATGTATATACTAACTAGGGCGACTTGAAGGGTTAACTAGACTTAGGTAGGGGTATGGGACTCTACCTATGTCTTGCACTAGTTTGCCTTGATGGAGACCTTAAGAAGTTAATACTATGTATGTCTATGATGATAAATGTGTATGTCCTTATGAGGTGACCTCTATGCTTATAAACATGTAAATAATCTAGTGTGCTAAAGATATGGAGTTATCCATGCATGAAGGTATAGGTGAGTGGAGTATGGTGCAAATTGTAGTTCTTCTTGAGTTATTTGATTTAGTAGAGTTATGGGGCTTTACTTGATCATTGCACATGTTAACTCTATGAGGATTACGATTGGTTATCTTACCATGTTTTATATGAAATATCTCTTAGTTGATGATGTGATGCCAATTATGGCAATATATGAAATCTATGTGAAATAGCATGTTATGTCGAATGATGTATGTCATGATATAGTCGAAGCATGCTAGAAGTTCTAGTGGTTAAAGTGAATTCTCTTAAATTTTTGTATTCCTATATGGTGTTGTATGATGGTAGCCAAATATTAGGATTTGAACTTGTATTGTTTAATAACTACCTATGGAGGAATGCTATCCTATGAGTGTATGTGAATAAAAGTGTGCATTGTTTTTCCTTTGTATATAAGTGGTACTTGAGGAGTTGCTAGTATAAATTGGAGTCTTTTGTAGAGAATTGGGTTGTAAATATAGTATGCATGCTTATGAAGGATGAGTTGGTAAAGCTTTGTATCTTATAATTCCATACTTGTTCCATCAAATGTCTAAATGTTGCTCTTTTGGGTATTTGGAAGCATGCTCGCTGTAAAGACTAGACAACTTATGGTAACATGTTTGGAGAACCTAGTAAATTGTCATTTTGATTGGATGTTGTTGAAATATGTGTAGAATTTATGAATATGAACATGATAAGGAATGTGGAAAAGAATTTTTGCTAATTAGATTGAAGGATGAGAAACTTATGACATAATGAGTCGTAGAGTTATTTCTAAACTTCTTGTTGTGTTATGAACTTCCAGGTTGTTTTCCTCTAATGATGTATGACCTTAGTGTCTATTGCAAGTAGGAAAACCTTATGTGAATTGAATGGTATGATCAAAATTGATGGTTGAGGATGATTTGCCTAAAATGATAAGGTTTAGAATGTCTTAGTGTTGCTAAATTGAATTAATGAAAAATTTCCTCTAAAGTAGAAATCAATTTAAGTGATGAATATGAAGGTTTTGTATTTGAAATCCTCTATATGTTGGGTTAAGTTGCTCTTAATTGGGTTTACCCTAAGTGGGGGATGGTGTTTGAGTAGTGATATTGTAGAAATTGTCTACATTGTTCTTCTATTCTTTCTTGAATTGGAAAATATGAATTCTTGGTATGTTTGTTCATGAAGATAGTCTTGCATAAAGTGTGAATTGCATGATCTTTATATGATTGGTATGAATTGATTGACATCATCTCAGAGACATGGTGAATTTTCCAAAGTGTATGAAAGAAAATATTTGATAAAAATCCGTGTTTTCTCTTGTGGAATTACATCTTGATATGCTAGTTGTACATTTGACTTCATGAGATAGGACAAAGAATTTTGTAATAGTCACTTGTGAGGTAAATTGTTTAGTCTTATAATGGAAATTGTTGACTCTCTTGAAAACTATGTGACTTTAGGATTTAGAATGCATAATTGTAGGCTCATTCTTCAAAATGAAAGCATGTTTAACTAAGTGTTCATTTGTGTGCCTATAAATTGTGTTATTTTTCTAAAATGAGGCTTACTGTAAGGGTGAGTACTATGTGAGAAAATGAAACTTTGTGAAATGGCTTCCTAATTGTTGTGATGTATTTGGTGTGATCTACCCTTTAGATTTCACTAGGAAGAATACATACTCATGTCTTGGTTTCAAAAGTTGAGAATTTCTCATTTTTAGAAGAATTGACCTTGTACGTTGCTAAGGTGTAATGACCATGTTATGATTGGGAGAAGGATGTTCTCCTATGAACATGAAGAGAGACTTTGTGTTTAATGTATTAAAGAGTGAGTGAATTGAAGTTTTTGCTTGCTTGTGTCCATTGCGTGCTAAATGAGGTGAACTTGTATTCTTTGTAAAGTATGGAACATTAACTTATATGCGATGAAGTTATGATTTATATGAACTGCTCTAATAAGCATTGAAGTCTTTGTTTTGATTAAAGTGTTCTAAGTGTCATTCGAGGACGAATGTTCCCAAGTGGGGGATATTGTAAGACCCCGAAAATGAGTTAAGGTGTCTAGAGCTTAACATGTTCGTCTTAATGTTATAAGGTCCTAAAATGCCTTATTATGTGATATAGAGGCAGTGTACAAAGTTTGAAGTGATTTGGAAGTCGAACGTCAAGGGACGTCCAAGACGTTCGACGAATAGTCGCTTATGTGTCTCATGTGTGTATGCATGCTTAAATTAGATGAACTGAGTATAATAAGTCTTGAAATGGTTTTAAATGATGTTTAATGTTATTATATGAAGTTTCGTGAAGTTTGGAGGTCAAACACCCAAGAACGTCCAACGCGTTCGAAAGATAGCCTCTAAGAGGTTCATCGTATGTCATGTTAGGGTGAAGACTGTTTGGATGTTTTGTAGGTGTTTGTTTTGGATGAAATTTATGTGGAAGGTCTATAACATGTTAAGGTTTGTAATCGCGTTGGAAACGTCCGGGTACGACTTCTAAAGGGGCCAACAAGAGGCCCCAAAAGAAGGACCCAAAGCTGCCGAAGACACTGCCTGGGCAATGTCCTTTGACGGACCCAATGACGGATCGTTGGGACACCAACGGACCATAGAGAAGGTCTCGTCAAAGAGGAATTGCCTTGGGAAGGTCTTGAGCCAAGAATTTGGCCAAGTCTTGGGCGACGGAGGCCATGACGCCCCATCATGCCCATGACGCCCCGTCACTGACCTCGTCGCGGGTGGCCTGCAGGTTGGCAGCCTGCGTGCTGTCACTTAAAGGGGTGAATGGTAAATTCACCCCACGTCCTAAACTGATTATTAAGGGTTTATTTAAGTAATTTTAGGTGTATATAAGTCATCCAAAACGTGATCAACTCATTGAAAAATCCTCTCACATGTTTTAAGCCTTTTCCTCCCAAAAATGTTCTCTCTAAAACCACCATTGTTGGTGAAGCTCAAAAGCTGCTTGGAGATGGGTTTTCCATGGATGAATCATGAAGTTTAAGAGGTTTTCAACTAATAAAAGGTATGTCAATCCTTCATCTTCAAGTAACCTTTCACTTGGAGAGTTCTTCTCAATGTTTTTCAAAGAAATCTTATGATCAAGTTTCAAATCTTCCAATCTAGCCATGGGTTCTTTCTCAAAACGTTTTTAGTGATTAAATCTTGATGAATTGAAGTTAATACAGTTATTTGAACGTGATTTTACTCCATGATGAACCCATGTTCCTTCCAAAATTAATTTAGCCTTGCATGGGCTTTGTGATCTTGATTTGCTATCGATTGAATTATGATTACATTACGTTGGAGTGATTGTATATGCTGTTATTTACATGAATTTGTGTTGAATTGATGTTTAATGATCCATGAGGATCAATATATGAAGATTTGAGCATGTTTAGCCTAGTTTCTACAGTTCACTGTAACGTTGGCTTTCTTATGATCTAAAGTGAATTTCGATAAGTTGTGGTTCTTGTAGCTACTTTTTTAGGTTAATACCATGGTTGAATTGTGGATGTAAATCATGTATGACCAAAGTAGAGAATGCTTGGTTTGAATTAATCTAGGTTCTTCTTGTCTATGAAGTTGTAACTTGTGATCTTGACGTTAGGTTAGTCGCTATAGGAATTGATTATGGTTAATGTCTATAGCTGCTGCCTATAATGAAATATAAGGATGAATTATATGTAATTAATACAATATGCGTCAATTCATGATAGGTTGAATATGATTAACCTATGTAAACTTACTTTCCATGAACTCCCTATATGAAGCATGCTTGTATCGACCTTAATGGCAAATTGTAGTAGTGTCTCATCTAGATTATGATTTCATTAGCTACTGCCTTAGGGTGATATGATCCATGAAATATGACCTATAATCCATATGAATGAAATTGGTTAATGATCTATGTTCTTCTACTTTCCTAGTATGTTGATATGATTGTATTATGTTATGGTATAATCTTGTTGCGACTTGTATATGGTTTCTTATATGTTTAAAGTACATTTAGCTACTGCCATATATATGAATTATTGATAAACAAGGTGTATTTATCAATGAGGATCAAAGGTTGAAGAGTTGGTAAGAATGATTATTTCCTCTTCTCTTCTACTTCTCTATTCTTTATAGAAATGTTGATGAATCCTTGTATGTCATTGTGTGGTATGGTCCACTTATGGTGGCGGTGTTTATCTTATTCTCATTATATATGTGTTGATCATGGCCTTGAAGGCAAATTGATAAACTTATGAACATGTTCTTAAGATGATACTATGAGAAGCTTATGCCTATTTTCCTATTCTAGTTGTGAATTAGGTTGTGTGGCTATTGTATGAGCATGTGTATAACCATGTTAGGGTAAAGTATAGGTGCAGCCATGGATATGTTAAGATGGTTAATAACCCCTTACCTATGTACCCTTATATGAAAGTGTAAATAACTAAAGTTAGGAGTCTTGATTACATTGTAAATATGGTCTTGTCCCCTATGCTATTATGTGTTGTGTGTTATGTGCTTGGAAGTGTAATGTGGTCTAAGAGGGTGGCTGACTCAAGAAGTTACTGATAGCCATTATATGATCATGGTGGTCAATGTACGCACACTCTCACTTACATGCATATTACAAGTAGTATCAGTCATTGTGTCTTAATAAGAGGTAGTTCTCATCTTCACTAGTGCCTACTACTATGTATATTAAGGTGATGTTTATGAAAGTATGATTTGTATTCCCTTACTAGGATGACTTGATAGGTGTACTAGTATGGACAAGGGTATGGAACCTTGTCTATGCATTGCACATGTGTATCTTGATAGGATAGTTTCTAGGTTTGGTTCTTATGTATATGAAGGATGATTATAAGAACATATTATGTATATGATGTATATGATATGATGAGGTATGAATATGTAAGGTATGAACATGTGTGACTTAATGTGTTATGTGAAAGGTTTGTTCACATTTATGTATACACTCACACACATGAATGAGTATCTAGTTAATAGAGGGGCCTTGAGAGGGGTGCCCAAGAATGCTATGAAACTAGGTAGATGCTTGAATATTCTATAAGCATATGAGGAACGAATATTCTAAAGCTTATGTTTTATAAATAAACGTAATAAAGGATTTTCAATAAAGGAAATTTAACTTAGCACCGAGCGAACTTGACAATGGGAGGTGATGACTTATACATAGAAGGAAAGAATCATCCTAATGTTGACCATGTGGTGTTAACTCCCTTGTTTATGGGATATGTCATCTAAGGGACTCCCATGAGTAGAGGCCCACTTTACCAAATGGTGTGAATAGGGATATCTACCTCTTAGTTCTTGAACTGTGTTGCCACCATAGGATACTAGCTAGAGGATTCTACCTCGATAGCTATGTTTATATTGGTTCTACTTTGGCCGGTAGACCACCTTCCATCGGTGTAAGGCTTGATGACACCGGATTCCATGTTTAGCATCACATGGTCTGTGTCGGTTGAGGTTATAGTTCCCTAAAGGTAAAATGGACAATGGAGGTAAATGAATAGGATCCTAACTAGGAGGACTTAAGGTAAGTTACATAGGCTAGGTGGAAGTAATGAACCCATCTAGACATTGCACAAGTAGCTCCTTAGGAAGTTCTAGGAAGGTGTTCTAAGGTGTATGGTTTAGATTATGTTATTATGAATGGTATGGTAGTAATTGTCTACTTGTCATGAAGATCTGCATGGTATGAGTCTAGATGATGTTGATCTTATTGACTATATGATAAAGGTCTTACTTGACTTAAGTGAAGTTGTCCTCTCTTACTATGTTGATGTATGACTTGGATGTAAATGCTTGTGGTCTTATGATAGGTTTAATAAGTAAGTGTGAGGTTATGGGGCTTCACATATACATTGCACTAGTATCCTTAGAGTAGGATTATGAGTAAGGTATTATAATGTATGGATGTGAAGTAAAATAAGTATATGTGTATAATGACTAGGTGTTCATTGTAATGTCCTTTTAGTCTTGACTTAGTTATGTCTACATTATACTATACTTCTATGATGGTATGTGTTGTCTTGTGTAGAAGATATGTACGTTTCTTTGTGGCCTTAAGGTGATGCATGGCACCAAGTATCACTAAAGGGTTACTTGGGAAGTTAATGAACAAAAGAGAAGAGAGTTCACTGTTAAGGGAAAAAGGGGCTTACTGTAATGTACCTTAAGAATGCAATAAATTCTAAATGTGATCATATGTGATGTTTGGCCATTGAATATGTTTATATGAAGTATATGAATGTTATAAATGCTATTACTTAAAGGTTTTATGAAGATTTACTCAAAGAGGCATGAAGTATGATTTCAAGAAAATGTCCCTTTTAAATGCATGTTTTTGCATGGCTGTCATACTTAGTGCATTCTTGTACTAATTCCATTCTTCTCTACTTTTTACACAAAGTGTAGGTAATGGAATGCTTAAAGGAGGTCTATGATTGAGGAGCTTGATAGGTGATTTCCCAAGCTCAAGGAAAGGAATCCTTAAGTTCAAGGATGTCCTAATGTGTACTTATTGTAAAGACTATTTAGTAATGTATAGCTTTGTATTATGTCTTAAGGGCCTTGTCCTTAATGTACTCTAAAGTTGTTGAGTCTAAGATGGCAAAGTGACTTAGAGTCTAAATATGTATTATGACTTATGTTTTAGATATATATGATGTGATGTTTCTAGCATATGATGTGCTATGAAAAGTCTTATATTTTTCCGCTAAATTTACTATGTCAATGCAATAAATGATATGAGAGGCTTGTCTTAGACCTCCGAGAGGTCGACGACGCCGGGTACAATCCAAGATTGTACCCTATCTTCTAGGGTATGCTTTTGGGTTGTGACAGTAATTATGTGGAAGGTGTGCTCACATATGTACACACACACTTTTAATGGATGAGTGAAGTTAATGAATGTGAATGGGGGATTTGAAGGTGGACACTTTTCGTGAGTAGAGATGAAGGGTCTAGACCATTCCCTACTCTTCCTAAATGGCTCTAGTAATGATGAGGGGAGTTTTTGGTGAAAACTCTTCGTGATTTGAGATGAAGCCTTTAGTAGAAACCTCACTATATCCAAAGAGTTTCCTAAGATAGGTAAGAGGATGGACACTCTTCGTGAATTGAGATGTGGTGTCCACTAGTTATCCATTAATCTATAGTATTGAATGTTTAGGATATCGTGGGGGAGTTACGCTTAGCCTCGACAGGATTTGAAGAACGTTGATTACTCTTCGTGAGTTGAGATGTTATATCTAATGGGCCTCTTGAGATGGGTACTCCTCGTTAGTAGAGAATGAGTTATATAGAAGCATTCTTCTTATCCCTTAACTATGTGCCTGCATTGGTGAAGCTATTGGAGAATCCATGTAAAGGCTAAGAGAATGACCCTACACTAGTAAAGTGGGTATCCCTCATCCGGTAGGGGTTAATATCTGGATTGCATTTCTAGCTCTCATGATTTATATATGTTGAAGCTAGCCTCCACAAAAGAATGTAATGTACTAAGTCTCTTAAAAGGTGTACTACTTAGGGTAGGTGGTTGTATGGGATGTTATCTATCCATTGCACGAGTAGGCACTTGAAAGGGGAGTCTTCGTGTGTCTTTACATGCAATGAATTAATGGGTTATTATGTGATGTAAATGAAGTTAGGTGACTTAATGTCTAATGTTAATAAAGCATGTTAAGGTTATGTCTTGTATGATTAAGTTTATGAATGATGAATGTGGAGTGCTTTATATAAGGGAATCCTGAAGGAAAACTTGGTGGGAGTAGTAGTGTGGGATGCTACTTTCACATTGATCTTTGTGTAACTTTGGAGTTTGTCATTGAGAAGGGCACTTATGTGGAGTCCTTATATGTAAGTATGTTTGTCTAGTGTCTTTGGTGTAGAGTGTTGACTTTTTAAATGTCACGACTGGGGAGCACCCCCCCTCCCCGATATAAAATGGCGTACTTGACCTCTCAGAGGTCTTATACAAGACCATAGTCATCATTCATCATATTGTCATAGGTAAATTTAGTGGAAAATTTCAAACATTTCATAGCACATCATATGCTAGAAGCATCAGTTTCATTAATATAAAAATGACATAAGTACATAGTTAGACTCTAAGTCTCTTTGCCATCCTAGACTCAACATCATTAGAGAACATTAGGGACACGACCCTTGTAACATAAATCATAACTAAACTATCACACGACTTGAATAAAACTTGTTATAGGAAATAGTTGAACTTAAGTATCCCTTTGCTTGGGCTTTGGAAACACATATCAAGACCTTAACTTTAGAGACATCCTTTAAGAATCCCAACCTACACTTTGTGTAAAAAGGTGAAAAGAAGAATGGTGTTAGTACAAGAATGAACCAAGTATGACAACCATATAAAAACATGTATTTAAAGAGGACATTTTTATTTGAAAACATGCATCATGCCTTTTTGTGAAAACTTCATAAAACTTGATACAATAAGCATCATACAATTTACATAATTAATATAGGCATATACAGCAGTCATAACATCACATTAGCCATCTATTGCATTTAAGGAACATTTACAATTCATTAACAGTAAACTAACTTGATTTACAGTAAGCTCATTCTCCCATTACAGTAAACCCTTGTTTCTTTAACTGTTTAACTCCCCAAGTAAGCCTCTAGTGACACTTGGTGCAATGTATACATTATATCCCATTACACTATCCACACTCAAGCATCACCTTAAGGCCACAAGGTAGTCATACATTCAACCTTTACGAATCATCAAACATAAATACATATAGATAGATGCTTAGAATACCGTGACAATACAAGTTTCACATATAACTCAACATAGTACATGAACCTCATATAAGACTAATTCCAAAACATCATGTAAGTAAACACCACCAATAATATCATTGTCGGCAATAGTCAACAACACCTACTTGGACTTCACATCATAAAAATCCTAAGAATGTTACGACCCGAGGGTTTACCCTAGAAGTTATGGCATCTTCAAATTGTCACACGGCGTACTCGATCTGTCGTAGGTCTTATACAAGCCTTTAGACATTGTTCATCACATACACATAAAAATAGCGGAAAATCTAAAACTTTTTATAGAACATCATATGCTAGAACATTACTTCATATATTATATATATATATATATATATATATATATTTACAAAAACTTCATAATACGTAGTCAGACTCGAAGTCTCTTTGCCATCTTAAGAAACAACTCAATAGAATACAATAGGGATATGGCCGTTAACAACATAAAATATAAGTTACATTAACTTAATGAAACATATTGACATAGTAAACCCTTGAATCATAAGGGTCCCTTTACTTGAACTTGGGAGATTTATACAAGCTCTTCACATAGGAGACATCCTCTAGCCATCACCACCCACAGTTTTTGTAAAAAGATGAAGAGGAATTGTATTAGTACAAGAATGCACTAAGTATGATAACCATTCAAAAACATGCATTTAAAGAGGACATGTGGTTAGAAATCATGCATCATGTCTTTTTAGTAAACTTCATAAACATTGGCACATATAAATTCAATTTAGTTCACATACATCATATAAACATATATACTACTCATAAAAGCAAATAAAACCATTTTTTATACTTTGAGAAATATTCAATACATACAATACATTACCTCTCTTTTATCTTACTTCTTTCCTTAAGTAACCCTCAAATTTACTTAGTTCAATGTATCACCTTGAGGTCACCTTACAATAGTTCTTCATAGATATGCTTCATAAACACAACCACATATTTAACAAGTCTTAGGAACATTATAAACATAAGTTTCGCATAAGCACCACCATCTAAGACAACACCTATTTCACACTAGTGCAATGTATAAGTAGTATCCCATAATATTACGCATACCAAATGGTCCTAAGAAGTCACCTTAGACTAGTAATATCATACTTAACAAGTCATAACTCTTTGATTCATAACTAGACATAAGGCCACATACTTCATAGCATTATATAAGGACTCTTTCCTTTAATACAACCTTAGTCACAACTCATTTAGTTCATATCATAGGTAAACCACCCTCCTAACCCCTTCAAAAGCTTACTTGTTCAATGTACATATGGAGTCCCATACCCCCACCTATACTAAGTAACACATTTAGAAGTCATAAGTGTAATTCACATGCATAGTCATAATTCATGTCTTGACGTAACAAAGTCACTTACCAGGAATTCATAGAAGTCATACATAACATAAGTCTTTACTTCATAAGAGGATCCAATCTTATCCTTTCTTGAAGTCATCTAGTGCAATGCATAGGTAGGGTCCATAGTCCTCCCTATAGTAAGTACACTTCTCAAGAAATTTGATTAGAATTCTATTCTTATCTTAATTCTTTTCTTAACTTTCTGGAGATATAACCATAACCGACATAGACCATGTGAGGTACATGGAATCCGATTTTCTACTCCCACACCAAAAAGAGAGGGTACTACTTGCCAAGGTACGACCTTTCGTACATAGCTATCTAGGTGTAATCCACTAGCTATAACATACGGAGGCACGTAGTTATGTAACAAGGAGATTGCTTCTAGGAAACCCTGACTTTCTAACGTGGAGTTTTTCATCTCATTAGACAATATCTAGTTAAATGTGAAGGTTCTTTTGTGGGAATCCGAACATACTAATGTGAAGCTCCCACGTTCATTTGTCATGTTCACTTGTTTCAAGGCTCTAACTCCCTTTTTAATATGTATTTAATCCTTTAATGCATTAAGTCATAATGAAGACCTTAGGAGATTGCTCCTTCATACTTCATATAGCTCAATGGATTCTAAGATGAGAATGTCCTTTTATCATAGAACCTACATTATGTGAGAATGTCCTTTCACGTGATCATATCATATTCATACTATAGTCTAGTTTAGAGTAAAATTGAGTAATACCTTTCGATGCATGTGTGTGTATACATATATGTTAGATCTACCTTCACATAAATACCTTTCAGCACAATGTTCATATTTTCATTAATCATATACTTTACATGCATAGAAATAGGTAATGATGCATAGGATAACTATCCTTTCCTTAATCATCATGAATCTACCCGACTCATAGATATGCATGAAGTGTGCGTGTGTACATTGGCCAACATGATCACAAAAATGTCTATCACATAGAATTGAGGAAGCTAGCCTCTAAAGATCACAATACATGTATAACATTCTTCAAGTCTTCAGTCAAACACATCTAAAGTATTAAAGACTATTGACTACACACACTCACATTACATCATAGGAGGGAAGTACATATTCAACAATGGAATAGAACACTCCTAGCATACTTTGATTACACACTCACATAGGGTTCGTATAGGTAAGGGCCATGCCACAATAATATCTTTAGTCATAAGCCATATAGACCACCCCTAACCCTAACATGATCATCACCCATATACATATTACATAATCTCCACACCTAGGTCATGCAACTAGTTTGGAGGTCTATTCATATACTTCACATAACCTCAATTCACTTAGAACATGATATTAGAATCAAGGCTAAATCCTTCAACTTCATAAACAAGAAAATCATCATATAGATTCATCTTGCACCTAATGCCTTCAAGTAAATTATCATAACACATAAATATGTAAAATAATGTAAACATCGCCACCATAAGGGGACCATACTAATCAACACATTTCAATATACATTTCAAAGCTAATTAGAGGAAATAGGTCAACTTACCAAATCTCCAAGGTAATGATCATCTTCTATCATTCCTCCACAATTAATATTCAATTGATATAGATAGTAATAACAATAAGCAATAATACAATCTAATCACAATTCTATAAATATGATATCAAGATCACAAGACCCACATTATAGGCCAATTTGAGAAATTAGGAGGATCATGGGTTCTTCATAATATTTGATAGAAATTCCTCATAAAATAAGTCTGTAAACATATATTCATCATTAGAATGTTTTTGAAATCAATTTTTGAAAAAACCCATGGCTAGATTGAAAGATATGATTTTTGACTTAGAATCATGTTTGGAAAAGATATGAAAGGACTCCATAGATTAAGGGTTATCTATGGATGAAGGATTACCATACCTTTTTATATTTGATAGCCCTTTAAAATATGAGAAGAATGCTTGAATCTGTCAGATCCGGGGAGCACCCCCTAGACGTAACCAGCGTCATCGTCCTCGAAGAAGACTAAGACTAGCCTCTTAGCAATCGTAATTACATATCATGGGTTAAAAGTGCGGAAAATTATAAACTTTTCGATTACTTCTTCATTGAGGTTTACTTAGAACTCTCGCTTACACACAATATATATTTATCGAGTATACATAGACCCTTCGTATATGAAGATTACATAGTCTTATACTTTTATTGCACATACATAGTATAAGATAGTCTCATAAGAAGTCTATAACATTGTCTCTTATTAAACCATCTAGAAAAGAGTATAACAATTTGGGCATAGCACTTACATCAACAATCATAGCCACATATAGGCTTTACAATTATAGTACCAAAATGAAAGAGAATGAACAAAGTGTCTTTAAGACAAAACAATATCCAATAGGTAAATAATGACATTGTCATCGGAAGGTGAGGACCTACCAAACTTTGAAGATAAGAATACAAGTAGTCTTCAACTGGCCTTCTACTAAGCTCAACGGCCCGATCTACATTTGTAGTAAACATAATAGATGGGTTAGTACACACTTGTACTATGTTTGAGTATATGCACATAAAACAATTGAAATCATGCTAAAGAGAAATTCGTTCAAATCCATGGTAAAGTACTTCAAAAAACCTTATGCACAATCACGAATCCATATAAACCAATAATGACATAATCCAAAAGTCAAACCCATGTACGACACAAAACCAACATCAACAACTAATAGTCAAGTCAACATATACAAGAGTTCATAACATCATAATATAAGCAAGACCCTTAATCTTAACCCACCATTTAGCCTACAAGTGCAATGACCAAGCAAAGACCCATAACCTTAATCAAGTAAACCAAATAATGGATCACAAATAATGCCCAACTCAACATAATATAACATCAATATTAGTCATCATCATATTTATCAACATAGACCAATAACATGTTCATCAATGAAACTAACATCATAAAGGATCATCAACATGTAAAGTCAACATAAGCATAATATTTACTTTATAAGATCATTATAACATAAGAACATCCTTCTAGGACTTTCCTCAAAGGCAACTAGTGAAATGCCTAGGTAGAGTCCCATACCGCTACCTAGACTAATCCAACCTCTCAAGTCACCTTAGTTGGGGTTCACATCATTACTTTATTTTACTTTCGGGAACATTTGCCTTAACCGACATAGACCACAAGAGCTAAGTCTGGAATCCGTGGTTTTAAAATCTTATGCCGATTGAAGGAGGAATACCGACCAAAGTAATGCCAAACATGAACGTAGAATCTAGGTTGATCCACTAGCTAGTATTCGTATGGTGGCAACATAGTTTATTGATCTTGGGGGATGTCATGGAAACATTACTCTATGCCCTGTTTGGACGATAAGGCTATCCACCCCGTGAGGACTATCGTGAACCCTACCTTCCTCCCTTGGTAAGGCGCCACCCCACATCTACAAGTTCACTCGCTGCTAAGCAAGAGTCCCTTTTGAAATGTCTTTAATGACTTTATTAATGATAATATCTTAGTTAAGTCATAGGGTCTATCCCTTATATATTCATTCTCATAGCTCAATAAGAATTGCATGCGTATTTTCCTTTAATTACAATTCATACATGTGAGGTTAGCACATTTACATAGTCACATCATTATAAGTCATATTGGTAATTTATCACCATCCTTATAAGATTTAAATCTTAGCCAACAACTCACAAACCATAGTCATGACATTTCAATTCAACATCATACCAACCCTTTAAATCTCATCACAAGGTATACTTCAATGTAACTTTATCACTAAACACAAGTAATCATAATTGAAGGAAAGGTTACGATCATAAAGACTTACCCAATCTCTTTCAAAAGCCATCATCCATTGTCATAACATCAACCATCAAATTCAACCCAACAATTGGTGTAATACCATCTCAGAATAGTAATTAACACAATATCTAGGTCAATTGCATCATCACTATCCAATTTAACTTCAATTCATAACCTAGGGTTAGGGGAATTAGGGTTCATCTTGAATTAATCAAGAATTAGATCCAATCCCAACAATACATTACCCTAGTCAATCCATACATGAATTAGAATAGATAGAACAAGTCTAATAGTAAAATCATTCTTCAATTCCAATCAATTCATGACGAAGATCCAAGATTTGTGGAAATTGGGAAAGGGAAAATGATCAACATTAAATTGCATCAATTAACATCAATTTATCAACAATCTATACTCAATTAGTCATAGGAAATCACATTTTATCATTAATTTGAAGTTTATAAATAAACTTTGAAAGGACCTCTAGGGGAAAGGAATCCCAAGAGTGAACAACCCATATCTTAACGAAGCTTAATACAATAAATTGTAGTGAAATCCTAGAGAAATTGACCTTCTTCATCAACCTTTGTTCCTTCTTCAATAGAGAAATTGGGGAGAGAGAAACTAGAGAGAGATGAGAGCTTTTGGGTTTTGTTTTGGGAATTTTGTTTGGGTGAGTGAAAAATTACTTGACCCTTAGGCTATATATAATCACCCCCTAAATTACCCAAAACACCCCTCACTTAAATGAGTCTTTTTGTGAAGACTAAATACCAAAAATATGATTTCAACGAATCTAGGAAGTGGCTCCGCGTCGCGAGGATAATTCCCTTTTTTATTTGAGAAAAAATAGTTGAGACAAAGGGGTCCGTGTGGGCTGCGTGTCGTGCCACAGCCCTTATAATCTTGACCCACGCAGGCTGCTTTGGCACTCTGCCCACCCATGTTGGGGTCCTTGTGGAGTCATTATCGGACATTTAGACCCTATATACTAATTCTACCTAACCAAAGTCTTTTTAAAAGTTTTAGACTCCATTTGACCCTCTCAAACCATTCCCAAACATAGTGACGTCAACTAGTTCAATTAAGCTTGTTTTCGAACGTCATGGACGTTCTATTAGTCATAGTTCATTCTCCAACCACGATTTACCCTAAAGAAAAAAGAGGATTTACAATAGTGACATAGTGGAATAGTAGTGTGGCTACTTGTGTTTTGATTTAAATTTGATAGATATTACTTTGCTCTTTGATGATGAAAAGATTTCCAGGGTTCGCGTTTGTAAAAAACAGCTTAGGGTGAACTTATGGAAAATGTAATTAAATAGCATTCCATGAGAAGTTCAGAAAATATAGTTTGATTAATATGATGAGGTGGCAAGTCCTTGTCTTGTTTCCAGATAGTTGAGTTTCATCTTTAATGATTTCTGTATGACAGTTTGGAGGAACTCTTCTATTACCTCTTTGAATTTTTTTTCTCGATTGGAGTGCCTGTTTTTGCCTACCTTGTGAACAGTATGTATAGTAGATCAGATCAATCTCACAGTGCAGTGATGAGGAGAATTTCCATTGTTGAAAGGTATCGTCCTGACTTTCTCTATCACGTCTCATAGTTGGATTCCTTTTTATTGAACGGCTTACTGTTAGGTAGTAGTTACAATCGTGAAAATTGTTAGGACATCAGAATGTTTAGGTTGTTGTTTTGGTATAATTTGATTGGGTGTTTTGAGAGTCTATTTCGATGGGTAAGCCTTATACCTATGAAATCACTTTCTTATTTAACAATCTCTTGCTGAAAACTTAATAACAACATTAAAAACCATTACTCTTATACCTAGTGTTGGGTCTAATAGAACTAGCATACATGCTTAGAAATCCTTCACAAATCAAAGTTTAAACTTTACCAAAAAAACCATCTGAACATTTAGATTGAAAGATGAAACCTTCTTCCCTTCAATACACAACAAAAAGAGTACACTGAACATCTTTAATAGAAGGTACATCCCAGTAATATACTTCAAGTATGAAGTATTGTCATGACAAAATCTATTATATGTATTTCATTAAAAGTAGACTCACTCTGTTAGATGAAAAGTTCCGATGAATATAGATAACATGCAATTATTAGATGAACAGTTCATATGAGTCTTAAGAGTACACTGAGTTTTGGGTTTTCTAAGCAATTTGTGAGTGAGTATGAAATTGGGGAGGAAGTGGATTGAGGCCAATTTGGGTATACTTGTTTTTGTATTGTGAGGAAGGTGATCCTGAAGGATCAAAAAGTTGTTGTTCGACTCCTTATTGAATTACCTACAATGTCTGATTGTAGAAGTACATGGTGGGTAAAATTTGTCAATTTTATTAGTCTATTTTCATTCATTTAAGTTATGTTGGGGTTTTAGAGTTGTTCTCTCTGTGTATCATGAACACTGTTAGATTTTATGAGTCCATATTCTGCAGCCGTGTTTCTTTTTTTGTTTCTACTAATATTTGTTTTGTGTTTAGAAGGAGTTGACTACTTTGGGGTTGTTGAAATTAAACAAATCACGAGTTACAACTAAAATTCCATAGTACGGGAAGAAAGTGCCAAAGATCGTGAACATATATGTGAGTCCTATGCATATTTAGTAGGCGCGATACATAGAATTACTACTTGGAAGCATTTGAATCAGTAAGTATATATCATGTACATAGTGCGTTCAACTTTTTTTATTCCTCTTCTATTCATTAATAGCTTGTTTTAACTTTCATTGAACCTCTTTAAGGTTCATTTTTAGCATCATAAGTTGTTCCATATTTTGCATTTTGCAAATTCAAGTGATTGAGGACATGTCCTTGTTTTGTAGTTTATCTATGAGTAACCATTTCAATGGGTGTTAAATGTACCTCATGAATTTGCCTGAATCTTACAGCCAGAGTTTGAAACATTGTATAGGGAACTGGCTCTGCAATCTGAATATAATTGGTGTGTTTCCCATCACTTATATTTGGTGTTACCCTTATGCTGAATAGGATGGATGATTTGCTGGCGTTTAAAACTAGGGGGGATATATTTTTCAAAATTACTGGAGATTTTAGGAAAGGCATTAAGCTAGCTGTTGGGATCCAAATTCCCACTTTAATTGCCCTGTTGAGCATGAGTCCTTTTTCCCTTCTCATTGTCTTGACTCTGTTTAGCATGATGGTGAAGATTATTGTCCATTTCTTCCTTTGCGTAATCTTTCAATCTAACATCATTTTCCCTTTAGTGTAAACAGTCTCATTGCCATCACTACTCATAGATTTACCATTATGACTAGAGCTAGAAATAGTAGGCTTACCTTTTAAATTTCCTCCCTCATTTTGATCTTTGCTTTGTGCTTTTGTGATTGCTGCATGTTGCCCCTACATTAGATCAGTATTAATGGCATTAATAGAACTGACATCTTTATCTAAATTATGTTATCCCTCTTTTTCAGCTTTCCCCTTTGACTTCACTTTCCACATTTACACTTTCCTCTTAGCTGAACAACGAATTAGATGATGAAAGAGTTGATGAACCGCTGGTGAAAAGCAGTGAAGGGTGCTGAAGAATGGATTATCTTCTGCGATTTGTGGGAACAACACCTTGAAGAGTTTAAGTCATCGAAGAACTGAGCTCAAGAGTTGAAGAGTTGAAGTCACTGATAGTTCAAGTCCTTTCTATGATAACGATTTCTTGAAGAGTAAGTCCGATTCTCTTTTCTAATGCCTATTTCGTCAAGCGTATGTACTAAAATTGTCTTGCTTTTAGCTAAAGTGGTAGTTTCTTTGATTTGTGTTTAGAAGGAATTGTATACTTTGGGTTTGTTGGCAAGATGATGAAATGAAGTTAAATAGTCTCTCTGTCACGCTTTTCTCTCCAATTTCTCATTGAAGAACATGATTTAAGTGTGATATTGTTGGAATAGGGTTTATCAGGTAAGAACTTCTCTTTTGAAAGTCTAAATTTTAGGTTTAGGGTTTGGATATTCTAGTGTTCTTATACGATTTTTGGGAGTGTGCTAGTATTTTAGCTTCATTAGTTGCTTTTTAGGAGTGTAGCTTGTATTTTAGCTTTCCTATGTAAACCTCTTTTTCACTGTTGGGAGTTGGAAAAAATTTGGGATTTATTTGAGAAACAAATTAAGAGCAGCTGAAGAAAATAGTTAAAATATATATATATATAAACACATTCATGGCAAGAAAAGTTAAGTGTCGATAATAGAGTCACGTTTTCTAATTTCTTTCGCATATCAGTTTTCCAAAGCTTTGTTCGAGTTCAAGATTCTGCCCGGAATTCTCATCTGTCGTTAATGTCGTTTTCCTCATAGTACTATTTTTGCCTCTTCTTCTATTTTAAAAGTGATATGGTGACTATTTGAAAGTTGTTTTGATGAGTTTGTTTCTTTTTATTTGATTTATCTTTGAGTTCATGTTGATTCAATATGAGATTTGTGTTTCTCAATTAGTTAGTTTAGCGGGTTGGTGTAATATCGCTTTAAAGGTTTAAGAATTTGTATTCATTATTGTTATTCCCCTACTTTTCATTCAAAGTTTTGTTTTGTTGTTTCTTTTCCTGGTCTTGCTCTTGGAATCTCCCTTAACCTGTGTTACTGCCTAGCATTTGATGTCTTATTCGTCTTTTTTTCGCTTCAAGTAACACATGCTCTTGCTGGCTTGTAATGCTTTTCGGTTATGTTTTTATTTGGGTGGTTATAACCTCATTTGTTTGTGATGTTCAACAGATCATATTAGTTTGATAACTAGAGTTACGGTGAAGGCATACTTGTGATTTTTAGTTCTATTAATCATAGTTCAATCTACAACCCCGCTTTACCCTAAAGAAAAAAGAGGATTTACAATAGTGACATAGTGGAATAGCAGTGTGGCTACCTGTGTTTTGATTTTAATTTGATGTATTTTGCTCTTGTCACGACCGGGGAGGAACTCTCAGAAGTAACATGGCGTACTTGACCTCTCGAAGGTCTTATACAATCCCATAGTAATCATTAATCGCATTGTCCTAGGTAAATTCAGCGGAAAATTAAAACTCTCTTAGCACATCGTTTGCTAGGACATCACTTCCATTATATATATATATAAAGTATCATAATACATAGTTAGACTCTAAGTCTCTTTGTAATCTTAGACTCAACATCATTATAGTACATTACGGACACGGCCCTTAAAACATAATAGATTAACTTAAGTATTACATGACTTTACATAAACATAATGTAGGGAATTCTTGGAACATAAGGATCCCTCTCCTTGATCTTGGGAAACACATATGAAGACCTTCAATTTAGAGACATCCTTTAATCATCCATAACCTACACTTTGTGTAAAAATTAAAGAAGAATGGTGTTAGTACAAGAATGCACTAAGTATGGCAACCATGCAAAAACACGTATTTAAAACGGACATTTTACTTGAAACCATGTATCATGCCTTTTTGTGAAAACTTCATAAAACTTGATACAATGAGCATCATACAATTCACATACTTCATTTAGGCATGTACAATAGTAATAATATCCCATAAAAACATACATTACATTTAAGACATAGTTTCATCACTTTACCGTAACTACAATTTCCTTACAGTGACCTCTCTTTCCCTTTACAGTGAACTTTCTTCATTTTAACTCCTTCACTTCCCAAGTAATCCTCTAGTGACACTTGGTGCAATGTATAGATAGTGTCCCATTACACCATCGACACTCAAGTATCACCTTAAGACCACAAGTTAATCATACATGCACCCTCATTGCTTACCGAACACATATACATATACATAGAGGCATAACACATCATGATGGCACAACTTCACATACAACTCAACTTAATGCATACTCCTCATATAAGAGTTAACTCAAGACATCATGAGAGTCACACTATCAATAACATCATTCTAAACAATAGTCAACAACACATACTTGGACTTCACTTCATAAAGCATCATAGAACACTACTCATAACCTCATTCTAAGCCTACTAGTGCAATGTACATGTGAAGTCCCATAACCTCACACATACTAAGTAAACCAACAAAGAGACTACAAGCATACTATTCACTATATTCAGCAACAAGACAAGTATAGAAAACTTCATACATGCCAAGCCAGACTTCATCATATAGTCAATAAGACCGACATTATGCACATATGAAGGGACCACATAACATAGACCCATTTGGACTCATACCATGCACATCATGACAACAAGTAGATAACACTACAAGGTCATTCATAAGAAACATAAACATAGTCATATACAATAGAACACCTTCCTAGAACTCCCTTTAAGAGCTACTTGTGCAATGTATAGATGAAGTCCCATACCCCCACCTACACTAAGAAACTTCCCTTAGGTTATCCTTGTTAGTGTCCTTACTTTACTTTCATTGCCCATTTTACTTTATGGAAACTGTAGCCTTAACCGACACTAAGACCATGGGTGCTAAACATGGAATTTGGTGTTGTAAATCCATACACCAAAGGAATGTGTTGTACTTAGCCAAAGTAGATCATTAACATATATCCTATCATATTAAGTGAATTCACTTGCGAGATCCTATGTGGCAAGCATAGTTTATGGAACTAAGAGATGTATAACCCTCTACATGCTCATTAGCATTGGATCCTCATCTCATGAAACCATGGGTGAATCTTTCTCAAGGAAAGTCAATATCTCATGTTGAAAAATTGGTGAATGTTCCTCCAAGGGAATTCAACACCTTATGAGAAACCAATGGTTAATCTTCCTTCAAGGGAAGCCAACACCTGTCATTGTAAAGTTTACTCGGTGCTAATCTAAGTTCCCTTTATTGAAAAGCCATTATTAGATTATTTCTTAAAACGTAGGCTTTGGATATTGACTCCTCATATGCTTATATCATATTCAATCCCCTATCTAGTTTTAGGGTAATCTTGAGAAACACCATTCAAGTTCGCATCTATTGACTAGATCAGCATACATGCATCATGGACATATTTCATATTGGTGTGTGCATAAAATATATGTGAGCAAACATCTCACAGAAACATCTTTAGACCACTCATGTTCATACTTAATTATATCATATACTTAACATCATATCACATAAGTCATATTCATAACATGCTCATGCATTCATATTCATGTATATAAATCACAAACCTAGGAACTATCCTAACAAGGCACACATGTGCAAAGACAAGGTCCCATACCCTTATCCATACTAGTACACCTATCAAGTAATCCTAGTTAAAGAATCCATAACATACTTCATAGACATATACTTTACATTCATAGTAGTAGACACAAGTGCGTATGAGAATACCTTTTAATTGGACACCATGAACCTATACTACTTGTAAGCATAGATGAAGTGTAAGTGAGTGTACATTGGTCAACATGATCACATAATGGCTATTAAGAATACATAGAGGCAGCCACCCTCTTAGGACCACAATGCACAATTTAGTATAGGAGACAAGCTAACTTCATATTACACTTAAGACTCCTCACATTAGCTAATAGCACATTCACATAGGGGAAAATAGGTAGGGGATCATTAATCATCAATACTTCATCAATGGCAGCACCTAAACATAAGCCTAACATAGTCATTTACAATCTTATACATTCACAACACAACCTAGATCACAACTAGAATAGAATACTAGACATGAACTTCACATAGTGTGATCATCATACTCACAAATATTTAACATAAAGTTGCCTTCAAGGCCATAATCATAACATATCTATATTGACGAGAAGTAAACACTGCCACCATAAGTGGACCATACCACACAATGCCATCCAAGGCCAATTCTACTAACAATACTATAAGAAAGTAAATAAAATAGGCAATCTTACCAATTCCTCAACCTTTCATCATCATTGATCCATAATACTTTTTCATCAATATTACCAATCTAAGGCAGTACCTAAATGTATCTTAACATGGGAGAAATTATGCATAAATCTCAACAAGATCATGCTGCTAACAAGTACACTACATCACCGATTCATTAGAAAATAGGGAGACTTAGATCACTTAAAAAGTTTTCTTGCTTTGATTTTCAATCACAATTGATTAATAAAATACATGTAGTGCAGTATCTAAAGAGATCATTACTTAAACAAGATCATGCTTCATCTACCCAAGAGTTGAGATCACATCATATACATTACATTATCAATCTATAGGCTAGAAGAACCTAGATCAATCCTTACTAATTCTATTGCATCTATTCACATTAGATCAATTACATTTAATTCATAATCAGTTTACATGATAGGCAGTAGAAAAGTCAATTTATCACAATTGAAACTCATAACAATCATTCTAGCATCAAGACCACAAGATACTACCTTAGGAATCCATAGAACATAAAAGAACATAGACTATTCTCATTCACACCTTCATAGTTAGGTTAGGTGGTTAATTAGGGGATTAAGGGGGCCTAATTAAGTTAGTTAACCTCCCATATTAAGTCCACAACCCCATTAAACTAATTAGAACTATAAAAATAATTCCTCTATTTTCTCTCTTGTTTCTCTCTCTATTGGAAGACTCCATCGAAGGCTAAGTCAACGAAGGGAATTGGGGGATGGAAAGGGACAATTTCATATACAAATCTTCACCAAAACGTTGAGGTATGAGATCTATTCACCTTTGAGACCTCTTTCCTCAAAGGGTTCATTCAAAATGTTTTCAAATATAGAGTTTTCAAATGGGTTTCATCCAATTACGAATTTGAAGTTATGAATTGAGTTGTTGATGTTTTATTTAGGTTATATTGAATATATTAACATGTATCTTAACTTGATTATGATAATTCTTGATGGTCTAGCCTAAATTGAAGAACATGATCCTAAGTCCCAACATCCTGACTTATATTGTATATTGTTCATTCAATTGACTTGGTTAAGGGTTGAATTACTACTAGATGATGTTGTTATGTGTAACAACACCAAAACGACTATACTAAGTAAGGCCTAAATGTACATAGAATGCCTAGATTAGGCCTGGTTCACACGAATTGATGCGCGTGGAACCATACCTCTAAACCTATGCACCAGCCAAGCCAACCAACTTGGTGAGTTAGTTGAGCTAGGCAGACTTGGTTCCATCCATGTAGTGTACCCAAGTACTAGGATTCACCCGGATGAGTCTTAACCGGACTTAGAGGGTTAGTCCTTGGTTTTAAGGGTTCTAGGGGTATAAAGGTAATTTTGGGGCTAGGGATAGTATAGTAATTACCCTAGGCTGATATTTAGTTAATTAGATAAAGATATTAATTAGTAAAAATAAGTCAAATCTCGATGGTCTAACCCGAGATTAACCTTAACTCCACACTCGGGTTCGAGCCGAGTTGGAGACATAAGGGGGCATGAATTAATTGATTTAAAATTAATAAGAATATGGAGGGGCATTATAATAACTTAAAATATAATTATAATCTGATTTTTATATTTAAAATTGTGTTTAATAAGTCAACAACAATTCCCACAAAAAGGGGCGCACAACTCCCACTAGGAGTGTGCTTCTTGCCCACTCTTAATTCTTTAATTTACTCCTAAAAATGTTTTCAGCTTTATCCCACACATCAAAAAAAGAATATAAATGTACAACTTACTATTCTAAAAGTGTTCTTGGCTGCATCCATCAAAAAACAAAAGGGAGAATTCATACGCCTAAGTGTTTTAAGTAAAGAACTTCACTTGCAAACAAGAATCAAAGCTCGGAAGAAAGGTTTGTTTGTGGGATGGGGCGTGTGGTTGTGGCTGGTTGTAAAGGCTGAAAAGGTATGGGTTTCTTGTCTCTTGGTCCCTTTCTCAAGATTCCCCTAAGGTTCAGTTTAAATCCAATTGAAACACTAAGGTTGTTCTCCGTTGCATGGCCCTGTCATTAGATCCTATGAACGAATTGATGCATGCATTGGTATGACTTCTGGTAGATTATTTTAGGAATGATTGTGGTTGTGTGTAATGTATGTTATGGGATGGTTATGATTTGTTATGTACGTCCGAATGTTGAATGTCATATGTGCACAAAACATGTTGTTTTCCGTAATTGTATTGTTACTGTTAACTTGAAAAAAATGGTGAATTATGTGTTATGCAATGTTGTGTGTTTAACATGCAAAAGAAATTGTGATGTTCATGAATAAGAAAGTGAAAGTAAAGTCCTTAATGAATTGGTCAAAAGTATATGTAAAACTATGAGTTAAACGCCTAGGCTGAAATGTAATAAAGTGAATTAAAACTTTATGTTAAATGAATATGGTTTCGGCTAGTCACTAATATATAGGAAGAGGAATAGTTGCTGCCATTTAGAGTGAATATCGAAATTCTTAAGGTCCTAATACTAGATTAAGCCTTAAAATAAAATAAAAGAAAATAGAATGATAGATGGGATTCGAACTTGGGCAGGTTGAAAGAAGATTTGAATTAAAAGAAAAAGAAAATAGGGAGGGAAGGGGGATTCAAACTTGCATCCTTGGACAACGGTGTGAGATACATAAATCTCACACCAAAATAAAGTAATAAAAAGATGAGGACATTGGGATTCGATCCCTGATCCTCTTGGCCGAATTTAGGAAGACACTTAGCACTCTAAATAATTAAAAATAAGGTGTTGCCCAAGGGATTCGAACATGGGTCCTGTTGGCCGAATTTAATGAGACACTTAACACTTTAAATAATTAAAAATAATGTGCTGCCCATGGGATTCGAACATGGGTCCTCTTGGCCGAAATTGGGAGACACATAAGTCTCACATATGATTAAATAAAATGCAGCCACTAGCGATTGAACTTGGGTCCCTTGGCTGAATGTGTAAGATGCATAAGTCTTGCACAACATATACTTAGATTATCATGAAACACTTAGCCAAATATGAGTAACCCGTATGGGCACTACCATGAGTTAATGGTAAGATCAAGAAATGAACATTCACGTAATGAGGTGAGTAATTATGTTATACTATGATGCTAATGAAAATAGTGACAACATGATAAGAGGCTAAGATGAATGGTGAGGCAAGTCTCAACCAAGCCTAAGAAAATGTTACCAAACGTACTCACCTATGGGAGTGTAGAATGATGTAGAGTCAAGTCTCAAGTGTACTCCAAAAGAAAGTGTTAAAAATGAATTCATAGTTAATTTGTAGAGAAAAGAGTGACTACATGACAATAGGCTAGTGCAAGTGAGACAAGATGCATTTACGCCTAAAAATCAATGTCACTACATGAAATTTCTATGAGAGTATATTTATGCTATACGATAAATAAGCAAATAAAGAGTGGCTACAAGAGGACATGCTAATACAAGTGACACAAGCTGTATCTACGCCTAGAATCAATGTCCCTCAATGTAAATTCCAAGAGAGCATATATATGTTATACGATGAACAAATAATGAAAGGTGAGTAAAGATGAAATGAAAAGATGTTAAGAAAGAACAAGGTGGAACCACATTATGAGGCTAGTGCAAGTGAGACAAGCTGTACCTACGCCAATATAAGGTCACCAAAAAGTACTCACCTAAGAGAGTGTTTAATATTAAGAGACAAGTCTCAATCACATTCTATATGTAAGTGTAAGGACAATTCACACTTAATATGTAAAGAAGAGATGAGAAATAATCTAATTAGCTATGAATACCTCATGCTAATAAGGAAGCTTCGATGATGTATGAGTTGAATGTAAATAGGAACTTTAAACTAAGCACCGATAGGCTAGCTATGAGTGGTGATGCCTTCTTTCGGGAAGGGCGGAGGTTCACATAAATCTCATGAGATGAGACTGTCCACCAAGGTGGGTATGGGTCTACTTAAATCTCCTAGTCTTTGAACTATGTTGCCAACATAGGGATCTATCTTGGTTCGAAGCCATAAAGCTAGCATGTTTTGGGTTCACTTTGTCCAGTGACTCCACCTCTTTTCGGTGTGGGGAAGACACCGGATTTCATTATGCTCACATGATCTATGTTGATTAAGGTTGAAGTTCCTCAAAGTATGAAAGATAATGAAATGAACGATACCGAAGGTGTTTGTGCAAGAGAATCAGGAGGTGATACCGAACTCAAGTATTGACATTAGGTCATTCTTGGTCATTGCACTTCATAATCCCGATGAGAGTCTTAAACTTCATCCTAGGTATAGCTGGTGTTCACATCAGCCTATGAATGAATGGAATGAATAATGTGACGTACAAATAAATGAATGAAGCAGACTATTTGTTTGCTAAAGGAGACCCTCGGATTGAGATCCCTTATGTTGGACCCTCACTTGAGATGTCTTAATGCTACGTCCATGATTCCAAGGTCTCATGGATATGAAATGTATACTATATGAAACATGAAATGTATATTATGTGAACCTATGTGTGTATGATGTGTGACATATTCATGGCATGACCTTCCTACTACGAAATAGTCTAAGTCAAGAGACTTGACCTTCTAAGAAAGCATGTTGATTAGGAAGAGCCATCCTTGTTCATGCATTACCGTTATGTGTTGTTGCATGTACCCATACATAGTATAAGTGTGTACTAATTCCATACAATATTACTATTTTAGGTGCAGGCTCAGGTGGACGTTGAGGGTATCATAGCAGCTGTTCAGACTCAGAGATTTCATCTGGACTTGGTAGGTCCTCATACATTCGAGGATGCCTGCCTTTATATTTCTTGCTTAGTAGTAGGTTTGAGCTAGTGGAGTAGGTTCCACTAGTGTTTCTTTCCTATTTTATTCAGATGCTTGTAATGATGCCGTTTTGGCAAGTATCACTTATGACATGAGATTCCATTTCTTTCAAGTTGTATGATCTTATAATTAGATGGTTGATGTATGAGCAATGAACTTCCTTAAAGATATGCGTTTATATGATGTCTATGTATACTTCAACTATAAATAAAAAGTTTCAAATTTTCCGCTAAAATTAACCGTATGAATGTGATGAATGCAAGAAAAGGCTTGTCTGCGACCTCTGAGAGGTCAACGATGCCGGTTGCAATTCAGATTCCAGAATCTGGGTCGTGACAAACTTGGTATCAGAGCATTAGGTTAAAAATCCAAGACATCAAGCTCATATCAACCACGTTAAGTAGTTTCTAAGTAATGGTAGTGAGGTGCACCACTATCATGAATTATAGACTGCATAATGCTTAGGAAATTTTCCCTTCTTCAAATCTTATCGTGCCTTATGAAATTTTGAATTCTTGGTGTTAAGAGTCCAAGGGTCGCTATGATAGGGATTCCGATCCAAGAGTTAAGAGAAACAATGAAGTACATACACCTCAGGAGAGGCCACCTTGTAGGAAGTATGACAAACTGCATGGAGGAGAGTGTATGGGGGGCTCTAACGCTTGTTACAGTTGTGGCAAACCGGGTCACATGATGAAGGATTGTCCGAATAAGAGAGTTCAAGAAAAAGGGAAGGAGAAAGTTCAGCCTAATGGTCCAATTGAAGAGTCTCCAAGGAGGCAACGATTCTTCGCACTCAAGTCTAGGGATGCAGGGGAAGGCACTTCTGGTGAAGTCTTGGGTGCGTAGCCTTAATTAGTCTTTCATGTGTTTGACTATGTATGGTTTTTATGCACTAGTATGAGGTTAATATGTTTGAGTCATCATCTTGGTTGCTGATTTGTGTGACTTATATGACTACTTGTGTTGTATGCTTTAATAAGACTAGTTTAGGAAAGAGTTTCCTCAGTTAATTAATATGAAGCTGCTAGTAGGTTTCGAAGATGTGCACCAGCATGCTAATATGTGAATCAGATATTCACCAATGACAAGTATTGAATTGCTTATGTATGAATATGTTATGTAGATGACTGACTTGTTGCTAGCAAAGAGTAGTGTCATTCGGGGACGAATGTTCCAAAGGGGGGGGGGGATAATGTAGCAACCCGAAAATGACTATTCTAAGTAAGGCCTAAACATACATAGAATGCCTAGGTTAGACCTGGTTCACACGGATTGATGCGCGTGGAACCATACCTCTGAACCTATGCACCAGCCAAGCCAACCAACTTGGTGAGTTAGTTGAGCTAGGCAGAGTTGGTTCTATCCATGTAGTGTACCCAAATACTAGGATTTCACCCGGATGAGTCTTAACCGGACATAGAGGGTTAGTCCTAGGTTTTAAGGGTTCTAGGAGTATAAGGTAATTTTGGGGCTAGGGGTAGTATAGTAATTACCCTATGCTGATATTTAATTAATTAAATTAAGATATTAATTAGTAAAAATAAGTCAAATCTTAGTGGTCAAACCCGAGATTGACCTTAACTCCACACTCGGGTTTGAGCCGAGTTGGAGGCATAATGGGGCATGAATTAATTGATTTAAAATTAATTAAAATAAGGAGGGGCCTTATAAGATATAATTATAATCTGATTTTTATAATTAAATTTGTGTTGAAAAAGTCAACAACAATTCCCACAAAAAGAAGCGCACAACTCCCACTAGGACTGTGCTTCTTGCCCACTCTTAATTCTTTAATTTACTCGTAAAAACGTTTTCAGCCTTATCCCACACGTCAAAAACAGAATATAAACATAAAAGTCACTATTCTAAAAGTGTTCTTGGCTGAATCGATCAAAAAAGAAAGGGAGAATTCATACGCCTAAGTGTTTTAAGTAAAGAACTTCACTTGCAAACAAGAATCAAAGCTCGGAAGAAAGGTTTGTGTGTGGGATGGGGCGTGTGGTTGTGGATGGTTGTAAAGGCTGAAAAGGCATGGGTTTCTTCTCTCTTGCTCCCTTTCCCAAGATTCCCCTAAGGTTCAGTTTAAATCCAATCGAAAAACTAAGGTTGTTCACCGTTGCATGCCCCTGTCATTAGATCCTATGAACGAATTGATGCATGCGTTGGTATGACTTCTGGTAGATGATTTTAGGAATGATTGTGGTTGTGTGTAATGTATGTTATGGGCTGTTTATGATTTGTTATGTACATCCGAATGTTGAATGTCATATGTGCACAAATCATGTTGTTTTCCATAATTTTATCGTTACTGTTAACTTGAAGAAAATGGTGAATCATGTGTTATGCAATGTTGTGTGTTTGACATGCAAAAGAAATTATGTTGTTAATTAATTACAAAGTGAAAGTAAAGTGCTTAATGAATTGGTCAAAAGTATATGTTAAACTATGAGTTAAACGCCTAGGCCAAAATGTAAGAAAGTGAATTAAAACTTTATGTTAAATGAATATGGTTTCGGCTAGTCACTAATATATATGAAGAGGAATAGTTGCTGTCATTTAGAGTCAATCTCGAAATTCATAAGGTCCTAATACTAAGAGATTAAGCCTTAAAATAAAATAAAAGAAAATAGGGTGAAAGAGCGGATTCGAACTTGGGCAGGTTGAAAGAAACTTGGAATTAAAAGAAAAAGAAAATAGTGAGGGAAGGGGGATTCGAACTTGGCTCCTTGGCCAAGGAAGTGAGATACATAAATCTCACACCAAAATAAAATAATAAAAAGATGAGGCCACTGGGATTCGATCCCAGATCCTCTTGGCCGAATTTAGGAAGACACTTAGAACTCTAAATAATTAAAAATAAGGTGTTGCCCAAGTGATTCAAACATGGGTCCTCTTGGACGAATTTATGGAGACACTTAACTCTTTAAATAATTAAAACTAAAGTGCTGCCCAAGGGATTCAAACATGGGTCCTCTTGGCCGAAATTGGGACACACATAAGTCTCTAATATGATTAAATAAAATGCAGTCACTAGGGATTGAACTTGGGTCCCTTGGCTGAATGTGTAAGATGCATATGTTTTTCACAACATATACTTAGATTATCTGAAACACTTAGCCAAATATGAGTAACCCGAATAGGTACTACCATGAGTTAATGGTAAGATTAAGAAATGAACATTCACGTAATGAGGTGAGTTATTATGTTATACTATGATGCTAATGAAAATAGTGACAACATGATAAGAGGCTAAGATGAATGGTGAGGCAAGTCTCAACCAACCCTAAGAAAATGTTACCAAACGTACTCACATATGGGAGTGTAGAATGATGTAGAGTCAAGTCTCAAGTATACTCCAAAAGAAAGTGTTCAGTGAACATGCTTCAAAATTTAAAAAATGCAACTTTAAGACAATTAATGATAAAAGCATGATAATATAAGAGATAAATCAATATAAACTCAATTTACAACATATCTATAACTTCATGAAATTCATAAATCAAGAAATCAATGAAATTCAATTCCAACAAGACTCTTAAACATAAAGCAACATGCTACATACTACTATGACTTTCTAACTCTAAAGGTTGAATTGAATAGAAGAGATGAGACAACAAATCACTATTCTACTAATCACCATACTCCCCCACTTAGAAGGAACTCATAACACTAAAGATAAATACAAGGACCTACCATCCTCATCATCCTCATCCCGGCTTTGATCACCTAGCCCCGAGTGCAGAGAAGCGATTCTTCTTTGGAGCATCACCACTCGTAGCACTTGGAGAAACTTGGTTACCTTTCTTCCTCTAGCCGCAATAGTAGGACAATCCTTGCCCATAGTGTTTCTTCCCACCTTGTGTCCATCCTTACCACAATTGAACAAATTACTGGTACCCATTAGACATTGTCCATAGTGTTTCCTCCCACAAGTAACACAAGTAGGCTTACGACCTTTGGAACAACTAACCTTCTCAAGTTTGACCTTGGGAGCACTAGTTAAATCTTGCATTAGAGCTCTCTTCTTGAACCTAGATTGGTTTTTCTCACTTGGCCCACTACGCTTCGATATTCTAGCAATCCTACCAAGTTTAGACTCCTCAATGGATTGTGCATACACCATGAGTCTAAACAAATTCACGTCATTGTGGAGCATTGATGAATGACATTCTTCTTTCACAAGGTGTGACACACCGGTCCCAAACCTACTCATCTCATCCCTAGGGTTAGACACCAAGGATGGAGCATACCTAGACAATGTAGTGAACTTCTAGGAATATTCCTCAACACTCATATTTCCTTGCTTGATATTAATGAACTCTTCAACCTTCACCTCCCTTCTCTCACGGGGAAAGCACTTTCCTAAGAAAGCCTCCTTAAACTCTTCCCACTCTATCGGACCCGACTCAACCGGCCTAGTATCCTTCCATTGAGTGTACCACTCTTGAGCAACCTCCCCCAATTGGTACGAAGCTAACTTCACCTTCTGCTTAGAAGTCACCCCGTTGCACTCAACACCATATAAACACCATATAGAAACTCATGGGGATATTCTCTCACATTAGAGCCAAGAAAGATAACATGATTCATCCTCAAAAAATATCTCAATCTACATGTCATAGTGCTCTCCATAGCATTCACTCTACACTCAACACCCCTATTCAAATGAGTAGTCATGGCTCAGGCTAAAGCAAGTAGAGCCTCTCTAGTCTCCCCATTAGTCATTTCTGGGGGAACCACCGGAAACTAATTACTTCCTTCTACAATAGGGACTTGAGCATTCCTAGAACGTTGAGCACCTTGAAGAACATACTCAACTCGTTCAAATTGAGGACGAATCTCCTCATTCACCCTTACCTCTTCCAACTTTCTAGCGGCCATCCTTCTAGTATTCATCTTCATAAAAACACAAAGAAAAGCATTTAGAAAGACACTCATAACTTTTTACGCTACGGAACGACAAAGAGAAGAGAAAAGAAACTCTATCGCCATATAGTCTCTCACCCATAGATGTGTCGCGACTCACACTAATGAACGGACTCTACTAGACGTGACTTGATGAGAAATTTTTATTCCTTGGACTACTTTCATAACCTATGACCTGATACGAAGCTTGTCACATCCCGAGAAAATACCATAGAAAAGATATGGCACTCTCAGAGTGCAACATGACGTACTTGACCTCTCGGAGGACATATACAAGCCCTTTGACATCATTTATGGCATACATGTATGAAAAATATTGCGGAATTAAAAATTTCACACAAAAAGATCTTAAAATATCTTTCATATAGAAATCATATGAAATACTAAAGGTCTTAACATATGCCATTCGTAGACTTAATGAAATACTTGGGACATGGCCCATACAATACAAAGTATAGAATTACTATATCTATTACAATGCTTTAATAAAGAACTCTAAAGTTAGTGATGCCCTCAAGTAAAATGAGGACATACTTCAACCTTGCTTGAAATATCGTATAATCCAACCTTTGCTCCCAAAATGCCCTTCACCTATGAATAACCTTAGAGATAGATAAAAAAGTATTGAATTAGTACAAACACATGTACTAAGTATGACATAACGCATAAAAATTATGATAACAGACAGTTATTGGAAATATGCTCTTTTTGATTTACATCATACTATAAGCACAAGAACAACATTTAACATCATAGAAACAGATGAGATATCACAGAAGCATTTTATCAAATATTAAGAATCGTCACAGTGAACTAACTCACTTTACAGTGAACTATGTTCAACTTCACAGTGAACCCATTTAGCATGTACCCCTCTCACCAAAAGTTATCCTAAGACTCACTTATGTAAGACAAAGAAAGCCACCCCTACACCCTCTCCAAGAACACCTATATGATCCTTAGGACTACCTATAATGAGATAAATACACTTACCCTACACCAAAACACACAACAGGAGATCCTCCTACCAAAGGTGATTTTAAGGCTCAATACAGAGTCACCCATTCGGGTACAAACCAAAAAGGGTTCAATCAAATCATTAGAAAGTACATCAAACATCCTAGCTACAAAAGGTGTAACAAAAGAATGGGTAGCACCTGGGTCAAGCAAAGCATAAACATTAACAGAGAAAACTTGTAACATACCCGTCACAACATTGGGAGAGCTTTCTTATTCACCCCTAGACTTGAGTGCATAGAAATGGTTACTTTTTGGAGCTTAAGAACTAGGATCGCTTGGTTGAGCTTAGCTATTCACCTTACCTTGACTTCTCACATTAGGAGAATCTTTCACCATATGGCCACCTTTGCCAGAACCATAACAACTATTAGTTCCAACAAGGCATTCACCCACATGTTTCTTACCACACTTACCACAAGTTCGTATTCTCTTGGTGGATATATATTTCTCCCTTTTTGAGGCTTAGGAATACAACCTCTATCATTGCTATTCTTTGAGAAATTTGAAGGAACTTTGTTTGAAAACCTCTTCTTGAACTTAGGCTTGTCTTGAACATCAAGCCTACTTTTAAAAGAACCAGTTTCAAAAGACTTTGCCTTCTTAGCTTCCCTATTCCTCTTCCTTAGACGACTTTCCTCAACCTACTGATCATTAACCATACACCTAGAAATATTTATATTATCATGAAGCATGGCTGCACGACAATCTTCTTCAAACTATTCGAACACGCCGGTTACATAACGACTTATTTCATGCCTAGCATTGGAAACCAAGCTCGATCGTCCTATAGCCTCTCGTACCATTTGATGTGTCGCGACTCACCACCAATGCTACAAGACTCTACTAGACGTGGCAATATGAGACTTTTAGGACCTAAAACCGCGACATAAACCTCATGCTCTGATACCAAGTTTGTCACAACCCAAAAGCAAACCCTAGAAGTTAGGATACAATCTTGGATTGTAACCGGCGTCGTCGACCTCTCGGAGGTCTAAGACAAGCCTCTCATATCATTCATTGCATTGACATAGTAAATTTTGCGGAAAATTTAAAACTTTTCATAGCACATTATATGCTAGAAACATCACATCATATATATATAAAACATAAGTCATAATACATATTTAGACTCTAAGTCTCTTTGCCATCTTAGACTCAATAACTTTAGATTACATTAGGGACACGGCCCATACGACACATTACATAACTATACAATATTTAAAGACTTTACATTAAAGACATTAGTAGGACATCCTTGAACTTAAGGATTCCTTTCCTTGAGCTTGGGAAATCACCTATCAAGCTCCTCAATCATAGATCTCCTTTAAGCATTCCATAACGTACACTTTGTGTAAAAAGTAAAGTAGAATGGGATTAGCACAAGAATGTACTAAGTATGGCAACCATGCAAAAACATGCATTTAAAAGGGACATTTTCTATATTGAAAAACCTTTATTACGTTTATTTATAAAACATAAGCTTTAGAATATTCATCCCTCATATGCTTATAGCATATTCTAGCATCTATCTAGTTTTATAGTATTCTTGGGCACCTCTAGCAAGGCCCCTCTAAATTACTAGATCATCCATGTGTGTGAGTGTATACATAGATGTGAACAACCTTTCACATAATACATTAAGTCACACATGTTCATATAATCATCCTTTATATACATAAGAACCAAACCTAGGCACTATCCTATCAAGATACACATGTGCAATGCATAGACAAGGTTCAATACCCTTGCCCATACTAGTACACCTATCAAGTCATCCTAGTAAGGGAATACAAATCATACATTCATAAACATCACCTTAATATGCATAGTAGTAGACACTAGTGAATATGAGAACTACCTTTCATTTAGACACAATGACTTATACTACTTGTAATATGCATGTAAGTGAGAGTGTGTGTACATTGACCAACATGATCACATAATGGCTATCAATAACTTATTAAGTCAGCCACTCTATTAGACCACATAACACTTCAAGCACATAGCACACAACACATAATAGCATAGGAGACAAGACAATATATACAATGTAATCAAAACTCCTAACTTTAGCTATTCACACTTTCATATAAGGGGTGCATAGGTAAAGGGTTGTTAACCATCTTAACACATTAATGGCAGCACCTATACTTTACCCTAACATGGTTATAAACATGCTCATTAAATAGCCACACAACCTAATCCACAACTAGAATAGGAAAGTAAGCATAATCTTTTCATAGTATCATCTTGAGCATATGTTCATAAGTTCATCAATATGCCTTCAAGGCCATGGTAAACACATATATAATAACAATAAAGTAAACACCGCCACCATAAGTGGACCATACCACACAATGTCATACAAGGCTTCATCAACATTACTATAAAGGAATAGAGAAGTAGAAGAGTAAAGGAAATAAGCATTCTTACCCAATTCTCACCCTTTGATCATCATTGATCAATACACCTTATTCATAAATAAAACACATATATGGCAGTAGCTAAATGTACTTTAAACATATAAGAAACCATGTACAAGTCACTACAAGATTATACCATAACATAATACAACATATCAACATACTAGGAAAATAGAATAACATAGATCATTAGCTAACTACCCTTACATTGATTTTTTATCATAGTTCATACATATATAAGTCTAAGGTAGTAGCTAAACCTACATTTAACCATATTGAAATCATGATTATATACTCTCAAGAGTTAGGCTACAACATAGGCATTTAGGCTTATCAATTTGCTAGAGTATAGATGAATTTACCAATACTATGAACTCTCTAAGGGTTTGATCATCATTCCTATTTCATCAATAATATACTCATTAGGAAGTAGCTAATTAGATAAGAAATCAAGATTATATCATGCTTCATCTAATCACAAATTCAAGATACATCACCCACTTAGCCTCTTGATTTCATAGCCTAAAGGAATCTATATCCATTCATGCAATCCCTTATTAATTTGATCATTTCGGATTTATACCTACAAAATTTATCCATTATATCACCAGAAAACAGTAGCTATAGCAGTTCATACATAATCAAGAATCTACAGAACCGATCTCACAATAAACTTCAAGACAACATGTACAAACATAGGCTATTCATGCTCAAAACTTCATATATTTATCATCATGGACTGATCATCATCAATTCAACATCAATTAATGTAATTAACAATAAACACAAGCAATTCAACGTAAGAGAATCACCAATTAATCAAGATCAAGCCATAATCACAAAGCCCATGCAAAAGCTAAACCAATTTTGGAAGGAACATGGGTTCATCATGCAATTGGAGTGAAAACACATTAAAACCATTGTATCAACTTCAATTCATCATGATTTAATCATTAAAAACGTTTTGAGAAAGAACCCATGGCTAGATTGGAGAAGAAGAACTTTGATCATAAACCTTTTTTTGAAAACATTGAGAAGAACTCTCCAAGTGAAAGGTTACTTAGAAATGAAGGATCACCATACCTTAATCTTCATGAAGACCTATAAAACTTGATGAAGAACCCATGAGAATCCAATCTACAAGCTGCTCTTGAGCTTCAAAAACCATGGAGGTTCTAGAGAGAATATTTTGGAGGGAAAAGGCTTTAAACATGTGAGAGGATTTTGGGAATGGGTTGATCACATTTTTGGAGACTTACATACACCTAAAATTAACTAATAAACCTATTATAGTCAGGTTAGGACATGGGGTGAATTTCCCATTTACCCCTTTAATTAACAGAACGCAGGCTGCCAACTTGCAGGCACCCGCGACGTGTGCAGTGACGGGGCGTCAAGGCCATGACGGGCCGTGGAAGCCCTCCGTCGCATGAGACTTAGCCAAATTCTTGGATTAAGACCTGCCCAAGGAAAGTCTCCTTCGACGAGACCTGCTTGACGGTTCGTTGGTGGCCCAACGATCCGTCATTGGGTCCGTCAAGGGACACTGCCCAGGCAGTGTCTTAGACAGCCTTGGGTCCTTCTTTTGCGGCCTGTTGTGGGGCCCTTTAGAATTCGTACCCGGACGTTTCATACACTATTACAAAACTTATCATGTCATAGACCTACCACATAAGTTTCATCCAAAACAAACACCTACAAGACACCGAAACAGCTTTGACCCCAACATGACATACAATGAACGTCTTAGGGGCTATCTTTCGAACTCCTTGGACGTTCTTGGGCGTTTTACCTCCAAACTTCACTAAACTTCATACATTAACATTAAACATCATTTAAAACCATTTCAAGACTCATTAGACTCAGTTCATACAATTTAGGCATGCATACACACATGAGGCACATAAGTGACTATTCGTCGAACGTCTTGGATGTCCCTTGACGTTCGACTTCCAAATCACTTAAAACTTTGCACACTGCCTCTATATGACATAATAAGGCATTTTAGGACCTTATAACCATAAAACAAACATGTTAGTCTCTAGACACCTTATCTCATTTTCGAGGTCTTACACTTTGCTACCATGGTCTACGTCAGTTATTGTCTATCTCATACTATGGGATGCCTACTAGTATTAGAGAAGTTCTATGAAGTTTAGGTGGTGGTATGGGACGCTATATAGACATTGCACAATAGGCTTTGAAGATGTTAGTGATAGTCCCTAGGTCTTCTCCAATACCATTACTTGAATGTACTCTATGTGATGAGTGTTTATTAATGAACTAATAAGATAATGACTTATGTTAGGAAGAATGCAAATGAATGGAAACCTAATCTAGAGTGACTTTAAGGATTTCCTAGTTAAAGCGTGAAAGGGGTATAAGGGATGATCTCTCAATGTCTTATCTAGGGAAGTCTTGAAAATGACTCTAGTTAGGGAAGTTGGTTGATACTTTGGGAGTGATATAAATGTAGGAAGTCTTAAGGATTATTTAGGTAACCTTTAAGAGGGTGTATGAGTGTTCTCTTCTAGGAGTACTTAAGTAAGTCTTTTTATAGCCTTGGTAATGAGAATGTCATAGTATATATGTTCATGTGTTTGGTGTATTGTAAGTGTGTATGCCTCATTATAGGTGGTCTTAAGGATCATGTAGGTGTGCCTATAGAGGGTGTATGGGCGGTCTCTCTTTGTATTACTTAAGTGAGTCTTAGGATAGATTATAGTGAGAAGATTACATGCTAGAAAGTGTCCAAGGTGAAATTGAGAGACTTCACTGTAACAGTGAATTAGTTTACTGTAATGTTCCTTAAAAAAATGTGATACATTGTCTATGTGATTTCTTATGTGTTTCTAAGATGATAAATGTTGTTCTTATGAGTTTATTGTGATATTTAAATCTAAAGATGCATATTTCCAATAAATGTCCATTTTCATGATTTTTATGCATTATGACATACTTAGTACATGTGTTTGTACTAATTCCATATGTATTCTATCTGTATAGTGGTTGGTAGGTGAGGAGCATTGGGAAGCAAGTCTTAGATCATAGCTTTATTCAAGTGAAGTTGGAGTATGTCCTTTCTTGATTCGAGGGCATAGTTATCTTAGGTTTCTTTTGTATTGAAGTATTGTAATAGACTAATTATTTCCATATTTTGAGGTATGGGTCGTGTCCCAAGTACTCTCATGTCTAAGATTTGATGAGATTGACACTTAGTATTTCCTATGATTTCTAACGAGATATGTTATTAAAGATATTCTAATGTTTTGTGAGAAGTTTTAATTCCGCACTACTTTTCATTATGCATATGCAATGAACGATACAAAAGGGCTTGTGCATGACCTTCGAGAGGTCAAGTACGCCGGTTGCGACCCAAGAACACCCTTAACTTCTAGGGTGTAGGTGTGGGTCGTGACAAACGTGGTATCACATCATAGGTTATGAAAGTAGTCTTAGGAATCCAAAAGGCTCATCAAGTCACATCTATTAGAGTTTCGACCATCGGTGTGAGTCCCGACAGATCTATGGAAGAAAGGCTATAGGACGATAGAGATTCCCTTCTTTTCTACTCCTTTGTCATTCCGTAGAGTAAATGTTTTGAGTATCCTTATTAATGTGTTTCCTTGTTTTTCTAGGCGATGAATAATAGAAGGATGGCCGGTTGAAGGTTGGAACAGGGAAGGGTGAATGAGGAAGTTTCTTCTTAAGTTGAGCAAGTTGAGCAAGTTCATCAAGATTTACAAGGACTCCAAGGTTCTCATGATGCTCAAGTGTCTCCCCAAGGTGATCAAGTCCCTATTGTAGAAGGAGGTAATGATATTCCGGTGGTTCACCCGGAATTGAATAATAGAGAGATTAGAGAGGCTTTGTTTGCTTTAGCCCAAGTCGTGACTACTCAAGTGAATAGGAGTATGGGGCCTATGGTGAATTTTGTGGAGAGCACTATGACCTCTAGTTTGAGAGATTTTGTGAGAATGAATCCTCCTATATTTCTTGGCTCTAAGGTGGCAGAGGACCCCCAAGAGTTTCTTGATGCTGTGTACAAGGTGTTGAGTTCTATGGGGGTTACTTCTAGTGAGAAGGCAGAGTTAGCTTCGTATCAATTGAGGGATGTTTCTCAAGTGTGGTATACTCAATGGAAGGATAATAGGCCAGTTGAGTCGGGTCCTATTGAGTGGGAAGAATTTAAGGAAGATTTTCTAGGAATTTACTCTTCCCGTGAGAGGAGGGAGGTGAAGGTAGAGGAGTTTATAAATCTCAAGCAAGGAAATTTTAACAACCCTAAAATGATTATGCTAAGTAATGCCTAAATGTACCCAGAATGCCTAGATTAGAACGGGTCCACACGGATTGATGCTCATGGAACCAGACCTCAGAACCTATGCAACAGCCAAACCAACTAACTTGCTGACTTAGTTGAGTTAGGCATGGTTGGGTCCATCCATGTAGGGCACCCGAATATTAAGATTCACCCGGATGAGTCTTAACCGGACTTGAAAGGGGTAATCTTAAGTTTGGAGGGTCTAGGGGTAAAATGGTCTTTTCCAAGCTAGGGTTAGTATTATAATTATCCTAAGTATTTAATTAATTAATTAATTAATATAAAAAGGTGGACAATTCGGGTAGGGTTGGCCGAATTTGACCCTTTTCGCAAGTTAAGCTTCACCCAGGTTCGATCCTTGGTGGAATCAATGTTAAATCTAATTAATTTATATTAATTATCTGATTTAAGTAAGGGCATGAATAGTTATTTCACCTAAGCCTTTAAAAAATCAGATTTTTAAAAATAAATGGCAAGGAGTCCTAGTTTTACTAAGTCTTCAACTAAGACTCCTACTACTAAGCTTACTATAACATCTCTCCACTCTCATTCTCACGATTCTCCACTCTCTTTCTCACGCTTATTTACTCTCATTCTCACGTTCATTATCAGTAAAAGAACAAAAATCAAAAGTTCATCACTCTTGAAGAACTTGAACGCTAAAACTCCAAAAAAAAACTAAATGAAAAATGAAAAGCAAAAACATTGTTCTTGACGGGTTGTGCTTGAAGTTTGGTGGTGAGGCTTTGGTGTCATGGGAGTTGGCTGCCATTGGAGCAGATTTTGAGGGTGTTGATCGACAAAAGGTATGAGTTTTCTTCCTCTTGGTACCTTTCCCAAGAGACCCCTAGGATTCAGTCGAATTTCTAATCCGAAAACTAGGAATGTTCCCCGTTGTATGTCCCTGTCACTAGCTCCCATCGATTTTGTGGGTTGGGTATGTTTTTATGGTAGAATTTAGGGATGTGATGTATTTTCGTGATGATTTTGTTCATTTATGTACGTTCGAATTTATGTGAGTAAAAAGCATTCTTTCCGAAATTATGTGTTAAACGTGTGTGTGCATTGTGTATGCCATGACTTTGGTCACGGGTTGAAGTGTGTAATATGCATGTTAAATTCTTGTGATTTGTATGCAATTACTTCAAGTAAATCGTGATGTTCATAAGTGGTGTAATGTTGTTGAATTGAGTGAAACTTCTTGATCAAATGTAACCATGAAAATGCACAAAATAAACGTACAAAATGTCCAATGAATTGTCCTAAAATCTACCATATAAAATGTTGAGAAAATGGACTGGAAAGCTTGATCAAATTTCCAGACTTGCTGGAAATTTGGTTTCGGCTAAGTTACTTGAAGAATTGGAGATTTAATTTTTTTTCTAAATAACTGAGGTCATCAAGGATTGAACTCGAGACCTCACTATATGAAGGCTGCTGAAAAATTTAATATTTAAAGTGAGGTGAGGGGGATTCGAAATGGGGGTAAGGCTGGTGAAGAAACAAAAGAAAAAGGGAAGATAAATAAAATGAGGTGTGTTGGGATCGAACCCACAACCTCTCGAATAGATAAGGAAATTAGGAGAAAAATTAAATAAAAGAAAAATGAAGTTGTGGGGGATGGATCCCACATCCTCTCGGTCTAAACGGAAGAATTCAGGAAAGAAAGAAAATAAAAGGAATGTGGGCGTGGGGATTAGATATTGGGTCCCCAAGCCGAGATGTTTAAGACAAAGTAAAGAAAAGAATGAAAGGAAGTGTAGGTGTGGGGATTCGATCTCGGGTCCCCAAGCCGAGAATTCTAAATCAAAAATTTATAAAAAAGACTAAGTGTTAAACAAGGGATTCGAAATCGGGTTCCCTTGCCCAATTCCGTATTGATAATAAGTCTTATGTGATTAAATATTTAATTAATGCTGCCTATAGGAATCGAAATTGAGACCTTGACATACTTACAAGATGCATAAGTCTTGTACCATATAATCTTGGGTAAGTATAAGTCACTTCGACGAATTATGAATGAAGCCTCATAGCTTTTACGTATGGGTTCATAAGTCCAGCGTACGTTAAAAGTAAGTGAACCTAAGATGTATGTGATGAATTGATGTGACCCTAGGAGGGTTAAGTAAGGGTGTGAAACACACTAAAAGGCAAGTGCATTGGCATATAATGAAATGAACATTCACGTAACAGGGGTGAATAATTATGATGAGCTAATATGCTAAGGTTAATGAATGTGGTGACAACATGATAAGAGGCTAATGTGAAAGATGACATCAATCTCAGATGAATTAAGTAAGTGTTACCAATAACGTACTCACCTATGAGAGTTTAAAGTTAATGAAGAGACCAGTCTCTAAGAAACACTCTAATGAAAGTATTGAGATTAATACACACTTAGTACTAATGATGAGATGAGAAATCATCTAATGAGCAATGATGCCCTCGTGCTAGAAGCCAACTTCTATGATGTGTGAGATGAATGTAATGGAACTTTATATGAATCACCGATAGGCTAGCTATGAGTCACGATTCCTTTTTTAGGGAAGGCAGAGATTCGTGTAAATCTCATGAGATGAGACTGTCCGTTTAGGCGGGTATGGGTCTCCTTATATCAACTAGTCTTTGAACCTATGGAACCAACATAGGGATCTAGCAGGGTTCAATCCCCTATATACGCTAGCATGTTTTGGTTTCACTTTGTCTGGTGATTCCACCTCTTTTTGGTGTGGGGTAGACACTGGATTTCATGGAGCTCACATGATCTATGTCGGTTAAATTTAAAGTTCCCAAAGAAAGAATGAGGCTAGCCTCAGTAATGCACAAAATGAAATGAATCATACCAAAAGTGTTTGGTTAGGATAATCAAGAGGTGAACTAGACTCAAATAATGACACTAGGTCATTCTTGATCATTGTACAGTGAACCCGATGAGAGTCTTAAAGTACATACTAGATATAGCTGGTGTTTGTACCAGCCTATGAATGAATAAAATGAATGAAAATGAAGTATGTATGAATGAATGAAGAAGACTCTGTGTTTGCTAAAGAAGGCTCCCTAGTTGAGGTCCTATATGTTGAGCCATCATTTTGGGAAGTCCTAATGTTAAGTCCATGATTCCAAGGTATCATGGCATACGAATGAATCATATGTGGTATATGTATGTGTTATATGAAATATGTTATGTGTTGTATGCAATATGAAAACAATGATGATGCATGTTACTCTCATAGCATGACTTTCCTAATCTGATTTGGCAAGTCCAACTGACTTGGCTTTCCACAACTCATATCGTTAGGACAGAGCTTTCCTTAATCATGCATGTCCTTGGTGTGTTCTTGCATACACCCACACTTAGAACAAGTGTGTACTAATCCCATAAAATACTCTACTTTTAGGTGCAGATGCAGGTGGACGCTAGAGCTTACGAGACTACGTTGAAGCTATCCGGAAGTGGAGCATTCATCCGGAATTGGTAGGCCCTCATGCTTTCGAGGATTCTTATCTCTTATATTCTAGCTTAGATGTAGGCATGAGCTAGTGGAGGATGTTCCACTAGTGTTTCTTTCTTACTTATTTCAGACGTTGTATTTGTGCCATTTTGGCAACTTTATATTTACGCAGTTATGAACTATTTCCTTCATTTGAATATCTCATTATTAGATTGTTGTGGTGAACTGATGTGAAATAATGAAATTCTTAGTATGAAGTTTATGTATACTTCAAAGCAAACAAAAGTTTCAAATTTTCCGCTAAAATTAACCTATACGATGTAATAATGATGTATGTAGGCTTGTCTGCGACCTCTGAGAGGTCAACGACGCTGGTTTTGGCTAGGGTCTAGACCCCGGTCGTGACAACAATATTAGAGTTGAGGAGTACTCTTTGAAGTTCTCTATGTTGTCTAGGTATGCACCATCCTTAGTGTCTAACCCTAGGGATGCGATGAGTAGGTTTGTGACGGTTGTTGCCGACCTTATGAAAGACAAATGTCGTACGGCCATGCTCAATGATGATATGACTCTAGCTAGACTCATCGTTAATACGCAATCCATTGAGGAATCTAAACTTTGTAGGATTGCTAGAAACTTGAAGAGGAGTGGGTCTAGTGATCAAAGTCAACCTAGGTCCAAGAAGAAGTTTTCAAGTCAAGATGAACCTATGAATCAAGATGGCAAGCCTACATGTGGTACTTGTGGGAAGAGGCATTATGGGGAATGTCAAATTTGTACCGGTAGTTACTTTAGATGTGGTAAAGATGTACAAAAAGTGAAAGATTGTCCTAATATTGCTTCTAGAGGAATAAAGGGTAAGCAAGTGGCTCCTAATATTCCAAAAGATGATGTTCCAAAGGCAAAGGATCGCTTCTATGCACTCCGAGTAAGAGGATCAAAGCCGGATGATAATGAGGATGATGGTAAGTTCTTGTATTTCTTTAATGTTATGAGTTCCTTCTAAGTGGGAGAGTATGGTTAGTAGATGGGCTAGAAAGTCATTGAGGTATGTTGCATGTGCATGGTGTTTAGGAGTCTTGTTGGAATTGAATTTCATTGATTCCTTGCATTGTTCATTTTATGAAACTATGATTATGTTGTAAAGTGTGTTTATATTATTTTACCTTGCATATTAGCATTTTTATATCATCTATTACCTAAAGAGTTGCATTTTAGAAAAATTTGCATAATTCATTGTAGCTTTGACAGTTCACTATAACATTTTTGCAAAATTGACTAAATCATTCTTTGGTTGAAAATTGTTGTAATGTTGTTAGAAATGATGCATATGAGCATAATAATGAATATAAAAGGATTTTTTTTCTATTTGGAATGAAGGATGTGAGTTTTATGGCATAATAAGTTGTAGATGAGTTTCAATCTTATTGTTGTGTTGTGATTCTCTTGATTATTGAAACTGATGTTTTGTCTAGATTTTTGTATTGTTGAATATGTTATGTTGTATGGTTGAGAGTTTTTAACTGAATCTTTACTATTGGAAGTGTTCGGAGAGTGACAAGTGTCATTCGAGGACAAATGTTGTCCAAGTGGTGGGGATTGTAAGATCCTGAAAATGAATTAGGTGAAACTAGAGCCTAACATGGTTTTCATGATTGTATAAGGTCTTAAAATTGTCTATAATGTATTATTGAGGCATTGTCTAAGAGTTTAGGTGCATCGGAAGTCAAACGTCAAGGGACGACTAAGATATTCGACGATTAAGTCACCTATGTGCCTTATATGTGTTTTACATGTTTATGTGAGATTCATGAGCTTATGATGTCCTTAAATGAGTTAATATGGTGTATATTGGAAGTGTGTCAACTTTCGTGAAGTTTGGAGGTCAAACGTCCAAGAACTTCCATGACGTTCGAAAGGTTTTTCTTGAAATGACCTTGTGTGTCAAAGCATGTTTCGTCGAGGTTTACGTGTTTGTTTTTGATGAAATTCATGTGACAGATCCTAAACTCATATATGAATATATTTGGGTCGGAAAAGTCCGGGTGACTGTTCCCAAGGACCAACAATGGCTAAGATGTAAGATGGAAAATGAGTTAGGTGAATCTAGAGACTAACATGGTTGTAATGAGTGTATAAGGTCCTAAAATGGTCTATAATGTGTTATTGGGAAGGTTTCTAAGAGTTTAGGTGCATTGGAAGTGAAACGTCAAGGGACGACTAAGACGTTCGACGACTAAGTCAACTATGTGCCTTATATGTGTTTTACGTGTTTATGTGTTATTCATGATCTTATGAGGTCCTTAAATGAGTTATTATGGTGTATATAAGAAGTTTGTCATCTTTCGTGAAGTTTAAAGGTCAAACGTCCATGACGTTCAAAAGGTTTACCTTGAAACGACCTTGTGTGTCTAAGCATGTTTCGTCGAGTTTTACGTTTGAGTATTTCATGAAATTCATGTGATACGTCCTAAACTTGTATAAAAACATATTTGGGTTGGAAACGAATGGGTTAAAGTCCCCAAGGACAACCAAGGTTCCTTGAGGAAGGACCCTTTCATTGAGCCAAGGCTGCCCAAGACAACCCAAAATGATGGATGCAGTAGACAGATCGTTGGCCAGTCGACGCCCCATCGATGGGAGTAGTGGGTCAGGACTTAGGCATGGTAGGATGCCCTGACAAATACAATCCTCAGTCCCAAAACCACGGACCAGCAGGACGGTCTGTTGGTTGGGAAATGGTCCGTCATTTGGCAACCGTTTGTGGGAGTTGTTTTTCACTGTAATGTCTAAGGGTTGATTGGTAAATACACCCCACTTCCAAATAAGACTTTGGGCAGTTACTTAAGGGTATTTTGTGTATTTAAACATCTATTTAAGTCCTAAATACCTAGATGAATTTATTCTTCAAAATCAAAACCCAAATTGTCTAAAAAATTCTCTAGAACACCATTAAAGCCAAAAGTCAAGGAAAAGCTTGGATTGGAGATTTGAGTGGTGATTCTTCATCAATTTCGTGGATTAACATCATTGAGGTATTGTTTTTGATCCGTGAAACTCAATTCATCAAATTGCCTAAAATTGAAAGAGTTTTCTAAAGTTTTCTAAAGATGAACTTGTTCAATTTTATGATCTATCCATGGGTTCTTTCATTAACGGTTTTAAAGCATTATATATTGATTGAATTGTTTTAAATTATATGTTTTCAACACAATTAACCTATGAACCCATGTAATTGATGAACCCTTGTTTTTGACTACTTTGAGGTTGACTTGATATTGTCTTAATGCTTATGAATTCTAGTGTAGTTTAATATGGGCTATTGAATGATCTAAGAATTGTATTCAATTGATGTATAGGTTGTATTAGATTGATAAATATATATTTAATTGACCTATTTTCATTGAGTATTATGGTTTTTGTATTGAATTGATGATCATGACCATGGGTAAGGTCCTATTGGCACTACACCATTTCACGCCTACGGCAACACCACTAAAGTGTAGCTAAACTAGCAAAAAGTGTGGCCTTTGATAAATGGCTACACTGTTGGACTTTCAGCAACACAAGCGTAACCTTTGACATTAGGCAACATTTTTCAAATGTTGCCATATTTGGCTACAGTTATAAAGCGTTGCCAAAGAGGTATAAGGGCACGCTTTGTTGCGGGGCATTAACGACACATATTTTTTATTAGACTACACTTAAAAGCGTTGCCTTTGCAGTGTTATTGTTCACACTTACAAAGTGTTGCCTTTTATAGGTCATCTAGAGCTAAAGTGTAACTTTATATCTCATCTAGAGCAACACTTATAAAGTGTAACTTTATGTCTCATCTAGAGCAACACTTATAAAGTGTAACTTTATTTCTCATCTATAGTAACACTTAGAAAGTGTACCTTTAAATCTCATCTAGAGCAACACTTTTAAAGTGTAAATTTATATCTCATCTAGAGCAACACTTATAAAGTGCATATATATATATCCAAAATTAACTAATAATTAATTTGAAGCTATATATTTCAAATAAACTTCAAGAAACATGTCTTGTACAACCAAAACTTAGTACAAAAACTTCAAGAAACTGCTTAAAGATCTTTAATATCAATGAATTCCAAAAAAACAAATGCGTCATTCAAACGTATATGATAATAGTACAAAAACTCTTCATCATTCACTACAGTAGATAGAGTTTATTTATTGCCTAAATTCAAATTCAATTACCAGCATTTTCCTGCACTTTCAAAATAAAATTTAAGTGGCTCAATTGAACGATATATAGCTAGTCAATGAAACCACATAGCTAAACCAAAAGTTTATTATCACAGTGATGAATACTTCGTAGTTAGATTCAGCAGCAAAGAAGACAGTGATGAAGTACCTTAGGCATATGCAGAATATGAAGTACCTTAGGCATATGCAGAATATGCAGTACCACTGTGGGTCATGTTGCCAAATCTTCCACTCAACTGTTGGGGTATGGACTCACTTAGCAGACTATGCAGTACCTTAGAAATTCTAGTGTATGCAGATGAATGTACAAGCAAACAGGAGAGCATCTCATATGCCAGGGTTCTTAATTATAGAGATGGATGTCACAATCCCTCTTCCACAAATAGTCAAAGTTCAAGATCCTAATGGAAAATTTTTGGACCAAGAGGTAGGTATGATTGGGTTCCATAGTACTGCAATACATATTTACAAGTTGGACATGATTGTAGTAGAAAACAATCCAAACCTAAAGCAACAGCACAGGAGAAGGGGAGGGTCCAAACCAAGAGAAATTTGCCTCAGAAAATAGTACAACAATGGCAACCTAGAAAATATCAAAACCAAGAGGTACTACAAGAATAGATAATTGAGAAGTCTATTGCTGAATTCCCACAACTGCAAAAGGAGGCAGAATTTCATAACGTGAAACATAAATCAGCTGCAAAAAATAGTCTGAGCCCCAAACCATTCGCAATGCTTACTGGGAATATTACAGTCCACTAATGAATGTCCAGCCAACAGGGAGTTCCGAACTAGTTAGTGGAGCAGGAGAATGCATCACAACCAACAAGACCGGTTGTGCTGATCTAAGGGGGGATCTCAATGACTGATCAAACAATACACAACCATATAAAAAGCATTAAATTGCCTTTAGAATTCAACTTCACTGTACTATATGGATGTCACACAGTGGACAACAAAGTTGGACAACAAAGACTTTTCAATTACCCAATGTCAACCACTACTCAAAAAAATGCTAGGCAAAATCACATGTTAGACAATAATGTTTTTATCGTATGAGAGAGGGAACATAGCATGGATAGACCATCAATATAAATATAATACACCTTGATTATAAAATACCATCAGAAATAACATATCAATTTGAAAGCAAGTCTCTTTCAAAGATTCAGTTCAACATAGCATGGACAGACCAAAATCTCCCAACGAAACATTGCAGCAACAACAGGCTCATCACACAGGTATAACTACTAATTCTACAGTCCCCACTTCTAATATTTTCATTGATCTTTCTATGCAGGATCAACAAACAATCATGAAGGAGTCGAAAAGAACTACGCATGAGAACACTCAGATTGACAATAGTTTATCCACATTCAAAGTTCAAAGCAATAAAACAATATGCAGACCATCAAAGAAGTAAAATAATAGGATAAAAAAGTACACAACTACAACAAAAAATCACTAAAGTTTTCCTTCAACACAATACAACACTCATACAACTAAAACAAAGTACAGACTGAACTTTAAAAGATCCTCAATATCATGTTGTACCACTCCATTACCTAGTGTTGTTCCAATCTCCTGTACTGAAGTAGTAACACCTTCCTTCAATGACGTTTGGAATCTAGAGTTCATAGGAAGTTTAATTCCTTTATAATGAATGGACTCTTTAGATTGAAATAACCTCTGTTTAGTTTGTCCTTTACCTGCAATCATATGTGATGTTCTAAGCTCTTCCCTTGAGATGATTGAATTACTGATTTGTGCCCAAGTAATTTACTCTTTCCTTGTTGTGGAACGAAACCCTTAGAATTCTTCCTTTAATGTGGTATTGATGCCTGCTCTTTCTTAGCTTTATCATTGCGTTCATTTGCAAGTTGTTCTCTCTTAGTCTTGAATTTGTTGGCCAATTCAGCACTTGATCGGTATTGCATGTCAACATCCAAATTCTTCAATGGACTTTGAGCTTTGTTTGGATTCGAACCGTTTTTCTTTAATATTGTTGATTGATTCATTCTTCTCGCTTTGTTTTAATCTCTTTTATTTCTTTCCCTGTAGTAAGTAAACCAATAAAATAATAAGGTTCTATAAGTGAAAGAAGTAAAATCAATATAATTCTGAAACAAGGTTGACAGATGGATAGCTTATTATAGCATATTACAGCAACTTAGTTTCCAGAATTTCCAGTACTGTATATGTTGCAGCAGTTGAGTTTCCAGAAGTGCCAGTACTGTAAACTTAGTTTATAACCTGTACAAACAATATCCCTGGATCCACAAGTAAACTGATCCTATAACATGTACAACCATTCCTGATCCTGTTAAGTCATATTGAGATTCAAAAGTATAATCAAAGACTCTTAAGCCATTATTTCCCTTCATTCTGAAAAATCCTCTTTAGTGATTTACAACAAGACAGAAGATGATGAATTGGTGTCCTTTGATGGTTGCAGAGGAGTAGGAAAACGATAGTTATAACCAAATTAATCTTTGACTTTTGACATTTCGCTAACAGTATAATACTAACATGTAAAAAAAGTCTGTAACTTTTTTGATTTTACAGTTATGTGTCATTTACTTCTGTTGCCAACTGCCTCCTTTGAGTTGCTATGTTTAATCCTCGATTTCTTGTAGGTTAATTAATTTAGAGGTGCAACATGAACAAACATGTCAAGAATCACATACCTTGTGGTAATCATCTGTTTATATAACCTGCGAAAGAATCTAGGTTCTTGTTATTAAAAATGTAAGATTCTGAAATTGTTCCTATGTTTAAAATGTATTATTCTGAAATTGTTCCTGTGTTAAAACTGGAAGTACATGTTCCTCAATAAGTTAATAAATAAATAAGAAGCCAACATAAATCATTACAGCAAAAACATTCTGCAGATTCAACTCCAAAACTGGACAGCTTCTCATTACTTAAATTACATAAAAGTAAAGAGTTTTACCTCTCTCGGAGCGACGAACTCTGGATAGTGAAAAAACCAGAAGCGACTTCAAACTACAGATCTCATTGTTTTGATTCTAATGCCTACAACCTGATCATAAAAGGAAACAAATAAGTATAGAAATAACAAACAGACAAATAAAGAAATAATCAGCTAGAAGTACATGTTCCCCAATAAAATAATAATCAGATAAGAAGCCAACATAAATTACTTAACAAAATAATTAGGCACATGAAAAAAGCCAACAGAATACTTAAACATTGTAGCGATCTAATCTTCAATTCCACATATTAGATATCTTAATGTGTTTGTACCAAAAAAACAATTAAATTAAAAAAAAATAGGTGAGAACTATATAATCATCAAAACAATAATGAAACTCATGGTGCGTCATCTTTTAACTCTTGTTCATTCTCAGCTTCAAACTCATCTTCAGATTCATTTTCATACTCATTTTCAGACTTGTCTTCAAACTCATTTGGAAACTCATCGTCATACTCATTTTCAGACTCGTCTTCAAACTCATCGTTAGACTCATCTTCAAACTTCTCTTCATACTCGACATCAAGTTGTTGAGTGACAAGTTTCTCTTAAGGCACATCAATAATTGTTTCTGTTACATCAGTCCTTGTTAAGAGTACTTCACTATTATCTTTTGGTATAGATGGTCGCATCAAATGTTCAGATGGCTCGTTTTCATAACTTTATGGGAGATTAGATTCAACCTCATCACCCATGTTAAACAAGTCTCTCGGAAAAGTCTTCATAACATAATGTTTATCTTGATCATATGGATCTTGCACATAGAAGCATTGGTGTACTTGAGATGCAAGCACAAAAGGTTCTTCCTGAGAGCATCTCTTGTTAAATAGACATAAGTAAGGTTATAAGCATCATTTTCAACCTCATACCAATCACACTTAAACAGAACAACCTTAAAATGACTGTAATAGTCTAATTCAACAATATAAACTATTCTCCAATAAAAAGTCAAATCTTCAGCAATCAGATTTTCATCGTTTGAGCTTGCAAAGCTTGTAGTTGAGGCAATTAGTGTAACACCACAATTTTTGTGTTTTACTCCTTGCATCACGTTGCCTAACATGGAATGTAGATCCACTGATGAGATACCTAGAATATCTTTTTGCAACAGAATTTGGTCCTTTAGACAATTGTTTTATCAAATGAGGCACATCCTCTTACAAAACACTAGTTTCAAACCATTGAGACAACTTTTGACAATGATTCTTCGCTTTGCTCCACTTAGATATTTGTGGCTGATTATTAACCTCTTGCTCATGCTCTCTACACAACATGTACTTTTTTTGGTTAAAACAACTAATAAAATAAGTTAAACAATAATTATACAACAAGAATACAATATTCAAATTAAGGTACCTAATATATTCTTGAACATCGTCACAATTTCCCAATAAGTATGCATGTGCCTGACTTAGTGACTTGTCATCTAAAATGATTGGATCAGTTTTCTTCGCTCCTAAAGTAACTCCTTTGTTAGAAAAAAAACTCACGGTTTCTGCATCACTTAGGTCACATTTATAATTATTTTGCGCTCTTATATAAAATCTGGTATGCACACCTCGATGCATATATTTGGAGAATAAATTCATGCAAACTATTCCCACTCGTGTCTCTGCTATGCAACTTTCTGGAAAACGCCTATTGCGAATGTATGATTTGAATGTACCCATTTCTCTTTCAGTGGAATACATCCATCCATTTTCAACTGGACCGCCTAAGCTCACTTCATTCGCCAAATGAATAGGCAAATGAATCATGATATCAAAAAATGAAGGAGGAAAAATTCGCTCCAACTGATTTACTATTTCTATGATCTCTACTTCAAAGAAATCTATCTCCTCCAATGTGATTACTTTTTGACACAAACGATGGAAGAAGGAACTTACACGATTCAAAGGAATAGCCACATGATCAGGAAGAATTCTTTCAATTGGTATTGGAAGCAAGTAATGTAACATTAAATGAGCATCATGGGTTTTATAATTAGCCACTTTTCTTTCATCCAAGTGCACACACCTAGATATATTGGAGGCACTACCATCAGGTATCATGGTTGTCTTTAAAACTCCACAAAAGATTGATTTCTCTCCATTTGTCATTGAGAAGAACGCCTTTGCAAACTTTGGTCTCTTACCATCTTCTATATCTTTTGGATGAAGGTTCTTCCTGATTCCCATATCTTTCCAATCATACCGGGCTTTTGCATGATCCTTGTTTTTCCAGAAATATCCAAAAGAGTTCCAAGTATGCTATCAACTATGTTCTTCTCTATGTGCATCACATCAAGGTTGTTGCGTAACAAGTTATGCTGCTAGTAAGGTAACTCAAAAAAAGTTGACCTTTTTTTTCCATGGGCCATCAATTGATCTCTTTCTCTTCTCCCCAAACATATTTTCAAAATCATGTAAGCTATTAAGCACTTCAGTTCCTTTTAAGAAAGGTGGAGGAGGCCTGAAATCAGTTTTTCTATTGAAAGATCGTTTGTTAGATCTCCACAGATGATCCATTGGTAGAAAAACACGATGATCCATATAAAACATTTTCCGACTATGTTTAAGATAGCGAGAATTAGTACCATAGTTACAACAAGGGCAAGCAAACTTTATTTTTCTCCAACCAGATAACATAACATATGCAGGAAAGTCACTGATTGTCCACATAAGAGATTCCCGCATTTGAAAAGTCTCATTTCTTGAAGCATCATATATTTCAACCCCAGAATCCCATAATAGTTGTAACTCATCGATCAATGGTGTAAGTAAATATCAATGTCATTTCCAGGTGATTGCGGCCCAGGTATAAGTAAAGAAAGTATAGAATATTCAGATTTCATGGACATCCAAGGTGGCAAATTATACACCATCAACATAATTGGCCATGTGCTATGTGATATACTCATGGTTAGAAATGGATTGAATCCATCACTTGACAAGCCAAGTCTCACATTGCGACAATATACTACAAAATCTGGATGCAACCTATAAAAGTTTTTCCATGCTAAACCAATAGCAGGATGCCTTAACTTTCCATCTTTAGGACGGTCCTCTTCATGCCACCTCAAAGAATCTACCGTCTTTGAGCACATAAATAGCCTTTTGAGTCTAGGAATTAATGGAAAGTGTCTCAAAGTCTTTGCTGAAACTCGATGTTGTTTTTTTGAAGGCTCAAGCTCAGTATCAACTTCAGGAGATTGAATATATCGTGAAGCTCCACAAGTATGACAAAATTCATCATCCTTATGATCATTCCTAAACAACATGCAATCATTCGGACATGCATCAATTTTCTCATAATTAAGACCAAAATTCTTAATCATAGACTAGGTTTTATTGTAAGATGAACGAATGTTCAACTCGGGCATCGCCTCTTCTAATAACTTTAAAAGAGAAGTGAATGATGCATTGCTCCATCCAGGTAGGCACTTCAACAAATATAAACGAAGTGTGAATGATAATTTAGAGAATCCTGTACAACCAGGATATTATTCTTGGCTTGCCTCTTCAACTAAGTTATAGAATTTCTTGGCATCTTCATTTGAGCCATCATAAACTCCTTCAGCATGTGCAACATCTCTAAATTGATCATTCAAAAACCCATAAATATCATCACCCGAGTAATCCATATCATTGTCAACATTCAACTTGATGTCACATTCCCTTTGATTGATCCATTGAGTATAGACTTTAACGAATTCATAGCATATAAAATGATCACACACTTCATTCCTTCGAGTCCAACGAATATTACAATATTTTGCACATGGAAACTGAATTTCCTCTCCTTTAGGATGTCCATAAGAGTAAGCAAAATCTAGAAATGATTCAACGTCATCGATATACTCTTTACTATACCATGCTAATTTATCCAATCCTTGGATGGGATATGTGAATTCCTAAAAGAAGATATCAATATATAATCTTTGAGTAACAATCATAAACTACTTCACAAATAAGTGTTAAAATCACGAGTAACGCAGTAAGTTATTAAAATCATGTGTTATGAGATGATAAAATTTTCTTACCTAGTCATGACACTTTTGCTATGCCAATCCAGATCTTGAATTCTCCACAAATGTTTTTGAATATTGATGATACTTCTAAGGAAAAAATAATTAGTACACCAGAAGGTAATTAAATAAATATATTTTGTTTTATCTGTAGGTAATTAGTACATATTAATACTTGTCCTGTATTCGATTTTCTAGAGTAATTCTACATTCTCAGTCTCAACAGATTAATTAAATCTAATGCATATTTTTTTTTTATTCTAGCATTTATTAGATAAAAGATGCAATAGTTTAGCAGAAGTTGATGGAAATTGGTAGTAAATGCTTTTATCAATATGACATTCAATTGAAACCTTAGGACAGAAGTCAATTGTATGTACAAAATATAATTTGTCAAATCGAAGTTGTGATACTTAGGTGTACATTGACATAAAACTCACGCTACAAAATAGTTTGTAATTCAGTCACTGAGAGATTCGCACAAATTGTAGCAAGCGAGAATTGTATTCATACATAAACGTAGTCAAGGTAAATTTGTTATCACACAGCATCTTCAAAAGCCTTTATGAGAATAAAACCTATAACAGAACCTTACAAATCTACATGTGATGTTAAAAACAGGACCTCTGCTAGCACATTAATAAGGAAAACATCAACAATAGGTTACACTACCAGGATAAAGGCTTGTGGACCTTGAAACCAAACACTCTCGTATCACAAAGGTAATTTTAGAGACTGACTCGCTAAGTCTCAAGAACATGATTCAACAAGAGTGGAAGGTACCTTGGAGTTTAATTGATAAGATAGAGGAGATGCATATAATTATGTCCACAATTCAAATACAGATAGTGCATACATTTTGAGAAGCTAATCAATTAGCTGATTGCATCACAAATATAGTTTAACCAAGAAAACAGGCAACAATATCATAGATTTCAAGATCTACCTAGTATAGCAAGAAAGATCTTAAACATGGACAAGCAACAATACCAGCAATCAGAATAAGAACAAGGAAAATCTTAAGCATCTGCAGAAATTAACATGAAAAGCAAAGGAAGGACGATAGAGTCACCTACTTACAAAATCATTTGTGGCCAAGCAGGGGAAAAGTATTTGTTTACAAACCAACAACCCCCACCTGAAGATCGATCGATATATTATATCTGACCAAAGAAGAGATATCATCTCAATGAGCAGATTGTGATATATTACTCATGACGTAACACAACAAATCAAAACATGATGATTCTTTTCAATGTGCGGATTGTGATATTCAACTACGTGCACTACTATTATTACAGCAACAAAAAAAAAAAAAACTAGTGTAACCCCATGAGTGAGGTCAGGGGATACAACAACATACACAACATAATCACACAAGTGGAGTAAGTGGAGGGTAGAGTTAATATGCACCGCAAACTATGAGGAGAATAACATTACCTTTCTTCAGGTAGTGAACTGGAATGGGACGAGCAGGGAAATTATCTTCACCAAGAAACTTGAACACCAAGGACGGATGAGAATTCTGGGCAGAATGTCGGACTTGAACAAAGCTTGGGAAAACTGATCTGCGAAACGAATTAGAAAATGTCATACTCGTATCGACACTTGACTCTCTCTGCCTTGAATGTTTTATATATATATATATATATATATATATATATATATATATATATATATATATATATATATATATGTATGAACTATTTTCTTTAGCTGCTCTAAAGGATTTTGCTTAAATAAATCCCTAACGTTTTTCCAACCCCCAACAATGAAAAAAGAGGTTTATATATGGAGGCTAAAATACAAGCTACACTCCCAAAAATCAACTATTGAATCTAAAATACAATTCATTACTCCCAAAATCATATAAAAACACAAGAATATTAAAACCCTAAATCTAAAATTTAGACTTTCAGTATGAAATTTCTTACCTCATAAAACCAACTCCAACAAAATCTGTTTGAAATCGTGTTCTTAAGTGAGAAATTTGAGAGAAAAGTGTAGCTTCAGTTCATCGTCTTGCCAACAACCCAAACGTATTCATTCCTTTTAAACACAAAACAGAAAATCAAACACTTCTGCTAACAAAAAGACCTGTTTGAGTATTAATGCTTGACAAAATAGGTATCAAAAAAGAGAATCGTACTTACTCTTGAAGAAATCATTATTAGAGAAAAGGACTTGAGCTCTTCAGCTCAGTTCTTGATCGACTTCTACTCTTCAGCCTGTTTTTCTCTCAATCTGTATCAGAACAGAGAAGCTGTACTTCAGGTTGGTTCTTCAACTCTTTCACGTTGGTTCTTCAGCTCCTTCACAAATCGGAAATGTGAAAGAGGAAAGCGAAGGAAGAAAGTCAAGTAAAAGAGGAAAGAGTTAAAAAAGTAAATAGTTTATGATTTATTAATGTTTTTTTTTGGCCAATAAAAATTGGAGGGAGAGTGAAAAAATTAAATGTTTTAGTGAAAAATTTTAAGGCAACACTTATAAGGTGTTGTTTTTTCAATTATAAAATAAGGATATTTTAGAAGTGTGGTCATATATGTAAATAGGTGTTGTCAATTATATCATATTGTAAAAACACTTATAAAGTGTAGCATATACCAAAAATAGTATACTTTTTAAGTGTTGCAAAAATTATTGTAGCTAAAAATTAAAAATTTCTGGTACGCTTTAAAATTGTTCCCAAAACAACTTTAGTCTACACTTTATAAGTGTAGTACATAATTAGTTTTGCCGTAGGCCTAAAATGGTGTAGTGTGCTATTGAATTGCATGATTTAGCTAAGTATTTAAGCGGAGAGAATGAATTGATGGTACGCTGCCCGAATTCTCATTATTTTATATAATGTAGCTCTTGAATTATGTTGTGATTGGTATGGTCCACTTATGGTGGCGGTTTTATGTGAATGATGTGGCCTTGTCGGCGTTACTTTATGCATTATGATGATCATGGCTTTGTTGGTACTACCTGAACTAATATGATGATTTGTGTAATTGATTATGTGAAGTATGATCATATCTATCTACATTTTAAGTAATGTGAAAGTATATGTGTTGTTAAATTGATATTAGGTGATCATGTTAGACTATGACTATGTCTTTATGTGTTCAATCTATGATTTGATGTATAATTATTCCTACTTCGATATACGAGTCTATGATGGTTATATTGATGATTTTATAGTAGTGTATAGGATGACTTAAAGATTATAATGGTTATTCCTATGTACTTCTTGTATGATATGATATATCTGATAAAGTGAAGTCTTAGTGTGTCTTTGTGGTAGACTTGTGTCCCTTACTTGATGCATGAATGAATGTGAATATGAGATGTCTTGACTTAGCATGCTAAAGCCTCTTACTCTTGTATGAACGAATGGTATGAGACCATAAATGGTTCTAAGAGGGTCCTTTATGTGAAACCTTGAACCTAGTTGTAAGGTTATGAACCTTGAAGTCGAAAGACGTAATAGTATCCTTCTTATAATGAATGGTGGACTTAAGGTTGGTTGGCTGGAACATCATCTTATCAACCTTAGGAAAGTCATTAAGCTATCCTCATCGCCATTGTAAGGCAGACCTAGGGGACCTCTTTGGTGGGGTGAATGTGATTGGGTTATGAACTAGATATGGAACCCCTTCGCATTATCCTTTAATGTAAATTACTCTATGAGAACATAGGCTAGGACCAAATGAGTATGGTAAGGGAAGTAGCTCTAGTTAAGAATGAGGCTATAGTACAAAACATGCCCTTCATATTCCTTAATCATGTGCCTACATGGGATGTGTCCAAGTTCTACCATTTGCAAGTAGAACACCCTCAATCGGAGTAGGTTGTAACTCTGGATTCCATTCTTTGCTACCTTGATCTATGTTTGTTATTGCCTATTTTCATCATACGGGATACCTACTCGTATTATAAAAGTTCTATGAAGTTTAGGTGGTAGTATGAGACGCTATCTAGACATTGCACAATAGGCTTTGAAGATGTTAGTGCGAGTCCCTTGGTCTTCTCCAAGAACATTACTTGAATATACTGTATGTGATGAGTGTCTCTTAATGAACTAATAAAATAATGCATTATGTTAGGAAGAATGTAAATGAATAGATACCTAATGTAGAGTTACTTTAAGGATTTCCTAGTTAAAGTGTGAAGGGGGTATAAGGGATGATCTCTTCATGTCTTATCTAGGGAGGTCTGTTAAATGACTCTAGTTAGGGAAGTTAGTTGATACTTTGGGAATGATCTAAAATTAGGATGTCTTAAGGATTATTTAGGTAATAATTAAGAGGGTGTATGGGCGTTCTCTTCTAGGAGTACTTAAGTAAGTCTTTTGATAGCCTTGGTAAGGAGAATGTCCAATTATATATGTTCATGTGTTTGGTGTATTATAAGTGTGTATGTCTCATTATAGGTGGTCTGAAGGATCATTTAGGTATGCCTAGAGAGGGTGTATGGGAGGTCCTTCTTTGTCTTACTTAAGTGACTCGTAGGATATCTTTTAGTGAGAAGATTACATGCTAGAAAGTGTCCATGTAAAATTGAGAGACTTCACTGTAACAGTAAAGGAATTCAGTGTAACAGTGAATTATTTCACGGTAAGGTTCCTTAAAAAAATGTGAAAAATTGTCTATGTGATTTCTTATGTGTTTTTAAGGTATTAAATGTTGTTCTGATGAGTATATTATGTTATTTAAATCAAAAGATGTATATTTCGAATAAATGTCCATTTTTATGATTTTTATGCATTATGCCATATGTGTTTGTACTAATTCTATATATATTCTATCTCTATCGTGGTTGGTAGATGAGGAACATTGGGAAGCAAGGCTTGGATCATAGCATCATTCAAGTGAAGTTTGAGTATGTCCTCTCTTTATTCGAGGCATAGTTATATTAGTTTTTTTTTTATATTGAATCATTGTAATAGACTAAGTATTTCCATATTATGATGTATGGGTCGTGTACCAAGTATTCTCGTGTCTAATATTTGATGATATTGAGACTTAGTATTTCCTATTATTTCTAACGAAAGATGTTATTAAAGATATTTTAATATTTTGTGAGAAGTTTTAATTCCGCACTACCTTTCATTATGTATATGCGATGAACGATATGAAAGAGCTTGTGCAAGACCCCCGAGAGGTCAAATACGCCGGTTCCGATCCAAGAACACCCGTAACTTCTTGGGTGTAGGTACGGGTCGTGACATAAGAGGATATCTCAGTGACTTCCTTAAGGATGATCTCATGCCGTTCCATCACACCAACCTTAAGTCCACCATTCACACAAGAAGGATACCATTACGGTTTTCGACTTCAAGTTTATCATAACATACAAACTAGGTTGAGGGTTCCACATAATTTGACCTTCTCACTATGTTCAAGGCCATATGTCAATCACACATTCAATACTAAAGATATTTAGCATACTAAGTCAAGAATTGCACATTTACATTCAATAGGTACCATGTAAGGGACACAAGTCTACAAAAACAAGACACACCAATAATTCACTTTCTCACATATAGCATATCACTTAAGAAGCAAATAGGCACAACCAAGTAAACTATGTGTCACACTATACAGTACTATAGAACCTTCAATATAACCATCATAAGACTCATATAACCAAGTAGGAAGAATCATACATCAATCCTAAGACTGCACACTTAAGGACATAGTCATAGTCTAACATGATCACCTAAAATCAATAGAAGAACACATACTTTCACTGTACTCACAAGTAGATAGATATTATCATACTTTACATAAATCAACTACACAAACTATCATAATCTATCAAGTACTGTCGACAAGGCCATGATCATCATAATACATAAAGTAACGACGACGTGGCCACATAATTCACAAGTAAAACACATAACACCACTACCATAAGTGGACCACACAAATAAAAACATAATAAAGAATTAAATTACATAATATAAAGATAATTAGATAAGCGTACCACCAATCCAATATCACCACTTCAATCCATAGCAAAATCATCAAACACAATACACAAAGGCCTTTACCCTTGGGCATGATCACCAATTCATATAATGTACAATGAATCAAAGATAATACAACATGGATTTGTGAATTTATGCAGCATACTAACAATTGTAACATGATTCCATCATAATTCAATAGCCCTAATCAAACCACATAAGAATTCAATAGCATTAACACATAATCAACTCACCCACAAAGTTGTTTCATAGAGTAATAATGTTAAAATGATCTAATTAACATCAATTCAATCAATATATAATGATTCAAAACGTTTTCTGCAAGATCCCATGGATAGATATCAAAATTGGAAAAGTTCATCTTTGAAAGACTTTAGAAATAACTTTGAAGTTTGGATCATTGAAGAAAAGAGTTTCAAGGAAGAAGAACCATACCACAATTGATGCTAGACCACAAATTTGATGAGGAATTGATGAATAATAACCATCCAATCTTCAATCCAATGCTCTATCTTTAGTTTTCACTTTAATGGAGTCGTAGAGAATTTCTTAGAGAATGTTGGTTTTGATTTGGAATAATGCGTTCAACTAGGTGTTTAGGAGTTATAAACCCACTTAAAATACCTAGAATACCCTTAGGGGACCGCCCAAACATTTATTTGGACATTGGTTGAATTTACCAATTCACCCGTTCACTTAAAAGAGAAGCAGTCTAATTGGAGGCCACCATCGACGGTTTCCCATCTATGGGGCGTAAGTCCCTTGACGGGACGTCATTTCCACCCTTGATTGGGAAAGAGCCTTGAAAATGGGATATTATCATCCTAAGATAAGTCACCACCTACGCCCACCACATAAGGGGCGTCCACCAGCATACTGGGCGTCGATTGCCCTTCGTAAGTGGGACTGCCTTAGGCAGTTTTGGCCACCAAGTTGGGTCCTTCCTCAAGTACTCTTGGTTGTTCATAGGGGACTTTTTCCCAGACGCTTCAAACCCGAATATGTTTGTATACGAGTTTAGGACCTCTCATATCAATTTCATCCAAAACGAATACATAGAACTCGACGAAACACACTAAGACACACAAGGTCGTTTCAATGGAAACCTTTCGAACGTCATCGACGTTCTTGGACGTTTGACCTCCAAACTTCATGAAACTTAACACACTGCCTATACACACTACCATTACTCATATAAGGACTCCATAATTTCATTACACACACACATAAGCACAGAAAAACACATAAGGCATATAGGTGAATAGTCGTTGAACGTCTTGGTCATCCCTTCACGTTTGACATCCAATTCACCTAAATCTTTACACACTGCCTCATTACCACATTATAAACCATTTTAGGACCTTATACCCTCATGACAAACATCTTAGGCTGTAGTTTCACCTAAGTCGTTGTAGAGGTGTTACAATCTTCCCCTCTTGGACAACATTCGTCCTCGAATGACACTTGCTTCATTTTAGACACTTTCAAGAGATAAGTAACTCAAGACTAGCAGCACATAAATATACTACACCATACACAATATACAAATTAGTAGGACCACCAATTTCACATAACCAAGAGACAGAAAACACAACAAGAGGATAGAAATTCATTTACGTCTCATAATGCCACTAAGAATCACATCCTTCATTTCAATGAGTAATAACTCATTTTACATTCACTATCATGCTCATATAAATCAATTCTATACACAATACAACAATTTTCAACCAAAGAACAATTTAGTCAATTTTCCAAAAAATTGACAATAAGCTCCCAGGCATTACAGTGAACATGCTTCAAAATTTCAAAAATGCAACTTTAAGACAATTGATGATAAAAGCATGATAATATAAGAGATAAATCAATATAAACTCAATTTACAACATATCTATAACTTCATGAAATTCATAAATCAAGAAATCAATGAAATTCAATTCCAACAAGACTCTTAAACATAAAGCAACATGCTACATACTACTATGACTTTCTAACTCTAAAGGTTGAATTGAATAGAAGAGATGAGACAACAAATCACTATTCTACTAATCACCATACTCCCCCACTTAGAAGGAACTCATAACACTAAAGATAAATACAAGGACCTACCATCATCATCATCATCATCCCGGCTTTGATCACCTAGCCCCGAGTGCATAAAAGCGATTCTTCTTTGGAGCATCACCACTCGTAGCACTTGGAGGAACTTGGTTACCTTCCTTCCTCTAGCCTCAATAGTAGGACAATCCTTGCCCATAGTGTTTCTTCCCACCTTGTGTCCATCCTTACCACAATTGAAGGAATTACTGGTACCCATTAGACATTGCCCATAGTGTTTCTTCCCACAAGTAACACAAGTTGGCTTACCACCTTCGGAACAACTAACCTTCTCAAGTTTGACCTTGGGAGCACTAGTTAAATCTTGCATTAGAGCTCTCTTCTTGAACCTATATTGGTTTTTCACACTTGGCCCACTCCGCTTCAAATTTCTAGCAATCCTACCAAGTTTAGACTCCTCAATGGATTGTGCATACACCATGAGTCTAAACAAATTCATGTCATTGTGGAGCATTGATGAATGACATTCTTCTTTCACAAGGTATGCTACACCGGTCCCAAACCTACTCATCTCATCCCTAGGGTTAGACACCAAGGATGGAGCATACCTAGACAACGTAGTGAACTTCTAGGAATATTCCTCAACACTCATATTTCCTTGCTTGATATTAATGAACTCTTTAACCTTTACCTCCCTCCTCTCACGGGGAAAGCACTTTCCTAAGAAAGCCTCCTTAAACTCTTACCACTCTATCGGACCCGACTCAACCGGCCTATTATCTTTCCATTGAGTGTACCACACTTGAGCAACCTCCCCCAATTGGTACAAAGCTAACTTCACCTTCTGCTTAGAAGTCACCCCGTTGCGCTCAACACCATATAGAAACTAATGGGGATATTCTCTCACATTAGAGCCAAGAAAGATAGCATGATTCATCCTCAAAATATATCTCAATCTACATGTCATAGTGCTCTCCATAGCATTCACTCTACACTCAACACCCCTATTCAAATGAGTAGTCATGGCTCAGGCTAAAGCAAGTAGAGCCTCTCTAGTCTCCCAACTTGTCATTTCTGAGGGAACCACCGGAAACTCATTACCTCCTTCTACAATAGGGACTTGAGCATTCCTAGAACGTTGAGCACCTTGAAGAACATACTCAACTTGTTCAAATTGAGGACGAATCTCCTCATTCACCCTTACCTCTTCCAACTTTCTAGCGGCCATCCTTCTAGTATTCATCTTCATAAAAACACAAAGAAAAGCATTTAGAAAGACACTCATAACTTTTTACGCTACGAAACGACAAAGCGTAGAGAAAGGAAACTCTATCGCCATATAGTCTCTCGCCCATAGATGTGTCGCGACTCACACTGATGAACGAACTCTACTAGACGTGACTTGATGAGAAATTTTTATTCCTTAGACTACTTACATAACCTATGACCTGATACGAAGCTTGTCGCATCCCGAGAGCACACCCTAGAAAAGATATGGCACTCTCAGAGTGCAAAATGATGTACTTGACCTCTCGGAGGACATATACAAGCCCTTTGACATCATTTATGGCATACATGTATGAAAAATATTGCGGAATTAAAAATTTCACACAAAAAGATCTTAAAATATCTTTCATATAGAAATCATATGAAATACTAAAGGTCTTAACGTATGCCATTTGTAGATTTTATGAAATACTTGGGACATGGCCCATATAATACAAAGTATAGAATTACTATATGTATTACAATGCTTTAATAAAAGAACTCTAAAGTTAGTGATGCCCTCAAGTAAAATGAGGACATACTTCAACCTTGCTTGAAATATCGTATAATCCAACCTTTGCTCCCAAAATGCCCTTCACCTATGAATAACTTTTGAGATAGATAAAAAGTATGGAATTAGTACAAACACATGTACTAAGTATGACATAATGCATAAAAATTATGATAACGGACAGTTATTGGAAATATGCTCTTTTTGATTTACATCATACTATAAGTACAAGAACAACATTTAACATCTTAGAAACATATGAGATATCACAAAAGCGTTTTATCAAATATTAAGAATCGTCACAGTGAACTATGTTCAACTTCATAGTGAACCCATTTAGCATGCACCCCTCTCACCAAAAGTTATCCTAAGACTCACTTATGTAAGACAAAGAAAGACCGCCCCTACACCCTCTCCAAGAACACCTATATGATCCTTAGGACTACCTATAATGAGATAAATACACTTACCCTACACAAAAACACACAACAGGAGATCCTCCTACCAAAGGTGATTCTAAGGCTCAATACAGAGTCACCCATTGGGGTACAAACCAAAAAGGGTTCAATCAAATCATCGGAAAGTACATCAAACATCCTAGCTACAAAAGGTGTAACAAAAGAATGGGTAGCACCTGCGTCAAGCAAAGCATAAACATTAATAGAGAAAAGTTGTAACATACCCGTCACAACATTGGCAGAGCTTTCTTATTCACCCCTAGACTTGAGTGCATAGAAACGGTTACTTTTTGGAGCTTCAGAACTAGGATTGCTTGGTTGAGCTTAGCTATTCACCTTACCTTGACTTCTCACATTAGGAGAATCTTTCACCATGGCCACCTTTGCCAGAACCATAGCAACTATTAGTTTCAATAAGGAATTCACCCACATGTTTCTTACCACACTTACCACAAGTTGGTATTCTCTTGGTGGATCGATATTTCTCCCTTTTTGAGGTTTAGGAATACAACCTCTATCATTTCTATTCTTGGAGAAATTTGAAGGAACTTTGTTTGAAAACCTCTTCTTGAACTTAGGCTTGTCTTGAACATCAAGCCTACTTTTAAAAGAACCAGTTTTAAAAGACTTTGCCTTCTTAGCTTCCCTATTCCTCTTCCTTAGACGACTTTCCTCAACCTATTGATCATTAACCATACACCTAGAAATATGTATATTATCATGAAGCATGGCTGCACGACAATGTTCTTCAAGTTCTTCGGACACGCCCGTTACATAACGACTCATTTCATGCCTAGCATTGGAAACCAATGAAGAAGCATATTTGCACAACTAAATGAACTTTAAGGAGTATTCCTTAACACTCATACCTCCTTGAAGAAGGTTGATGAACTCCTCTACTTTAGATTCACTTTGCTCCCTTCGGAAGAATCTGTCAAGAAAGGCCTTTTTGAAGATATCCCAAGTCATGGGACCACCTCCTAAAGCCCTACTATTTTTCCATTGATTGTACAATTTCTAAGCCACGTCCTTGGGTTAATAAGCAGCAAGTTCACCCTTCCCAGCAGTACTCACCCCCATAGAAAACAAAATGTTGTAAACCTCATCAAGCAAATCTTTGGGGTTTTCATAAACTTTTGATCCAAAGAATATAGGAGGATTCATTCTCCTAAAATCTCTCAACTGTCTAGCCATAGTACTAGCATGTTGGTTCTCTCAAGGAATGACCTTTCTATTAGCTTGTGCCGTAATAGCCTGAGCTTGGGTGGTGATGTCTTAGCCCATTTGGAACAGGGCTTCCCTAACCTCACCATCCATCATAGTTGGACGATTCACCGGAACATGATCATTTGTAGCAGCTGGCACTTCAAGAGGAACTTGATTGCCTTGGGGAGTAGCTCCCGCATTCAAAATCTTTTCTCCTACTCTTCTCGCGGCTGCCCATCTTGTGTTCATCTCCAATAACCACAAGAAAGGAATTAGATGCTAAAATGACACATAGTGTTGAAACTATAAAGGCACGACATAGGAGTATCAATAAAAAAGAAGTTTCCTAGTCATCACATAGCCTCTCATCAATTGTTGTGGCACGCTTCACAACCATGAACAAGATACTCGGTAATGTGGTTTAGTGAGACGTTGATCCTAAATATATTTAACCTCATGCTATGATTCCAAGTTTGTCACACCCGGAGACAGTTATAAATAGTTTTTGAGACTTATTTTACTCCTTTCCTAAGTCAAACCCCCAGCACCCAATAAGAAAAATTAAATATCTGAAAGCTCTCTTCTCCTCCAAATTCTCTCAAACCTCCACTGGAGGGAAAACTCGAGTTCAACCTAGGGGCTGAATTTTCATGGTTTCTTGTCAAATTTATCATGGGTCTTCACTCAATAAGGTGTGGTGATCCTTCATCCTTATTTATACATTCATCTAAGGAGTTCAATAAAAGATTTTCAAAAGTGATTCAAAGACCAAAATTCTGAATTTTCAATCAAGCAATGGGTTTTTTCTCAAATTGATTTCAAAAGCATGTTTGTCATAAATTGATGATTATATACTGTATTAAATATTAATTTCAATCCAATTTCATTATGAGACCATGATCCTCCCAAATTATGATATAATGTGGGTCTTTTGATCTTGATTAGATGATGATTGAATTATGTTTAGATTGGAATGAATTCCTTATTTCTATATTCCTTTATGTCAATTGATGATGAATTGTTGGGTATTGATCAATGGTAATTAAAGCATGGATAATTGGTGAGTTCATACTAATTCCTAGCCTTTGGTAGTAGAATTGGCCTTGAATGGCATTGATTGGTATGGTCCACTTATGGTGGCGGTGTTTAATTTCTTGTCTATTTATCTATATGTTATGATCACGGCCTTAAAGGAAAATTCATATTTATTGAAGTGTGGTTATGATGATCACACACATGAGGTTGTATGCTAAGTCTTCTAATCTAGTATCATGTTCTAAGTATATTGATGATGCTTTCTATATGTGAATGAAGATGTTAGGGTTAGGTGGTCTATACGTTTGACATTGTTGAAGTCTATTGATGATTGGATGCTCTTGTGTAGCATGACCATTATCAATGAACCCTTACATGAATGTGTCATCTTAAGTATGATTAGGATTCTAGATTCAATGATGAAGAGGTCTTGTATCCTATTTTAAAATGTTGTTGTGTGTTGTCTATAGTTCCTATTACTCTATATGTGAGTTTTCTACAGTTTAAGGGACTTGAATGTGTATAGTGAGTTTTTTACAGTTTAATGGACTTGAATGTGTATAGTGACCTTTGTAAGGTGGCGTCCTCAATGTTAGGATTTTTGCCATTATGTGATCATGTTGTCTAATGTACACACACACCTGATGCATGCTTAGGAATAGGATAGATTTATGGTAGCTGATGAAATTATTATTCTCATATGCACTAATGTCTACTACTATGTATGAAAAGTATATGTCCATGAATTATGTGAAAGTACCTCTTAACTATGATGACTTGATAGGTGTACTAGTGTAGGAAATTGTGTGGGACTTTTCCTATACGTTGCACATGTATACCTTGATATTATAGCTCCTAGGGTGGTATCTCTATGTACATGATATGAATGCATGATTTAGATATGAATATGAATGTATATGATATGATGAAGTATGAATATGTGTAGTGCCGAAATGTTTTGTATGAAAGGGTTACTCATATATGTACATATATACACTTACGCATGAATGAAGTAAAGTATGAACATGTGTGGGTCAAGGATGTTTATGTGAAAGGTTTGCTCACATACATGTACACATACACAAACATGAAAGCATGTCTATGATGCTTGTATGATGATCAAGTAAATAGAGTGTCTCTTGAAAGATGCTCTCAATTATATCCTAAACTAGATGGTGCTTGAATATTCTATGTCCATGTGAAATGTTTTCTCACATGATTTAGGTTAACGAAAGGACTCTCTCATCTATGACTTATGAGTTAAGCATATGAGGAGTTAATCCCCTAAATCCTGTCTTTTATAAAGTAATAATAATAAAAGGTTTTCAATAAAGGGAACTTCGCTTAGCATCGAGTGAACTTAGATGAGGGGTGCCCCTTCGTAATGTGAGAAGGCTTGTTCACCACAGATCTCACAAGGTGGATAACTACAATGCCTCCATAGGCATTAAGAGGGTTTCCATATATGCCTCCACGTTCCATAAAATATGTTTGACCCATAGGATCTAGCAAGTAATATCACCTAATATGCTAGCATGATGTTAATGTTCTAGTTTTGCATGGTAGAACACCTCTTTTTGGTATGAGGTTCTACAAGACCGAATTCTATGTTTAGCACCCATGGTCTTAGTTTCTGTTAAGGCTATAGTTTCCCTACATTAAAATGGACAATGGAAGTAAAGTAATGAACCCTAACTAGGATAACCTAAGGGAAGTAGCTTCGTGTAGGTGAGGGTATGGGACGTTACCTATGCATTGAACAAGTAGCACTTGAATGGAGTTCTAGGAAGGTGTTCTATATGTATATTAATATATATGTATGTATATATATATATATATATATATATATATATATATATATATATATATATAGATAGATAGATAGAGATAGAGAGAGAGAGAGAGAGAGAGACCTTATATGCATGATATTGTGGTATTGACCAATTGTTATGATAATACGCATAGTATGACTCCTATGGTGTCTTTTGATGAGGTCTCACTCTATATGAAGAAGTTGGTCTTATTGACTATATGATGAGGTCTTACCTTGAATATTCATGATATTGGTCTTACTTATCATATGATGAAGGTCCTACTTATGTGTGTAGTTGACTATGGTTTTGATGTTCAAATATGAAGTAAATGCTATGCTTGTGGTTTCTTTTTGAGTTTATTTAGTAGTGTGAGGTTATGTCCCTCACATGTACATTGCACTAGTAGGCTTAGATTGGGATTATGATTAAGGTCTTGTGATGTTTATATGATATGAAATACAAGTAGGCTTTTGTTGACTATTGTCTATTATTATGTTATTGGTAGTGTTCACTTGCTTGTGGTATTGAGGTGAGTCTTATATGTGATTCATAGAACATGATGTTTCATATGTGAATACGTGTCTTAGGATATGCAATGTTCCTACGAATGCCTATTTTGAAGTCAATGAAGGTTATGTGAATGTTCACCTTGGTGACCTTAAGGTTATTTTTCAGTGTGGATAGTGGAATAGGACACATGCATTGCACCATGTATTACTAGAGGGTTACTTGGGGGATAAAGACTTATGGTAAAAGATAGGATAATGTTATGAAATGTTAAATGACGTTTCAATGAATAATGTACCTTTATGTGATGTTATCAATAGTATCCATGCCTATGTGAAGTATATGAGTTAAGTTGTGCTTATTATATCAAAGTTTATGAAGTTTTTGTCACATTCGGGGAGCACCCCCTAGATGTAACCGGCGGCGGCGGCCTCGGAGTGGACTAAGACTAGCCTCTTAGCTTACATTATTACATTCACAAGTTAAAAATGTGGAAAATTAAAAAAATTTCTTCTACCTATCATGATGTTTACATAGACCTCTCGCATACACATAATATATTCATATCGAGTATACATAAGCCCTTCGTATAAAAAGATTACATAGTCTTCTGCTTTTATTGCGCGCGCGCGCACACACACACACACACATATATATATAAGATACAAAATGGTCTAAAAACGGATATCTCATCTCATAAGCATCTAAACAAGATTATAACAATTGGGCATAACCCATACATCAATATAATAAGAGCCACATATAGGTTGTACAATCATTAGAACTCAAATGAAAAGAAATGAACAAAGTGTCTTTAAGACTAATCAATACCCAATGCTAGAAAAGTAGCATTGTCCTCAAAGTGGTGAGGACCTACCCAACTTGGAGAATGAGAATCCAAGTCTTCCTTCAAAGTCGTCAGAAGCCCTTGAACGACCAGAACCTAAATTGTTGGGGGGAAATGGAGAAATTAGGGAAGCACATCACTTATACTAGGAATATATATATATATATATATATATATATATATATATATATATATATAAATAAATAAATATATATATATACATATATAAGATATAAAATAGTCTAAAAATGGATATCTCATTTCATAAGCATCTAAACAATATTATAACAATTGGGCATAACCCATACATCAATATAATAAGAGCCACATATAGGTTGTACAAACATTAGTACTCAAATGAAAAGAAATGAAAAAAGTGTCTTTAAGACTAATCAATACCCAATGCTAGAAAAGTGGCATTGTCCTCAAAGTGGTGAGGACCAACCCAACTTGGAGAATGAGAATCCAAGTCTTCCTTCAAAGTCGACAGAAGCCCTTCAACGACCAGAACCTAAATTGTTGGGGAAAAAAGAGAAATTGGGGAAGGACATCACTTGTACTAAGAATCAGACCATATGCACACACCACATAGAAATCATGCTAAAAAGGGAAATTTATTAAAGCATGCTAATTTACTTTGAAAAGCCTTATGCATATTCAAGAACCAATACAAGTCATTAATACATATTCATTAAGTCAAGACAATGTTCATCACAAGACAAACCATACTAAGTCTAGTCAAGTCAACATGCATACCAACGTCTTTGAGCACATAATCAAGACAACTCTATCATCAAGTTATAGTATCAACAAGCATGTATAAGAGTTCATAACATCATAACAAAGTAAGACCATTAGTCATGAACCCTCATTAAGTCAACTAGTGCAATGACTAAGCGAATCCCCATAACCTCACTCAATCAAGTAAACCTGACAAGAACCATAAACAATGTCCAACTTCACATACTATATTATTAGGAGTAAATATCATCATACTTTAACAATAGAGACCAACAACATGTTCATAGTGAACCAATCATCACATAATGTCATTAACATGTAATATCATCATATACATATCATTTACAATTATAAGCATATACATATATAAGAACATCCCCTAAGATTTCCCTAAAGGCTAACTAGTGCAACGTATAGGTAGAGTCCCATACCCCTACCTAGACTAAACTAAACCCTTTAGTTCATCTTAGTTAGAGTTCACTTCATTACTTTAATTTACCTTTTGGGAACATCTTTCTTTAACCGACATAGACCACATGAGCTAATGTGGAATCCGGTGTCATGGAACCCTACTCCGAAAGAAGGCGGACTACTAGACAAGGTAGTACAAAAACATAAACGTAGCATCTATGTGGATCCACTAGCTAGTATCCCTATGGGGGCAACATATTTGAAGAACTAGGAGATGTAGTTGGGACTCTCTTTATTCTACATGCGTTATAGTCTCCAATATCATGAGTACATTAGTGCTCATACCTTCCCTATGTGGGAAGGGACACTCCTCACTCTAGTTCACTCGGTGCTAAGATAGAGCCCCTTATTGAAATGTCTTTAAGCCTTCATTAATGACCATAATTTAGTTTACGTCATAGGGTCTAGAAAATATATAATCATCATCATCATAGCTCAAGAAGAATTTCATGAGTATTTTCCTTTCATTACAATTCATACATGTGAGGTTAACCCATTTACATATCACATTATAATAAGGCACATTGGTAAGCATCACCATCAATATAACATTTACATCTTAGCCACCATCTCACAAGCAATAATTCAAGACATTACAATTCAACATCATACAAACCCTATCAATCTTTCCATAAGGTATACTTCAATGAAACTTCATCACTTAATCACAAGGAATCATAATTGAAGTAAAGAATTGAGATCACAAAACTTACCCCAATCTGCTTCACAAGCCAACATCAAGGTCTTACCATCAGCAATCCTTAATTAAACCCAACAATTATTGTAATACCATCACGCAATAGTAAACAACATAATAATAAAGCCAATTGAATCACTACACAACGATTCATCACTAGTTCATAGCCTAGGATTAGAGACTTAGGTCAAATTCTTGATCTACTTTACAACCTAGGTTAATTACTCAAGAACTAGCATAATTGGATTATAATATATCACAATCTACTCATAACTTAACATAACAAAAACATAGAATTGTAATTCACACATTAACCAAGCCATTGTATCAACATTAGATAATTCAATTCAAAATCACAACCTAGGGTTAAGGGGAAAAGATCATGTTTCCACAAACTAGGTCAATGCATCAAGAAGTAGTCTAAATGATTCATAATACATGTTAATCTACTCATAATAACCAAAAGTAATCATAAACAAAGCAATTCACAAGATCAATTTCGATTTGGAAGAAAAACCCACTTGAATTTCATCTTTTTGAAATCGACTTGAAGGAACCATTTGGGGAAAGAGATCCCAAAGGTGAAAGGAATCCCATACCTTACTAAGTGATAAAGTTTTATGGAGTAAAACCGATAATTTGCTTCCCTATAACCCTCCTTTTCTTGGTCTTCTATGTAGTTTCTTTGGGAGATAGAAAGAAGAGAGAAGGAAGAGCATTGGGTTTTGGGAATTATGAGAGTTAAGTGAGGTTTAAGGCATAGGGTAGTTTATATAGTGACTTAACAAACTTAATTAAACACACCTTAATCACTAATTAACCTCCTAACTAACAAACTAATTAAATGAATTAAGTGAAACAAGGATGCAACACACAAACTTGACCTATGAGATCCCAACTAACGGGCCGTAGGTCACTCGACGGGTAGTGTGGCCTCCATGCGGCACGTCCATGGTTTTGGTCAGAGATATGCCAAATGCCCCCCTTCACAAATTTTGTAAGTGACCATCGACGGTGGAAATCGATGTCCCGTCAATTGGACCATGATTGGTCGCATGTAATCCATCGTTGGACACTGCCTCATGGCAACTTTTTGCCAAATTTCAAGGGACCTCCTCAAGGGCCCTTGGTTTGTCCTTGGGGAGTCGTACCGAGACGTTTCGACTTTAAACTAACTCTAATATGTATTAAACGCCTTATCACCAAATTTCATCATTTTTCGACTCTTAAAACTTAGTCAAATATGATAAGGCACACTAGCAGCTATTAAACTATTTTTGGGACATCATTGACGTTTTGATTCTAAAACATCCTAAATGACTTATATACATTATAATAGACTTAAAAACATTGTTACAACTCTTAGACTCTCATGTTAGACTCTATATTAGGCTTTAGACTTTTGGAATATTACATTATCCCCCCTTGGAACATTCGTCCCCGAATGACACTAAAATTCTTAAAAAAGAAGCAATAGACTCAAGACTAGAAGCCCAACTTACAAAATCATATCGAAACATAAGTCACAATAAAAATAAACAATACCACGTAACCTTTTTTGCCAATGCAACTCAAAAAATCATTTAAAACTTATAAGAGTTCAACATTCATTTTATGCTTATTTATTATGTCAAAGCGTTCTTCCACACATATGAACATGTTCAATACATTTCCTGAAGGCACAACATAAACTCAAAACAAGTTGAAAGCAACATTTTTTTAGGGATGCAATTCACTGTAACTCACTGTAACATGCACCTTTTGCACAACTTCACCAAAAAAATCAAGGAAATTTCAAATAAACTCTTTATTTTCACTACAAATAGAAACAACTAACCTTGGTTATCAAATCGATGAGGGTAACGGGACTTCATGTCGGCCTCAGCCTCCCATGTTGCACCCTCAACTAGGTGGTTCTTCCATAACACCTTTACGGAAGCCACCTCTTTGTTCCTTAACTTCTTTACTTGTCAATCAAGAATTTCAACTGGAACCTCCTCATAAGAGAGGTTCTCTTGAACACCTAGGCTTTCAATAGGAAGAATGGACTTGGGATCACCAATACACGTCTTAAGCATGGAAACATCGACTACCGGATGAACCGAATCCAATTCACTAGTTAACCTGAACTCATATTCAACATTACCAATATTTTGTAAAATTTCATAAGGACCCACATAACGAGGACTCAACTTCCCTTTCTTGCCAAATCTCCCCACCCATTTCATAGGCGAAATTTTTGGATAGACTTTATCACTTTCTTCAAATTCTAACTCTCTTCTCCTATGGTCGCATAAGACTTTTGCTGGCTATAGGCTATTTTCAAGCGATACCTCATAATATGAACCTTCTCCAAAGTCTTATCTATCAATTTGGGACCCAAAAGTGAAGACTCACCCTCTTCAAACTATCAAATTGGAGATCTGCATCGCCTACCATACAAGGCTTCATAAAGAGCCATAGATACAGATGAATGGTCACTATTATTGTATGAAAACTCAACCAAAGTCAAGTGTTTATCCCAATTTTCTTTGAAATCAATTATACAATCTCTAAGCATATCCTTAAGGGTTTGAATAGTATACTCCGCTTGACCATCCGTTTGCGGATGAAAAGCAAGTGCTTAACTTCACCTTGGTACCCAACCCCTTTTGGAATGACCTCCAAACCTAGATGTGAATTGTGCACCCCTATCCAATGATGGATAATGGAATACCATGGCAACACACAAGCTCATTTATGAATATCCATGCATAATCCTCCGCCGAGTAAGTTGACTTAAAAGCAATAAAATGAGCTGATTTGGTCAACCTATCCACAACCACCAATATGGAGTCATGTTGCGTTTGTGTACGAGGCAAACCTGCTACAAAATCCATATTAATGTCCTCCAACTTCCAAGTAGGAACTTGGATTTATTGAAGTAAACCACCCGGATTTTTGTGTTCGTCTTTCAGTTGTTTGCAATTTGGACGTTTTGCAACAAATTCCGCTATATCCTCTTTCAATCATTCCCACCAAAACACATTTCTAAAGACATGATACATCTTTGTAGAACCCGGATGAATGGATTAAGGGGAACGATGAGCTTCCTCAAGCCATCTATATTGGTAACACACAACCTTCCTTCATACCTCAAGACACCATCCCCCCCCCCAAGGATAATGACTCATTAAGCTTACCGATAACCCACTCATTCAACTCCATCAATGGTTGATCAAGGTGTTGATTTGACTTAACCTCAACCACCAAAGACGATTCGGAGTTATGATTGTGTCACGACCAGAATCTAGACCCCAGACGAGACCGACGTCGTTGACCTCTCAAAGGTCGCAGACAAGCCTACTTACGTCATTCTTACTTCATCTAGGTTAATTTTAGCGGAAAATTTGAAACTTTTTGTTTCTTAACATACTTATTAAACATTCTCATTATTACATAATTGTTCACCATCAACCATTTAATATTAAGATCATCAAATGAAAGAAATACTGTAATAAAGATGTACTTGCCAAAATGGCATCAATACAATGTCTGAATAAAACAGGAAAGAAACGCTAGTGGAACATGCTCGACAAGCTCAACTCTAAAACTAAGCTAGAATATAAATGGCAGCATCCTCGAAATGTATGAGGACCTACCAAGTCCGAAAGAATGCTCGATGTCCGGATAGCTTCAGTGTCAACCTATAGCTCTAGCGTCCACCTGTGCCTGCACCTAAAATTGTAGAGTTGTATAGGGTTAGTACACACTTGTACTAAGTATGGGTATATGCAATCACACACCAAGGACATGCATGAGAAAATATAGCTTTTTCTTATCAACATGATTATGGAAAGTCAAGTCAGTGGACTTGCCAAATTGAGATTAAGAAAGTTAGTGAACCTTCCAACTTTGGATTAGGAAAGTCAGTGACCTTTCTAAATTTGAATTAGGAAAGTCATGCTATGAGAGTAACATGCATCATCATAATTATCAAATTGCACACAGCACATAACATCTTACACATAGCACATATCATATTGCATATAACACATAACATCTTTCATATTGTTCATTCATATGCCATGAGACCTTGGAATCATGGACTTGATATTAAGACTTTCCAAAATGAGGGCTCAACATATGGGACCTCAACTAGGGAGTCTTCATTAGCAAACACAGAGTCTGCTTCGTTCATTCATACGTACTTCATTTCATTTCGTTCAAAGTCCAGTGTGAACACCAACTATACCTAGGGTGTAGTTTAAGACTTTCATCGGGTTTGCTGTGCAATGATCAAGAATAACCTAATGTCATTACCTGAGTCTAGCTTACCTCTTGATCATCCTATCCTAACATCTTTGGTATAATTCATTTCATTATGTGCTTCATTAGAGGCTGGCCTCATTCACTCATTGGGAACTTTAACTTTAACCGACATAGATCATGTGAGCATCATGAAATCCAGTGTCTCCCCCACATCGAAAAGGGGTGGAATCACCGGCCAAAGTGACCCAAAAACATGCTAACGTACATGGGAATTTAACCCCGCCAGATCGCTATATTGGCAGTACAGGTTTGAAGACCAGGAGATATAAGGAGTCCCATACCCGGCAAGCCAGACAGTCTCATCTCATGAGAGTTACACGAACCTCCGCCCTTCCCTAAAGAAGGCATCACAGCTCATAGCTAGTCTATTGGTGCTCAGTATAAAGTTCCATTTCATTCAACTCATACGTCATGGAAGTTGGCTTCTAGTATGAGGACATCATAGCTCATTAGATGATTTCTCATCTCATCATTATTATTAAGTGTGTTAATCTCAATACTTTCATTAGAGTGTTCATAGAGACTGGTCTCTTCATTAACTTTACACTCTCATAGGTGAGTACGTTTTGGTAACATATACTTAGGCTCATTTGAGATTGTTCTCTCTTTTACATTAGCCTCATCTCATGTTGTCACCACATTCATTAACATTAGCACATTTTCTCTTCATAATTACTCAACCCATTTTACGTGAATGTTCATTTAATCGTATGCCAACATACTTGGCCATTTGTGTGTTTCATACTCTTACTTAACCCTTCTAGGGTTTCATCATTTCATTGTTCATTTCATCACTCAGTACATACATCTTAGGTTCACTTACTTTTAAACGTATGCTAGACTTATGAGTTTATTCACACAAGCCATGAGGCTTCATTAATAATTCGTTAAGTGATTCATACATTCCTAAGATTATGTAGTACAAGACTTATGTATCTTATATATATGCCAGGATCTTGATTTTGATCTAAGTAGGTAGCATTATTCTTGGATATTTTGTTCACGTATGACTTATGTATCAATACGGGAGTTTGGGCAAAGAAACCCAAGTTCCAATCACTTGGATAACATTTACATTTTTCATTGATTTTATTTTTAATCTCCATGACATTGGGACTCTAGATTGAACCCCAACATTAACATTGTATCATTAGTTTTCTACTTGGTTTTATTCTTATGTTGGCCGAAGGGTTGTGGGTTCGAACCCCCACAACCCCTTTTTATTTTTCACTAACATCTCATTGCCCAATTTCGCCTAAACCAAGAGGTTGTGGGATCAAACCCCCACAACCTCTGTTATTTATTCATTATATACGCTGGAATAGGGAGGTTGTGGGTTCGAACCCCCACAGCCTCCTTATTTTAATTTAAATTCACTAGAGGTTGTGAGGTGGTGGGTTCGAACCCCCACAGACTCCTATTTCTTTTTTATAATTAAATTTTGCTAGGCTAAGTATTTTGGCAGTGAGGTTCTGGGATCGAGCCCCCACAACCTCACTTCATTTTCTTAATTAATTTCGCTCCTCCCTTTCTATCCTTGAGGTCGTGGGTTCGATTCCCACGCCTCACACTTTCTTTTTCTTTATTTTCTCTTCCTTCACTCGCTACCTGGAGGTCGTGGGTTCGATTCCCACGCCTCCCATTTATTTATTTTAATCTTGTCCTCTTCTTACTAACCCAGCAGACCCAGTTTCAATTCCCCGAACCCCCTTTTCTTTTTCTTTTCTCGCGAATTCCATTAGCCCAAGGGTGAGGTCACAGGTTCGAATCCTGGTGGCCTCACCTCTTTAAAATGTATTAATTTCCAGATTTCCAACCTTCTTTTTGAATGAAATTAAGGTACACCAAGCTGGAAATTTATTCATAATTTTTAGCTTCCTCTGATCAATCCTTTTCATGTTAGTTTCTTAGGGCATTTCACCAAGCATTTAGTGCATTGTTAGGTGTAGTTTAGTAGTTACATTAGTCAAGCGTTTTTACTCAAAATTAGTAACTTCACATCCCATATGATCATCACATTGTGTACAACTTTAGTACATAAAATACAAGAATTAACATGCCTTTACACATCTCCAAACAGTGACTAACTTCACTGCCATAGTTCACTGCCAACGTGCACACACTCACACATCATTTTTTTTGTTTTCGATCACACATTGGTTGTCATTTTCATGATTTCACGTACATAAACATATTCACATTCAACACAAAAATATCACACATACCTAAATCTACCAGCAAACAAAACCCAACCTACGAATCATTGGGAGCTAGTGACAAGGACATGCAACGGGGAACAACCCTAATTTCGGAGTGAATATCTTGAGTCTTAAGGGGTCTCTTGGGAAAAGGACCAGGAGGAAAGAAACCCATACCTTATTTGATGTTCAAACGATGAATTTGCTGCCCAAAACCCTCTCCAAAAATAGTCCAAGCTTCCTCAACGTCCACACCACTCGACGGACAACTTCTCTTTGCCTTAACGTTTTTGATAACTTTGTCTTTCTTAAAATTTCATTTGAGTTCTTCAAGTGTGAAGAACTCTTAATATTATTTCTGTTCTTTGTTGTTTTGGCAGAAACCAACGTGAGAGAGATGATGAAAAGTGAGAGAGAGATCGTGAGAGAGTAATCTAATAATAGGAGTTTTAGTTTGGGAATTAGTCAAACTAGGACTCCTTATTAATTTAAATAAAAACCTGATTTAATTATCTTAGTGGAAGGACCATTATGCCCTTAAAAAATCAGATTATAAACATTAATTAAATCACCAACTTGTTGCTTCCAATGGGGCTCGAACTCGGGTGGAGTGACCCCTTGCGAAATGGGTTATTTCGGGTTGACCCAACCCGAATTGGTTCTTTTATTTAAATTAATTAATTAATTAATTAATTCCTTAGTGTAATTACGATATTACCCTTGGCCTGGAAAAGACCATTTTACCCCTGGACCCTCAAACCTTAAAATTTCTTCTTTTTAAGTCCGGTAAAGACTCCTTTGAATAAATCTTCTTTTTCGAGAGCCTTACATGGTTGGTTACAACCTTTCCAAGCTCAACTAACTCCCCAACTTAGTTCGCTTGGCCGTAGCAAGGGTTCTGAGGTCTGGTTCTACGCGTATCAATTCGTGTGAACCTTGGTCTAATCGCAAGCATTATTGACACCTTAAGCATTTGTCTTATTCATTTTTTAGGGTTGTTACAGATTGACCTTAAAACCACCAGTAGGAGAATCTTGCAATCTAACACCCAAACTAGCCAACCTATGAACATCTTTCACTAGGTCTTTGTTGTCTTCTTCTATATGAGACACACTATCGATGGTCATACGACTTAGAGCATCCGCAACCACATTGGCCTTGTCGCGGTGGTACAGAACATTTATGTCATAATCTTTCAAAAATTCCAACCACCTTCTTTGTCGGAGATTCAACTCCTTTTTAGTAAACACATATTGAAGACTCTTGTGGTCGGTATACACATCAACATGAACACCATACAAATAGTGCCTCCATATATTCAAGGCAAATACTACGACTGCTAACTCAAGATCATGAGTTGGATAATTCTTCTCATGAACCTTAAGTTGTCTAGAGGCATAGACTGCTACTTTCACATGTTGCACAAGCACACACCATAAACCTACTAGGGATGCTTTACAATATACAACGAAACCCTTGCTACCCTCCGATAATGTCAACACCGGAGTGGAAGTAAGACTATCTTTCAAGATTTGGAAGCTTCTTTTACATGACTATCCACAAACCTCCTATAATAGCCCGCTAGACCCAAGAAACTCCTAATGTCTGTTGGAGTCAATGGCCTAGGCTAATTTTTCACCGCCTCGGTTTTCCTTGGATCAACCTCAACACCTCACTAGAGATGATATGACCAAGAAACTCCACCCACCTCAACCAAAACTCACATTTGTTATACTTGGCAAATAATTGGTGTTTATTAAGCACTTGTAACACCAGCCTCAAATGGTCCATGTGCTCACCCTCATTTTTTGAATATACCATGATGTCGTCAATGAAGAAAATGACAAATGAATCTAGGTAACTTCAGAACACCCTATTCATGAGATCCATAAACGCTGCCGGGAAATTAATGAGACCAAAGGACATTACTAAGAACTCATAGTGACCATATCTAGTTCGGAATGCCCTTTTTGCTATATACTCACCTCTCACCATGAGTTGGTTATACCACGTTCTCAAGTCAATCTTAGAAATGTAGCTTGCCCATTGGAGTTTATCAAACAAGTCGTCAATTCGTGGGAGAGGATGCTTGTACTTAATAGTGACTTTATTGAGTTGGCGATAATCAATGCACATTCTAAGGGACCCATCCTTCTTGTTCACAAACAATACCAGAGCACCCCATGGAGAAATACTAGGTCTAATGAAGTCTTTGTCTAGTAAGTCCTTTAGTTGAGCCTTCAACTCTTTCAACTCGGCCGGAGCCATCGGATAAGGAGTAATTTAAATGGGTTTGGTATCCGATAGCAAGTCAATACCAAAATTAATTTCCCGTTCGGGAGGAATTTTGTCACACCCGGAGAGCATACCCCCATATACGACGGGCGAGGTCATCCTCTCAGAGGACTCAGACAAGACCTTAACATTCGTCATAACATGTGATCAGTAAAACAATTTGCGGAAAATTTAAAACTTTTACATTCTATTTGAAGTATACTTAGACTTCATACTTAACATTCATGATGACATACGATATTCTAAAAACTTGTCTAACATATATATAACCATCTAAGAGTACGAATTTGGACTTAGCCAATAAATAGTAAATATACCATATAGTCCTTAGTACAAAACAAATTTAAAGAACATAAATGGTAATCGAATATTCTTATAATCTACTAATGTCTTCATAAGTTGGAATATGACAGATAGTATCCCCAAACATGAGGACCTACCAAGTCTTGGATAATGAGTTCCAAGCTTCTTCAAATCCACCTCCATAAACATCAATGGTCGGAATCTACAGTTGTAGTAATATAAATAATGGGGTTAGTAGGCCACATGTACTAAGTATGGGTATATGCACATAACATTTAAGGACATGCATGAAAAATGATCATTTGTTAGAAACATGCTAAGTCATATGAAAGTCTTCAATGCACATACCATATAACATACACAAGATAAGGATTTCATTAGCTTCAAGCATGATCATAATCAAAGACATATTTTCATAGAGTTATGTTAACCTTTCATATTTAAAAGATCATAGAACATAACATATAAGACACTTACCAATGATCCCATCCCCAACCTACAAGTGCATTGGTCATGTAAAGCCCTGTAACCCCACACCACCAAGTAGATAAGCTAGGAGACCATGAGTAAAGCTTTGCTTCATATAACTTGTAACATAAGTAGTCATCACTTCATATGATAGTATTACACAATAATATATTCATCATAATGACCAACATCAAATAAGAGTAACATAATGCATAATAAAAATATATCTTTCATGTTATCATATAACATAAGAACAATCTATTAGCACTTCCCTTAGAGTCAACTTGTGCAATGTCTAGGTACAGTCCCATACCCCTACCTATACTAAGTAGACTCTTCAAGTCACCCTAGTCAATGTCGATTTACTTGTATTTAATTTTAAATGAGGGTACATTGGACTTAACCGACATAGACCATGTGAGATAAACATGGAATGCGGTGTCATAAAACCCCACACAGAAAGAAGGAGGTCTATCGGCCAAAGTAGAACCTAACATGACATAGGTTTCTAGGTGGATCCACTAGCTAGTATCATATGGTGGCAACATAGTTCACGAACTAGGATATGTATTAGAGACCCATAGTTCCATATTACATGGAAGCCTCAATTTCATGATAGTCATTGTGACCTACCTTCCAACTAGGGAAGGGACACCTCTAATATCTAGTTCATCGGTGCTTAACTTAAGTCCCTTTGTTGAATAACCTTTAAGTTGTCTTTTATCATAAACTTATCATAAGTCATAGGAGATTAACTTCTTGTATAAACATGATCATGAGCTAATTATGATTAGATGTGAGTTTCTTTTAATCATAACCCTTTATATGTGAGATTTACATAACATAATCACCTTGTGTAAAGCATACAAGAGGATATCATAAACTTGCATTTTCGTATTCTTATCATGATATCACAATTAACATGGTTGTATCCCAACATATATATATACATAGCAACATCATACATATTTCCATAGCATAGCATCATCATTTATAGGATAACATAACCATCATAGAGTAATCACAACTTTAGAAGACTTACCTCTCGCTTCCATATTCTTTGTTCAAGAATTTATGTTCAACTTACAACATTAATAACCATAACATAGTAAAATACTCAATAGCATAGTCAAGAACAACTCTTTAAGTCATATACAAGATCAATGAATAATGTAGGATAAGGGAAAGGGTCACTTAAGAGTTCATTCTAGTCTAAGTTCCGTTCCCTACGTTTACATTTCATCAAGTAGTAGCGACAACCATACATAACCATCATTTAAATAATAACATGCATCACACGACATTCAAACATTAATAACCCAATACTCAATAATTTTGTGAAATAACCACATAAAACAACAACTTTTCATCGAAAATTATGAATCTAGAGTAAAACCCTAGAATTTATTGTCTTGAAAACTTATCTTTGAAAGAATCTCTTGGGGAAAGGAATCCCAAAAGTGAAAACCCCATACCATATAGATGAAGAATCCCCAAAAGTGAAAAACCTTGAAGTCTTCGTCTTATTCCTTAAGATCTTCTTGTTCTTCAATGGCGTTTGGAAAAGAGCGCGTTCTTGAGAGAGATGAGAGAAAACTTGTTTGATATGATTCGGAACGTGTAAAAGTTGTCTGAAACTAACCTAATATGCATATATAGTTATCCTATAAATTACCCAAAAGACCCTCCACTCAAATGGGTCTTTTAATGATGTTAAATTACCAAAAATATGACTTTAACGATTCTTGGAAGTTGCTGCGTGTCGCGGGGCCAAATCCTGTAATTTTTTGGAAATTTTGGGTTGAGGCAGTGAGGTGTGTGTCATCCTCGCGTCGTAAGGCTGCCCCTCAATTGTGAAGCAGTGGACTGCATGCAGGCTGTGCGTCGCGAACCTTGCCTCCAATTCTACCTGTTCGCAGGCTGCCAGGTAGCCTGCCCACCCATGTTTGGGTCCTCCCAAAGGACCCTTCGAGTGGTCCTTGGGGTGTCATTACCGGACGTTTGGACCCTTTGTACTACATTATACACATACAAGTTCTCTTTCCAAATTTTTAACTTCATTTGACAGCTAAAAAACTTCACCAAACATAAAAATGTCAACTAGTTTAAATTAGCTAGTTTCCGGACGTCAAGTTCTTTCTTTGTCGTTTTGGATCTAACCGTTTCTAAATGAACTTATAACATTAATATAGGTCTGGAAAAATAATTTTAAACATTATTTAATAGGTTAATCTCTATTCTAAGTCATGGCATTTCTGGACTTTTACACTATCCCCTCTTAGGAACATTCGTCCCCGAATGACACTAAAATCTTTTGGAGGATAAGAATAGACTCAATACTAGAAGCCCAACCAATCAACAACATAAAATCATAATGAGTCAAAGCTCATAGGAGTACATCTCAACTCCTTACAACACATACCATAACATTACACGTAGCACTCAATTCATGATGCACAAACATATAAGATCTCCATATTCATAACACATAGGGAGGAATTTCCTTCTCAACCTCATCATAAGCTCAAAATGCATCAAAGAGTTACCATGCTATCGTTCTTCTCAAGTCAACAACAAAACAACAAAATCTCAGGAAGACACATGCATACATATTTCATATAAGTGCAAGAATAGAGTATGAAATAATTTTCTTAAAACTCAAGTTTGTACTATCTTTTACCAAAACATGGACCAATTTAGTAACAGTCCATTTCATGATTATTCATTAATTTCATTATTAAGAGGAATGTCTAACCTCAAGGAGTAAATAGATGAGGGTAGAGGGACTTCATGTCGGCTTTAGCCTCCCATGTTGCACCCTTAACAAGATGGTTCCTCCATAGAGCTTTTATAGAGACAACCTCATTGTTCCTCAACTTCTTGACTTGGAGATCTAGGATCTCAACCGTAACCTCATCATAGGAGAGGTTCTTATCCACCCCTAATCCTTCCATAGGTAGAATAGCCACCGGGTCGCCTATGCATTTCTTGAGCATAAAAAGATGAAACATCGGATGAGCCGAAGCTAGTTCACTAGGTAGTTTCAGTTTATAAGCAACCTTTCCAACCCGTTGTAAAACCTCATAAGGACCAACATACCGGGAAATTAACTTCTCCTTTCTAACGAATCTAATCACCCCTATCATGGGTGAAATCTTCAAGTAGACATGATCACCTATTTCAAACTCAACATCTCTTCTTCTATTGTCTGCATAAGATTTTTGCTTACAATAGGATGTCTTTTATCTATTTCTTATGATTTGAACCTTTTGTATAGCCTCATAGATAATATCTGGACCAATGAGTGAGGACTCACCAACCTCAAACCATCCAACCAGAGATCTACAGTTTTTACCATAAAGAGCTTCGAAAGGTTCCAAGGAGATGCTCGAATGATAGCTATTGTTGTAAGAGAACTCAATCAAAGGTAAGTTATTATCCCAACTTCCCTTGAAATCAATAACACATGCTCTTAACATGTCCTCAAGGGTCTGAATGGTACGCTCCTCTTCACCATCCGTCTGAGGATGAAAAGAGGTACTAAGTTTTAATTGAGTACCTAAACCCTTTTGAAAAGCTTTCCAAAAACGAGAAGTGAATTGGCCACCTCTATCCGATATGATGGATAAAGGAATCCCATGAAGACTCACAATCTCGTTAATGTAGATTCTTGCATAATCTTTGGCAGTATATGTAGACTTAACAGGAATAAAATGGGCAAATTTGGTCAATCTATCAACAATAACCCATATAGAATCATTTTTCCTTCTGGTTCGAGGCAACCCATCAACAAAGTCCATATTGATGGCTTCCCACTTACAAGTAGGAACATCGATGATTTGGGTTAAACCACCCGATTTAAGATGCTCAGCTTTAACCTGTTGGCAATTTGGACACTTAGTAACAAACTCTTCTATTTCCCTTTTTGAACCATCCCACCAATAGACTTCCCTAAGATCATGATACATTTTGGTGGCACCCGGATGTATAGAATAGCGAGAACCATGGGCTTCTTCTAGAATCTTATTTCTCAAATCCTCAACATCGGGTACACATAATCTCCCTTTGTACCTAAGAACACAATCCCCACTTGGGAGAATGACTAATTGAGCTTACTAAGTTCCGCCTCCTTCAACTCCATCAATAGCGGATCAAGGTGTTGCTTAGATTTTACCTCAACAACTAATGATGAGTCGGATTATGATGGACCATAAAACCACCATTTGGAGAATCTTATAACCGCACACCTAAGCGACCAAACCTATGAACATCTTTTACAAGTTCTTTCTTCTCTTCTTCCACATTAGACACATTACCCATAGTCATACGACTCAAAGCATCCGCAAATCACGTTGGCCTTGTCAGGGTGGTAAATGACACTCATGTCATAATCCTTCAACAATTCCAACCAGCTTCTCTTTCGGAGATTTAACTCCTTTTGTGTAAATATATATTGAAGACCTTTATGGTCAGTAAACACATCAACATGCACACCATACAAATGATGTCTCCATATTTTAAGGAAAAAGCTACTGCATCTAACTCAAGATCATGAGTTGGGTAATTCTTCTCATGAACTTTGAGTTGCCTAGAATCATAAGCAATCACCTTACCATGTTACATAAGGACACATCCCAAGCACACTAGGGAAGCATCACAATACACTACAAAGCTTTTATTACCCTCCGGTAAGTTCAACACCGGAGCGGAGATAATCTTATCTTTCAACTCTTGAAAACCTTTCTCACAAGCTTCCGACAACTCATACTTTACCTTCTTTTGGGTCAAGGCTGTCAAAGGAGAAGCAATGGACAAAAATCTATCAACAAACCTTCTATAATACCCGGCTAGACCCAAGAAACTTCTTATGTCTGTGGGAGTGACAGGTCTAGGGCAATTTCTTACCGCATCCGTCTTTTTCAGATCAACCTCTACACTATCACTTGAGATAATATGGCCAAGAAAAGCAACTGACCTCAACCAAAATTCACACTTGCTAAATTTGGCAAAAAGTTAGTGTTCTTTGAGGACTTGTAAGGCCAACAAAAAGTGACTTCATGCTCATCTTCATTCTTGTAGTATATCAAAATATCATAAATGAACACAATCACAAATGAGTCGAGGTAATCTAAAAAAACTCTATTCATTAGGTCCATGAACGCCGTCGGGGCATTTGTTAACCCAGAAGACACAACTAGAATTTCATAGTGATCATATCTAGTTTGGAAAGCTGTTTTGGGAACATCTTCGCCTCTCACCCTAAGTTGGTGATATCACAACCTTAAGTCAATCTTGGAAAATTAACTAGCACCTTGGAGTTGATCAAATAGGTCATCAATATGAGGGAGAGGATACTTTTTTTTTTTATGTTGACCTTATAAAGTTTGCAAAATCAATGCACATTCCAAGGGACCCATCCTTCTTCTTCACTAACAAGACCAGAGCACTCCATGTAGAAATACTAGGTTGAATGAAACCATTGTCTAGTAAATGTTTGAGGTTGGAGCTTCAACTCTTTCAATTTAGCCGGAGCCATCCTATTGGGAGGAATTGAAAGGGATTCGTATCCGGTAACAAGTCAATGCCAAAGTCACTTTCATGTTCGGGAGGAACTCTTGGAAGGTCATTAGGAAAAACCTATAGGAATTCCCTCACTACATGGACTGCTCAATAGAAGGAGTTTCACATTCTAGGTCCTTAACCCTTACCACATGGCATAAACAAATCTCGGCTATCATCTTACAAGCCTTCAAACAAGAAATTATTTAACCCCTCGGCATAGAATTTCCCCCCTTCCACTCTAAAATAGGTTCATTAGGGAATTCAAACTTCACTACACATATTCTACTATCTATGGAATCGAAACTATCATGGAGACAATACATACCCAAGATGATAATGAAATCAAACATGTCCAGTTATACTAAATCAACAAGATTAACTCTATTTGGCAGCATCACAGGACATTTCCCTTAGACTCTTTTTGAAACTACAGAGTCACCCATTGGGGTACATACCGAAAAGGGTTCAATCAAAACATCAGGAAGTACATCAAACTTCCTAGATACCAAAGGTGTAACAAAAGAAAGGGTACCACCTAGGTCAAGCAAAGCATAAACATTAACAGAGAAAACTTGTAACATACCCGTCATAATGTCGGGAGAGATTTCTTGTTCACCCCTAGCCTTGAGTGCATAGAAATGGCTCCTTTTTGGAGCTTCAGACTAGGTTAGCTTGATGGAGCTTGGCTATTCCCCTTACTTTGTCTTTTCACATTAGGACAATATTTCACCATATGGCCACCTTTGCCACAACCATAGAAACTATTAGTTCCAACAAGGCATTCACCCACATGTTTCTCACCACACTTACTACAAGTTTGTCTTTCTCTTAGTGGATCAACATTTCTCCCCTTTTGAGGTTTAGGATTAGAACATCTATCATTGCGATACTTGGATAAATTTGAAGGGACATGGTTTGAAAACCGTTTCTTGAATTGAGGCTTGTGTTGAACATCAAGCCTATTCATAGAACAACAACTTTCAAAAGACTTTGCCTTCTTAGGTTCCCTATTCCTCTTCCTTAGACGCCTTTCCTCAACCTATTGACCATGAACGTCAACCTAGAAAGATCCATATTTTCATGAAGCATGGTTGCACGATATTCTTCTTCAAGCTCTTCGAATACGCCCGTAACATAACGGCTCAATTCATCCCTAGAATTAGAAACCAAAGAAGATGCATATTTTGACAGCATAATAAACCTTAAAGAGTATTCCTTGACACTCATACCTCCTTTACGAAGGTTGATGAACTCCTCTACCTTAGCTTCCCTTTGTTAACTTGGAATGAATCTGTCAAGAAAAGCTTTTTTAAAGATCTCCCATGCCACTGGACCACCTCCTAAAGCCCTACTATCCTTCCACTTATTGTACCATGTCTAAGCCACATCCTTGAGTTGATAGGCAGCAATCTCAACCTTCTCAGTAGTACTTACCCCCATAGCAAACAAGATCTTATAAACCTCATCAAGGAAAAAGGATTAGATGCTAAAAGACACATAGTGTCAAAAACTCTAGATGCACGACATAGGAGTATCAACAAAAGAGAAATTTCCTAGTCATCACATAGCCTCTCATCCAAAATTTTGGCGCACTTCACAATCATGAACAATACACAAGGTAATGTGGTTTAGTGAGAAATTGATCCTAAGAATATTTAACCTCATGCTCTGATACCAAGTTTGTCACACCCGAAGAGCATACCCCAAATGCGACCAACGTCGACATCCTCTCAAAGGACTCAGAAAAGCCCTTAGCATTCGTCATAATATGTGATCCGTAACAAAATTTGCGGAAAATTTAAAACTTTTACATTCTATTTGAAGTATACTTAGACTTCATACTTAACATTCATGATGACATAAGATATCCTAAAAACTTGTCTCACATATATAAAACCATCTAAGAGTACGAATTTGGACTTAGCCAATAAATAGTAAATATTCTATATAGGCCTTAGTACAAAAGAAATCCAAACAACATAAATGGGAATCGAATATTCTTAAAATCTACTAATGTCTTCATAAGCTGGAATATGACAGATAGCATCTCCGAACATGAGGACCTACCAAGACTTGGAGAAAGATTTCCAAGCTTCTTCAAATCTACCTATTCAAACTTCAATGGCTGGAACCTACAGTTGTAGTAATATAAAGTGATGGTGTTAGACGTGGTTTAATGAGACATCTAACCCCATATACGTGGTTTAATGAGACATCTTTTCGAGGTATATTTAACTTCATGCTCTGATACAAAGTTTGTCACATCCGCGGAGCACACCCTAGACGTAACCGGCGACGTCGTCCTCGGAGAGGACTAAGACTAGCCTCTTAACTTACATCATTACATTCGTAGGTTAAAAATGCGGAAAATTTAAAACTTTTCTTCTATCTATCATGAGGTTTACATAGACCTCTCCTATACACATGATATATTCATATCGAGTATACATAGACCCTTTGTATAATAAGATAACATAGTCTTCTACTTTTATTGCACACACACACACACACACATATATATATATAAGATATAACATAGTCTTAAAACGGATGTCTCATCTTATAACCATATAAACAAGAGTATAACAATGGGGCATAGCCCATACATCAATACAATAAGAGCCTCATACAGGCTATACAATATATAGTACTCAAATGAAAGGAAATGAAAACGGTGTGATTAAGACTAATCAATATCCAATGCTAGAAAAATGGCATTGTCCTCGAAGTGGTGAGGACCTACCCAACTTTGCAAATGAGAATCCAAGTCTTCCTTCAAAGTCTTCACAAGCCCTTCAATGACCGCAACCTAAAATATTGGGGGAAAAGGGAGAAATGGAGTTAGCACATCACTTGTACTAAGTATAGGACCATATGCACACACCACATAGAAATCTTGCTAATAAGGTACATTTTATTAAAGCATGCTAATTTACTTTGAAAATCCTTATGAACATTCAATAACCCAATGCAAGTCATTAATATATATTCATTAAGTCAAGACCATGTTCATGACAAGACTAACCATACTAAGTCTAGTAAAGTCAACATGCATACCAACATACTTGAGCACATAATCAAGACAACTATATCATCAAGTTATAATATTAAAAAGCATGTATAAAAGTTCATAACATCGTAACAAAGCAAGGCCAATTCTCATGAACCCTCATTAAGTCCACTAGTGCAATGACTAAGTGAAGGCCCATAACCTCACTCAGTCAAGTAAACCTACCAAGAACCATAAACAATCTCCAACTTCACATACTATATCATTAGGAGTAAATATCATAATACTTTAACAATAGAGACCAATCACATGTTCATAATGAAACCATCACATAATGCCATTAACATGTAAGATAATCATATACATATCATTTAAAATTATAAGCATATACATACATAAGAACATCCTCCTAAGACTTCCCTCAAGGCTAACTAGTGCAATGTATAGGTAGAGTCCTATACCCGTATCTAGACTAAGATAAACCCATTAGGTCATCTTATTTAGAGTTCACTTCATTACTTCATTTTAATTTTTCGGAACATCTTTTCTTAAACGAAATAGACCATATGAGCTAATGTGGAATCCGATGTCATGGAACCCTACACCTAAAGAAGGCGGACTACTTGCCAAGGTAGTACCAAAATATAAACATAGCATCAATAAGGATCCACCAGCTTGTGTTCCTATGAGGGTAACATAGTTCACGAACAGGAAGATGTAGTTGGGACCCTCTCTATGCTACATGCATTCTAGTCTCCAATCTCATGAGTATATTAGTGATCATACCTTCCCTATGTAAGAAGGGACACTCCTCACTCTAGTTCACTCGGTGCTAAGCTAGAGTCCCTTATTGGAATGTCTTTAAGCCTTTATTAATGATCATAACTTAGTTTTGGTCATAGGGTCTAGCCCTTATATAATCATCATCATCATCATAACTCAATAAGAATTGTATGAGAATTTTCCTTTCATTGTAATTCCTACATGTGAGGTTAGCACATTTACATATCACGTTATAATAAGGAACATTGTTAAGTTATCACCATCCTTATAACATTTACATCGTAGACAAGATATAACAAGCCATAACTCAAGACATTCTAATTCAACTTCATACCAACCCTATCAATCTTAACATAAGGTATACTTCAATACAATATCAGAACTTAATCACAAGTAATCATAATTGAAGTAAAGAATAGAGACCACAAGACATACCCCAAACTCCTTCCGAAGCCATCATCAAGATCTTACCATCAAACATCCTAAGTTATACCCAACAATGGTTATAATACCATCACACAATAGTAACAAACATAATAATAAAGTCAATTGAATCACTACACAACGATTCATCACTAGTTCTAAGCCTAGAATTAGAGACTTAGGTCAAATTCATGATCTACTTTACAACTTAGTTTAATTACTCAAGAACTAGCATTATTGGATTACAATATATCACAATCTACTCATAACTTAGTATAATAACAACATAGAATAGTAATTCACGCATTAACGAAGCCAATTCTATCAATACTAGATAATTCAATTCAAGATCACAACCTACGGTTAAGGGGAAAAGATCATCATTCCACAAACTAGGTCATTACATAAAGAAGTAGTCTAATAAATTCATAATACATGTTAATCTACTCATAATAACAAAAAGAAATAAAAAACAAAGCAATTCACAAGATGAATTTCGTATGGGAAGAAAAACCCACTTGAATTTCATCTTTTTGAAATCAACATGGACGAACCCTTTAGGGAAAGAGATCCCAAAGGTGAAATGAATCTCAGACCTTACTAATTCATGAAGTTTGAGGGAGAAAACTAGATTTTTTCCAGCTATAGAACCCTCCTTTGCTTTGTCTTCTGTGGAGTTTCATTGGGAGAGAGAAAGAAGAGAGAAGGAAGAGCAATTGGGTTTTGGGAATTATGAGAGTTAAGTGAGGTCTTAGGATTAGGGTAGTTTATATAGTGACTTAACTAACTTAATTAACCGCCCCCTAATCCCTAATTAACCTCCTAACTAAACTGACTAATTAAATGAATTAAGTGAAACAAGGCAGCAACACACAAACTTGACCTAGGAGACCCCGACTGACGGGTCGTAGGTTAGTGGACAGGCAGTGTGGCCTCCGTGTTGCATGTCCATGGTTTTGTTCAGAGATTTGCCAAATGATCCCCTTCACGAATTTGGCTAAGTTACCACCGAGGGTGGAAATCGACGCCCCGTCGATAGTACCACAATTCGTCGCCTACAATCCTTCGTTGGACACTGCCTCATGACATCTTTTTTCCAAATTGCACTGGTCCTCCTCAAGGGCTCTTGGTTGGTCCTAACTAGTTTCATTACATTATATTATTCTTTGAAATATTTTTTTAAGACTTGGTTAAACATGTAAATATCTAGAATAAGTCATGAACTTTTGGAGTATTATATTATCCCCCCTTAGGAACATTCCTCCCCGAATGACACTTAAATATTTTTGTAAGGAGAGGGTAGACTCAATACTAGCAGCCCAAAATAATGATTCACATCTCATAGGAGTACTTCATAACTCCATTCAATACATAAACATGACATTACACATAGCAACTCAATTCATAATTATCAACATGAGCTAAAAATACATGAAAGAGTTACCATCGTATTTTTCTTCTCAAGTCAACAACAAAACAATAAGATTTGAAGAACGCATATACACACATTTCATATAAGTGTGAATAGAACATGAAGGAATTTTCATAAAAACTCAATTTTGTACAAACCTTTTCCAAAACAAGCATATACATAGAAAAACATGTCAAATTCACATTATTCATCATTTTTATCATTAAGAGGAATTACTAAACTCAAAGAGTAAAAATATAAGGATATTGGGACTTCATGTCGGCCTCGGCCCCCCATGTTGCACCCTCAATAAGATGGTTTATCCATAGGACTTTTACGGAGACAACCTCTTTGTTCCTCAATTTTTTTAACTTACAGATCTAGGATCTCAATGAGAAACACTTCATTGGAGAGGTCCTCATTCACCTCTAAGACTTCATTAGGGAGAAAAGACATCGGGTCGCCTATACATTTCTTGAGCATAGAATCCTGGAACAACAGATTAACCGAAACTAGTTCACAAGGTAGTTTCAATTCATAGGCAACTTTTTCGACCCATTGTAAAACCTCATAAGTACCAACATATCCTCCCCTTTGTACCGAATCTCATCACCCCTTTCATATGTTAAATCTTATGATAGACCCGATCACCTATTTTAAACTCATGATCTCTTATTCTATTGTCGGCATAAGACTTTTGCCGATTATAGACTATTTTAACCTATCCCTTATCACCCGAACTTTCTCTATAGACTCATGGATTATCTCGGGGCCAAAGAGTGAAGACTCACCAACCTCAAACCACCCAATAAGAGACCTACATCTCCTACCATAGAGTTCTTCAAAAGTTACCATGGAGATACTGGAATGGTAACAATTATTATAGGAGAACTCAATCAAAGGTAGGTGATCGTCCCAATTTCCCTTGAAATTAGGAATACAAGCTCTTAACGTAGCTTATAAGGTTTGAATGGTATGCGCCGCTTGACCATCCGTTTGAGGATGAAAACGGTGATAAGTTTCACTTAAGTACCTAAACCCTTTTGAAAAGACCTTCAAAAATGAGAGGTGAATTGGTCACCTCTATCCGAGATGATGGAAAAAGGAATCCCATGAATACTCACAATCTCATCAATGTAGATTCTAGCACCATGTTCAGCTATATAAGTAGACTTAATTGGGTAAAGTGGGCAGATTTTGTCAGCGTATCCACAATAACCAATATTGAGTCATTTTGCTTCCGAGTTTGAGGCAACCCCACAACGAAGTCCATATTGACATCATCCCATTTACAATAAGTAGCATCCATTATTTGGGCTAAACCTCCCAGCTTTAGATGCTCAGTTTAAATTGTTGGCAACTTGGACACCTAGCCACAAATTATGTTATGTCCTACTTGAAACCATTCCACCAATAGACTTCGCGAAGGTCATAATACATCTTGGTGGCACCCAGATGAATAGAATAATGGGAACCATGTGTTTATTCTAGAATTTGATTTCTCAACTAATAATAATCTGGTACACATAACCTTCCTTAGTACCTAAGAACACCATCCCCCCTTAGGAGAATGACTCATTGAACTTACCAAGTACTCATTCTTTCAACTCCATCAATAGAGGATAAAGATGTTGTTTAGACTTATCACGATGGGGGAGCACCCCCTAGAAGTAACATGGCGTACTTGACCTTTCTATGGTCTTATACAAGCCTATAGTCATCATTCATCACATTGTCATAAATAAATTTAGCGGAAAATTTAAAACTTTCATAGCACATCATATGCTAGAGCATCACTTCCATTACATATAAAAAATAATAATACATAGTTAGACACTAAGTCTCTTTGCCATCCTAGACTCAACATCATTACAGTACATTAGGGACACGTCCCTTAAAATGTAAAATATTACTAAGCTATTACATGACTTTACGTAAAATATGACATAGGAAATCCTTGAACTTAAGGATCCCTTTCCTTGAGCTTGGGAAACGCATATCAAGCCCTTCACCTTAGAGATATCCTTTAAGCATCCATAACCTACACTTTGTGTAAAATGGTGACAGAGAATGGTCTTACTACAAGAATGCACTAAGTATGTCAACCATGCAAAAACATGCATTTAAAGTAGTACTTGCATTTATGCTAAATGGAACTTTGGTGTATTTTATGAGCGAACCCTTCAATTTAAAATGTTGCCCTTGGCCTGATTCTTCTGGTTAATGTTTCAAAACTTCTCCATGAAAATTGTCTCCTGTGATAAGTTCAACTTTATGCATTTGAGCATGCTGATATACCTAACCTTTATGACATGAGGCTAGAGAGCACAATCAAAGCAGTAAAATGTGCAAAAGATATAGTGGAACATAAGATGATATCTACAAACATAAAATTCAAGTTCAGCATATTCCCCCGTAACTGAATTCAAGGCCACATAGTAAAGTTAAAAGGTCTGTAAAATTCCTTTGCTTATTCATAATTTGTTTGAAAGCTATCCTATCCGCCACAATTTTCCTCTCTTTATTTCTCTTTTTTTGTTTACTAAACTTAATTTTCCTCTTCTTCTATAGGGGAGTACATGGACGTTGAGCTTGGTGGAAGCCAGGGATCATAACACAAACAGCTAGCTGGAGTATAAATGTCATTTTCAAATAAGGCTATCTAATGCATTTCGAGTTCCCCTTCACGTGGAAGTCACAATCAAATAATTTTTTTGCATCTTTCCTATTTTGTTATTATATTTGCTTTGTTTTCATTTCTGTAAAACTCTTCTTTTAATCTATTGTTGCTTTCTCCGCAATACTAGTGAATCTATCCAAACCAAAATTATTATTTTTCAATTAGAAATTGTGGCTATAAAAATCCTAGACAACATTGCCACACTTTGAAACTGTGTCTAGAGGGATGCCAATTGTGTGGCTTATTGATTATAAAATGTAGTATGTACATTTTAAAAGGCAACACTTTATAAGTGTTGTTGTTGATGACATTTAATAAACAACATTTTTAAAGCGTGGTCAATAACAGCGCAAAGTCCAAGCTAGAAAGTGTAGTTTTATCAAATAAATGTGTTGCAGAGATACTACAAAACGTGGCCTTTGTACCTCATCAACAATTCTTTTTAAGTGTAGCCGCTATAGTAACATTTGAAAAGTATTGCATGAGTTCAAAGGTTACGCCTCTAAAGGACACCCCCTAAAAAGTGTTGCCTAAAGTAAAAAAGTGTTGCCTTTTTAATAAAGGAAAAACTTTTTGCTAGTTTAGGCCACACTTTATAATTGTGGCGGCATGCCTAAAATGGTGTAGTACACCAAAGCAAATGCTCATCCAAATTTCCTTTAAAGTCAATGATGCAAGCTCTAAGCATATCTTCAAGAGTTTGAATAGTTCGCTCCGCTTGACCATCTATTTGGGGATGAAAAGCGGTGCTTAACTTCACTTGAGTACCCCAACCCCTTTGAAAAGATCTCCAAAATCTATATGTAAATTGAGCTATTCGATATGATTTACAAAGGAACCCCATGAAGACTCACTATCTTGTCAATGTAGATTCTTGCATAATCTTTCGCCGAATAAGTAGACTTAATGGGAATAAAGTGAGCGGTTTTGGTTAATCTATCATTTACCACTCAAATAGAGTCATATTGCTTTCAAGTTCGAGGCAAACCTACTACAAAATCCATATTAATATCTTCATACTTCAAAGTAGGAATTTGGATTTCTTGTAGTAGACCACTCGAATTTTGGGTGCTCGGTCTTCACTTGTATACAATTGGGACACTTTGCAACAAACTCCGCAATATCCCTTTTTAGGCCATCCCACCAAAACACTTCTCTAAGGTCATGATACATCTTTGTAGAACCCCGATGAATACAGTAACGGGCTCCATTAGCTTCCCCAAGGATCCTACTCCTCAAATCATCCTCATTAGGCACACACAATCTACCTTGATATCCAAGAACACCATCCCTACCTTGGGATAATGACTCATTCATCTTACCAAGAACCGATTCTTTCAACTCCATCAATAATGGATCAAGGTGGTGCTTAGACTTCACCTCAACCACCAAGGACGACTCGGAGTTATGATGTACCACTGTAAAACTCCGGAAATGCCATGACTTAAACTAGAGCTTAATCTATTAAATAATGTTCAAAATGATGTTTCCAGACCTATATTAATGTAATATGTTCATTTAGAAAAGGTTAGAGCCAAAACGACAAAGAAAGACCCTGACGTCCGGAAAGTAGCTAATTTGAACTTGTTGACGTCCCTATGTTTGGTGAAGGTTTTGAAGAGTCAAATGAAGTCCAAAACATGTAAAATGAGTTTGGATAGGTATTATGTAGTACAAAGGGTCCAAACGTCCGATAGCGACAACCCAAGGACAACTCGAAGGGTCCTTGGGAAGGACCCCAACATGGGTAGGCAGGCTGCCGAAGCCGCCTGCACGAGCAAGATTGGAGAAGGTGGTGCACAACGCACAGCCTTCACGTGGCATTATGCCTCAAAATTTTAGAGGATGCCTCGCGTTCCAAGGCTGACACGCACATTCATTGCCTCGACCCAAAATTTAGAAAAAATAATGGGAATTGGCCCGCGACGCGCAGCCACTTCCCAGATTCATTAAAGTCGTACTTTTGGTAATGTAAATTAATAAAAAGATCCATTTAAGTGAAGGGTATTTTGGGTATTCTGTGGAATGACTAAATATGGATGATTGGCCAGGTTTAGACCACATTTTAAACCCTAAACCAGATTCAAACGAATTTTCTCATCTCTCTCAAGAAACACCCTCTTTTCCAAACTCCATTGAAGAACAAGAAAAGCTTAAGGAAGCAGACAAAGACTCCAAGGTTTCAATCAAATTTCGTGTATTATTCTTCTGTAAGGTATGTGTTATTACTCTTGGGATTCCTTTCCCCAAGAGGTCCTTTCAAAGATAGTTTTTCAAGAAATTCAATTCTAGGGTTTGTACTCTACAAAATGAGTTTTCTTCCTAACAATAGATTTATGAGTATTGATAAAAAAATAATGGTTTCTATGGTTGATTTCACACGAATTTTTTAGTATTTGATTAATAATATTTAAATATCGTGTGATGCAGGATACCCCTCTAAAAATGGTCTTGATTGGGTTGTACTCACTACTTGATAACATGTAAACGTTGGGATTGGAACTAGGACTTGAATGAACTCTTTAATGACCCTTTCCCTTATCCTATATTATAAATTGATCTTGTTTATGAGTTGAAGAGTTAGAATTGGTTATGATTTTGAGTATCTCACTATGTTGTTGTTATGATTGTTGTAAGTTGAACGTAAGTTCTTGAATAAGGTTCTTGGAAGCAAGGGGTAAGTCTTCTAAAGTCGTGATTACTCAATGATGGTTATGTTAGCCTATAAATGATGATTCTATGTTATGGAAGTATGTATAATGTTGCTATGTATATATATGTTGGGCTACAATTATGTTAAATTGTGAGATCATGATAAGAATACGATAATGCAAGTTTATGATATTCTCTTGTATGATTTACACAAGATGATTTATGATATATTATCTCACAAACAAAGGCTTACGATAAAAGGAAATTCTCATATAATCCTAAAGATATCATGATCATATTTTTACGAGGAGTTAATATCCTATGACTTATGAAAGAATTATGAATAAATGATGATTTAAAGATTATTCAAAAAAGGGACTTAATCTTATGACTGATGACTAGATATGAGAGGTGTACTTTTGCCTAGTTGGAAAGTAGGTTCACAATGACTCTCATGAGATAGAGGCTTCCATGTAATGTGGAACTATGGGTATCTAATACATCTCCTAGTTCTTGAACTATGTTTCCACCATAGGATACTAGCTAGTGGATCCACCTAGAAAGCTATGTCATGTTTTGTTCTACTTTGGTCGGTAGACCACCTTCTTTCGGTGTATGGTTTTATGACACCGGATTCCATGTTTATCTCACGGTCTAATGTTGGTTAAAGTGAATGTTCCCTCATGTAAAAAAAAGACAAGTAAATGGACGTTGACTAGGGTGACTTGAAGAGTATACTTAGTATAGGTAGGGTATGGGACTCTACCTATACATTGGACAAGTTGACTCTAAGGGAAGTGCTAGGAGATTATTCTAATGTAATATGATAACATGAAAGATGTGATGCTTATGATACATGTTGTTGCTCTTATATGATGTTGGTTACGTTAATGAACATGTTATTGGTCTATATTGCTTTATGAGGTGATGACTACTTATGTTACAAGTTATATGAAGCAATACTTTACTTATGATCTCCTATCTTATCTACTTGGTTGTGTTGGGTTATGGGGCTTCACATGACCATTGCACTTGTAGGTTGGGGATGGGATCGTTGGTAGGTGTTTTATGTTATGTTCATATGATCTATTTAATATGAAAAGTTCACATGACTCTATGATATATATCTTTGATTATGATCATGCTTTATGTTGATGGAATCCTTAACTTGTATATGTTCTATGGTATGTGCATTGAAGACATTCATATGACCTAGCAAGCTTTATAAAGAAATGATAGATGATCATTTTTCATGCATGTCCTTAAATGTTTTGTGTATATACCCATACTTAGGTCCTGTGGCGTACTAACCCAATTACTTTATATTACTACATTTGTAGGGTCCAGCCATTGAAGATTAAGAAGGTCAATTGAAGAAGCTTGGAACTCTTTCTCCAACTGTTGGTAAGACCTCATGTTCGGGTATGCTACCTTTTCATTATTCTAGCTTACGAAGACTTTAGTAGATTTTAAGAATACTCGTATTTCCATTTATGTTCTTTGGATTCATTTATATTAAGGGCTATATGGCGTATTGACTATTTATTGGCTAAGTCAAAATTCATAATCTTTAGATGGTTTTTATATGAGACAACTTTTAGAATATCGTTAGGTATGTTTTCATGATTGGTATGTATGAAGTCTAAGTATATTTCACATAGTATTAACAATTTTTAATTTTTCCGCAATGTTAACTGATAACATATTATGACGAATGCTAATGGCTTGTCTGAGTCCTTTGAGAGGATGACGACGCCGGTCGCATCTGGCGGATGCTCTCCGGGTATGAAAAACTTGGTATCAGAGAATGATGTTAAATAGCCTTAGGATCAATGTCTCACGAAACCACATTACCTAGTTTCTTGTTCATGGTTGTGAAGCATGCCACAATTATGGATAAGAGGCTATGTGATAACTATGAAACTTCTCTTTTCTTGATAATACTATCTCGTGCTTTTAGAATATTGACAATATGTGTCTTTTATCATCTAATCCATTTCTTGTGGTTATAGGCAATGAAAATGACAACCGCGAGAAGAGTAGTAGAAGAGATTGCGAATGTGGGAGCAACTCCGCAAGGAAATTAAGTTTCTTCTCAAGTGCAAGCAGATGTGAATAATCAAGTTTCGGTGAATCCTCCGGCTATGACGGATAGTGAGGTGAGGGCCGCCCTGTTCCTAATGGCCCAAGCAATCATAACCCAATCTCAAGCCATTATGGCACTAGCTAACATTGAGGTTGTTCCTCGAGAGAACCAACATGCTAGTACTATGGCTAGCCATCTAAGGGATTTCACGAGGATGAATCCTCCTATTTTTTTGGGTCAAAAGTGGATGAAGACCACCAAGACTTCCTTGATGATGTCTACAAGATCTTGTTTGCTATGGGGGTGAGGATTACTGAGAAGGCTGAACTTGCTTCTTATGAACTCAAAGACGTGTCTCAGACATTGTAGAATCCGTGGAAGGATAGTAAGGCTTTAGGAGGTTGTCCCGTGACTTGGGAGATTTTCAAAAAGGCCTTTATTGACAGATTCTATCCAAGGGAACAAAGCTAAGCTAAGGTAGAAGTGTTTATCAACCTTCGTCAAGGAGGTATGAGTGTTAAAGAATACTACTTAAAGTTCATTAAGTTGTCCAAATATGCTCCTTCTTTGGTTTCCAATGCTAGAGATGAAATGAGCCGTTAGGTAATGGTTTTTTTCGAAGAGCTTGAAGCAGAATGTCGTGCAGCCATGATAAATGACAATATGGATCTTTCTAGGTTGATGGTTCATGCTGAACAGGTTGACGACAATCGTCTAAGAAAGAGGAATAGGGAACCTAAGAAGGCAAAGTCTTTTGAAAGTGGTTCTTCTACGAGTAAGCTTGACATTCAAGACGAGACTAAGTTAAAGAAAAGGTTTTCAAATCAGGTTCCTTCAAGTTTCTCCACGAATCACAATGATAGAGGTTCCATCCTAAACCTCAAAAAGGGAGAAATGTTGATCCACCAAGAGAAAGACCGACTTGTGGTAAGAAATATGTGGGTGAATGCCTTGTTGGAAGTAATAGTTGTTATGGTTGTGGCAAAGGTGACAATATTGTGAAATATTGTCCTAATGTGAGAAGTCAATGAAAGGGGAATATCCAAGCTCAACCAAACGGTCCTACTTTTGAAGCTCCAAAAAGGAACCGTTTCATCCTAGTTTTGAAGGTTTGTTGATAGATTTTCGTCCATTGCTTTTCCTTTAATAGCTTTGACCCAAACGAAGGTGAAGTTTGAGTGGTCGAAAGCTTGTGAAAAAGGTTTTAAAGAGTTGAAAGATAAGCTTACCTCTGCTACGGTGTTGACCTTACCGGAGGGTAATGAAGGCTTTGTAGTGTATTGTGACACTTTTTGAGTGGGCTTGGGATGTGTCCTCATGCAACATGGCAAGGTGATAGCTTATGCTTCTAGGCAACTCAAAGTTCATGAGAAGAATTATCCAACTCATGATCTTGAGTTAGCTGCTGTAGTTTTTTCCTTGAAAATATGTAGACACTACTTGCAATGTGTGCATGTTGATGTGTTTACTGACCATAAAAGTCTTCAATATGTTTTTACACAAAAGGAGTTGAATCTCCGACAGAGAAGATGGTTAGAACTTTTGAAGGATTATGACATGAGTGTCCTTTACCACCATGGCAATGCCAATGTGGTTGCGGATGCTTTGAGTCGTATGACTATGGGTAGTATGTCTCATGTGGAAGAAGAGAAGAAAGAACTTGTGAATGATGTTCATAGGTTGTCTCGTTTAGGTGTGCGGTTAGAAGATTCTCCAAATGGTGGATTTATGGTCCATCATAACACTGACTCATCATTAGTAGTTGAGGTGAAGTGTAAGCAACACATTGATCCTCTATTGAATGAGTTGAAGGAATTGGTACTTAGTAAGATCAATGAGTCATTCTCCCTAGGGAGGTATGGTGTTCTTAGATACCAAGTCAGATTATGTGTACCAGATGTTGAGAATTTGAGAATACACAATGCACACACATTTAACACATAGTTTCGGAAAGCATGCTTATTACTCACATAAATACGAACGTACATAAATGAACAAAATCATTACGAAAACACATCATATCCCTAAATTCTACCAGAAAAACATACCCAACCTACAAAATCGATGGGAGCTAGTGACAGGGACATGCAACGGGGAACATTCCTAGTTTTCGGATTAGAATTTCGACTGAATCCTAGGGGTCTCTTGGAAAAGGGACCAAGAGGAAGAAAACCCATACCTTTTGTCGATCAACACCCTCAAAATCTGCTCCAATGGCAGCCAACTCCCACGACACCAAAGCCTCACCACCAAACTTCAAGCACAACCCGTCAAGAACAATGTTTTCGCTTTTCATTTTTAGTTTAGTTTTTCTTTTGAGTTTTAGCGTTCAAGTTCTTCAAGAGTGATGAACTTTTGATTTTTGTTCTTTTATTGATAATGAACGTGACAATGAGAGTAAATAGGAATGAGAAAGAGAGTGGAGAATCGTGAGGATGAGAGTGGAGAGATGTTATAGTAAGCTTAGGAGTAGGAGTCTTAGTTAAAGACTTAGTAAAACTAGGACTCCTTGCCATTTATTATTAAAAATCTAATTTTTTAAAGGCTTAGGTGAAATGACTAATCATGCCCTTACTTAAATCAGATAATTAATATAAATTAATTAGATTTAACATTGATTCCACCAAGGGTCAAATTCGGCCAACCCTACCCGAATTGTCCACCTTTTTATATTAATTAATTAATTAAATACTTAGGATAATTACAATACTAACACTAGCTTGGAAAAGACCATTTTACCCCTAGACCCTCCAAACTTAAGATTACCCCTTTCAAGTCCGGTTAAGACTCATTCGGGTAAATCTTAATATTCGGGTGCCCTACATGGATGGACCCAACCATGCCTAGCTCAACTAACTCACCAAGTTAGTTGGTTTGGCTGGTGCATAGGTTCTGAGGTCTGGTTCCATGCGCATCAAGCCGTGTGGACCCGGTCTAATCTAGGCATTCTGGGTACATTTAGGCATTACTTAGCATAATCATTTTCGGGTTGTTACAATTTCCTTGCTTGAGATTTATAAACTCCTCTACCTTCACCTCCCTCCTCTCAGGGGAAGAGTACATTCCTAGAAAATCTTCCTTGAATTCTTCCCACTCAACCCGACTCAACCGGCCTATTATCCTTCCATTGAGTATACCACACTTGAGAAACATCCCTCAATTGATACGAAGCTAACTCTGCCTTCTCACTAGAACGAACCCCCATAGAACTCAACACCTTGTACACACCATCAAAAAACTCTTGGGGGTCCTCTACCACCTTAGAGCCAAGAAATATAGGAGGATTCATTCTCACAATGTCTCTCAAACTAGAGGTCATAGTGCTCTCCACAACATTCACCATAGGCCCCATACTCCTATTCACTTGAGTAGTCTAGACTTGGGCTAAAGCAAACAAAGCCTGTCTAATCTCTCTATTATTCAATTCCGGGTGAACCACCGGAATATCATTACCTTCTTCTACAATAGGGACTTGATCACCTTGGGGAGACACTTGAGCATCATGAGAACCTTGGAGTCCTTGTCAATCTTGATGAACTTGCTCAACTTGCTCAACTTAAGAAGAAACTTCCTCATTCACCCTTCCCACTTCCAACCTTCTAGCGGCCATCCTTCTAGTATTAATCTCCTAGAAAAACAAGGAAACACATTAAGAAGGATACTCAAAACATTTACTCTACGGAATGACATAGGAGTAGAAAAGAAGGAAATCTCTATCATCCTATAGCCTTTCTTCCATAGATCTGTTGGGACTCACACCGATGGTGAGACTCTAATAGATGTGACTTGATGAGACTTTTGGATTCCTAAGACTACTTTCATAACATATGATGTGATACCACGTTTGTCACGACCCACACCAACACCCTAGAAGTTAAGGGTGTTCTTGGGTCGCAACCGGCGTACTTGACCTCTCGGAGGTCTTGCACAAGCCCTTTTGTATCGTTCATTGCATATACATAATAAAAAGTAGTGTGGAATTAAAACTTCTCACAAAACATTAGAATATCTTTAATAACATATCTCGTTAGAAATCATAAGAAATACTAAGTGTCAATCTCATCAAATCTTAGACATGAGAGTACTTGGGACACGACCCATACATCAAAATATGGAAATACTTAGTCTATTACAATACTTCAATACAAAAGAAACCTAAGATAACAATGCCCTCGAATCAAGAAAGGACATACTCCAACTACACTTGAATGAAGCTATGATCTAAGCCTTGCTTCCCAATGCTCCTCACCTACCAACCACTATACAGATAGAATACATATGGAATTAGTACAAACACATGTACTAAGTATGTCATAATGCATAAAAATCATGAAAATGGACATTTATTGGAAATATGCATCTTTAGATTTAAATATCACAATAAACTCATAAGAACAACATTTATCACCTTAGAAACACATAAGAAATCACATAGACAATGTATCACATTTCTTTAAGGAGCCTTACAGTGAACTAATTCACTGTTACAGTGAAGTCTCTCAATTTCACCTTGGATACTTTCTAGCATGTAATCTTCTCACTAAAAGATATCCTAAGACTCACTTAAGTAAGACAAAGAGAGACCGCCCATACACCCTCTATAGGCACACCTACATGATCCTTAAGACCACCTATAATGAGGCATACACACTTACAATACACCAAACACATGAACATATACACTATGACATTCTCGTTACCAAGGCTTCAAAAAGACTTACTTAAGTACTCCTAGAAGAGAACACTCATACACCCTCTTAAAGGTTACCTAAATAATCCTTAAGACTTTCTACATTTATATCACTCCCAAAATATCAACCAACTTCCCTAACTAGAGTCATTTTCAAGACTTCCCTAGATAAGACATGGAGAGATCATCCCTTATGCCCCTTTCACGCTTTAACTAGGAAATCCTTAAAGTCACTCTAGATTAGTTTTCCATTCATTTGCATTCTTCCTAACATAAGCCATTATCTCATTAGTTCATTAATAAACACTCATCACATAGAGGACATTCAAGTAATGGTCTTGGAGAAGACCTAGGGACTATCACTAACATCTTCAAAGCCTATTGTGCAATATCTATATAGCGTCCCATACCACCACCTAAACTTCATAGAACTTCTCTAATACTAGTAGGCATCCTATAGTATGAGATAGACAATAATTGACGTAGACCATGGTAGCAAAGTGTAAGACCTCGAAAATAAGATAAGGTGTCTAGAGCCTAACATGTTCGTTTTATGGTTATAAGGTCCTAAAATGCCTTATTATGCCATATAGAGGCAGTGTGTAAAGTTTTAAGTGATTTAGAAGTCGAACGTCAAGGGACGTCCAAGACGTTCGACAAATAGTCGCTTATGTGCGTCATGTGTGTATGCATGCCTAAATTGTATTAACTGAGTCTAATGAGTCTTGAAATTGTATTAAATGATATTTAATGTTAATGTATAATGTTTTATGAAGTTTGGAGGTCAAACGCCCAAGAACGTCCAAGGCGTTCGAAAGATAGCCCCTAAGACGTTCATCGTATGTCGTGTTGGGGTCAAGGCTGTTTGGATGTCTTGTAGGTGTTTATTTTGGATGAAACATATGTGGTAGGTCTATAACATGCTAAGGTTTGTAATCGTGTTGGAAATGTCCGGGTACGACTTCTAAAGGGCCCCACAAGAGGCCCCAAAAGAAGGACCAAAGGCTGCCTGGGCAGTCTCCCTTGACGGACCCAATGATGGATCGTTGCGCCACCAACGGACCGTCAAGCAGGTCTCATCGAAGGAGAATTGCCTTGGACAGGTATTAAGCCAAGAATTTGGCTAAGTCTCATGCGATGGAGGGCTGCCACAGCCCGTCATGGCCTTGACGCCCCGTCACTGCACACGTCGCGGGTGCCTGCAAGTTGGCAGCCTGCGTTCTGTTAATTAAAGGGGTGGATGGGAAATTCACCCCACGTCCTAAACTGACTATAATAGGCTTATTAGTTAATTTTAGGTGTATGTAAGTCTCCAAAAACGTGATCAACCCATTCCCAAAATCCTCTTACATGTTTAAAGCCTTTCCCCTCCAAAATATTCTCTCTAGAACCTCCATGGTTTTTAAAGCTCAAGAACAGCTTGTAGATTGGATTCTCATGGGTTATTCATCAAGTTTTATAGGTATTCATGAAGATTAAGGTATGGTGATCCTTCATCTCTAAGTAACCTTTCACTTGGAGAGTTCTTCTCAATGTTTTCAAAAACAAGTTTATGATCAAAGTTCTTCTTCTCCAATCTAGCCATGGGTTCTTTCTCAAAACGTTTTTAATGATTAAATCATGATGAATTGAAGTTAATACAATGGTTTTAATGTGTTTTCACTCCAATTGCATGATGAACCCATGTTCCTTCCAAAATTGGTTTAGCCTTTGCATGGGCTTTGTGATTATGGCTTGATCTTGATTAATTGGTGATTCTCTTACGTTGAATTGCTTTTGTTTATTGTTAATTACGTTAATTGATGTTGAATTTATGATGATCAGTCCATGATGATAAATATATGAAGTTTTGAGCATGAATAGCCTATGTTTCTACATGTTGTCTTGAAGTTGATTGTGAGATCGGTTGTGTAGATTCTTGATTATGTATGAACTGCTGTAGCTACTGTTTTAGGGTGATATAATGGATAAATTTTGTAGGTATAAATCCTAAATGATCAAATTAAGAAGGGCTTGAATGAATGGATATACATTCCTTTAGGCTATGAAGTCAAGAGGCTAAGTGGGTGATGTATCTTGAATTTGTGATTAGATGAAACATGATATAGTCTTGATTTCTTATCTAATTAGATACTGCCTAATGAGTATATATTGATGAAATAGGAATGATGATCAAACCCTTAGAGAGTTCATCGTAATGGTAAATTCTTCTATACTCTAGCAAAATGATAAGCCTAAATGCCTATGTTGTAGCCTAAATCTTGAGAGTATATAATCATGATTTCAATATGGTTAAATGTAGGTTTATCTACTACCTTAGACTTATATATGTATGAACTATGATAAAAAATAAATGTAAGGGAAGTTTGCTAATGATCTATGTTATTCTATTTTCCTAGTATGTTGATATGTTGTATTATGTTATGGTATAATCTTGTAGTGACTTGTACATGGTTTCTTATATGTTTAAAGTACATTTAGATACTGCCATATATGTGTTTTATGATGAATAAGGTGTATTGATCAATGATGATCAAAGGGTGAGAATTGGGTAAGAATGCTTATTTCCTTTACTCTTCTACTTCTCTATTACTTTATAGTAATGTTGATGAAGCCTTGTATGGAATTGTGTGGTATGGTCCACATATGGTGGCGGTGTTTACTTTATTGTTATTATATATGTGTTGACCATGGCCTTGAAGGCATATTGATGAACTTATGAACATGTGCTCAAGATGATACTATGAGAAGATTATGCTTACTTTCCTATTCTAGTTGTGGATTAGGTTGTGTGGATATTTTATGAGCATGTGTATAACCATGTTAGGGTAAAGTATAGGTGCTGCCATTAATGTGTTAAGATGGTTAACAACCCTTTACTTATGTACCCCTTATATGAAAGTGTGAATAGCTAAAGTTAGGAGCTTTGATTACATTGTATATATTGTCTTGTCTCCTATGCTATTATGTGTTGTGTGCTATGTGCTTGAAGTGTAATGTGGTCTAATAGGGTGGATGACTTAATAAGTTATTGATAGCCATTATATGATCATGTTGGTCAATGTACACACACTCTCACTTACATGCATATTACAAGTAGTATAAGTCATTGTGTCTAAATGAAAGGTAGTTCTCATATTCACTAGTGTCTACTACTATGAATATTAAGGTGATGTTTATGAATGTATGATTTTTATTCCCTTACTAGGATGACTTGATAGGTGTACTAGTATGGGCAAGGGTATGGAACCTTGTCCATGCATTGCGCATGTGTATCTTGATAGGATAGTGCCTACGTTTGGTTCTTATGTATATAAAGGATGATTATATGAACATGTGTGATTTAATGTGTTATGTGAAAGGTTGTTCACATCTATGTATACACTCACACACATGGATGATCTAGTAATTTAGAGGGGCCTTGCTAGAGGTGCCCATGAATACTATAAAACTAGATAGATGCTAGAATATGCTATAAGCATATGATGGATGAATATTCTAAAGCTTATGTTTTATAAATAAACGTAATAAAGGCTTTTCAATAAAGGGAAATTAACTTAGCACCGAGCGAACTTGACAATGGGAGGTGATGACTTATCCATAGAAGGAAAGATTCATCCTAAAGTTGCCCATGTGATGTTAACTCCATTGTTTATGGGATATGTCATCTAAGGGATTCCCATGTGGAGCGGCCCACTTTACCAAATGGTATGAATAGGGATATCTACCTCTTAGTTCTTGAACTATGTAGCCACCATAGGATACTAGCTAGAGGATTCTACCTCGATAGTTATGTTTATATTTTGTTCTACTTTGGCCGGTAGACCACCTTCTATCGGTGTAAGGTTTGATGACACCGGATTCCATGTTTTGCATCACATGGTCTATGTCGGTTGAGGTTATGGTTTCCCTAAAAGTAAAATGTACAATGTAAGTAATTGAATAGAATCCTAACTAGGAGGACTTAAGGTAAGTTACTTAGGATAGGTGGAAGTAATGAACCCATCCAGACATTGCATAAGTGACTCCTTAGGAAGTCTTAGGAAGGTACCTTAATAGATATGATTATTTATATGTCCTTTATGTATGATATTGTAGCCTTGGTTTGACTATAATTATATTGTACTATACTTCTATGATGGCATGTGTTGACTTGTGTAGTTGCTATGTATGGTATTCTCTTATGTTCCTAAGGTGATGCATTGCACCAAGTATCCCTAAAGGATTATTTAGTAAGCAATGAATTGAAAGAAAGAGTTAATGTTAAGAGGGATGAGTTCACTGTATGGTGACCTCTATTTGTACTTAAATTCTATAAGTGCTTTTCTATGATGTTTGGCCTTTGATTGTGTTTCTATGAAATATGTGGATGATATAAATGCTATTGATAAAGGTTTTATGATTATTTACTCAAAATGGCATGAAGTATGATTTCAAAGAAAATGTCCCTTTTAAATGCATGTTTTTGCATGGTTGCCATACTTAGTACATTCTTGTGCTAATCCTATTCTTCTTTACTTTTTACACAAGTGTAGGTTATGGAATGCTTAAAGGAGATCTATGATTGAGGAGCTTGATAGGTGATTTCCCAAGCTCAAGGAAAGGAATCCTTACGTTCAAGGATGTCCTATTAATGTCTTTAATGTAAAGTCTTTAAATATTGTATAGTTATGTAATGTGTCGTAAGGGCCGTGTCCCTAATGTACTCTAAAGTTATTGAGTCTAAGATGGCAAAGAGACTTAGAGTCTAAATATGTATTATGACTTATGTTATATATATATGATGGGATGTTTCTAGCATATGATGTGCTATGAAAAGTTTTAAATTTTCTGCTAAATTTACTATGTCAATGCAATGAATGATATGAGAGGCTTGTCTTAGACCTCCGAGAGGTCGACGACGCCGGTTACAATCCAAGATTGTATCCTAACTTCTAGGGTATGCTTTTGGGTTGTCACAAACATGGTATCAGAGCATGAAGTTTATGTAGCGGTTTTAGGTTCTAAAAGTCTCATATTGCCACGTCTAGTAGAGTCTCGTAGCATTGGTGGTGAGTCGCGACACATCAAATGGTACGAGAGGCTATAGGACAATAGAGTTTCCCCTCTTCATCATTCTCATATCGTGCTATAGAACTTAACTCTATAAGATCTCTCTCTTATGTTTTCTTGTCCGATGGTCTTTTAGATATGGTTGCTTGGATTAGATTGCTCTATGCCTGTGGGAGAAAAGGTGAGTTTAAAATGCTTATATTTGTTTTATGGTTTGAATATGTGTGAAGGTGACACTTGTCCTTATTTGATGATGTATATACTAACTAGGGCGACTTGAAGGTTTAACTAGACTTAGGTAGGGGTATGGGACTCTACCTATGTCTTGCACTAGTTTGCCTTGATGGAGACCTTACGACTATGTATGTGTATGATGATAAATGTGAATGTCCTTATGTGATGATCTCTTATGCTTATAATCATGTAAATAGACTAGTGTGCTAAAGATATGGAGTTATCCATGCATGAAGGTTATTGATGAGTGGAGTATGGTGCTAATTGTAGTTCTTGTTGGGTTACTTGGTTTAGTGAAGTTATGGAGCTTTACTTGATTATTGCACATTTTAACTCTATAGGGATTACTATTGGTTATCTTACCTTACTATGTATGAAATATCTCTTAGTTGATGATGTGATGCCAATTATGGCAATATATGAAGTCTTTGTGAAATAGCATGTTATGTCGAATGATGTATGTCATGATATAGTTGAAGCATGCTAGAAGTTATGGTGGTTAAAGTGAATTCTCTTAAATTGTGTATTCCTATATGGTTTTGTATGATGGTAGACAAACATAGAATTTGCACTTGGATTGTTTGAATAACTACCTATGGAAGTATGCTATCCTATGAGTATATGTGATTAACAGTGTGCATTGTTTTTCTTTGTATATAAGTGGTACTTGATGAGTTGCTAGTATAAATTGGAGTCTTTTGTGGAGACTTGAGTTGTAAATATAGTATGCATGCTTATGAAGAATGAGTTGGTAAAGCTTTGTATCTTATAATTCCTTACTTGTTACATTAAATGTCTAAATGTTGCACTTTTGGGTATTTGGAAGCATGCTCGTTATAAAGACTAGGCAACTTATTGTATCATGTTTGGAGAACTTGCTGAATTGTCATTTGATTGGATGTTGTTGAAATATGTGTAGAATTTATGAATATGAACATGATAAGGAATGTGGAAAAGAATTTTTGCTATTTAGATTGAAGGATGAGAATCTTATGACATGATGAGTCGTAGATTGGTTTCTAACTTCTTATTGTGTTATGAACTTCCTTGTTGTTTTCCACTAATGATGTATGGCCTTAGTGTCAATTGCATTGTAAGAAGACCTTATGTGAATAGAATAGTATGATCAAAATTAATGGTTGAGGACGATTTGTCTAAATTGATAAGGTTTAGAATGCCTTGGTGTTGCTAAATTGAATTAATGAAGATTCTCTCTAAAGTAGTAATCACTTTAAATGATGAATGTGAAGGTTGTGTATTTGAGATCCTCTATATGTTTGGTTAAGTTACTCTTAATTGGGTTTACCCTAAGTGGGGGATGGTGTTTGAGTAGTGAGATTGTAGAAATTGTCTACATTGTTCTTCCATTCTTACTTGAATTGGAAAAATATGAATTCTTAGTATGCTTGTTCATGAAAATAGTCTAGCATAAAGTATGAATGGCATGATCTTTATATGATTGGTATGAATTGATTGACATCATCTTAGAGACATGGTGAATTTCCCAAAGAGCGTGAGAGGAAAGTTTTGATAAAATCCATGTTTTTTCTCTTGTTGACTTGCATTTTAATGTGCTAATTGTGAAGTTGACCTCATGAGGTAAGACAGGGAACTTGGTAATAGTCACTTGTAGGGTAAATTGTTTAGCCTTGTAATGGAAAATGAGTCTCTTTTACAATAAAATATGTTGACTCTCTTGAACATTTAGTGACTTAATGATTTGGAATGCATAAATTGTAGGCTCATTCTTGAAAGGTGAAAGCATGTTAGCTAAGTGTACATGTATGTGCCTATGATTTGTGCTATTTTTCCAAAACAAGGCTTATTATAAGGGTGAGTATTATGTTAAGAAAAGAAATTTGTGAAATGACTTACTATTTTGTTGTGATATACTTGGTGTGACTTACCATTTAGACTTCACTAGGAAGAAAAATATATGCATGTCTTGGCTTGAAAGTTGAGATTTCTCATTTTTAAAGAAATTGACCTTGTGCTTTGTTAAGGTGTGAACTCATAATACATGTAATGTGTTGAGGAGAAAGATATTCCTCCATGTGCACCACTAAGCATGGTATGGTTGAGTATGACCTTCATGGTACTAGGTGTAACTAATGAAGATCTTTGTGATTTCACTAACTCAAGTTTATGTGCATTGAAGTATGAGTTCTTAATTAACTTTGAGCATGAGTTATGATCTGCCTATGAATAGCTTTCTCAAGATTTTCTTGTAATGAATTAAGGCGTAGTGATCATGTTACGATTAGGATAAGGATGTTCTCCTATGAACATGAAGAAGGGCCTTTGTGTTGATGCATTAGAGAGTGAGTGAGTAATGGATTTGCTTGCTTGTGTGCATTTAAGTGCTAAATTGATTTGATGATATTTTAAATTTGGTGAACTGCTCTTATATGCATTGAAGTCATTGTTGTTATTAAAGAGTCCTAAGTGTCATTCGAGGACGAATGTTCCCAAGAGGGGGATATTGTAAGACCTCGAAAATGACATAAGGTGTCTAGATCCTAACATGTTTGTTTTATGGTTATAAGGTCCTAAAATGCCTTATTATGTCATATAGAGGAAGTGTGCAAAGTTTGAAGTGATTTGGAAGTCGAACGTCAAGGGACGTCGAAGACGTTCGACGAATAGTCGCTTATGTGCCTCATGTGTGTATGCATGCCTAAATTGTATGAACTGAGTCTAATAAGTATTGAAATGGTTTTAAATGATGCTTACTGTTAATGTATGAAGTTTCGTGAAGTTTGGAGGTCAAACGCCCAAGAACGTCCAAGGCGTTCGAAAGATAGCCCCTAAGACGTTCATCGTATGTCATGTTGGGGTCAAGGCTGTTTGGATATCTTGTAGGTGTTTGTTTTGGATGAAACTTATGTGGTAGTTCTATAACATTCTAAGGTTTGTAATTGTGTTGGAAACGTCCGGGTACGACTTCTAAAGGGCCCCACAAGAGGCCCCAAAAGAAGGACCCAAGGCTGCCTAAGACACTGCCTGGTCAGTGTCCCTTGACGGACCCAATGACGGATCGTTGGGCCACCAACGGACCGTCAAACAGGTCTCATCGAAGTATACTTTCCTTGGGAAGGTCTTAAGCCAAGAATTTGGCTAAGTCTCATGCGACGGAGGGCTGCCACGGCCCGTCATGGCCTTGACGCCCCGTCACTGCACACGTCGCGGGTGTCTGCAAGTTGGCAGCCTGCGTTCTGTTAATTAAAGGGGTGAATGGGAAATTCACCCCACGTCCTAACCTGACTATAATAGGTTTATTAGTTAATTTTAGGTGTATGTAAGTCTCCAAAAACGTGATCAACCCATTCCCAAAATCCTCTTACATGTTTAAAGCCTTTCCCCTCAAAAATATTCTCTCTAGAACCTCCATGGTTTTTAAAGCTCAAGAATAGCTTGTAGATTGGATTCTCATGGGTTATTCATCAAGTTTTATAGGTCTTCATGAAGATTAAGGTATGGTGATCCTTCATCTCTAAGTAACCTTTCACTTGGAGAGTTCTTCTCAATGTTTTCAAAAAAAAGTTTATGATCAAAGTTCTTCTTCTCCAATCTAGCCATGGGTTCTTTCTCAAAACATTTTTAATGAATAAATCATGATGAATTGAAGTTAATACAATGGTTTTAATGTGTTTTCACTCCAATTGCATGATGAACCCATGTTCCTTCCAAAATTGGTTTAGCCTTTGCATGGGCTTTGTGATTATGGCTTGATCTTGATTAATTGGTGATTCTCTTACGTTGAATTGCTTTTGTTTATTGTTAGTTACGTTAATTGATGTTGAATTTATGATGATCAGTCCATGATGATAAATATATGAAGTTTTAAGCATGAATAGCCTATGTTTCTACATGTTGTCTTGAAGTTGATTGTGAGATCGGTTGTGTAGATTCTTGATTATGTATGAACTGTTGTAGCTACTGTTTTAGGGCGATATAATGGATAAAGTTTGTAGGTATAAATCCTAAATGATCAAATTAAGAAGGGCTTGCATGAATGGATATAGATTCCTTTAGGCTATGAAGTCAAGAGGCTAAGTGGGTGATGTATCTTGAATTTGTGATTAGATGAAGCATGATATAGTCTTGATTTCTTATCTAATTAGATACTGCCTAATGAGTATATTATTGATGAAATAGGAATGATGATCAAACCCTTAGAGAGTTCATCGTATTGGTAAATTTTTCTATACTCTAGCAAAATGATAAGCTTAAATGCCTATGTTGTAGCCTAAATCTTAAGAGTATATAATCATGATTTCAATATGGTTAAATGTAGGTTTAGATACTACCTTAGACTTATATATGTATGAACTATGATCAAAAATCAATGTAATGGAAGTTAGCTAATGATCTATGTTATTCTATTTTCCTAGTATGTTGATATGTTGTATTATGTTATGGTATAATCTTGTAGTGACTTGTACATGGTTTCTTATACGTTTAAAGTACATTTAGCTACTGTCATATATGTGTTTTATTGATGAATAAGGTGTATTAATCAATGATGAACAAAGGGTGAGAATTGGGTAAGAATGCTTATTTCCTTTACTCTTCTACTTCTCTATTACTTTATAGTAATGTTGATGAAGCCTTGTATGGCATTGTGTGGTATGGTCCACTTATGGTGGCGGTGTTTACTTTATTGTTATTATATATGTGTTGACCATGGCCTTGAAGGCATATTGATGAATTTATGAACATGTGCTCAAGATGATACTATGAGAAGATTATGCTTACTTTCCTATTCTAGTTGTTGATTAGGTTGTGTGGATATTTTATGAGCATGTGTATAACCATGTTAGGGTAAAGAATAGGTGCTGCCATTAATGTGTTAAGATGGTTAATAACCCTTTACTTATGTACCCCTTATATGAAAGTGTGAATAGCTAAAGTTAGGAGTTTTGATTACATTGTATATATTGTCTTGTCTCCTATGCTATTATGTGTTGTGTGCTATGTGCTTGAAGTGTAATGTGGTCTAATAGGGTGGCTGACTTAATAAGTTATTGATAGCCATTATGTGATCATATTGGTCAATGTACACACACTCTCACTTACATGCATATTACAAGTAGTATAAGTCATTGTGTCTAAATGAAAGGTAGTTCTGATATTCACTAGTGTCTACTACTATGCATATTAAGGTGACTTGATAGATGTACTAGTATGGGCAAGGGTATGGAACCTTGTCTATGCATTGCACATGTATATCTTGATAGGATAGTGCCTAGGTTTGGTTCTAATGTATATAAAGGATGATTATATGAACATGTGTGACTTAATGTGTTATGTGAAAGGTTGTTCAAATCTATGTATACACTCACACACATAGATGATCTAGTAATTTAGAGGGACTTGCTAGAGGTGCCCAAGAATACTATAAAACGAGATAGATGCTAGAATATGCTATAAGCATATGAGGGATGAATATTCTAAAGCTTATATTTTATAAATAAACGTAATAAAGGTTTTTCGATAAAGGAAACTTAACTTAGCACCGAGCGATCTTGACAATGGGAGGTGATGACTTATCCATAGAAGCAAAGATTCATCCTAAAGTTGCCCATGTGATGTTAACTCCATTGTTTATGGGATATGTCATCTAAGGGATTCCCATGAGGAGCGGCCCACTTTACCAAATGGTATGAATAGGGATATCTACCTCTTAGTTCTTGAACTATGTTGCCACCATAGGATACTAGCTAGAGGATTTTACCTCGATAGCTATGTTTATATTTGGTTCTACTTTGGCCGGTAGACCACCTTCCATCGGTGTAAGGTTTGATGACACCGGATTCCTTGTTTAGCATCACATGGTCTATGTCGGTTGAGGTTATGGTTTCCCTAAAAGTAAAATGGACAATGGAAGTAATTGAATAGAATCCTAACTAGGAGGACTTAAGGTAAGTTACTTAGGATAGGTGGAAGTAATGAACCCATCTAGACATTGCACAAGTGACTCCTTAGGAAGTCTTAGGAAGGTACCTTAATAGATATGATTATTTATGTGTCCTTTATGTATGATATTGTAGTCTTGGTTTGACTATAATTATATTGTACTATACTTCTATAATGGCATGTGTTGGCTTGTGTTGATGCTATGTATGGTATTCTCTTATGTTCCTAAGGAGATGCATTGCACCAAGTATCCCTAAAGGATTATTTAGTAAGCAAATGAATTGAAAGAAAGAGTTAATGTTAAGAGGGATGAGTTCACTGTAAGGTGACCTCTATTTGTACTTAAATTCTATAAGTGCTTTTCTATGATGTTTGGCCTTTGATTGTGTTTCTATGAAATATGTGGATGATATAAATGCTATTGATAAAGGTTTAATGATTATTTACTCAAAATGGCATGAAGTATGATTTCAAAGAAAATGTCCCTTTTAAATGCATGTTTTTGCATGGTTGCCGTACTTAGTACATTCTTGTGTTAATCTTATTCTTCTTTACTTTTTACAAAAAGTGTAGGTTATGGAATGCTTAAAGGAGATCTATGATTGAGGAGCTTGATAGGTGATTTCCGAAGCTCAAAAAGGAATCCTTAAGTTCAAGGATGTCCTACTAATGTCTTTAATGTAAAGTCTTTAAATATTGTATAGTTATGTAATGTGTTGTATGGGCCGTGTCCCTAATGTACTCTAAAGTTATTGAGTCTAAGATGGCAAAGACATTTAGAGTCTAAATATGTGTTATGACTTATATTTTATATATATATGATGGGATGTTTCTAGCATATGATGTGCTATGAAAAGTTTTAATTTTTCCGCTAAATTTACTATGTCAATGCAATGAATGATATGAGAGGCTTGTCTTAGAACTCCGAGAGGTCGACGACGCCGGTTACAATCCAAGATTGTATCCTAACTTCTAGGGTATGCTTTTGGGTTGTGACACAAAGAATGGAATCCGGAGTTATAACCTACTCCGATGGAGGGTGTTCTACTTGCCGATAGTAGAACTTGGACACATCCCTTTTAGGCACATGATTAAAGAATATGAAGGGTGTTCTTTCTACTCTAGCCTCATTCTTATCATGAGCTAATTCTGTTACAATACTCATTCGGTGCTAGCCTGTGTTCTCATAGAGTAATTTACATTAAAGGATCATACGAAGGGGTTCCATATCTAGTTCACCCAATCACATTCACCCTACCAAAGAGGTCCCCTAGGGCTGCCTTGCAATCTCGACGAAGATAGCTTAATTGCTTACCTAAGGTTGATATGATGTTGTTCCATCCAACCAAACTTAAGTCCACCATTCATTACAAGAAGGATACCATTACGTCTTTCAACTTCAAGGTTCATAACCTTACCACTAGGTTCAACGTTTCACATAAAAGGCCCTCTTAGAAATATTCAAGGTCTCATACCATTCATACATTTAATACTAAGAGGCTTTAGCATCCTAATTCAAGACATCTCATATTCACATGAATACATGCATCAAGTAAGGGACACAAGTCTACCACACAAGACACACTAAGACTTCACTTTATCACATATAGCATATCATACTAGAAGTACATAGGAATAACCATTATCATATTTAAGTCATCCTATACACTACTATAACATCATCAATATAACCATCATAGACTCATATATCCAAGTAGGAATAATTATACATCAAATCTAAGACTACATACATAATTATAGAGTCATAGTCTAACATGATCACCTAATATCAATAGAAGAACACATATACTTTCACATTACTTAACATGTAGGTAGATATGATCATAGTTCACATAATCAACTACACAAATCATCATATTACTTCAAGTATTGCCGACAAGGCCATGATCAGCATAATACATAAAGTAACACCCAAAAGGCCACATCATTCACATAACACCGCCACCATAAGTGGACCATACCAATCACAACATAATTCATGAGCTACATCATATAAATAAAGAGAATTAGGGAAGCGTACCACCATTCCATTCTCTCCACTTCAATCCTTAGTTAAATAATGCAATTCAATACCAATAGGCCCTTACTCATCGCCATGATCATCAATTCTATACAAAAACCGTAATACTCAATGAAACTAGGTAAATTCAATATAGATTTATCAATATAATACAATCAATACATCAATTGAATACAATTATTAGATCATTCAATAGTCTATAGAAAACTACACTAGAATTCATAAGCAGTAAAACAATATCAAGTCAACCTCAAAGAAGTCAAAAACTAGGGTTCATCAATTACATGGGTTCATAGGTTAATTGTGTTGAAAACATCTAATTAACAACATTTCAATCAATATATAATGCTTTAAAACCTTTAATGCAAGAACCCATGGATAAATCATAAAATTGGACAAGTTCATCTTTAGAAAAGTTGAGAAATCTCTTCGAATTTTGGGGTCCTTGATAAATATAAATCAAGGATAAAAAACCATACCTCAATGATGTTAATCCACAACATTTATGAAGAATCACCACCCAAATCTCCAATCCAATATCTTCCTTGAGTTTTGGCTTCAATGGAGTTCTAGAGAATTTCTTAGAGAATTTGGGTTTTGATTCTCAAGAATGAATTCATCTAGATATTGAGGACTTAAATAGATGTTTAAAATACCCAAAGTACCCTTTAGTAACCGCCAAAAGTATTTTTTGGACATGTGGTGAATTTACCAATTAACTCCTAGATATTATAGTGTACTGCGCAGAAACAACCCCCACAGACGGTTGCCAAACGACGACCAGTTTCCCAACCAATGGACCATCCTGCTGGTCCGTGGTTTTGTACTGAGGCTTGTCTTTGGTAAGGACTCCTCCCAAGCCTATGTACTGACCCAAGACTCCCATCGACGGGTCGTCGACTTGCCAGCGAGCCGTCTACTGTCACCGGCATTTGGGGTTGTCTTGGGCAGTCTTGGCTCAAGGAAAGGGTCCTTCCTCAAGGAACCTTGGTTTTCCTTGGGAACTTTCACCTATTTGTTTCCAACCCAAATATGTTTGTATACATGTTTAGGATGTCTCACATGAATTTCATGAAAAACTCAAATGTAAAACTCGACGAAACATGCTTAGACACACAAGGTCATTTCAAAGTAAACCTTTTGAACGTCATGGACATTTGATCTCCAAACTTCACAAAAGTTGACAGACTTCTTATATACACCATAATAACTCATTTAAGGACCTGATAAGATCATGAATCACACATAAACATGTAAAACACATATAAGGCACATAGTTGACTTAGTCGTCGAACGCATTAGTCATCCCTTGACATTTCACTTCCAATGCACCTAAACTCTTAGACACCTTCTGAATAACACATTATATACCATTTTAGGACCTTAGACACTCATTGAAACCATGTTTGTCTCTAGATTAACCTAACTCATTTCCCATCTTACATCTTAGCCATTGTAGGTAGCGTTAGTGGACCCTCTTTGGTAAGGTGAAATATGATTGGGTTATGAACTAGATATGGAAACTCTTCATGTGATTCTTTATTTAAAATACTTAATGATAACAAAGTCTAGCACCGAGTGAGTATGGTTTGGGAAGTTGATCTATATAAGATGACATTAAAGAACAAAGAAACCTTCATATTCGTTAACCATGTACCTACATGGGATGTGTACAAGTTCTACCATTGGCCCATAGAACAAACCTCCATCGGAGGTTCATGACTCCAGATTCCATGCATAACTAGTATGGTCAATGTAGGTTATTGCCTATTCTTATCATATGGGATACCTACTAGTGTTGGAGAAGTTCTATGAAGTTTAGGTGGTGGTATGGGGCTATCTAAACATTGGACAATTAGGCTTTGAAGATGTTAGTGAGTGAGTCCCTAGGTCTTCTCCAAGACCATTATTTGAATGTATTGATGTGATGAATGTAGCTTAAATGAACTAATGAAAATAATGACTCAAGTTAGAAAGAATGTAAATGAATAAGTACTTATCTAAAGTAGTTTAAGGGTTGCCTAGTTAAGCTGTGAAGGGTGCATAAAGGATGGTCTCTTCATGTCTTACCTAGGAAAGTCTTAAGAATAACTCTAGATAGGAAAGTTGGTTGATGAATTAGACATGATCTAAACTTAGGAAGTCTTAAGGATTATTTAGGTAATCTTGGAGAGGGTGTATGGGAGTTCTCTTCTTGAATTACTTAAGTAAGTCTTTAGATAATCATGGTGAGGAGAATGTCATATTCTATATGTGTGTTATGGTGTTTAGTGAGAATAATCTTATCCTTGTTACTCTAAAGGACCTATTAGGTGTGTCTGAAAGGATTGTATGGGCGGTTGCTTCACAACTCACTCAAGTGAGCCTTAGAATAACCTTAGGTAGGAGGATCTCACGTTTTGTGTTTTTGTGTAGGGTAAGTGCATTTATCTCATTATAGGTAGTCCTAAGGATCATTTAGGTGTGCTTAGAAAGGGTGTATGGGAGGTATCTCTTTGTCTTACTTAATTGAGTCTTAGGATATCTTTTGGTGAGAGGGCTGCATGCCAAATGGGTTCACTTTAAAGTTTAACATAGTTCACTGTATAGTGACTTAGTTCAATGTGATGTTTCCTAATATTTGATAAAATGCTTATGTGATATCTTATGGACGGTCGCTTCACAACTTACTCATGTGAGCCTTAGAAATCACCTTTGGTAGGAGGATCTCATGTTATATTTTTTGGTGTAGGGTAAGTGTATTTATCTAATTATAGGTATTCCTAAGGATCATATTGGTGTTCTTGGAGAGGGTGTAGGGGCGGTTATTCTTTGTCATAAATAAGTGAGTCTTAAGATAACTTTTGGTAAGAGGGGTCCATGAGAAATGGGTTCACTATAAAGTTGAACATAGTTCACTGTAAAGTGACTTAGTTCGCTGTGATGTTTCATAATATTTGATAAAATGCTTATGTGATATCTTATAGGTTTCTAAGATGTTATAAATGTTGTTCTTGTGCTTATAGAATGATGTTTTAAATCAAAAAGAGCATATTTCCAATAAATATCAATTATCATGATTTTTGTGCATTATGTCATACATAGTACATGTCTTTGTAATAATTCCTTACTTTTTGTCTATCTCTAAAGTTATTCGTAGGTGAAGGGCATTTTGGGACAAAAGCTTGGATTATAGTATCTTTCAAGCAAGGTTGAAGTATGTCCTCATTTGACTGGAGGGCATAACTATCTTTAGAGTTCTTTTATTAATGCATAGTAATAATCATAGTATTCTATATTTTGTATTTTATGGTCCGTGTCCCAAGTATTTGTTAAAGTCTAAGGATGGCATATGTTTAGACCTTTAATATTTCCTATGATTTCTATTTGAAAGATATTTTAAGATGCTTTCATGTGAAAAGTTTTAATTCCGCACTACTTTTCAGACATGTATGCAATGAATGATGTCAAAGGTCTTGTATAAGACCTCTGAGAGGCCAAGTATGCCATATTGCACTCCGAGAGTGCCATATCGTCTAGGGTGTGTTCTCGGGATGTGACAACATATTCATACTTCATCACATCTTATACATTCATATTCATAGGTAAATCATGCATTCATATCATGTACATTGAGATACCACCCTAGGAACTATCCTATCAAGGTAGACATGTGCAATGTATAGGCAAAGTCTCATACCATTGCCTACACTAGTACACATATCAAGCAATCCTAGTTAAGAGGTACTTCCAAATACTTCATGGACATATACTTTTCATGCATAGTAGTAGACATTAGTGCATATGAGAGTTATCCTTTCATTAGCTAACATTAATCTATCCTACTCATAAGCATGCATGAGTTATGTGTGTACATTGGACAACATGATCACATAATGACAACAATCCTATAATTGAGGCAGCCACCTTAAAAAGGTTATAATACATATTCAAGTCCCTTAAACCATAGAATACTCACATATAGAGTAATAGGAACTATAGACCACACATAACAACATTTTAACATAGGAGACAAGACCTCTTCATCATTGAATCTAGACTCCTAATCATATTGAAGACCACACATTGATGTAGGGGGTTAATAGGTAGGGTTCATGCTACACAAGATCATCCAATCATCAATAGACTTCAACAATGTTAAACTTATAGACCACCTAACTCTAACATCTTCATTCACATATAAAAAGCATCATCTATATACTAGAACATGATTCTAGATTAGAAGACTAAGCTTACAACCTCATGTGTGTGATCATCATAACAACACTTCACCAAACATCAATTTGCCTTTAAGGGAAGGATCATAACATATAGATAAATAGACAAGAAAGTAAACACCACCACCATAAGTGCACAATACCAATCAATGCCATTCAAGGCCAATTCTACTACCATAGGCTAGGAATCAGGATGGACTCACCAATTATCAAAAATTTAATCACCATTGAACAATATCCAACAATTCATCATCAATTGACATAAAGGAATGTAGAACTAAGCAATTCATTACAATCTAAACATAATTCAATCATCATCTAATCGAGATAGAAAGACCCACATTATATCATAATTTGAGAATTTTGGAGGATCATGGGTTCGTCGTGAAATTGGATTAAAATTCATATTTAAAACAATAGATAATCATCAATTTATCATAAACATTATTTTCAAAATAAATTTGAGAAACAACCCATGGCAAGATTGATAATTGGGAAATTTGGTCTTTGAATCACTTTTGAAAATCCTTGATAGAACTCCTTAGATGAATGAATAAATAAGGATGAAGGAACACCATAATTTATTGAGTGAAGAACCATGAGAAATTTTAGAAGAAACCATGAAAATTCAGCCCCTAGCTTGAACTTGAATTTTCCCTCTAATAGAGGTTTGAGAGAATTTGGAGGAGAAGAGAGCTTTGGGATTTTTTATTTTTCTTATTGGGTGTTGGGGTTTTGACTTGGGAAAGGGGTTACATAAGTTTTAGAAATTGTTTATAACCGTCTCCCTAAGTTAGCAAAACACTCCCATACTTATTTGGACTTTTAGACATGTCAAACCTAACTTTCGTTTTTGAAATCTTTGTCGTGGAAAAAGTCAACGTCGCGGAGTTGTTCCCACATGATTTCTGGAAATAGATTTTGGTACAGGAGAGTCTGTTGCACGTCCCCAAAGCATACAAACCTCTTGTCCCTTGGTCACCCTAGTCCGCGACGCGGACCTATTTGATCCATGAATAAAACGTGGCTGCCATGGGCATCTTGTTGGCCAAAGATGTCTCCTCCTCAAGGATACTTAGGATGATACATGGGGAGTCGTGCTCAGACGTTTATACCCTAAATACACTCATATACATTTTAGGGTCCTATCCTATCAATTTGAGCACAAATCAACGCATATAACATACCATGGCACACTAGAACATACTCGCACGTCTCAAGGCTAACTTTCGAATGTCATCAGACGTTCTTGGACGTTTAACCTCAATATGACTTCAAATCAAGTATGCAGACTCTAAAACAGTTTTTAACACATTATTAACCTTTTTAGGCACATGTGAGGCTCTAGGCACCTTAATTTATTTTGAGGGACCTTACGAGAAAACACCTCAATTAACCACATAATGCCTTCAAGACCATGATCACAATACATAATAATAAATAAACACCGCCACCATAAGTGGAACAAACCCAAAAAGAAAAATTCCAATATAAAAAGAGAATTTTGTAAACATACCCTTCACCCAAGCCATGATGACCATTACTCAAGTATCAAACAATTCATCATAATTAGGAATATATAGCAATATATATATTAACAATATAATACGATCTAAGCATAATACAAACAATATTTATAGATAATCATCAAACCCACTTCATATGACAAATTTAGAAATTTCAGGAAATCTCGGTTCATGAAGTGTTTAACATTAAAATAATCAATTTTCAGTAAATAAAATCGTAGACAATCGCTTGAAACCATTTAATGCAAGAACCCATGAGTTGGACGAAGAAGTAGGATTTTTCATAACTTTTGAAAACTTGAAAACAATTTTTAAATTGACGCTAGGGTGAAATTTACCCTAGATAAAGGATTACCATACTTTTTTATTAAGAATGCCCACGAAATTCTGTGATGAAGACCTTGAAATCGAAACCCTAGCTTCCCTCCTCTTCATCTTCATTGAGCTTGAGGGAAATTTTGAGCGAGAAGAACTTTGGAGGTTTTGATTTTTGGTATTCGTACATAATGAGTTCAAGGAAGGTTTTTAGACTTGAAAACTATATATATTATTTATATAAACCTTTTAAAACTAGCCCCATTGAATAATAACTAAAGGAGGAATTACTTTACTACCCCTAATTTAGGCAGCCCCGTCAGGGACTACGCCCCCTTTCACTACTCATGAAGGGGGTTCACGGACACTTTGAAGGCTTGTTGTCCCTAGGGCTGTAGCTCCTCTTAGAGCTTTCCCTATTTCATGGGCCAATACATCTTTATGGCCAACTAAATGGACCATCTACGGCACCACGATTTGTGGTGGTACACGTTGTCCTTGGGGCAGTAGCTTGGACAAGTGGCATGGCTAGGCATGCCACAAAGTCACTTTCACGGACACCTTCACGAGCCATGGTCATGACCACTGGCCATGAAGTGATTTGTGTTCATGTGGAAATTCTTGTCCATGGTTGGGCATCCTTGGCCCTTAACTTAGGGCATGCCTTCCTTAGGTTGGCACATGCCCTTTGCACCCACGACAACATGCAAAAAGGTCTTTTAACATTGAATCTTGAAAATTCCTTGACGTTGACTAACTAAGCTCATTAAAACAAGGTTTGAAACTACTACACACCACATATACATATAAAGAAAGAAGAATATTTCTCGAACGTCACGGTCGTCCCTTGACATGCAACGTCAAAATTCTTAAAACTCGACTGTATTAGTCAAAACTCAGTATTTTAACGAGTTACAAACTTGTAAAACATATATGAAGCTCTAGTTCATCCTATTTTATTTTTAGGGTCATTACATTATCCCCCACTTGAGAACATTGTTCCTTGTATTGTACATAAAACATATAAAGGTAATGACACAAGACTAGCATCCCACAATCATACAGACAACAATATATTTAATACTCATGGATAGGAGGAACATCAATTCCATATAAAAGATTTAAAAAACTTTATAAAGGTAGGAAGAACATCTACAAATATTCATCAAGACTTCACATTTCTCATTTCATAATGGAGGAACTTCCTTCTCCACATCTCATCATGCTCGCTTTAACATTATTAAGCACATCATGAAAATTTCTCATAAAAGTACAATAATGCAACATTTTTAAGGACACAATTTGAGCATGTTCAACATTTCAACTCATGAAACATTTAAGCAAATACTCATATATGCATATCAGCATGAGGAACATAATCATTAAAGCCCATTTTCTCATTTGAACATAGACTCATGAAAATATGCATATTCATAAGGAGACCATGGAAACTCATTTCACAAAAGACTCCAATAAATGCATCATGTTACTAGAAACACTAAATCTCAAGATTTAATAGAATAGAAGGAAAAGAGACATGAACTTTAACACTCTTAAAAATCTGACCATTCAATATGCCATCCCCCACTTAGGAGAAACCATATAAACTATCATGAACAACACACAAATATCTCATCACAAAATGAGGAATTATAACTTACCAGCAGCTTCATCTATATTTTCGTCCTTGTTAGCTTTGAGAGCATCGAAACAATCCTTATTTTGATCATCATGATTCGAGAAACTATGAGAAGCTTACTTAGCCTCCCTTCCTCTATCCGCAAGGGTAGGACAATGTCTCACCTTGTGATCATTCTTTCAACAGCCATAGCACACATTTGTACCGGTTAGTCCAATAGTGCCTCTTACCATTGTGTTAACAAAACATAGGCCACCTCTTTCAATTGGTAGGAAGTTGTTACACCGCAGAAATTTAATGACTTAAGTTATAGCTTTAAAGGGAGTCTAATGACCTAAAATGGATAAAATGATGTTTTTTAGACCTAAAATAATTCAATTAACTTAGTTATGAGTTATTAGAGTCTAAACATCATGAAACGACCATGACTTCCAGAAACTAGTGAAAGTGATGTAGTGTGTCTTTAGGTCTTGGAAGGGGTTTGAAGAGTCGTATAAAGGTTAAAAACCTTGTAAGAATGCTTAGAGTATTAATTAAGTGCATTTTAGGGTGAAAACGTCCATCTATGACTCGCAAGAAACACCCTAAGAGCCCTCAAGGTGGACCCAAACATTTGACCCAAAAGCTGTCAAAAATAGCTTGCAGTTGACGAGTGCAAATGATGCCTTGTCAGTGGACTCACGCGCCGTCAATGGTAGTCGTGAGTCCATAGTTAGAATTATGGATCATTGTATACATTTGAGTACACTCTTATAAAAACCAGGAACAGCCAGGACGGTCGGTTCACAGATTTAAGGATTGTCAACCTTGGGTATCATTTGGGGCTTGTACACTCGCGCAACACACGACCAAGCGAAAGGTGGTTTGGTAAATTGAACCCCTGAACATTTAAATGCATGGTCAGTCTAATTTAGTAATTTTAGGTATATTTAGGGATTTTAACTCATTAAACAAGTCTGCGCACTTCAAAATACCAAAACCCGGAAGACTCCAACTTCTCTCTACAACTTTCTATCTCAACTCAAGACCTCCATTGAAGAAGAAGATAAATATTTATCTAGGGCTTCAAGAAAAAGACATTCGTTGATAAATCTCTAAGGATTGATAAGGTACGAAGGTTATTCACTCTTGGGACTCCTTTCCCCTAGAGATTCTTTAAAATTTTGATTTCAATTTTCTTCAAAAACCTAGTTTTCAGTCAATGTCGTGGGTCTTCCTTCAAATATGATTAATTTGGATCTTGATTTGAATAAGAGTGATAGAGTAGGGATCGTTATGTATTACCTTAGGCTTTGACCTAATTTCCTAAAAGACCCATTAATATCCCTCTTCTCCTAACCCTAGTTTTGGAATTATGTAAATTGCTGAATAGAGATTATGTAGTTAAGTGTCTTGTAAAATTTACTATTATATAATGATGATGATTGGATTGTTGGGTAAATATAATTGAATTGGGGGTGAAGTATTGAATGTGCTTTCTTCGAGGCCAATGCTAAGACCTTCAAGGTCATGAACACTTTATTGTAATAATGTTGGTCTATCCTCGATATTGTTGATCAATTGAAGTATGAATATGTTAACATGATATGAATTTGATGAAGTTTTGAATATGTTAGCATGATATGAATGTCATGAATTGTGAGATAATCATATGTGTGCCATTATGAGTAATTGAATGAAATTCATAAGACAACTAATGACTATGTTATGAAGTATTTTTTCATATGATATTGTTTCGATTAAAGGACATTCAAATCCAAAACCTATGAGCTATGAACATGTATATGAGGGGTTAAACTCCTAAGACATATACTATGAATTGTTGTTTAATTAAGACTAAAAAACATATCAAAAGCGAATTTAGCTTAGCACCGAGAGGATATGAATGAGAGGAGTATCTTCATGAGGAAGCTTCACCCGATTTTCTCATGAGATGGAAGCAACAATGCTATTTAGCATGAAGATGGATTTTAGTAACGATCTACATATCCCTTCACTATGAAGCACTTATAGGATGTCGCTTGTAATGATCCTAAAAATAAAATAGGTCCTACTAGAGATTCATTTGTGTTACATGAGTTAATAATGAGTTAATGATGTATTTTAGCATTAGAAGTCAGTTGAAGAAGTTTGGATGTCAAACGTCAAGGGACGACCAAGACGTTCAGAAACTAGCCTTGTGTGTGCTAGGGTGTCCTTGTATGTTGTTTATGTTTTTATGTGTTGTAAGGAGTCTAAAACTTCTAAAAAGACTTTGAATAGGTAAAATAAAGTATATAGGGTCGAAACGTATAGGTCCAACCCCTCAAGGATCACCTTATGGGTTATGAAGGGACCCCCACCTTTTGCCAAGAAACCTGCCCAAGCAAGCAAGATTTTGCACTTGGATGAAACACAGGCGCGTCGGATACTTGGTCCAGCTTAGAACAAAATCTTTGTATGCAACACGGAAACATCATGAACTCCCCTGTATCGAAATTTAATTTTAAAAATCTTGCAGCAGTAGCTCCGCCTGTTGGGGGTGTGTTTTACACTTATTTTAGGTGAATACACCCATTCCCCTACAATAAACCCCAACCCCTCAATTAGAAATCAAAAATTCCCAAAACCCTAAAAATGTCTTCTCTTCCAAAACCCTCTCAAGCCTCCATTGATGATCACGGTCTTGGAGCTTGGTATGTGGATGCAAAAGGATTTATTCTTCAAATCTCTTTGTTTTTTTATATTAAGGTATGGTAGTCATTCTAGAACATTCTTTCATTCAAGGAGCCACTTCTAAGTGATTTTAACAAGGGTTTTCAAGCTCCAACTTCTTCTATCTTTGACTCTAAGCATGGGTCTTTGCAAGAAAATATTTCAACGAATAAAATAGGTTGTTTTTTGTGTTAGTTTATTATTTTAATGTCAAAACCCCAATGAACCCATCCTTATGCATATTTCCCACTTTTAACTTCTGAAATGGGTTTAATGAACATGATTATACAATGTTAGAGGTATGGTTTATTTATGCTTTTATTGTGCTTAGTTACTTCCCTAAGTGATATTTTATGATGAATTATTAGAGGTAATTAGAATAGGAGGTCAAAGCTTAGAAGAATGGTATGTTGGTTTTATTGTTTCGTTCTTATGGTGAAACGCTCTTGAGTGGTGTGGTCCACCTTTGGTGGCGGTGTTTACTTGTAGTATATAGATATATGTATGAATGTGCGTATTGAGATTATGGCCATGAAAGCATATTATGTGGAGCAAAGTAATCATGATTAATGATGTTCATGTTGATATGTTTTATGAAGCTTGAATTATATGTATTGTAGAGGTCATGTTAAATGAAGTATGTGTATAAGTGAAGCATGATAGGGTGTGAAATATGATGAATGAATGTGTAAGCATGTTTAGAAGTCAATGTTATGAAAATGGTGATTATGTGAAAGATGTGCTCACATGTACTTACACACACACCCTTTGAATGAATGAATGAAGTTAATGAATGTGAATGGGGGATTTTAGGGTGGACACTCTTCGTGAGTAGAGATGAAGTGTCTAGACCACCCCTACTATTACTATTGTATGAAAAAGAGGACACTCTTCGTGAGTTGAGATGAAGTGTTTAGTAGCAACCTCACTATTCCCAAGAGCTTTCTATGATAGATTTGAGGATGGATAGACTTCGTGAGTTGAGATGTGGTGTCCAATAGTTGTTCCTTAACCTTCAGAAATGAATGTGTAAGAATCTGTAGGGGAGTTATGCTTAGCACCGAGAGAAATTGAAGAATAGGTGTTTACACTTCTTGAGTTGAGATGGTGTATCCAATGTACCTCTTGAGATGAGTACTGCTCGTTAGTTTAGAATGAGATACTTAGAAAATATATAATTATACCTTAACCATGTGCCCACATAGGTGTAGCTATTGGAGAATCCATGTAAAGCTTAAAGAATGACCCTACCCTAGGCAAGTGGGGATCCCTCATCCTATAGGGTTTAATGTTGGGATTCCATATCAAGCTCATATGGTCTATGTCGATTAAAACTATCCCCCACAAAAGAATGTGATGAACTAAGTCTCCTAAAGAGTGTACTACTTAGGTTTGGTGGTGGTATGGGACACTATTTCTCCATTGTGCAAGTAGGCACTTTAAAGGGGAGTCATGGTGTGTCTTTATATGTAATGTATCAATGTGTCATTATGTAATGAAAATGAAATTATGTGACTTAATATTTAATGTTAACAAAGCATGTTAAATTTATGCCTTGGATGATGAAGTTTAAGAATAATGAATGTGGTGTGCCTAATCTAATGGAATCCTCAAGGAGCATATTGTGGGAGTAGTATTATGGGATGCTACTCTCACATTGAACTATGTGTAACTTGGAAGTCCACTTGGAGAAGGACATTTATGTGAAGTTCTTAAATGCAAGCATTTTTCTCTAGTGTCTAGTTATAGGAATGTGGACTTGTTACCCGTGTGAAGTAAGCCTATAATGGGTAGTCTTGAGGATCACTTCGGTGTGCATCAAAGTGATTGTATGGGACATACCTTCATGTCTTACCATAGTGAGTGTCACGACTGGAAGCTAGACCCCAGACGAGACCGGCGTCGTTGACCTCTCAGAGGTCGCAGACAAGCCTACTTACGTCATTCTTACTTTACATAGGTTTATTTTTAGCGGAAAATGTGAAACTTTTTGTTTCTAAACATTGCTTACTAAACATTTCTAATACGTTCGTAATTTGTTCAACATCAACCATCTAAAAATTAAGAGATAAACAAATGAAAGGAATAGTTCATTAAACATAATTGTATAATTGCCAAAATGGCCCAATACATAGTCTGAAAGAAATAAGAAAGAAACGCTAGTGGAACATACTCCACTAGCTCAACTCCTAAACTAAGCTAGAACATAAAATAGTAGCATCCTCGAAAGCATGAGGACCTACCAAAGTCGGATGAATGCTGAACGTCCGGATAACTGCAGCGATGATCCTGTAGCTCTACCGTCCACCTGTGCCTGCACCTAAAAATAGTAGAGTTTGTATGGGGTTAGTACACACTTGTACTAAGTATGGGCATATGCAAGCACACACCAAGGACATGCATGAGAAAGAATAGCTCTTTCCTAACAACGAGATTTTTGGAAGTCAAGTCAGTGGACTTGCCAAATTGAGATTAGGAAAGTAAATGATCTTTCCAAATTTGGATTAGGAAAGTCAGTGAGCTTTCCAGATTGGAAATAGGAAAGTTATGCCATGAGAATAACATACATCATCATACTTTTCACGTTTACACACATCACATAACATTTACATATAGCACATATCATATAGCATACAGTACATTTTGCATGTAGCACATAACTTCTTTCATATCATTCATTCATATGCCATGAGACCTTGGAATCACGGACTTGACATTAAGATATCCCAGAAATGAGGGCTCAACATATGTGACCTCAACTAGGGAGTCTTCATTAGCAAACACAGAGTCTGCTTCATTCATTCATACGTACTTCATTTCATTTCGTTCATAGTCCAGTGTAACCACCGGTTATACCTAGGATGTAGTTTAAGACTTTCATTAGGTTCGTTGTGCAATGACCAAGAATGACCTAATGTCATTACTTGAATCTAACTCACCTTTTGATTATCCTATCCTAACACCTTTGGTATTCATTCATTTCATTATGTGCATCATTTGAGGCTGGCCTCATTCATTCATTGGGAACTTTAACTTTAACCGACATAGATCATGTGAGCATCATGAAATCCAGTGTCTCCCCCACACCGAAAAGAGGTGGAATCACCGGCCAAAGTGATCCAATAACATCCTAGCGTACATGGGAATTTAACCCCGCTAGATCCCTATATTGGCAGTATAGGTTCGAAGACTAGGAGATATAAGGAGACCCATACCCGGCATGCCACACAGTCTCATCTCATGAGAGTTACGTGAACCTCCGCCCTTCCCGAAAGAAGGCATCACCGCTCATAGCTAGTCTATCGGTGCTCAGTATAAAGTTCCATTTCATTCATCTCATACGTCATGGAAGCTGACTTCTAATATGAGGACATCATATCTCATTAGATGATTTCTCATCTCATCATTCGTATTGAGTGTGTTAAGCTCAATACTCTCATTAGAGTGTTCATAGAGACTGGTCTCTTCATTATCTTACACTCTCATAGGTGAGTACGTATTGGTAACATTTACTTAGGCTCATTTGAAATTGATGTCATCATTTACATTAGCCTCTTATCATGTTGTCACCACATTCATCATCATTAGCATCTTTGCTTTTCATAGTTATTCACCTCTTATTACGTGAATGTTCATTTCATCATATGCCAATGCACTTGGCCATTTGGTGTGCTTTACACCCTACTTAACCCTTCTATGGTTTCATTATTTCATTGTTCATTTCATCATTTCATTGTTCATCTCATCATATGCCAATGCACTTGGCCATTTAGTGTATTTACACTCATACTTAACCCTTCTAGGGTTCATCATTTCATTTCATACATCTTAGGTTCACTTACTTTTGAACGTATGTTAGACTTATGAGTCTATACACACAAGCCATGAGGCTTCATTCATAATTCGTTAAGTGATTCATACATTCCTAAGATTATATAGTACAAGACTTATGTATCTTGTATATACGCCAAGATCTTGATTTCAATCTAAATAGATGGCATTATTCTTGGATGATTTGTTCACGTATGACTTATGTATCAAACGGAAGTTTGGGCAAGAAAACCCAAGTCTTGAATCAATTGGATATCATTTATATTTATAATTGATTTTATTCTAATATTCATAACATTTTAACCCTAAGTTAAATCACAATATTAACATTGAAGGATTAATTTTCTACTTAACCTTTTCTTGAATTTGGCCGATGGGTTGTGGGTTCGAGTCCCCACACCCCATTTTCATTTTTCATTAACATGATATTCTCCCATTTTTCTTAAACCAAGAGGTTGTGGGATCAAACCCCCACAGCCTCTTTTATTTTACTCTTAATTTCGCCCAAGTAGGGAGGTTGTGGGTTCGAACCCCCACAGACTCCTTACTTTTAATTAATTTTCGCTAAGGGGCTGTGAGGTGGTGGGTTCGAACCCCCACAGCCCCATATATATATTTTAAATATTTTTCTCCAAGTTTAGAGCATGGACAGTGAGGTCGTGGGATCGTACCCCCACGGCCTCACCTATTTTTTTAAAACTTATTTTCGCCTCCTTTATTCCAGCCTTGAGGTGGTGGGTTCGATTCCCACGCTTCACATCTTTTATTTTTCTTATTTCTCCCTCTTCTTTGCTGCCCATAAGTCATGGGTTCGATTCCCCCCCATCCCCATTTTTTTATTTTTCATTTCGTGGGCAGCAGCTAAGGGGTTCGAATCTCCTTAGCCCCAACACATTTTTTTTTTAAAATTCTCAACCTCTTGGTCATGTGAGGTCTTGGGTTCGATTCCCCTTGACCTCACCTATTTTAATCCCTTTTTAAAACCCTCCCAAAGTCTCCAGAACTGCCCGAAATTAACATAAAAATCTGGAAATTTTAATTACCTTTTTACAATCTATTTTTCTCCACTTTTTAACGTTGAAACTTTATGCATTTGGAGTAGTGTTTAGTGAATACTTTAGGTGCGTTTTCATGGACATATTTGGCCAAGAATTTTTCATTTAATTCAGCCACATTACACTTAATTGAACATCATCATTTACATTAGTTTATACACTTAAAATGACAACAAAACCATATCAAACTTGAAGCTATAATTCAAAGCTCATTCACAGTAAGTTTACAGTAACTTTTTCACATACACACACATATTTTCGGCAACAAGGCTTGTCATTCATATGATTCCAAATACATGTTCATGAACATATTCATCACGAAAACACATTGCAACACCTAATTTCTACCAGCAAAAATACCAACCTATGATTTGATGGGAGCTAATGACAGGGACATGCAACGGGGAACAACCCTAGTTTTCGGATTGAATATTCTGAATCCTAAGGGTCTCTTGGGAAAGGGACCAAGAGTAAGAAGACCCATACCTTGTTTTCTTGTTAAATGTCCAGAATTCTGCCCAAGAACCTCTCCAAAAATCAGTCCAAACACCCACACTCACACCTCACCCGACTAGCGTTGTAGTTCTGCTTAACGTTACCGGATTGTTTTCTCGTTGAGTTTCTATCTTTCAAGTTCTTGATGAACTTTTGCCTTGACTTTATTTTTCTTTTGCTGATTGTTTTCTCACGTTTTCAACCAAGAAAAGAGAGTGAAAGAGAGAGAGAATCGTGCAAGAGAGAGTGGGGGAAATGGGAGATAGAAGTCTAGTAGAAGTAGGACTTTGTGGGTTTGAATTAGTCAACTCAATAATTAATCAAAATTAATAAAAATCTGATTTCTTTTTCCTTAAATCAGCTAATATTTATTAATTAATTAAATTAATTTATCCATTTAATTAAAAACAAGTTAAATAATTGCTTCCACCTAGGTTAGAACCCGGGTGGAGCAAGACTTCACTTGAAGAGCTCAATTTCGGCTCTCTCTCCCCAAATTGCCCCTCCACTTTATTAATTAAATAATTACATATGTATTTTAGGGTAATTATGATATTACCCTTAGCCTGGCAAAAGACCATTTAACCCCTAGACCCTCAAAACTTAATCTTTCCTCTCTTTAAGTCCGGTAAAGACTCATTCGAGTATATCTTCGTATTCGAGAGCCCTACATGGTTGGTCCCAACCTTTACAAGCTCAATTAACTCCCCAAGTTAGTTGGCTTGGTTGTAGCAAGGGTTCCGAGGTCTGGTTCTATGCGCATCAATCCGTGTGAACCCTGGTCTAATCATAGGCATTCTTGACACACTAAGCATTTCTTATCTTATCCATTTTCAGGGTTGTTACATTATCCCCCCCTTAGGAACATTCGTCCCCGAATGACACTACTAACTATGTAGCGTAATGCCAGTCAGATCATAACATAGTTACTATACACAATCAAGCAATAGCAACAAAGAATGGAGAGATAAGGAACCTTAGACTTAAGAGTAGAAAGTCTAACCTCAAGGGCTGAATAGATGAGGGTAGCGGGATCTCATGTCGGCCTCGTCCTCCCACGTAGCACCCTCTACAAGATGATTCCTCCACAATACCTTCACTGTGGCAATCTCCTTGTATACTCTATCAGCTCTTACATTTCCTCCCGTTCGGACAATCCTTCATAATGTGACCCGATTTGCCACAACTATAACATCATTAGGGTCCATCATACATTATCCTCCATGCATTATGCCACACTTCCTATTAGGTGGCCTCTCCTGGGCTGTAAAGTCTTACGAACTTCAGGGAGTAATCCTTGACTGATATCGAGCCCTGCTTAAGGTTGATGAATTCCTCAGCCTTAGTGTCCTTCATTTATCTGGGAAAGAACTGCTCTAGAGTAGCCATCTTGAAAAGATTCCAAGTAATAGGACCTCCTCCTAAGGCCTTGCTATCCTGTCACACCTTATACCAGGATTGAGCTACATCCTTTAGCTGGTAGGATGTCAACTCAGACTTCTTTACATCAATCAAACCCAACAGCCTGAGCTTGTAAAGTGCTAGCTTGGGCCATTTATACCAACGTTGTTCTTACTTCATCATCTGTCAACCCATCTGGGTTAACATGCATCTCTATCCCAGCTGCTGGATCCTGGGGGAAAACTTGGATTACCCCAGCGGCTGCTTCTCCAATATCTCCGCCTGCTTTTCTCCTTGTATTCATCTTTCGGAAACTTTAAGAGTTGATGTTAGACACGCTCATAACAGCAAGAAAATCAGACATTAGGAAAAGCACGATAAGATCAGAAGAAGGGAAACTTTCCTACGCATCATGCAGTCTCTAATTCAGGATAGTGGTGCACTTCACTACCATGACTTAGAAACTACTCAATGTGGTTGATGTGAACTTATTATTTTCGTAATTTAACCTAGTGCTCTGATACCAACTTTGTCACGACTGGAATCTAGACCCCAGACAAGACCGGCGTCGTTGACCTCTCAGAGGTCGCAGACAAGCCTACTTACGTCATTCTTACTTTACATAGGTTAATTTTAGCGGAAAATTTGAAACTTTTTGTTTCTAAACATTACTTACTAAACATTTCTAATACATTCGTAATTCGTTCAACATCAACCATCTAAACATTAAGAGATAAACAAATGAAAGGAATAGTTCATTAAACATAATTGTATAATTGCCAAAATGGCACCCATACATAGTCTGAATAAAATAAGAAAGAAACGCTAGTGGAACATGCTCCACTAGCTCAACTCCTAAACTAAGCTAGAACATAAACAGTAGCATCCTCGAAAGCATGAGGACCTACCAAAAACCGGATGAATGTTGGACGTCCGGATAACTGCAGCGATGATCCTGTAGCTCTACCGTCCACCTGTGCCTCCACCTAAAAATAGTAAAGTTTGTATGGGGTTAGTACACACTTGTACTAAGTATGGGTATATGCAAGCACACACCAAGGACATGCATGAGAAAGAATAGCTCTTTCCTAACAACGTGATTTTTGGAAGTCAAGTCAGTGGACTTGCCAAATTGAGATTAGGAAAGTAAATGATCTTTCCAAATTTGGATTAGGAAAGTCAGTGAGCTTTCCAGATTGTAAATAGGAAAGTTATGCCATGAGAATAACATACATCATCATACTTTTCATGTTTACACACAGCACATAACATTTACATATAGCACATATCATATAGCATACAGTACATTTTGCATGTAGCACATAACTTCTTTCATATCATTCATTCATATTCCATGAGACCTTGGAATCACGGACTTGACATTAAGATATCCCAGAAATGAGGGCTCAACATATGGGACCCCAACTAGGGAGTCTTCATTAGCAAACACATAGTCTACTTCATTCATTCATACGTACTTCATTTCATTTCGTTCATAGTCCAGTGTAACCACCGGTTATACCTAGGATGTAGTTTAAGACTTTCATTAGGTTCGTTGTACAATGACCAAGAATGACCTAATGTCATTACTTGAATCTAACTCACCTTTTGATTATCCTATCCTAACACCTTTGGTATTCATTCATTTCATTATGTGCATCATTTGAGGCTGGCCTCATTCATTCATTGGGAAGTTTAACTTTAACTGACATAGATCATGTGAGCATCATGAAATCCAGTGTCTCCCCCATACCGAAAAGAGGTGGAATCACCGGCCAAAGTGATCCAATAACATGCTAGCGTACATGGGAATTTAACCCCGCCAGATCCCTATATTGGCAGTATAGGTTCGAAGACTAGGAGATATAAGGAGACCCATACCCGGCATGCCACACAGTCTCATCTCATAAGAGTTACGTGAACCTCCGCCCTTCCCGAAAGAAGGCATCACCGCTCATAGCTAGTCTATCGGTGCTCAGTATAAAGTTCCATTTCATTCATCTCATACGTCATGGAAGCTGACTTCTAGTATGAGGACATCATAGCTCATTAGATGATTTCTCATCTCATCATTCGTATTGAGTGTGTTAAGCTCAATACTCTCATTAGAGTGTTCATAGAGACTGGTCTCTTCATTATCTTACACTCTCATAGGTGAGTACGTATTGGTAACATTTACTTAGGCTCATTTGAGATTGCTCTCATCATTTACATTAGCCTCTTATCATGTTGTCACCACATTCATCATCATTAGCATCTTTGCTTTTCATAGTTATGCACCTCTTATTACGTGAATGTTCATTTCATCATATGCCAATGCACTTGGCCATTTGGTGTGCTTTACACCCTTACTTAACCCTTCTAGGGTTTCATTGTTTCATTGTTCATTTCATCATTTCATTGTTCATCCCATCATATGCCAATGCACTTGGCCATTTAGTGTATTTACACTCATACTTAACCCTTCTAGGGTTCATCATTTCATTTCATACATCTTAGGTTCACTTACTTTTGAACGTATGTTAGACTTATGAGTCTATACACACAAGCCATGAGACTTCATTCATAATTCGTTAAGTGTTTCATACATTCCTAAGATTATATAGTACAAGACTTATGTATCTTGTATATATGCCAAGATCTTGATTTCGATCTAAGTAGATGGCATTATTCTTGGATGATTTGTTAACGTATGACTTATGTATCAAACGGAAGTTTGGGCAAGGAAACCCAAGTCTTGAATCAATTGGATATCATTTATATTTTTAATTGATTTTATTCTAATATTCATAACATTTTAACCCTAAGTTAAATCACAATATTAACATTGAAGGATTAATTTTCTACTTAACCTTTTCTTGAATTTGGCCGATGGGTTGTGGGTTCGAGTCCCCACAACCCCATTTTCATTTTTCATTAACATGATATTCTCCCATTTTTCTTAAACCAAGAGGTTGTGGGATCAAACCCCCACAGCCTCTTTTATTTTACTCTTAATTTCGCCCAAGTAGGGAGGTTGTGTGTTCGAACCCCCACAGCCTCCTTACTTTTAATTAATTTTCGCTAAGGGGCTGTGAGGTGGTGGGTTCGAACCCCCACAGCCCCATATATATATTTTTAATATTTTTCTCCAAGTTTAGAGCATGGACAGTGAGGTCGTGGGATCGAACCCCCACGGCCTCACCTATTTTTTTTAAACTTATTTTCGCCTCCTTTATTCCAGCCTTGAGGTCGTGGGTTCGATTCCCACGCTTCACATCTTTTATTTTTCTTATTTCTCCCTCTTCTTTGCTGCCCATAAGTCATGGGTTCGATTCCCCCCCCATCCCCATTTTTTTATTTTTCATTTCGTGGGCAGCAGCTAAGGGGTTCGAATCCCCTTAGCCCCAACACATTTTTTTTTAAAATTCTCAACCTCTTGGTCATGTGAGGTCTTGGGTTCGATTCCCCTTGACCTCACCTATTTTAATCCCTTTTTAAAACCCTCCCAAAGTCTCCAGAACTGCCCGAAATTAACATAAAAATCTGGAAATTTTAATTACCTTTTTACAATCTATTTTTCTCCACTTTTTAACGTTGAAACTTTATGCATTTGGAGTAGTGTTTAGTGAATACTTTAGGTGCGTTTTCATGGACATATTTGACCAAGAATTTTTCATTTAATTCAGCCACATTACACTTAATTGAACATCATCAGTTACATATGTTTATACACTTAAAATGACAACAAAACCATATCAAACTTGAAGCTATAATTCAAAGCTCATTCACACTAAGTTTACAGTAACTTTTTCACATACACACACATATTTTCGGCAACAAGGCTTGTCATTCATATGATTCCAAATACATGTTCATGAACATATTCATCACGAAAATACATTGCAACACCTAATTTCTACCAGCAAAAATACCAACCTATGATTTGATGGGAGCTAATGACAGGGACATGCAACGGGGAACAACCCTAGTTTTCGGATTGAATATTCTGAATCCTAAGGGTCTCTTGGGAAAGGGACCAAGAGTAAGAAGACCCATACCTTGTTTTCTTGTTAAATGTCCAGAATGCTGCCCAAGAACCTCTCCAAAAATCAGTCCAAACACCCACACTCACACCTCACCCGACTAGCGTAGTAGTTCTGCTTAACGTTACCGGATTGTTTTCTCGTTGAGTTTCTATCTTACAAGTTCTTAATGAACTTTTGCCTTGATTTTATTTTTCTTTTGCTTATTGTTTTCTCACGTTTTTAGCCAAGAAAAGAGAGTGAAAGAGAGAGAGAATCGTGCAAGAGAGAGTGGGGGAAATGGGAGATAGAAGTCTAGTAGAAGTAGGACTTTGTGGGTTTGAATTAGTCAACTCAATAATTAATCAAAATTAATAAAAATCTGATTTATTTTTCCTTAAATCAGCTAATATTTATTAATTAATTAAATTAATTTATCCATTTAATTAAAAATAAGTTAAATAATTGTTTCCACCTAGGTTAGAACCCGGGTGGAGCAAGACTTCACTTCAAGAGCTCAATTTCGGCTCTCTCTCCCCAAATTGCCCCTCCACTTTATTAATTAAATAATTACATATTTATTTTAGGGTAATTACGATATTACCCTTAGCCTGGCAAAAGACCATTTAACCCGTAGACCCTCAAAACTTAAGCTTTCCTCTCTTTAAGTCCGGTAAAGACTCATTCGAGTATATCTTCGTATTCGAGAGCCCTACATGGTTGGTCCCAACCTTTACAAGCTCAATTAACTCCCCAAGTTAGTTGGCTTGGTTGTAGCAAGGGTTCCGAGGTCTGGTTCTACGCGCATCAATCCGTGTGAACCCTGGTCTAATCATAGGCATTCTTGACACACTAAGCATCTCTTATCTTATCCATTTTCAGGGTTGTTACAGTGAGTCTTAGGGTAACTTTGATTAGGGAAACTTCAAAGGAAATGAGTTCACTGTAAGGTTTTCTTGAGTTCACTGTAATGTGCATTTTGATGTTAAAATTATGGATGTTCTATTCAACGTGTTAAATGATGATTCATATGTTGTTTTAATTCTATATTCAAGAAGGTTTTGCTTAATTGGCATGAAAGCTTATTCCTACTAAAATGTCTCTTTTCGCATGTTTTTGCATATTCCATACTTAGTACAATGTTTTGGACTAACCCAATACTTTTCTATACTCTATAAGTATAGGTTGGAGGCAAGTGGAAGATTAGAAGACAAGCTTTGGAATTGACTCTCTCAAGACTCCATATGTCCTCATATATTCGAGGACATAGTCTATATTTCTTTTGTTTCTCCTATTAAGTCTTGTATAAGATTTATCATGCATATTCTTTTAATGTAAAGTGTGAGTCCCTAAGATGTTTAAGTTGTGTCTTTAAGTTGGCTTTTGACAATGAGACTTACTCTTTAGTATTTTATAAAAGATATTTCATTATTATTATTAATGTCGTGAAAATTTTTAATTCTGCACTACTCTTCATGTTTTATGTAATGAACGACAGCTACGAGTCTAGTATAAGACCTCAGAAACGTCAAGTACTCCTTGTGATGACTCAAGAGTGCTCCCTTCTTCTAGGGTGTACTTCTGGGTCGTTACATAGCTAGTGGATCGACTTACATGCTATTATGATGTTGATGTCTTACCTTGTCAAGTAGGATAACCTCCTTTTGGTGTCAGGGGTTGACACCGGATTCCATGTTTAGCTAATGGCGAAGTTTCCCGAAAGTAAAATGAATGAATACTAACTAGAATTACTTAAGAGGTGATACTTAGCGGAGTTAAGTGTATGGGACTTTACCTATAAATTGCACAAGTGGACCTTGAGTGGATACCTAGGGTGAGTGTCACACCCGGATTCTGGAATCCAAACTAAACTGGCGTCGCTAACCTTTCAGAGGTCGTAGACAAGCCTCTTCTTAGATTTTATCACAATCATATAGTTAAATTTGCGGAAAGTTTAAAACTTTTGAATACTTAGCGAAGTATACATAGACTTCATATAGTATGGCATAAGAGTGATATTCTAATATCTCAAACTCAACAACCATCTATCAATAGATTAAACAATTGAAATAAATGATTGTAATAATAATAATAATAGATTGCCAATTGGCCTTATCACAAACGTTTGAACGAATACTTGAAAAGAAACACTAGGGACAATAGTCACTAGCTATATCTAATGTACTAAGCTAGAATAATAAATTGTAGCATCCTCGAACTCAAGAGGACCTACCAAAACCTGGAGATCGCTACTCCAAACTGCTTCGTTGAACTTCAACCTTCTTGAGAACCTGCGCCTATAAAAATTGTAAATATATATGTGGTTAGTACACACTTGTAGTAAGTATGGGTGTATGCACATAAACACATAAGGACTATGCATGAACAAGGAAAGATCTTCCTAAGCAACATGTCATTTTCTTGAAAGTTACAGTTTTTTTCTTTCTTAATTCTTTAATCGTGAATTATGATATGTATATGACACGTTCTCGTGCAATTAAGGAACACAAATCATTTTCTATATGAACATAAGATATTGGAATCATGAACATAATTTTTGAACGACTTAAACAAACATTTATTAATTTGCTCCTTAGGCCGAGAGTTGCCTTTCTCATACTTAGATTATTTTTTAGTCTTTTCTTCTTTCTAGTGTGTAGTTCAATGATCTCCTTTGATCTTATGTTTTACTTACAAGTGCAATGATTCATTGTAGTCCCATACCTACAATGAATAAAGTAAGCAACTCACAAGACTAAGGAAATTATTTGTCTATATTACTTACAAGTTACATTTCTTTACTCAAGTTGAATGTAGATAAATATATTATAAGCCAATCTTTATTGGTTATGCCCATTAATTGATTATTTACATAATATATAGATCTTGGGACATAATCCATACTCCATTATTGGCTCAAGCCACTAACTTGTTGTTTTTATCAAACACTAGTGATTGATGTTCTTTAAGCTCTTACTTTACTTAGTTCACTATGAACTTATGATTCTACTTATTTGCTCTGTTGTTCACTTCGAACATGCTACTTTATTATTTCTTACTCTCTTAAAGAATTCTCTTAGCATTAACGGAAGTAGATCATGCAAGCTACATGAAATCCAGTGTCTACCCCACACCGAAAAAGGTGATTCACCGGTTAAGGTGAACCAAGTTCTATGTCTACCCCACACCAAAAAGGGGGGCTAAGGTGATACCGTGTCTGTGTCTTTCCCACACCGAAAATGGGGGTTCACGGCTGAAGTGAACCGGATACTTTCCTGAGCTATAACCGACATAGATCATGTGAGCTAAACATGAAATCCGGTGTGTCCCCCACACTGAAAAGAGGTGGATTAACCGGCCAAGGTGAAACCGAACATGCTAGTGTTCTTAGTGGGCGACATCCACTAACTAGGTGCCCCTATGTTGGCAACATATTTCGAAGACTAGGGGACGTATGGAGACCCTGATCCACGGGGTGGTGATCTCATCTCATGAGACTTACATGTGCTGGCACAAGCTTATTCCTAATCTATAGTGCTAAGCTCAGATTTTATCTTATTATCTTTTAGAGTTTACTCAAACATTATGGAAACTTGCTTCTAGTTATGAGGTTAATTAACTCTATGGATGACTGGTCATCCCTCTCTTTACTTGATGAATGTGAACTTAAGTTTTGCATTATCATCATGGTGCTAGTGAGACTTGTCTCACGGACTCTGGCTCCCTCTTATATGAGTATTTTTGACATAACAATTAAGTGTATTTGAGACTTGTCTCACTTCTTTCTAACACTCTATATTAAGTAAATTTCATAACTTAATCTTTTAGTTATTTCGTTACTCACCTTAACTTGTTCACGTTAATTACTAGTCTTGTATAATTTTTATGATAATTATAACTTCTTATACAACGCTATTACGTTCAGAAATTCGTGTGGATAGGGTATGTTGGGACTTGTACCATTGATTTACATACCTTATGTTATGAGTTCATTGATGTGGGGATTAGTATGATTTTTTCGGAAGTAATATGGTTGTACATAGTTTTGTTTGCCAATTTGTTGGCATCAAACACAATTTCACTAGATACTTGTCATAATATTATCACTAGCCATACCAATTATTCATATATGCACTATAGTAATCTTAACATGTTAAACAAGCCAACTTTTAACCTTTGATTAACATATAAAACAATTCAATGAACAACTCATAAAAATTTCATCTTCTCGAACACAAGTAGGCATTATAACATTCAACGTACATGTAAATAACACCCTAAGTATGCGGATCCAACATGTAGATTTTTCATTTGACATATAAATCACTAAAACATAAACACAATGATCAGTTAACACCACATACAAACAACATGCATCAAGAATTACACAATAGATACTACAAGAATTGGATATTGGCAGAACTAGGGACATGAACATACGATTCATTGGGAACAACCCTAGTTTCGATATTGTTGAAGTTTAAAAGTTTGAAAAGCCTCTTGGAGAAAGAATTCCAGGAGATAAAACCCATACCTTACTGTAGAATTAAATCTACGAAGATCCCATTCCACTTTGCACGAAAACCTTGAAGAACTCTTGCTATCGTCTAGGGTTTGCTTTACGTTTTCTCTTGTTCTTAAGTTGCGGCGTGTATGGTGAATAACTAGTGTCTAAATCTTTGAGAACTGAATGTTAACTAATTAACCTTAGACTATATACTTAACTAAAATAATTTAAGTAGCTAATTACCAAAACGCCCCTCCTAGATTGACTAGAATTAGAAGACTTTTTGACTTAACCGAAATCTGGAAAATGTTATGTGGTTTCGGTTTTGTACAATTAGTTTAATTAATTAAGTTGCTAGATTAATTAATTAAGTTACCTAGGGTAATTACTGAAGTACCCCTAAGTTGTTAGGACCATAACCAACCCTTTGGAAAATCCTAGGTTAGGTACTAGGTTGTCTCGTAGTTAGTTACACGGTTAGGTGACACCCGGTTTAGTCTTAGGTTGTCGGGTCCCTTACTTAGCTATTTTTGGTTTGTCCTAGGTAGTTAGTTATTTAGGTCAGTTATCTAGGGCTTAGTACCAGTTAGGGAGCTTGGCCGCACGTGGGCTGACCCGGACGCGTGCTTGTCCCCAACCGCCCTAACCGAATCGGTTAGAGTGGTCCCCTTGGCCGGTTGCACGAGTGTTTGCACATGTGATTGCACATGTGTTGTGTTCACTTTCCCAACTAACTATATTGAAAGGTTCATTTGGAATGTTTACTTATTGTCCCAAGGATCCTCATTATGTCCTTGGGCACTACTTAATCTACATGATCATTTTAAATGGTTATGTGCTATGGTACTAGGCTTGGCACTTGGATGCCTAGTACCTAATTCGTTGCGCTGTGGATCTATATGTTTTAGCTTAGGGTCTTCATTGCAGGTACAATTTCTAAACAAGCTTGGATTATATTATGCTTATTTGGGTATATATAGAAATTGGCTAACACCCCTTAGCCAATTTTCTATACTATGCCCAATATTTCTCAATATTGGCCATTGGGATGCCTATGTACCCCCAATACGCATTCTTAAAGACGTATTAGGCTCTTCACTAGACATGTAATTTTATGGAATGTTACATTATCCCCCCCTTAGGAACATTCGTCCCCGAATGACACTACTCATAATTTTTAAGCAAAGAGGGTATTTTTCGAAAAGCACATTAACATACTAGAAACTTTATCTTTGTGAATGTCTGATTCACAACTTACTCTGGATGATACACAATAATCTAAGATTATCTGATGTTTCTTACCTATGATTGAGGAACATCCTTCTCAATCCTACTTTAACTTAATGCAAATCACACTCATGCAACAAATAATCACGTAAAAGCTATACAAAAACATCAACATGAAATAAATCATGAACTCATATTAACTCATATAGTGCAAGTATAAAACACAAAGTTATGGACTTAGAACACCAAAAACCTCTTAATGCACTAAGATTTAGAGTTTTATTCATGAAATCGGACTTAAAAGAAAGTTTATCTAACCTCAAGAACTGAATAAGTGAGGGTAATGGGATCTTATATCGGCCTCGGCTTCCCATGTTTCTCCCTCAACAAGGTGGTTCCTCCATAACACTTTCATAATGAGAACCTCCTTGTTCCTCAGTCACTTCACTTGACGATCTAAGATTGCAATGGGAACCTCTTTGTAAGAAAGGTTCTCATCGACTCCTAACCCTTCGACGGGATGAATGGACGCGGGATCGCCTAGACACTTCTTAAGCATCAAAATGTGAAACACTGGATGAATAGAAGACAAGTCGTTCGGTAACTTTAGTTCGTAAGAAACATTTCCTGCTCGTTGTAATATCTCATATGAACTTATATACCTCGGACTCAACTTCCCCTTCTTACCGAACCGCATCACCCCTTTCATGGGTGATATCTTTAGGTATACTTGATCACCTACTTCGAATTCAAGAGCTCTATTTTGGTTATCCGCATATGATTTTTGACGACTGTAAGTAGTAGCCAACCTATCTCGAATCATTCTCACCTTTTATAAAGCCTCATGTACGATCTCGGGGCCAAGGATGGCAGTTTCTCCCACTTCAAACCATCCAACTGAGGACCTACATCTCCTACCATACAATGCTTCAAAAGGTGCCATCGCAATACTGGAATGGTAGCTATTATTATAAGAGAACTCAATTAGGGGCAAGTGATTGTTCCAACTCCCCTTGAAGTCCATAACACATGCTCTCAACATGTCTTCAAGGGTCTGAATGGTACGTTCTGCTTGCCCATCCATTTGAGGGTGAAAAGCAGTGCTAAACTTTACTTGTGTACCCAAACTCTTTTGAAAATATCTCCAAAAATGAGTAGTGAATTGGGCTCCCCTACTCCGAAATAATAGACAAAAGAAATCTCATGCCACCTCACGATCTCATCAATATAAAGTTTGGCATAGTGTTTGTCTCGGTAAGTAGACTTCACAGGAATGAAGTGAGCAGACTTAGTCATTCGGTTAACAATAACCCAAATGGAATCGTGCATTTTTCTGGACTTCGGCAAACCAACCACGAAATCCATATTAATTGACTCCCACTTCCACGTTAGAATTTCAATTGATTGAGTAAGACCTCCACGTTTAAGGTGTTCGGGCTTAACTTGTTGTCAATTGGGATATTTTTTTATGAACTTACAGATGTCTCGCTTCATACCTTCCCACCAATAAATTTCCTTCAATTCATGATACAACTTGGTGGAACCTGGATGAATGGAATAGCCATGAGCCTCTGCAATAATATTTGGCCTCAAATCATCAATATTTGGTACGTACAATCTTCCTTAATACCTAAGTACACCATCTCCCCCCAGGGAGAATGATTCATTCATCTTACCCAACACCGAATCTTTCCACTCCATCAGTACTGGGTCGATATGTTTCTTGGCTTTAACATCTACAACAAATAAGTATTCGGAACTTAAATGGACTTTAACACCCCCATCTGGTGCATTTACAAGTCGTACACCTAACCTTGCCAATCGATGTATTTCTTTAACCAACTCTTTCTTCTCATCATCGATGTGAGACACGTTGCCCATGCTCAATCGTCTTAATGCATCCGCCACTATGTTGGCCTTACCCGGATGATAGTGGACACTCAAGTCATAATCCATTAGTAACTCTAGCCATCTTCTCTGACGAAGGTTTAATTCTTTTTGTGTAAAAACATATTGAAGACTTTAATGGTCAGTAAATACATCAACATGTACACCATATAAGTAGTGTCTCCAAAGCTTCAACGCAAAGATCACCGCAGCTAATTCAAGATCGTGAGTAGGGTAATTCTTCTCGTGGACTTTCAATTGTCTTGATGCATATGCAATCACCTTACCATCTTGCATAAGAACACATCCCAAATCTACTTAGGAAGCATCACAATAAACCATGTACCCTTCACCACTTCTCAGCAATGTGAGGACTAGGGCCTAAGTGAGTTGGTCTTTGAGCTCTTGGAAGCTCTTTTCACACTTTTCAGACCACTCAAACTTCGCCTACTTCCTTGTTAAAGCGGTCAATGGAGCAGCAATCGTGGAAAATCCCTCCACAAACTATCGATAATAATTAGCCAAACCCAAGAAACTTCGAATATCGATAGGGGTAAAGGGTCTCGGCCAATTCTTTACCGCCTCTATCTTTTTTGGATCAACCTCAACACCCTGATCGGTCACCACATGACCAAGGAAGGTCACTGATCTCAACCAAAACTCAGATTTGCTAAACTTCACATACAAATGATGTTCTCTGAGTACTTGCAATGTCATTCTCAAATGCTATTCATGCTCTTCTCTTGACTTAGAGTATATGATGATGTCATCTATGAATACTATGACGAAAAAATCAAGATATTCACGGAAGACTCTATTCATAAGGCCTATAAATGCGGGTGGTGCATTAGTGAGACCAAATGACATGACAAGAAACTCGTAATGTCCATATATAGTACGGAAGGCAGTCTTAGAGACGTCCTCTTGTCTTACCCTTAGTTGGTGATAACCCGACCGAAGATCTATCTTAGAAAAGAAACTTGAACCTTGAAGTTGATCAAAAGATCATCGATTCTAGGAAGAGGGTATTTGTTCTTTATAGTGACATTATTGAGTTGACGATAATCGATGCACATTCTAAGAGTTCCATCCTTTTTCTTAACGAACAACTCTAGAGCACCCCATGGGGATATGCTCGGCTGGATGAAGCCCTTATCAAGTAAATCTTTTAACTGCAACTTCAAATCTTTTAGTTCCGCTGCAGCCATTCTATAAATAGGAATGGAAATCGGTTTGGTGTTGGGATCTAATTCAAAACCAAAATCAATTTCACGTTCTGGAGGGATACCTGGTAATCTTTCGGAAAGACATCTTGAAACTCATTTACCACGGACACAAAGTCTATGGAAGGGACTTCTTGTTCTAAGTCTTTGACTCTAACTAAGTGGCATAAGTATCCCTTAGATAACATCTTATTGACTTTAAGATTGGAAACTATTTGGCCTGTTGGATTTGAACCACGCCCTTCCCATTTTAACTCTAACTAATTTGGAAACTGAAACCTTACTACCCTGTTTCGACAGTCTATGATAGCATAACATTTATGAAGCAAATCCATACCTGAGCCACATCCCTGAGCTAGTATGCAGCCAACTCAGCCTTCTCCTCTTCATTAATACCAAAAGCAGGCATTAGAACCTACCATGCACTCACTTCCATACGAACGGCCACACTTACCATACGTCTTTCAGTTACGCTTGGCATTTCTATCATTGCCCTCCTTGGGAAGGCCAAATCTTGAGTCTGGCGTCTTAGACCACTCGGCCATCCTATTCTTGTGTTCTTTTCCCTATGCGCTCACACAAGAAGGAGGTTAGATGCTAGAATGACGCAAAATGTCAAAGATCTAGATGACACGATAAAGAGTAGAAGAAGGGAAGATTCCTAACATCACAAAGTCTCTAAGTCATGATTGTGGTGTACTTCACAACCATAAGTTAGAAACTAAGCAACGTGGTTGTGTTGAGCTTTAGATCCTAGGTAATTTCAACTCATGCTCTGATACCAAGTTTTTTCACACTCGGATTTTGGAATCCGAACACAACCGTCTTTGTTAACCTCTCAGAGGTCGCAGACAAGCCTCTTCTTTGCTTTCATCACAATCATACAGTTAAATTTGCGGAAAATTTTAAACCTTTTTAATACTTAGCGAAGTATACATAGACTTCATATAGTATTGCATAAGAGTGATTTTCTAATAGCTAAAACTCAACAATCATCTATCAATAGATTAAACAATTGAAATAACTGATTGTAATAATAATAATAATAGATTGCAAATTGGCCTTATTACAAACGTTTGAACGAATACTTGAAAAGAAACACTAGGGACAATAGTCACTAGCTATATCTAATGTACAAAGATAGAAAAATAAAGTGTAGCATCCTCGAACTCAAGAGGACCTACCAATGTCTGGAGATCGCTATTCCAAACTGCTTCGTCGAACTTCAACCTTCTTGAGAACATGCGCCCATAAAAATAGTAAATATATATGGGTTTAGTACACACTTGTACTAAGTATGGGTGTATGCACATAAAAACATAAGGACTATGCATGAACAAGGAAATCTCTTACTAAGCAACATGGAATTTTTTTGGAAGTTACGTTACTTTCTTTCTTAATTCTTTAATCGTGAATTATGATATGTATATGACACGTTCTCGTGCAATTAAGACCACAAATTATTTTCTATATGAGCATAAGACCTTGGAATCATGAACATAATTTTACAACGACTTAAACAAAATTTATTAATTTGCTCCTTAGGCCGAGAGTTGCCTTTCTCATACTTAGATTATTTTTCAGTCTTTTCTTCTTTCTAGTGTGTAGTTCAATGATCTCCTTTGTTCTTATGTTTTATTTACAAGTGCAATGATTCATTCTAGTCCCATACCTACAATGAATAAATAAGCAACACACAATACTAAGGAAATGATTTGGCTACATTACTTACAAGTTAGATTTCTTTACTCAAGTTGAATGTGGATAAATATATTAGAAGCCAATCTTTATTAGCTATGCCCATTAATTGATTATTTACATAATATATAGATCTTGGGACATAATCCATACTCCATTATTGGCTCAAGCCACTAACTTGTTATTTCTATCAAACACTAGTGATTGATGTTCTTTAAGCACTTACTTTACTTAGTTCACTATGAACTTATGATTCTACTTCTTTACTCTGTTGTTCACTTTGAACATGCTACTTTATTCTTTCTTACTCTCTTAAAGAATTCTATTAGCATTAATGGAACTAGATCATGCAAGCAACATGAAATCCACTTTCTCCCTCACACCGAAAAGAGGTGATTCATCGGTTAAGGTGAACCAAGTTTTGTGTCTACCCCACACCGAAAAGGGGTGTTCACCGGCTAAGGTAATACCGTGTCTCTGTCTTCCCCACACTGAAAATGAGGGTTCACGGCTGAAGTGAACCGGATATCCTGAGCTATAACTGACATAGATCATGTGATCTAAACATGAAATCCGTTGTCTACCCCACACCGTAAAGAGGTGGATTCACCGGCCAAGGCGAAACCAAACTTGCTAGCGTTCTTAGTGGGCGACATCCACTAGCTAGGTGCCCCTATATTTGCAACATAGTTCGACGACTAGGAGATGTACGGAGACCCTGATCCACGGGGTGGTGATCTCATCTCATGAGACTTACATGTGCTGGCACAAGCTCATTGCTAGTCTATCGGTGCAAAGCTCAGATTTTATCTTATTATCTTTTAGATTTGACTCAAACATTATGGAAGCTTGCTTCTATGTATGAGGTTTACGTAACTCTATGGATGACTGGTCACCCCTCTCTTTACTTGATGAATATGAACTTATGACTTGCATTATCATCATGGTGCGAGTGAGACTTGTGTCACGGACTCTGGCACCCTCTAATGTGAGTATTTTTGACAAAACAATTAAGTGTATTTGAGACTTGTATCATTTCTTTCTAACACTCTATATTAGGTCAATTTCATAACATAAGCTTTTAGTTTTTTCATTACTCTCCTTAATTTGTTCATGTTAATTGCTAGTCTTGTATCATTTTTATGATAATTATAACTTCTTATACAATTCTTTTACGTTCACAAGTTCGTGTGGATAGGGTATGTTGGGACTTGTCCCATTGATTGGCATACCCTATGTTATCAGTTCATTGATGTGGATATTAGTATGATTTTTTTGGATGTAATATGGTTGTACATAGTTTTGTTAGCCAATTTGTTGGCATCAAACACAATTTCACTAGATACTTGTCATAATATTATCACTAGGCATACCAATTATTCATATATACATTATAGTAATCTTAACATGTTAAACAATCCAACTTTTAACCTTTGATTAACATATTAAACAATTCAATGAACAACTCATAACAATTCCATCTTCTCAAACACAACTAGGCATCATAACATTCAACAATCATGTAAATAACACCCTAAGTATGTGGATTTAACATGTAGGTTTTTCATTCAACATATAAATCACTAAAACATACACAAAATTATCATTTAACACCACATACAAACAACATGCGTTGAGAATTACACTACAGATACTACAAGAATCAGAAATTGGGAGAACTAGGGAGATGAATATGCAATTCATTGGGAACAACTCTAGTTTCGATATTCTTGAAGTTAAAACGTTTGAAAATCCTCTTGGAGAAAGAATTCAAGAAGAGAAAACCCATACCTTATTGTAGAATTAAATCTACGAAGATCCTCTTGCACTTTGCACAAAAACCTTGAAGAACTGTTGTTATCGTCTATGGTTTTCTTTACGTTTTCGCTTTTTCTTAAGTTGCGGCGTGTATGGTGAATAACTTGTGTATAAATCTTTGAGAAATGAATGTTAACTAATTCAAATTAGACTATATACTTAACTAAAACAATTTAAGTAGATAATTACCAAAATGCCCCTCCTAGATTGACTAGAATTAGAAGACTTTTTGACTTAACCGAAATCAGGAAGATGCTATTGTGTTTCGGTTTTGTCCAATTAGTTTAATTAATTAAGTTTCTAAATTAACTATTAAGTAACCTAGGGTAATTACTAAAGTACCCCTATGTTGTTAGGACCATAACAAAATATTTGGACCATCCTAGGTTAGGTACTAGGTTGTTTCTTAGTTAGTTACACGATTAGGTGACACCCGGTTTAGTCGTAGGTTGTCGGGTCCCTTACTTAGTTATTTTTTGTTTGTCCTAGGTTAGTTAGTTTAGTTAGCTAGGGGTTAGTACCGATTAGGGAGCTTGGCCCCACATGCGCTGACCCGGACGCGTGCATGTCCCCAACCGCCCTAACCGAATCGGTTAGAGTAGTCCCCTTGGCCGGTTGCACGTGTGTTTGCACATGTTCTTGCACATGTGTTGTGTGCATTTTCCCAACTAACTATATTGGAAGGTTAATTTGGAATGTTTACTTATTGTCCCAAGGATCCTCACTATGTCCTTGGGCACTACTTAATCTACATGATCATTTTAAATGGTTATGTGCTATGGTACTAGGCTTGACACTTGGATGCCTAGTACCTAATGTGTTGCGTTGTGGATCTATAAGATTTTTGCTTAGGGTCTTCATTGCAGGTACAATTTCTAAAAAGCTTGGATTATATTATGCTTAATTGGGTATATATAGAAATTGGCTAACACCCCTTAGACAATTTTCTATAATATCCCCAATATTTCTCAGTATTGGGCATTGGGATGCCTATGTACCCTCAATACGCATTCCTAAACACCTATTAGGCTCTTCACTAGACATGTAATTTTCTAGAATGTTATAGTGAGTTCTTTATGTACATACGTTATGAAATGAAATGCATAATGCTTGTCTTTTATGATGTTGGTTTTACTTGATATACATGATGTTGGTCTAAATTGCTATGTATGATGTTGAATACCCTTGTTATGATGTTATACTAGGTAAAAGCAATGCTTATGGTCTCTTTGCTAGTTTACTTTGTTTATGTGGGGTTACGGGGCTTCACATACACATTGCACTAGTTGGCTTAGGTTGGAATTATGAGTAAGGTCTTGTGATTTTTTGATGAAATGGACTCTAAAAGATAAGTGTTGATTATGGCTTTACTATGAGGTTACTCCTTAACATAAATAGGAATATGTCTCATTGTTGTGTGCTATGGACTCGTATATGTTGTTGTAATGTGAATGAAGTTTTTTTAAAGTTAACTTTACATGCTAATAAACAAAATGTCCCTTTGTGCATATTTTAAAATGATTTACTTATATATGTTTCCATAGTCAATAATGTGGTTTGTACTAACCCTTATCTCTTCTATTTGTACAAAATTGTATGTTCGGGCAATTGAGGTGCTTCAAGGCCATTCCCAATGATGCTTGGATTGTTCCCAAGTTGGTGAGTCCTCAAGACCGAGGACGAAGCATATGAATATAGCTTTTGTTTTTTAACTACGTTTAAATACATCGTTCTATTTCTTATCTTTCAAGGACTATGTTGTATTCTCTTGTAACATGTATTGTAATGATTTAAGTTCTAAGTCCCATTTCTAATACTCTTATGTTAGATAGTCGTGTGAGACAAATGTAGTCTATTTTCTATATATGTGAAGCTAAGTTGAACTATAAATAAAAGTTTTTAATTTACCACTTTTTATTTTACCTTTGATGACATGATGTATGCTAAGGGCTTGTCGAAGGCTACTTCGACGATTAAGACACCAGTTACGACTAGGTTGTACTCTCCGATCGTGACAAAATTTGTATTAGATCATGAGGTTTAAGAAACCTTAGGAGTGATGTCTCACAAAACCACGTCGAGGTACAGTCTTGTTCATAATTGTGAAGCGCGCCACTATTATGAATGAGAGGCTATTTGATGCTTATGAAGTTCTCACTTCTTTGGTAATCTTAAGTCGTGCCTCAAGAGTCCTAACTCTATATGTGGATGTTTCATATAATCCTTTTCTTGTGGTTATAGGCTATGACTACTAGAAGTGCAGCCACAAGAATGGTTGAATAGGAGATTTTGTCACGACCGGGGAGCACTCCCTAGATGTAACCGGTGTCGTCTTCCTCGGAGAGAGCTAAGACTAGCCTTTTAGAATTCCTCATATCATATCATATGTTAAAAATACAGAAGATTAAAACTTTTCATAATCATCTATATAATGAGGTTTACATAGACCTTTCGCTTACACATCATATTTATATATATGGAATTTACTTAGACTCCGTGCATAAGAAGATTAAATAGGCTTCTCTTTTAGTTAACATAATTGATACATTAGTGAAATTCTTTGGCTCATATTGAATCATATAAACGAGTACAAATCTTGGCCATAGCTAATACAAAGTCAACATGCCAATAAAGGTGTAACAACCCTAAAAATGAATAGGATCAAGACGCAGGTGTTTCAAGAATGCTTGCGAAGACCAAGGTCCACACGTATTGATACGCGTAGAACCAGACCTCAGAACCCTTACTACGACCAAGCCAACTAACTTGGGGAGTTAATTGAGCTTGGAAACGTTGGAACCAACCATGTGAGGCTCACGAAAATGAAGGTTTAATCGAAAGAGTTTTCACCGGACTCAAAAGAAGAAATTTTAAGTTTTGAGGGTCCAAGGGTAAAATGGTCTTTTCCAGGCCAAGGGTAATATTGTAATTACCCTGAGTAATTAATTATTTAATTAATTAAGTTAAAAAATAATAAAATTCGGGTGGGGCAACCCGAAGTGACCCATTTTCGCAAAATGGGGTCACCCGGATTCGAACCCCACTAGAAGCAAGATTAAACTTGCTTTTATTTTAATGTGTTAACTTAGTTTTTAATAAATAATTAATATTAGCTGATTTAGGAAAAACAAATCAGATTTTTATTAATTTTTATTAATTATTAAGTTGACTAATTCAAACCCACAAAGTCCTACTTCAACTAGAATTCTATCTCCCTTTTCCCCACTCTCTTTGCACGATTTCTTTCTCTCTTTCACTCTCTTTTTCTTGGATGAAAACGTGAGAAAACAATCAGCAAAAGCAAAATAAAGTAAAGGCAAAAGTTCATCAAGAATTTGAAAGATAGAAACTCAAAGAGAAAACAATCCGGTAACGTTAAGCAGAACTACTACGCTAGTCGGGTGAGGTGTGACTTAGGGTGTGTGGACTGATTTGTGGAGGAGTTCTTGGGCAGCATTTTGAAAATCTAACAAGAAAACAAAGGTATGGGTTTTCTTACTCTTGGTCCCTTTCCCAGGAGACCCCTAGGACTCAGTATATTCGGCTCAAAAACTAAGGTTTATTCCCCTATTGCATGTCCCTGTCATTAGCTCCCAACGAATGTAGGTTGGTATAAATGCTGGTAGACTTAGGATTATGTGATGTTTGTGCTGAATGTTAATGTATTGGATGAACGTTAATTCACGAAAATACAACCATGTGTGTGTTCGAATTAAGAAAAACAAAATGTGTATGGCATGTTGGGTCTCGGCCTAAGGGCTTAATTTTGTTAATGTTTTGTTTGTTGTTTTATGTACACTAATTGAAGTAAAATGTGATGTTCATGTGACATGAAGTGTGGCTGAATTGAGGAGTAAGCCTTTTGGTTAAGAAGTTGTGAAAATTGTGGTAAAGAACGTACCAAACGAACTATGTATTGTCCTACGAATTTACTAACAAAAGGAGATAAAAATGAGTAAAGAAATTACTTTGAATTTCCAGCATTTTTGTTTATATATGCTGCCAAATTAAGATGGTTAGAATGCCAAAAAAAAATAAGGAAAATAGGTGAGGTCATTGAGGGTCGAACCCGAGACCTCACCCCTTTAAAATCCCCAAAGAATTTAAGAAGAAAATTCGTGTGGTGAGGGGGATTCGAACCTGCCTTGGCTGGGAAATATGTGTGAAGAAAAAGAAATTAAGAAATGAGAGGGGTGGGATTCGAACCCACACCCTCTCGGTTAGAAACCAAGGAAAGGGAAAATGAAGAAAAAGTTTTGAGAGGCGTGGGATTCGAACCCACGACCTCTATGCGGATGAGGGAGATAATATAAAAATAAAATGAGGCTGTGGGGATTCGACCCCACAACCTCACAGTCAACTCAAATAGTCAACTTCAAAAAGGAGAATAAAATAAAGAGGTTGTATGGGTTCGAACCCACAACCTCTCGGCCTAAGCGAATGGAAGGGAAGGGAAATTAAAAAAATAATTTAATGTGGCTGAGGGGACTCGATCTCGGGTCCCAAAGCCTCATATGAGTCGAGACAAATAAAAGCAATACGAAAATAAAGTTGTGGGGGCTTGAACCCACAACCCATCGGCCAATGCAAGAGAAATTTAAAATCGAAAAGTAAGCCTACAAAGTGAATATTGTTATTTGACTTAGAATTAAAATGTTATGAATATTAGAATAGAATCGATTAAAAGTGTAAATGATAACCAATTGATTCAAGACTTGGGATTCCTTGCCCAAACTTCCGTATTGATACATAAATCATACGTGAACAAAACGTACAAGAATAAATGCCACCTATTTAGATCTATTTCAAGATCTTGGCATAACTACAAGATACATAAGTCTTGTACTACATAATCTTAGGAATGTAAGAATTACTTAATGAACTACGAATGAAGCCTCATGGCTTATGTGTATAGACTTATAAGTCTAACATATGTTCAAAAGTAAGTGAACCTAAGATGTATGAAATGAAATGATGAACCCTAGAAGGGTTAAGTATGAGTGTAAATACACTAAATGGCCAAGTACATTGGCATATGATAAGATGAACAATGAAATGATGAAATGCACATTCACATAATAAGAGGTGAGTAACTATGAAAAGCAAAGGTGCTAATGATAATGAATGAGGTGACAACATGATATGAGGCAAATGTAAATGATGAGAGCAATCTCAAATGAGCCTAAGTAAATGTTACCAACACGTACTCACCTATGAGAGTGTAAGATAATGAAGAGACAAGTCTCTATGAACACTCAAATAAAAGTATTGAGATTAACACACTTAATACTAATGATGAGATGAGAAATCATCTATTGAGCTATGATGTCCTCATACTAGAAGCAAACTTCCATGACGTATGAGATGAATGAAATGGAACTTTATACTGAGCACCGATAGACTAGCTATGAGCGGTGATGCCTTCTTTCGGGAAGGGCGGAGGTTCACGTAACTCTCATGAGATGAGACTGTCCGGCTTGTCGGGTATGGGTCTCCTTATATCTCCTAGTCTTCGAACCTATACTGCCAACATAGTGATCTCGTGGGGTTAAAATCCCATGTACACTAGCATGTTATGGGATCACTTTGGCCGGTGATTCCACCTCTTTTCGGTGTGGGGGAGACACTGGATTTCATGATGCTCACATGATCTATGTCGGTTAAAGTAAAAGTTCCCAATGAATGAATGAGGCCAGCCTCAAATGATGTACATAATGAAATGAATGAATACCAAAGGTGTTAGGATAGGATAATCAGAAGGTGAGTTAGATTCAAGCAATGACATTAGGTCATTCTTGGTCATTACACAACGAACCTAATAAAAGTCTTAAACTACATTTAAGGTATAACCGGTGGTTACACTGGACTATGAACGAAATGAAATGAAGTACATATAAATGAATGAAGCAGACTCTGCGTTTGCTAACGAAGACTCCCAGTTGAGGTCCCATATGTTGAGCCTTCATTTTCTGGGATGTCTTAATGTCAAGTCCATGATTCCAAGGTCTCATGGCATATGAATGAATGATATGAACGGAGTTATGTGCTATGTGTAAATGTTATGTGCTGTGTGCAAATGTGAAAAGTATGATTATGTATGTTATTCTCATGGCATAACTTTCCTATTCCAAATTTGGAAAGCTCACTGACTTTCCTAATCCAAATTTGGAAAGATCATTTACTTTCCTAATCCAAATTAGGAAACTTTCCTAATCTCAATTTGGCAAGTCCACTGACTTGACTTCCAAAAATCATGTTGTTAGGAAAGAGCTAGTCTTTCTCATGCATGTCCTTGGTGTGTGCTTGCATATACCCATACTTAGTACAAGTGTGTACTAACCCTATACAAACTCTACTACTTTAGGTGCAGGCATAGGTGGACGATAGAGCTACAGGATCATCGCTGAAGTTATCCAGACGTCCAACATTCATCCGGTTTTTGGTAGGTCCTCATGCTTTCGAGGATGCTACTGTTTATGTTCTAGCTTAGTTTAGGAGTTGAGCTAGTGAAGCATGTTCCACTAGCGTTTCTTTCTTATTTTATTCAGACTATGTATGGGTACCATTTTGGCAAGTATACGATTATGTTATCGAACTATTTCTTTCATTTGATTATCTCTTAATGTTTAGATGGTTGATGTTGAACGAATTACGAATGTATTAGAAATGTTTAGTATGTAATGTTTAGAAACAAAAGTTTCAAATTTTCCGCTAAAATTAACCTATGTAAAGGAAGAATGACGTAAGTAGGCTTGTCTGCGACCTCTGAGAGGTCAACGACGCCGGTCTCGTCTGGGGTCTAGATTCCAGTCGTGACAAAGTTGGTATCAGAGCCAGGTTAAATTATGAAAATAATAAGTTCACATCAACCACATTAAGTAGTTTCTAAGTCATGGTAGTGAAGTGCACCACTATCCTGGATTAGAGACTGCATGATGCGTAGGAATGTTTCCCTTCTTCTGATCTTATCGTGCTTTTCTAAATGTCTGAATTCTTGGTGTTATGAGCGTGTCTAACATCAATCCTTTTTGTTTTTCCAGAGAATGAACACTAGGAGAGGATTTGGTCAGAAGAGAGGAGGAGCAGCTGCTGGGGGTAATCAGGATCTACCCCAGGCTCCAGCTGAAGGAGTGGCCATGCCAGTTAACCCAGCTGGGTTGACTGATGCTGAGGTGCGGGCATCTTTGGCCCAAATGGCATAGGCCATTACCATGCAGGCCCAGGCTATGACTGCCCAGGTCAACAGACAGGATGTTCAGAGGGAGAACCCACCGGTCCGTAGCATGGCTGACAGACTGAGGGATTTCACGAGGATGAATCCTCCCATTTTCACAGGGGTTAAGACATCGGAGGATCCTCAAGAGTTTGTAGATGAGGTGCATAAAATCCTGGTGGCTATGGGGGCCACTAACATTGAGAAGGATGAGTTGGCTTCCTATCAGCTCAAGGATGTTGCACAGACTTGGTGCAAGATGTGGCAAGATAGACGTGTCTTAGGTGGAGTACCAGTCACATGGGAGCTGTTCAAGACAGCATTTTTGGAGAGATTCTTTCCCAGGGAGATGAGAGAGGCAAAGGTTGAGGAATTCATCAACCTCAAACAAGGCTCCATGACAGTCAGGGAGTATTCCCTGAAGTTTATTAAGCTGTCAAGGTATGTTGTTTTTTTTCCTAAGTAGTTAATAGCAAGAATAAGAATAATACTGAACCTTGTTGAAATCTCCCAGGTATGCTACTTCCCTAGTTTTTAACAACAGGGATGAGATAAGCAGGTTCCTCACAGGAATCAATGGAGACCTGGAGGAGGAATGTCGATCTGCTATGCTCCATGACAATATGGATCTTTCCAGATTGATGGTGCATGTCCAGCAGGTAGAGGACAGCCGCAGAAAAAGAGCTGTTCGTGATGCTAGGAGGCCTAGACCTCAAGACCAGGCAGGACCCAGTCATGGAGGCCACAGGAATAACTTTGGCATCCGTGAGCAGCCAAGGTTCAAAAAGGGGCAACAGAGTTCTGGGAATTCTAATCCTCAGAGGAGTGCTACACCTAAAGGAGGCAGACCTGAGCCCATGAAGGGAAATGGAGGTGAGATGCAGCGTACTAAGAAGAGTTGTGCTAAGTGTGGCCGAGCTCACAGTGGAGAGTGCAGACAGGGCACTAATGCCTGCTTCGGTTGTGGTAAGAGTGGACACATGGTCAGAGACTGTCCACAGAACAGAGGTCAGGCTGGAGGTAATACTAAGCCTAGGCCTAATCCACAGGGTGCAGCAGCAGCCGAGCCTCTTAAGAGGAACAGGATCTATGCCCTGAAGGGCAGAGAGGAGCAGGAGAAGTCCGCTGATGTGGTCACAGGTATGCTGCAAGTATTCTCAACTTCTGTTTATGCTTTACTTGATCCAGGGTATACACTTTCCTTTGTAACTCCTCTGCTTGCTCTTACTTTTGAGGTGTTGCCTGAAGTTCTACATGATCCTATAGTGGTTAGTACACCTTTAGGAGAGAATGTAAGAACTAATAGAGTGTACAAAGATTGCCCAATAGTTGTGAGTGGTAAAACTATGTGTGCAAACCTGATGGAGTTACCCATGCATGATTTTGATGTTATTCTTGGCATGGATTGGCTTCACAGTTGCTATGCTTGCTTAGACTGTCGTAGTAGGGTGGTGAGATTTCGCTTTCCTAATGAAGAAGAGTTAGTCTGCGAGGGGTACAATTCGAGTCGTCCTAACCCCTTGATTTCTAACCTTAAGGCCAATAAAATGATGTCCAAGGGGTTATTGTGTCATCTTGTGAGTGTTAATGATTTAGATCATGACATTCCTTCCATAGACTCTGTACCTGTAGTGAATGAGTTCTTAGATGTGTTCCCTGATGATTTACCAGGAGTCCCTCCCCTTCGAGAGATAGACTTTGGTATCCGATTTAGAACCCGATACTAAACCAATCTCAATTCCTCCTTACAGAATGGCTCCAGCTGAACTCAAAGAGTTGAAGCTGCAGTTAAAAGATCTCACTGACAAGGTTTTCATTCAGCCGAGCATATCCCCTTGGGGCGCTCTAGTGTTGTTTGTAAAGAAGAAAGATGGAACCCTTAGAATGTGTATCGATTATGGGCAGCTCAACAAAGTCACTATAAAGAATAAGTATCCACTCCCCAGAATAGATGATCTGTTTGACCAACTCCAAGGGTCTAGTTTCTTCTCTAAGATTGATCTTCGTTCAGGGTATCATCAGCTTAGGGTTAGGGATGGAGATATCCCAAAGACAGCCTTTCGTACCCGCTATGGTCACTATGAGTTTTTAGTCATGTCATTTGGTCTCACGAATGCACCTGCTGCATTTATGGACCTCATGAATAGGGTCTTCCGTGAATACCTTGACTCTTTCGTCATAGTATTCATTGATGACATTCTCATCTACTCTAAGACCAAGGAAGAGCATGAACATCATTTGAGACTAACCTTGCAGGTACTTAGACAACATCAGTTGTATGCCAAATTCAGCAAATGTGAATTCTGGCTGAGATCAGTGACCTTCTTGGGTCATGTAGTGTCCGATCAGGGCGTGGAGGTGGATCCCAGGAAGACTGAGGCTGTAAAGAACTGGCCAAAACCTCTTACTCCTACTGACATCCGTAGCTTTTTGGGATTGGCTGGTTACTATCGCAGGTTTGTGGAGGGCTTTTCTTCCATTGCTGCCCCATTGATAGCTTTGACTATGAAGAAATCCAAGTTTGAATGGACGGAGACTTGTGAGAAGAGTTTCCAGGAGCTCAAGGACAGACTCACTTCAGCCCCGGTGCTTACCTTGCCAAAGTGTGGTGAGAACTACACTGTTTATTGTGATGCATCTAGGGTTGGTTTGGGTTGTGTTCTTATGCAGGTTGGCAAGGTGATAGCCTTTGCATCCAGACAACTCAAGGTTCATGAGAAGAATTATCCCACTCATGACCTGGAGTTGGCAGCTGTGGTATTTGCAATGAAGCTGTGGAGGCATTATCTGTATGGAGTGCATGTAGATGTGTTCACAGACCATAAAAGTCTCCAGTACGTGTTCACACAGAGGGAGTTGAATCTACGTCAGTGGAGATGGTTGGAGCTGCTGAAGGATTATGACATGAATGTGCACTATCATCCAGGTAAGGCTAATGTTGTAGTTGATGCTTTGAGCAGGATGAGCATGGGAAGTACAACTCACATTGAGGATGAGAAGAGAGAGCTGGTAAAAGATGTACACAAACTGGCCAGACTGGGTGTGCGTTTGGTTGACTCCACTAGTGGGGATGTTTTAGTTCATCCTAGTTCTGAATCATCCTTGGTAGTTGAAGTCAAGCAGGGTCAGCATCTAGATCCCGTGTTGATGGAGTTGAAGGACTCAGTGCTGCTGAAGATGAATGAGTCTTTCGCTTTGGGAGGTGATGGCATACTTAGATATCAGGACAGGCTGTGTGTGCCAGATGTGGGTGATTTGCGGACCAGGATTGTTGCAGAGGCCCATGGTTCCAGATATTCTATACATCCAGGTTCCACCAAGATGTATCATGATCTCAAACAGATTTATTGGTGGGATAGCATGAAGAAGGACATTGTAGAATATGTGGCCAAGTGTCCTAATTGTCAGCAGGTTAAGGCAGAGCATCTTAAGCCTGGTGGTCTGACGCAGATTATTGAGGTTCTGACTTGGAAATAGGAGGCCATTAACATGGACTTCGTGGTTGGACTTCTGAGGACTAGGAGGCAGCATGACTCTATATGGGTTATTGTGGACAGGTTGACTAAGTCTGCCGACTTTATACCTGTAAAGTCTACTTACCGAGCCAAGGATTATGCGAGGCTCTACATTGATCAGATTGTGAGATGGCATGGGATTCCCTTGTCTATTATTTCAGAAAGAGGAGCTCAGTTTACTTCTCATTTCTGGAAATCTTTCCAGAAGATCTTGGGCACGCAGGTGAAGCTTAGCACTGCCTTTCACCCTCAGACAGATGGGCAGGCAGAGCGCACCATTCAGACATTGGAGGATATGTTGAGGGCGTGTATGATTGACTTCAGAGGTAACTAGGAGGACCATCTGCCTTTGATAGAGTTCTCATATAATATAACTATCAATCCAGCATTGGGATGGCACCGTTTGAGGCATTGTATGGTAGGAGGTGTAGATCTCCAGTTGGGTGGTTCGAGGTTGGAGAGTCATCCATTTTGGGGCCGGAGATCATTCATGAGGCCTTAGAGAAGGTCAGAATGATTAGGCACAGGCTGGCTACTGCGTACAGTCGGCAGAAGTCATATGCTGATAACAGAAAGCGACCCTTAGAGTTTGATGTTGGTGACCAGGTTTACTTAAAAATATCACCTATGAAAGGGGTGATGAGATTTGGTAGGAAAGGGAAGCTGAGTCCAAGATATGTTGGGCCATATGAGATCCTACAGCGTATGGGTGAGGTGGCCTATGAGCTGGCATTGCCCGTAGAGTTAGCTTCTGTCCATCCAGTCTTTCATGTATCTATGTTGAAGAAGTGCCTAGGTGATCCAGCATCAATCTTACCTGTTGAAGGTTTGGGGGTTGATGAAGACTTGTCTTATGAGGAGGTACCGGTCGAAATCTTAGACAGACAGGTCAAGCGGCTGAGGAACAAGGAGATTGCCACAGTGAAAGTATTGTGGAGAAATCATCTTGTTGAGGGTGCTACGTGGGAAGCTGAGGCCGACATGAGGGCCCGCTACCCTCACCTGTTCAGCTCTTGAGGTTAGACTTTATACTCTTAGCCTATGCTTCCTTATCTCCCCGTACTTTGTTGCTATTGATTGACTGTGTATAGTGCTTTTATTACGACCTGACTGGCATTACAACATGAAGTAGTAGTGTCATTCGGGGACGAATGTTCCTAAGGGGGGATAATGTAACAACCCTAAAAATGAATAGGATCAAGACGCAGGTGTTTCAAGAATGCTTGCCATTAGACCAAGGTCCACACGTATTGATACGCGTAGAACCAAATCTCAGAACCCTTACTACGACCAAGCCAACTAACTTGGGGAGTTAATTGAGCTTGTAAAGGTTGGAACCAACCATGTGAGGCTCACGAAAATGAAGGTTTAATCGAAAGAGTTTTTACCGGACTCAAAAGAAGAAATTTTAAGTTTTGAGGGTCCAAGGGTAAAATGGTCTTTTCCAGGCCAAGGGTAATATTGTAATTACCCTGAGTAATTAATTATTTAATTAATTAAGTTAAAAAAATAATAAAATTCGGGTGGGGCAACCCGAAGTGACCCATTTTCGCAAAATGGGGTCACCCGGGTTTGAACCCCACGAGAAGCAAGATTAAACTTGCTTTTATTTTAATGTGTTAACTTAGTTTTTAATAAATAATTAATATTAGCTGATTTAGCAAAAAGAAATCAGATTTTTATTAATTTTTATTAATTATTGAGTTGACTAATTCAAACCCACAAAGTCCTACTTCTACTAGAATTCTATCTCCCTTTTCCCCACTCTCTTTGAACGATTTCTTTCTCTCTTTCACTCTCTTTTTCTTGGATGAAAACGTGAGAAAACAATCAGCAACAGCAAAATAAAGTAAAGGCAAAAGTTCATCAAGAATTTGAAAGATAGAAACTCAAAAAGAAAACAATCCGGTAACGTTAAGCAGAACTACTACGCTAGTCGGGTGAGGTGTGAGTTTGGGTGTGTGGACTGATTTGTGGAGGAGTTCATGGGCAGCATTTTGAACATCTAACAAGAAAACAAAGGTATGGGTTTTCTTACTCTTGGTCCCTTTCCCAAGAGACCCCTAGGACTCAGTATATTCGGCTCAAAAACTAAGGTTTATTCCCCTATTGCATGTCCCTGTCATTAGCTCCCAACGAATGTAGGTTGGTATGAATGCTGGTAGACTTAGGATTATGTGATGTTTGTGCTGAATGTTAATGTATTGGATGTACGTTAATTCACGAAAATACAACCATGTGTGTGTTCGAATTAAGAAAAACAAAATGTGTATGGCATGTTGGGTCTCGGCCTAAGGGCTTAATTTTGTTAATGTTTTGTTTGTTGTTTTATGTACACTAATTGAAGTAAAATGTGATGTTCATGTTACATGAAGTGTGGCTGAATTGAGGAGAAAGCCTTTTGGTTAAGAAGTTGTGAAAAATTGTGGTAAAGAACGTACCAAACGAACTATGTATTGTCCTACGAATTTACTAACAAAAGGAGATAAAAATGAGTAAAGAAATTACTTTGAATTTCCAGCATTTTTGTTTATATATGCTGCCAAATTAAGATGGTTAGAATGCCAAAAAAAATAAGGAAAATAGGTGAGGTCATTGAGGGTCGAACCCGAGACCTCACCCTTTTAAAATCCCCAAAGAATTTAAGAAGAAAATTCGTGTGGTGAGGGGGATTCGAACCTGCCTTGGCTGGGAAATATGTGTGAAGAAAAAGAAATTAAGAAATGAGAGGGGTGGGATTCGAACCCACACCCTCTCGGTTAGAAACCAAGGAAAGGAAAAATGAAGAAAAAGTTTTGAGAGGCGTGGGATTCGAACCCACGACCTCAATGCGGATGAGGGAGATAATATAAAAATAAAATGAGGCTGTGGGGATTCGACCCCAAAACCTCACAGTCAACTCAAATAGTCAACTTCAAAAAGGAGAATAAAATAAAGAGGTTGTGGGAGTTCGAACCCACAACCTCTCGGCCTAAGCGAATGGAAGGGAAGGGAAATTAAAAAAATAATTTAATGTGGCTGAGGGGACTCGATCTCGGGTCCCAAAGCCTCATATGAGTCGAGACAAATAAAAGCAATACGAAAATGGGGTTGTGGGGGCTTGAACCCACAACCTATCGGCCAATGCAAGAGATATTTAAAATCGAAAAGTAAGCCTTCAAAGTGAATATTGTGATTTGACTTCGAATTAAAATGTTATGAATATTAGAATAGAATCGATTAAAAGTGTAAATGATAACCAATTGATTCAAGACTTGGGATTCCTTGCCCAAACTTCCGTATTGATACAAAAATCATACGTGAACAAAACGTACAAGAATAAATGCCACCTATTTAGATCTATTTCAAGATCTTGGCATAACTACAAGATACATAAGTCTTGTACTACATAATCTTAGGAATGTAAGAATTACTTAACAAACTACGAATGAAGCCTCATGGCTTGTGTGTATAGACTCATTAGTCTAACATACGTTCAAAAGTAAGTGAACCTAAGATGTATGAAATGAAATGATGAACCCTAGAAGGGTTAAGTATGAGTGTAAATACACTAAATGGCCAAGTACATTGGCATATGATAAGATGAACAATGAAATGATGAAATGAACATTCACATAATAAGAGGTGAGTAACTATGACAAGCAAAGGTGCTAATGATAATGAATGAGGTGACAACATGATATGAGGAAAATGTAAATGATGAGAGCAATCTCAAATGAGCCTAAGTAAATGTTACCAACACGTACTCACCTATGAGAGTGTAAGATAATTAAGAGACAAGTCTCTATGAACACTCAAATAAAAGTATTGAGATTAACAAACTTAATACTAATGATGAGATGAGAAATCATCTATTGAGCTATGATGTCCTCATACTAGAAGCCAACTTCCATGACGTATGAGATGAATGAAATGGAACTTTATATTGAGCACCGATAGACTAGATATGAGCGGTGATGCCTTCTTTCGGGAAGGGCGGAGGTTCACGTAACTCTCATGAGATGAGACTGTCCGGCTTGTCGGGTATGGGTCTCCTTATATCTCCTAGTCTTCGAACCTATACTGCCAACATAGGGATCTGGAGGGGTTAAAATCCCATGTACGCTAGCATGTTATGGGATCACTTTGGCCGGTGATTCCACCTCTTTTCGGTGTGGGGGAGACACTGGATTTCATGATGCTCACATGATCTATGTCGGTTAAAGTTAAAGTTCCCAATGAATGAATGAGGCCAGCCTCAAATGATGTACATAATGAAATGAATGAATACCAAAGGTGTTAGGATAGGATGATCAGAAGGTGAGTTAGATTTAAGCAATGACATTAGGTCATTCTTGGTCATTGCACAACGAACCTAATGAAAGTCTTAAACTACATTTAAGGTATAACAGGTGGTTACACTGGACTATGAATGAAATGAAATGAAGTACGTATAAATGAATGAAGCAGACTCTGCGTTTGCTAACGAAGACTCCCAGTTGAGGTCCCATATGTTGAGCCTTCATTTTCTGGGATGTCTTAATGTCAAGTCCATGATTCCAAGGTCTCATGGCATATGAATGAATGATATGAACGGAGTTATGTGCTATGTGTAAATGTTATGTGCTGTGTGCAAATGTGAAAAGTATGATTATGTATGTTATTCTCATGGCATAACTTTCCTATTCCAAATTTGGAAAGCTCACTGACTTTCCTAATCCAAATTTGGAAAGATAATTTACTTTCCTAATCCAAATTAGGAAACTTTCCTAATCTCAATTTGGCAAGTCCAATGACTTGACTTCGAAAAATCATGTTGTTAGGGTCTAGATTCCAGTCGTGACAATAGGCTTATATCAATATCCAAATGAAAGAGGAATGAACAATGTCTTTAAGACAATACAACTTTAAAGCTAGAATGTGGAACAAGGTAACATCCTCGAACATGAGGACCTACAAATACTTTGAAATAGAGTCCAAGTCTTATTCAATTGGCCTTCTAAGAACTCAATTGCCGGAACCTACATAATTCTAGAAACATGGAAATATGGGTTAGTACACAACTTGTACTATGTATGGAAACATATGCACATAAACATTTGAAAATCATGCGAAAAAGTACATTTCTTCATAACCATGCCAGGTTATATTGAAAAGCCTTATGCACAACCAAGAACACATATAAGTCGATAACCATACATTCCATAAGGCAACAACATATTCAACAGAAGACCAACATCATCAAGTAAAGTCAAGTCAACATGTGTAGTAGCATATTAGAACTCATAACCAAAGAAACTCCAACATCATGTTATAGCAACAATGCATGTACAAGAGTTCACAACATTACAACATATTAAAGACCCTTATTCATAACCCATTACCAAGCTTACAAGTGCAATGACCAAGTGAAGCCCCATAACCCCACTCAACCAAGTAAACCAACCAAAGCATCACAAGTAATATCTAACTTCATATAACATAACATCATTAGTATACATCATCATATTTAGCAATATAGACACACAACATGTTCGTAAGTGAAACCAACCTCATATAAGGTCATCAACTTGTAAAGTCAACATATGCATATCATTTACTTTATGAGAATATAAGAACATCCTCCTAGGAATTCCCTCGGGGCCAACTAGTTCAATGTATAGGTAGAGTCCTATACCCCTACCTAGACCAAGTCAAACCCCTTAAGTTACCCTAGTTAGAGTTCACTTTATAACTTCATTTTACTTCCGAGAATGATTGCCTTAATAGATATATACCACATGAGCTAAATGTGAAATCTAGTGTCATAAAACCCTATATCGAAAGAAGGTGTACTACCATAAAGTTTGGTTAATTATGGAGATCGAACGTCCAAGAACGTCCATGACGTTCGGAAGGTGAGCCTAAGAAAGTGTGTGTGTGTTCTCATGTATTTAAGTGAGTTTTACGTGTTCGTTTTGTTTAAAATTGGTGCTAAATGTTCCTAAGACCTAGAAGACTATGTATAGTAGTTTAACGTCCGTGTATGACCCCACCTAAGACCCACGAGGTGCCTTAGAAAAGGACCACATCTCTTGGCAAGAAGCTGCCAAGCAGTTACCAAACGACGGTCACAAGGGACGGTCTGTTGTCAACAAACGGTCCGTCGACCTTGGGCGTCGACTGAACCTTCAAGGAAAGCAAGACTTCACAGGATAGAGGTCAACTCAAAACCAACAAACCACCACCAACGGGCCGTTGATGGACAAACAGTCCGTTGGTTGGACCCCTCTGTGAAGCTGCCCAAAAAGCTATCACTTTCCTGTGTTTGGTAAATTCACACCAAGTCTTTTATGAATTTTAGGGTTATAGTTTTAGTGAATTTTATGTATATTAAAGTGTTTCAAACCCTAAGACCTAATTTTATACTTCATTTCCTAAAACCCAAAACCCCTCCCTCTTAAAAGACTCTCTCAAACTCCATAGAAGCTAGAAGTCAAGAAGGAGCTAGGAGGGTTGTTGGTGGTCGAGTTATTCATCAAAATCATTGGTGTTTATTCTAATTGAGGTATGGTAGTCATCCTTGAACTCTCTTCAATTCAAGGAGTCATTCATAATAGATTTTCAAAAAGGGTTTTCAACCCAAACTTCTTCTATCTTTAACTCTAAATGTGGGTCTTGCATGAAAACATTTTAAATGATTCAAATATGATGTTTCTAATGTTAGTTGGTGATTTTAATTCTAAAACTTCAATGAAAAATTGATAAATCTTTCAATCGATATTTGTCTTAAGGATTGGGTTGAATGAGCATGATTTGGTAGTCTTTGAGCTTTAGTTTGCTTGTGTTGATATTGATGTTTAGCTACTGCCCTAAGGGCTATATTATGATGAATTGTCGAAGAAATTATTATTGGTGAAGGAAGATTGGATAAAGGGTAAGTTTATTATGTTGCTTAGCTTTATTTATGAAATGTTTTTGAGTGGTATGGTCCACCTTCTTGGTGGCCATGTTTACTTGATGAATTTGGATATACTTCGTATGTAATGTAAGTGTGGCTTTGAAGTACTAATATGTGAAATGAAGTGATAATGAAAATGGTACTTGTAATGTGTAATATGAAGTTTGAATTGCATGGTTTGTTTAGATTATGCCTAAATGAAGTGTATATGTTGAGCATGCTAGTGTGTAAGACATGATGAATGAAGGTCTAAGCATGTATAGAAGTTAATGTAAATGAAATGATTCTTATGTGGAAGGTGTGTTCACATGTACAAACACACACTTAAATGAAAGAATGAAGCTAAGTTAAGTCAAAAGGAGAGTTTTGGGGTGAACACTCTTCGTGAGTTGAGTTGAAATGTTTAGTAGCAACCTCACTACATTCTAAGAGCTTTCTAAGATAGGTCGGAGGATGAATTCCCTTCATGAGTTAAGATTTGGTGTTCACTAGTTATCCTTAACCTATAGTATATAATGTTGATAATCCGTGGGGAATTATGCTTAGAACCGAGAGGATATGAAGAAGGGGTTGTTACACTTCGTTAGATGAGATGTTATATTCCAACGTACCTCTTGAGGTGCGTACTCCTAGTTAGTAGAGAATGAGTTTCTTATTAGCAATCTCCTTATCCCTTAACTATGCGCCCGCATAGGTGTAGCTATTGGGAAAGCCATGTAAAAGTTAAGAGGATGACCTTACTGTAGGCAAGTGAGGATACTTTATCCGATAAGTGTTAATATCGGGATTCCATGTCTAGCTCTCATGGTCTATGTCGGTTAAGCTAACACCCCCACAAAAGCAATAAAAGTACTAAGTCTTTTAAAGGATTGTACTACTGTGGGTAGGTGGTGGAATGGGACTCAATCTATCGATTGCACTAGGTAGGCATTCCGAAAGGAGAGTCTCGGTGTGTCTTATATGAATTGAATTAACTAGGTATTCTAAAAGAGTGTACTACTTAGGGTAGGTGGTGGAATGTGACGCCATCTATTCATTGTACTAAGTAGGTATTCCGATAGGGAAGTCATTGTGTTTTATGTGGAGTGTTTTGAGTTTTATTCCAATGTCTTGTTATTGAGATTGGGCTTGTTCTCCCGAGGTGAGTAAGCCTGCAATAGGTAGTCTTGAGGATCATTTAGGTGCGCATAGAAAGGATTATGGGAAGTCCCCTCATGTCGTACCTTGGTTAGTCTAGGGATAACCTAGTTTTTTGGGAAACTCCTACGGAAATGAGTTCACTTCCTCTTGGCTTGACTTTGGGAGTTCACTGTTTTGGGAGTAAAATGAATTCAATGTAATGCTAAGGGTTCACTGTAACAATTTGGTAGCTTACTGTAAAATGGTTCTTTTTGCTAAAAATTATGTAAATCATTCTCTAAGTGTTAAATGATGATTCTTATGTTGTTTTGCTTATATATTCATGAATGTTTTACTTATATGGCATGAAAGTGTATTTATACTAAAATGTCCCTTTTTGCATGTTTTTTTCATATGCCATACTTAATACATTGTTTTGTACTAACCCCATACTTTTCTATACTTTACAAGTATATTTTTGTACGCAAGGAGAAGTCTAGAAGACAAACCTTCAGAAATTTACTCTCTCAAGACTTTGTATGTCCTCATATATCCAAGGACATAGTATATGTTTCTTAGTTTTTTTATTAAGACTTATTATGTATTTCTTTCAAAGGTAAAGGGCCGTGTCCCTAAGATATTTTGTCATGTCTTTAAGTTTGGCTTCTGATGATGAAATTTTCTTAGTATTTATGAAAGAATTCCCTTTTTATATTAAATGTCGTGAAAAGTTTTAAATTCCGCACTACTTTTCATTTCTTATGCAATGAAAGATAGTTAAAGGGATTGTACAATACCACAAAGGGTCAAGTATGTCTTGTTCCGATCCAAGAGTTCTCGCTAACTTCTAGGCGGTACTTGCGGGTCGTTACAAAATTGGTATCACAGCATAAGGTTATGGGAAATGGCTTAGGGTCTAAAATTCTCACAAGCCACGTTTAGTAGAGTCTTTTTCATTCGTGTGACTCGCAACACATCCATGGACAAGAGGCCATAAGATGATAGAAGTTTCACTTTCTTCATTATTCTAATGTCGTGTCTTAGAGTTGATTTCTATAAGATGTCTTGCTCAACATCTTCTCTTTGTGTTTATAGGACATGAATATGAGGATATTAACCGCTAGAAGGGAGGAGGGATGTGTAGCTAATGAGAGGATCCTTCCCCATGTTGACCAAGTTCCTATAGTCGGTCTAGAGGGAGAGAATGAAGAGGTTCCCCTTAAAGAACCTCAAGTGCCTCCGGAACCTCAAGAGCCTCAAATGCCTTCTATGCGCCAAGGTCCTCAAGCTCCCTTTGTTGAAGGGGATATGACTAATGCTGAGTTGAGGGATGCCCTAATAAATTTGACCCAACTCTTAACGGATCAAGCTCATGTCATCAATAATCACATTTTTGCCCAAGCTAACCAAGGGGGTGGACCTCAACCTAATGCTAGTATTCCCTCTTCTAGAATTCGGGATTTCATGAGAATGAACCCTCCTACTTTCCATGGAACTAAGGTGGATGAAGATTTACAAGGTTTCACAGATTAGGTGTTCAAAGTGGTGGATGCTATGGGTGTGAATCCTAGGGAGAAAGCGGAGCTAGCCGCTTACCAACTCAAAGATTTGTCTCAAGTGTGGTTTGATCAATGGAGGGATGAGAGACCCTTGAGAGATGGTCCGGTTGATTGAGAGATGTTCAAAGAGGCTTTCCTATATAGGTTCTTTCCTTTAGAGTGGAGGGAGAAGAAGATGGTTGAATTCATGAACCTTCGTCAAGAGGTAATGAGTGTGCAAGAGTACTCTCTTAAATTAACCTAACTCTCTAAGTATGCCCCACCCATGGTAGCCAACCCTAGGGCTAGGATTAAAAGAGTGTCTTATGGAAATGTATCTTAATGAAATGAATATCTCTAGGCTCATGGTGTATGCACAACATATCGAGGAGTCCAAAATTAGGGAGATAAGGCAAGAGGGTTAAGAGGCCTAGGTCGGATGAATCTATTCACCAAAAACCTAAGAAGAGGTTCCTTCACCAACAGTTTTCCATGGGGAACAAGGATAGGGCTCCAAACCAACATGCCCAAGAAGGTGGGCATACTTTTTTGAAGAGTAGGTGTGCTTCTTTTGGAAAGAAACATTTGGGTAAGTGTCTTGCCGAAACGGAAGGTTGTTTTGGGTGCGGTAGTAAGGGACACAAGATGAGGAACTGCCCTAACATCAAGGCAAATAGGAAAGAGGTCAATAAAGATCCTCAAGGTGGTCTAAATCCCAATGCTCCAAAGAAGAATCATCTCTATGGGATGGGAGCTAGGAAGGGTAACTAATCCGTATTTGTATGTCCTGGTAAGTCTTAACTCTTTATGGTTGTTGTTTTTATGTTATAATATGATTTTGTATTTTTTATATTTCATATGATCATTCCTTCTTGATGAATTGCTCATAAAATGGATCTTTTAAATTCTAGAATGTTTCATTGTGTTACAGTGATTCTCACTGTGAAAATTTTCTTTTTTTGAAAAAGATTGCTTTGTCTTGAATTGTAATTTCAATATGTGTATTGTGTTGTATATGAGTATGTTTAATGTTGTAGGAGGTAGTTCCTCCATAAATGAAGAATAAGTGTGAATTTTGAAATGTGAAAGTTGTTACAAAGTGCTTGTGTTGCACAGTGTGTGAAAGTGTGAATTTGTTCTCCTTGTTAGTTGGTGATTTAATTGTGAATGTTTGACCATGATTTTATGTGTTGTGTGTTGCTAATGGATTCCTTTATGGTCTTAAAGTTTTAAGTGACATTCGAGGACGAATGTTATTCCAAGTGGGGACAAAATGTAACACCCTAAAATGAACTAAGGTTAACTAGAGCTTTGTGATTGTTTCTTGAGTTAATTTTGTGTTAAAATGAGTTATAATGATGTCCTTAGGCAGCGTGTGATGTTTGGTTACGTTTGGAGATCAAACATCCAAGAACGTCCATGGCGTTCGGAAGGTGAGCCTTAGAAAGTTTTTGTGTGTTTCCATGTGTTTCGGTGTGTTTTACCTGTTCGTTTTGTTTGAAATTGGTGTGAGATGTTCCTAAGACCTAGAATACTATGTACAGTGGTTTATATTTTGGGTAAAACCCCACCTATGACCAACGAGGGTCCCCAGAAGAGGACCCCATCTCTTGGCAAGAATATGCCAAGTGGTGACCACGACGACCACAAAGGACCGTCCGTTTGTCAAAAAAAGGTCCTTCAAACTTGGGCGTCGACTGGACCTGACAGGAAATCAAGCCTGCACAGCATAGAGGCCAACACCCAACTAACGAACTACCACCAACTGGCTATTGATGGATAAATTATCCGTTGGTTGGAGCCGTTTGTGAAGCTGCCCAAAAGCCTGTCACTTTCATGTGTTGACTTGGGGTGGTTGGTATATTCACCCCATGTATTTTATGAACCTAGGGTTATAGTTTTAGGGTCTGTTAGGTATATTAAAGTGTTTCAAACTATAATACCTAATTTTATACTTCATTTCCTAAAACCCAAAACCCCTCTCTCTTAAAATACTCTCTCAATCTCCATAGAAACTAGAAATCAAGAAGGATCTAGAAGGGTTGGTGGTGGTCGAGTTCTTCATCAAGATCATTGGGGTTTCTTCTACTTGAGGTATGGTAGTCATCCTTGAACTCTCTTCCAATCAAGGAGTCGTTTCTAATAGAGTTTCAAGAAAAGTTTTCTACCCTAACTTCTTTTATCTTTAACTCTAAATATGGTCTTGCATGAAAATACTTTAAATTATTCAAATATGATATTTCTAATGTTAGTTGTTGATTTTAATGCTAAAACTTCAAAGAAAACATGTTAAAGATTTTTATCAATTTTTGGCTTAAGGAATGGGTTGAATGAGCATAATTTCTGTAGTGTTTGAGCTTTAGTTTTCTTGTGTTGATATTGATGTTTAGCTACTGGCCTGTGGGCTATATTATGATGAATTGTTGAAGAAATTATTATAGGTGAAGTAAGCTTGTATAAAGGGTAAGTTTTTCATGTTTCTTAGCTTTATTTATGAAATGCTCTTCAGAGGTATGGTCTACCTTCTTGGTGGCGGTGTTTCCTTGATGAATTTGGATATACTTGGTACGTATTGTAGGTGTGGCTTTCAAGGACTAATGTGTGAAATTAAGTGATAATGAAGATGGTTATTGTAATGTGTATTATGAAGTTTTAATTGCATGTTTTGCTTAGATTATGCCTAAATGATGTAAGTGTATATGTTGAGCATGCTAGTGTGTAAGACATTATGAATGAAGGTCTAAGCATGTATAGAAGTAAATGAAATGATGCTAATGTTTAAGGTGTGTTCATATGTACACACACACACTTGAATTAATGAATGAAGCTAAGTTAAGTGAAAAGGGGAGTTTTTGGGTTAACAATCTTCATGAGTTGAGATTAAGTGTTTAGTAGCAACCTCACTACATCCTAAGAGCTTTCTATGATAGGTCGGAGGATGAATGCCCTTCGTGAGTTGATATGTGGTTTTTACTAGTTATCCTTAACCTATATTATATAATGTTGAGAATCTATGGGGAATTATGCTTAACACCGAGAGGATATGAAGAAGGGGTGGTTACACTTCGTGAGTTGAGATGTTGTATTCCAATGTATGTGTACTCCTCGTTAGTAGAGAATGAAATACTTCGTAGCAATCTCCTTATACCTTAATTATGCACACACATAGGTGTATCTATTGGGAAATCCATGTAAATCCTAAGAGAATGACCTTACTCTAGGCAAGTGAGGATCCCTAATCCGATAAGGGTAATATCGGGATTCCATATCTAGCTCTCATGGTCTCTGTAGGTTAAGCCAACCCCCCACTGAAGTAATGAAAGTACTAAGACTTATATAGGATTGTACTACTTAGGTTAGGTGGTGGAATGTGATGCGTTATATCCATTGCACTAGGTAGGCATTCCGAAAGGGAACTCTTGGTGTGTCTTAGATGAATTCAATGAACTAGGTCTTCTAAAAGAGTGTACTACTTAGGGTAGTTGGTGGAATGGGACGCCATCTCTGCATTACACTAAGTAGGCATTCCGATAGGGAATTCTTTGTGTTTTATGTGGAGTGTTTAGAGTGTTCTTCCAATGTCTTGTTATTGAGAGTGGGCTTGTTCTCCCTAGGTGAATAAGCCTTTAATAGGTAGTCTTTTTGATCATTTAGGTGCGCATCGAAGGGATTATTGGCGGTCCCTTCATGTCTTACCTTGGTAAGTCTTATGATAACCTAGTTTTAGGGGAAATCCTACGGAAATGAGTTCACTTTCTCTTGGCTTGACTTTGGGAGTTCACTGTTTTGGGATTTAAATGAATTCACTGTAATGCTAAGGGTTCACTGTAACATTTTGGTAGCTTACTGTAAAATGGTTCTTTTTGCTAAAAATTATGGAAATCATTCTCTAAGTGTAAAATGACGATACTTATGTTGTTTTTCTTCAATATTCATGAATGTTTTACTTATTTGGCATGAAAGTGTATTTATACATAAATGTCCCTTTTTGCATTTTCTTGCATATGCCATACTTAGTACATTGTTTTGTACTAACCCCATACTTTTCAATACTATATAAGTATAGGTTTGGAAGAAAGGAGAAGTCTAGAAGGAAAAGCTTGGGAAATCTAATATCTCAAGACTTGGTATGTCCTCATATATCCGAGGACATAGTCTATGTTTCTTAGTTTTTTGTTATTAAGACATATTATGTATTTATTTCAAATGTAAAGGGCCGAGTCCCTAATATATTATGTCATGCCTTTAAGTTTTGATTGTGACAATGAAATTTTCTTAGTATTTATGAAACCGTTCCCTTTTTATATTAAATGTCGTGAAAAGTTTTAAATTTTGCACTACTTTTCATGTCTTATGGAATGAAGGATAGTTAAAGGGCTTGTGCATGACCCCAAAGGGTCAAGTACGCCTTGTTCCGATCCAAGAGTTCTCCCCAACTTCTAGGTGTATTTGCGTGTCGTTAAAGACTTGGAATCAGATCATAAGGTTATGGGCTATGGTTTATGGTCGAAAAGACTCACAAGCAACTTCTAGTATAGTCTTGGTCATTGGTGTGACTCGCGACACATCTATTGACAAGAGGCTATAAGATGATAGAAGTTTCACTTTCTTCATTATTCTAATGATGTGCCTTAGAGTTGAGTTCTATAACATGTCTCTCTCAACCTCTTCTCTTTGTGTTTATAGGACATGAATACGAGGAGATCAACCTCTACAAGAGAGGAGGGAGGTGTAGCTAATGAGAGGATCCATCCCTGGGTTGACCAAGTTCCTATAGTTGCCCTAGAGGGAGAGAATGAGGAGGTTCCCCTTCAAGAGCCTCATGTGCGTCCGGAACATCAAGAGCCTCAAATGCCTCATATGCCCCAAGGTCCTCCAGCTCCATTTGTCGAAAGAGATATGACTAATGCGGAGTTGTGGGATGCCCTAATAAATTTGACCCAACTCATGACGGCTGAAGCTCATGTCGTCAATAATCACATTGTTGACCAAGCTAACCATGGGGGTTGAAGTCAACCTAATGTTAGTACTCCCGCTTCTAGAATTCGGGATTTCATGAGGATGAACTCTCCTACTTTCCATGGCACTAAGATGGATGAAAATCCACAAGGTTTCATAGATGAGGTGTTGAAAGTAGTGGATGCTATTTTTGTGACTTCTAGGGAGAAAGCGGAGCTAGCCGCTTACCAACTCAAAGATGTGGCTCAAGTGTGGTTTTAGCAATGGAGGAATGAGAGACCCTTGATAGAGGGTCCGGTTGATTGGGAGATGTTCAAAGAGGCTTTCCAAGATAGGTTATTTCCCTTATAGTGGAGGAAGAAGAAGATGGTTGAATTCATGAACTTTTTTAAAGGGGGAATGAGTGTGCAAAAGTACTCTCTTAAATTCACCCAACTCTCTAAGTATGCCCCAACCATGGTAGCCAACCCTAGGTCTAGGATGAACAAATTTATGATGGGAGTGTCTAGCGTGGTGGAGAAAGAGTGTCTTACGGCAATGCTTCTTAATAACATGGATATCTCTAGGCTCATGGTGTATGCACAACAAATCGAGGAGTCCAAAATTAGGGAGATAAGGGAAGAGAGTAAGAGGCCTAGGTCGGATGATTCTAGTCACAGAAAACCTAAGAAGAGGTTCTTTAACTAAGAGTCTTTCGTGGGGAACAAGGATAGGTCTCCAAACCAACATTCCCAAGGAGGTGGCCGTTCTTTTGAGGGGACTAGGTGTGCTTCTTGTGGAAAGCAACATTTGGATAAGGGTCTTGCCGGAACGGATTGTTGTTTTGGGTTTGGTAGTAAGGGCCACAATATGAGGGACTTCCCTAACATTGATGCAAAGGGGAAATATGTCAATCAAGCTCCTCAAGGATGTCTAGATCCCAATGCTCCAAAGAAGAATCATCCCTATAGGATGGGAGCTAGGTAGGATAACTAATCCGGATTCTCAAGTCTTAGTAAATCTTAAATCTTAATGGTTGTAGTTTTTATGTTATATGACTTGCTTATATGGTTTTATATTTCATATGATCATGTCTTCTTGACGAATTCCTCAAAGAATGGATTTTGAAATTCTAGCATGTTTCACTGTGTTACAGTGATGCTCACTGTGAAAATTTTCTTTTTTGAAAAAAATAGCTTTGTATTGAATTGTAGTTTCAATGTGTGTAAAAGTGTTGTATGCGAGAATTTTTTATGTTGGATAAGGAAGTTCCTCCATAAATTAGGAATAAGGGTAAATTTAGAAACGTGAAAGTTTTTACAAAGTACTTGTGTTGGAGAGTGTGTGAAAGTGTGAATTTGTGTTCCTTGTTAGTTGGTGCTTTGATTATGAATTTTTGACCATGATTTTAATGTGTTATGTGTTGCTAATGGAGTCCTTGATGGTCTTAAAGTATTTAGTGTCAGTCGAGGACGAACGTTATTCCAAGTGGGGGTGAATGTAACACCCTAAAACGAACTAAGGTTAACTAGAGCCTCGTGACTGTTTATTAAGTTAATTTTGTGTTAAAACAAGTTAGAATGATGTCCTTAGGAAGTGTGTGAAGTTTTGTTAAGTTTGGAGATCAAACGTCCAAGAACGTCCATGGCATTTGGAAGGTGAGCCTTCGAAAGTGCTTCTGTGTTCTCACGTGTTTGAGTGAGTTTTACGTGTTCGTTTTATTTAAAATGGTGTGAGATATTCCTAGAACCTAGAAGAATACGTATAAGGGTTTAACTTCCCGGTACGACCCTACCTAGGAACCACGAGGGGCCCTACAAGAGGACCCCATCTGTTGGCAAGAAGCTGCCAAGCAGTGACCAAACGACTGCCGCAAGGGATGGTCCGTTTGTCAAAAAATTGTCCGTCGACCTTGGGCATTGACTGGACCAGCAAGGCGAGCAAGCCTGCACAGGATGGAGGCCGACTCCCAATAAATGAGTCACCTCTAACGGGCCATTGTTGGACAAATGGTCCGGTTGTTAGAGCCCTCTATGAAACAGCCCAAAAGGCTGTCACTTTCCTGTGTTGACTTGGGGTGTTTTGTATATTCACACCACGTCTTTTATGAACCTAGGGTGATAGTTTTAGGGTCTTTTAGGTATATTAAAGTGTTTCAAACCATAAGACCTAATTTTATACTTCATTCCTAAAACCCAAAAACCCTCTCTCTTAAACGACTCTCTCAAACTCCATAGAAGCTAGAAGTCTGGAAGGAGCTACAAGGGCTGTTGGTGGTCGGGTTCTTAATCAAAATCATTGGTGTTTATTCGACTTGAGGTATGGTAGTCATCCTTGAACTCTCTTCCATTCAAGGAGTCCTTTCGAATTGATTTTCAAAAATAGTCACTACAACATTTTATGTCTAAAACCACCCTAGAAAAGTGTGGCCTAAACTATCAAAAAGTGTGGCCTTTGATAAAAGGCCACACTTTTGGACTTTAAGCAACACTTTTACAGGGGTGGCCAAAAGCAGTGTTACCTTAGAGTTTAGGCGACACTTTTCGAGTGTGGCCTTATCAGCTACGCTTAAAAGTGTAGCCTAAAAGTTACGAAGGCCACGCTTTCAAGTACCTCAGATAGCAACATTTTTATATCATACAACTACACTTTCAAGTGTGGCCTTTGCTTCCTCATTGCCCACAATTTAAAAGTGTTGCCTTTTCTATCTAATATATGAGAACACTTTGAAGTGTAATCCCTTCCCATATGCATATCACAATTTACAGTCCTATGGCTACACTTTTAAGCGTGGTAATATTATTTTGGCTGTAAAATAATTATATGCCACAATTTCTAATATAAAATACCAATATTGTTTTGCAATAAATAATCTCAAGCATTAAATTGGCTATAAGTAATTCAAATATATATAAATTTGCAATAAACTTCAAAAGATAGTATGTCTTGTGTACATACACATACTTATAAATCAATATTCTAAATATGTGTACATAATAGTTTAAAAAGTAGTCTTACAATAGTTCAAATATATTCTTGTAATGAATATATTTAACAAAAACATACATGATGTATTCAAACTTTTACAATACTTCAAAAACTCTTCATCATCCACTTCAATGAGATCAAATTGACTTGTGGCAACCCTTCAAATTTGATCACCTCCATTTCCCTACACATATAAAATGTACAACAAATCAGATTGCAACAACATAGATGAGGCAAGAAGTTTCAGATTGCAGCAATTCCAGATTGAAAATTGCAGGTTGCTAATTTATTGAGTTCTAAATTACAGTTTGGAATTCCAGATTATTGCAGAATGCAGATAACAGTACAATAATTCAGGTTCTAGATTACAGATTGCAGATTACACATTATAAATTATTGCATATTATTATTACAGTCCAGATTTCAATAATTGTAGATTATAGTTCCATATTCCAGATTCCATATCAATGCATATTACATATTACAATTCTAGATTGCACGTTCCAAACTCCATATTGCAGATTACAGTTCAAGATTGTAGGTTCCAAATTGCACATTGCATATTACAGTTTACAAATCAAGATTTAACGGCCAAAAATCTTTCAAAAGTAAGGCACACAATTAGGCTGTCTCCCAGCAACTAGAACATTATTCGGATTTCATGAAAGTGGATGTGTTTCAAAGATCAATACAGATGCCCAACAATTGAACAAGAAAATGAATAGAGCTGCAACAGAGTTACGAAAGCGCATAATCGACATGAAAGCCTTTTATAAACATTTCTGCTTTGCAAACCAGAAGTTCTATTTAATAACAAAAAAAAGCAGATCTATCCAATTCTTGTATATTTTGCATGCACAAATATGAAATTCTACAACCTTGTGATTTAACGAGAGGGAAAGATAATGCTCAAAGAATACAGAAAGGCACTCCTTTAAGTTGTTTTTGCTCATGTGTAGCAAAACATAGAAAACTTACCAAAACTGTTAGAAAACAAAACAAGGAAATATCTTAGTAGTGAACTAAGTCGATGGTATTATTCAAATAGGGAGAAGAAATTATGTAGCTCAGCACAGATAATTGTAAGGCGGACATGATATCTCACAACCGACTTAAGAGCACAAAGAAGAGGAACATCAAGTGAACACAATTGTACCTGTGTCCCGAAAAAGACATAACCATTAAGTTGATCAACTTTAATGGTTAAAAAATTATGTCTAACAGCATCTAAAGAAATCTTCTCAATAGCAGCAAAGTCAAAGAATGGAATCATCTTAGACAAGTTACCAATTTGGATTGTCTGGTACACCCGAGATACCTGCAAACATAAAAAGAATCAAAATAACCACACTCTAAGTTATTTAAAATGTAAGACAAAATGTCAAATAACAAAGGACTTTAAAGTTAAACACGAGAACCTGCTGGAGCTACCTCCACAAGCATACCCATGAAAACTCCATAATTCTTTAGGGTGAAACATTATTAATAAATACAAAAGAATGCAGGATAATCTTTTAAAGCTAAAGAACTAGAAGTTGCATACTTAAGGTTCATATCCAGTGTGGAATCTACAGCAACAAAATAACAAATCGTGACAATTAGGAGAAAACAAATAGAGTACCTGAAATAGGTGTTCCTCCCTCTTCATATGGTTTCAGTTCTATACCAGCAAAAAGGTAAGGATGACTACATGCTTATCGTAGTTGAATTACCTGGCAGTGAGTTTGCAGGTTAGTATTAGAGAAGATACAAGTTGAGCTCTAACAAATATATCTCTATGTCCAGAGGATTTTTCTCACCTTTTAAGGCTAAAACAACTACATAAGCATGATATTTATGACAAAATGAAGTGGAGATGCTGATATACTTAATGAACTCTTATCAAATGCAGATTCAACTTAGAAAAATATGGAAGTCTATTGAAAAAACATTTCAATAAACTTCTCATAATATGCAAAAATAATTGCCGACAAGCTTTTGCTCTTACTTCCATCACATAACATGAACTCCAAACATCCTCTGCTACATCTTTCTAACAACAAACATCAACTAACCTAACCATGAATATTTCCTGAACCAAGATGCTGCTTATAAGGAATACCATCATGGTAAAAGGAAGTGTATAAACAAGAAAATATTGCAGACTGATTGTTCATCCTTAGTTCAATCTATGCAAAAACATACCTAATGCTCACACACAAATTGAAAAAGACTAGCATTATAATAAAAATATGTTAGCCAATTCTTCTATTAGTTTCACAATAATAGTATATTAAGACTTACTATTATTGATTCTTCCTTTCTAGCAGATACTACCTACAACTCCCCCCTCAGCAAATGTTCTGAGAGAAAAGAAATGACCAAGAAAAATAGAAGACAAACTCTCAAGTTGACTATTAGATAAAAGCTGGAAAAACATACCTCGTTTAAACTTTAACCCATTGTTGGAATCTTCAACAAATTCAGCTATTTCTTCTATACCGGTTTCAGTGTGCAGTCTCTACAATAGGAATACCGATTTCAAGAATGAGTATGGATGGACCAAAAATGAAACAGAGTATTTTGAATATGAGCAAAGCAAAAAAAATATTAACAAAGTATATCAATGTTTTGAAGAAATTTTAAACATGAACAAGAGAGGGATTTTTTGCATTTTTTTCACAACTTAAAATACAGAGAGATGGTAGAGATAAACAGTAGCTGTACCACAAAAAATAAAATCCAATTCTAAGGCAGATACAACACTAAGGTAGCTACATCACAAACTCATTCAATCATGAGGTAAGCTATTAACATAACTATTTCAGTAGACTGTTGGAGTTGGTATAAAATCATATCAACTAGGAAACTGATACAAACTAGGAGCTCACTATTTCAGTAACAACAACGCATAACACTCTTGGTTTGAAACAAACAAGAAAAAGTTAAAGGTAATGAATTGTACCTCTCTCAGAGTGAAGAACTTGGAACAACGACGAAACCAAGAGCGACATAAATCTGTAGAGCTTATTCTTCTGCCTCAATGTCCACTGCATGATAATCCGGGCAAGAATAAAGGTGGAGGGATTTAGAGGGACTGGTCGGGAACATTAGCTATGCATTTTCTATTCTTTTCGGCTTAGGAACTTATAACCAAATGGAGATTCGATCTGCAATTCATGGGGTGGACTTGTGCATACAACATGGGTACATTTAATGTATTTGTTAGCTACTTGTTTGAACTCAAAGCATATCCATTGTAAGAGTTCAAAATCGATTACATGAACTCAAAATTCGAAACTATCATGGACGTTTTCAGCCTTAATCAACTTATAAGCCTAATAAAAAAGAAATTCTAAAGTGAAGAATAAGCCCATTGATACTTACTTCGTTATTAAGGCTCAGGGTTCCCAGAAATCAACTAATAAAAATAAAATACGAGATAGACTCCCAAAAATTGTATAAAAACACAAGAATATCAAAACCCTAAAGCTAAAATTTAGACTTTCAAAGATAGAATTCTTACCCGATAAACCCTATTCCAACAAAATTGTGTTCTTCAACAAGAACTGTTATGGATATCGTAATTTTCAGGGAGATTATCTTCAGCTCTTTAGCCGTAAATCTGTCTAAAATCAAGTTCTTTAACAAGAAATCTGAGTGAAAAGCGTGACGGAGAGACTTATCTTCGGTTTATCTTGCCAACAACCCCAATCAATTCTTTCTAAATAAAAAACCAAAAATTCATTCAATAACAAGAAGATTGTTTTTAGTACTTAGCTTGATGAAATCGGTCTGGTAGAAGACGATCGGACTTACGCTTTACGAAATCTTCATCTCGGAGAAAAGAAAGCTCGATCAGCTTGATGAATTCTTTACCTCGATCTTCAGCCCGATGAGTTCTTCACTGAAAGAGAAAGTGTGTTTTCTTCACTGAAAGTGAAAGTGTGAGTTCAATGAAAGAGAAAGTGTGATGAGACCAAGTGTGTTTTTCTCTTAATGATTTTATGATTTATTATTAATGTTTATTTTATTTTGCCAATAAAAGTGGGAGGGAGAGTTAAAATTGTTGGAGGGAATATAAAATTTTGGTAAAAATTTTAAGGCCACACTTATAATGTGTTGTTTTTACAATAATAAAAATAGGACACTTTAAAAGTATAGCCATATATGTAAAAAATTGTTGCCAATTATATCATATTGTAACAACACTTAAAAAATATAGGTTTTATCATTAAAGTGTACAATTTTCAAGTGTTGCCAATATTATCGTTGCTAAAAGTTAAAATAATTTGCTACACTTTAAAAGCGTCCCAAAAAATACTTTAGGCAACACTATAGAAGTGTAGTCCAGAATTAGTGTGGCTGTAGACCTAAAATGGTGCAGTGAGTTTTCAACCCTAACTTTTTCTATCTTTAACTCTATATATGGGTCTTGCTTTAAAACGTTTTAAATTATTCAAATATGATGTTTCTAATGTTAGTTGGTAATTTTAATGCTAAAACATCAATGAAAACATGTTAAAGCTTTTTATCAATTTTTGGCTTAAGGAATGTGTTGAATGATGTGGATTTTGGTAATCTTTGAGCTTTAGTTTTCTTGTGTTGATATTGATGTTTAGCTACTTCCCTATGGGCTATATTATAATGAATTGTTGATGAAATTATTATAAGTCAAGGACGCTTGGATAAAGGGTAATTTGGTTATGTCGCTTAACTTTATTTATGAAATGCTCTTGAGTGGTATGGTCCAACTTCTTCGTGGCGGTGTTTACTTGATGACTTTGGATATACTTGGTCTGTATTGTAAGTGTAGATTTGAAGGCCTAGTGTGTGAAATGAAGTGATAATGAATATGGTTCTTGGAATGTGTATTATGAAGTTTTAATTGCATGTTTTGCTTTGATTATGCCTAAATGAAGTAAGTGTATATGTTAGGCATGCTAGTGTGTAACACATGATCAATGATGGTCTAATCATGTATATAAGTTAATTTAAATAATGATTATTATGTGCGAGGTGTTTTCACATGTACACACAAACACTTGAATGAATGAATGAAGCTAAGTTAAGTCAAAAGGGGAGTTTTGGGGTGAACACTCTTCGTGAGTTGAGATGAAGTGTTTAGTAGATACCTCAATACATCCTAAGAGCTTTATGCGATAGGTAGGAGGATGAATTCCCTTCGTTCGTTGAGATGTTGTGTTCACTAGTTATCCTTAACCTATATTATATAATGTTGACAATCCGTGGGGAATTATGATTAGCACCGAGAGGATATAAAGAATGGGTAGTTACACTTCGTGAGTTGAGATGTTGTATTCCAATGTACCTCTTGAGATGAGTACTCCTCGTTAGTAGAGAATGAGTTACTTTGTAGCAATCTCCTTATCCCTTAACTATGAGCCCGCAAAGGTGTAGCTATTGGGAAAGCCATATAAAAGCTAAGAGAATGACCTTACTCTAGGCAAGTGAGCATCGTTCATCCAATAAGGGTTAATATCGGGATTCCAAGTCTAGGTCTCATAGTCTATGTCGGTTAAGCTACCCCCCCAAATAATTAATGAAAGTACCAAGTCTTCTAAAGGGTTGTACTACTTAGGGTAGGTGGTGGAATGGCACACTATCTATCCATTGCACTAGGTAGGCATTTCGAAAGGGGACTCGTGGTGCTTCTTATATGAATTGAATTAACTAGGTCTTCTAAAAGAGTGTACTACATAGGGTAGTTGGAGGCATGGGACGCCATCTATTATTTGCACTAAGTAGGCATTCCGATAGGGAAGTCTTGGTGTTTTATGTGGAGTGTTTTGAGTGTTCTTCCAATGTCTTGTTATTGAGAGTGGGATTGTTCTCCCAAGGTTAGTAAGCCTTTAATAGGTAGTCTTGTGGATCATTTAGGTGTGCATCGAAAGGATTATGGGTGGTCCCCTCATGTCTTACCATGGTGAGTCTTAGGATAACCTAGTTTTGAGGGAAAATCCTACGGAAATGAGTTCACTTCCTCTTGGCTTGACTATGGGAGTACACTGTTTTGGGATTAAAATGAATTCACTGTAATGCTAAGGGTTCACTGTAACATTTTTGTAGCTTACTGGAAAATGGTTCTTTTTGCTAAAAATTATGGAAATCCTTCTCTAAATGTTAAATGACGATTGTTACGTTGTTTTGCTTCTATATTCATGAATGTTTTACTTATTTTGCATGAAAGTGTATTTACACTAAAATTTTCCTTTTTACATGTTCTTTCATATGCCATACTTAGTACATTGTTTTGTACTAACCCCACACTTTTCTATACTCTAGAAGTACAGGTTTGGAAGCAAGGAGAAATCTAGAAGGCAAAGCTTGGGAAATCTACTCTGTTAAGACTTGGTATGTCCTCATATATCAGAGGACATAGTATATGTTTCTTAGTTTTTGTTATTAAGACTTATTATATATTTATTTCAAATGTAAAGGGTCGTATTTCTAAGATATTATGTCATGTCTTTAAGTTTTGATTGTGACGATGAAATTTTCTTAGTATTTATGAAAAAATTTCCTTTTTATATTTAATGTCGTGAATTTATTTTAATTCCGCACTAATTTTCATGTCTTATGCAATGAATGATAGTTAAAGGGCTTGTACAAGACCCCAAAGGGTCAAGTACGCCTTGTTCCGATCCAAGATTTCTCCCTAACTTCTAGGGGGTACTTGCAGGTCGTTACAAACTTTGTATCAGAGCATAAGTCTATGGGAAAAGGTTTAGGGTCTAAAAGTCTCACAAGCCACGTCTAGTAGTGTCTTCGTCATTGGTGTGAGTCGCGATGTATCCATGGACAAGAGGCTATCAGATGATAGAAGTTTCTCTTTCTTCATTATTCTAATGTCGTGCCTTAGAGTTGAGTTTTATAAGATATCTCTTATAACCTCTTCTCTTTGTGTTTATAGGACATGAATACGAGGAGATCAATGACAATAAGGGAGGCGGGAGGTTTAGCTAATGAGAAGATTTCTCCCCGGGTTTACCAAGTTCCTATAGTCGCCCTAGAGGGACATAATGAGGAGGTTCCCCTTCAAGAACCTCAAGTGCCTCCAAAACCTCAAGAGCCTCAAATTGGTCCTATGCCCCAAAGTCCTCAACCTCCATTTGTTGAATGGGATATGACTAATGCAGAGTTGCAGGCTTCCCTAACGAATTTGACCCAAGTCATGACGGCTCAAGCTCATGTCGTCAATAATCACTTTGTTACCAAAGCTAACCAAAGGGTTGGAACTAATGGCATTAAGGTGGATGAAGATCCACAAGGTTTCATAGATGAGGTGTTCAAAGTGGTGGATGCTATGGCTCTGACTCCTAGGGAGAAAGAGGAGCTAGCCGCTTACCAACTCAAAGATGTGGCTCAAGTGTGGTTTGAGAAATGGAGGGATGAGAGACCCTTGAGAGATGGTCCGGGTTATTGGGAGATGTTAAAAGAGGCTTTCCTAGATAGGTTCTTTCCCTTAGAGTGAAGGGAGAAGAAGATGGTTGAATTCATGAACCTTCGACAAGGGGGAATAAGTGTGCAGGAGTAACCAACTCTCTATGTATGCCCAAACCATGGTAGCCAACCCTTGGGCTAGGATGAACAAATTTATAACGGGAGTGTCTAGCTTGGTGGAGAAAGAGTTTGTTACGGAAATGCTTCTTAATTACATGGATATCTCTAGGCTCATGGTGTATTTACAACAAATCGAGGAGTCCAAAATTAGGGAGATAAGGTAAGAGAGTAAGAGGCCTAGGTTGGATGATTCTAGTCACCAAAAACCTAAGAAGAGGTTCTTTCACCAATATTCTTCCATGGGGACCAAGGATCGGGATACAAACCAACATTCTCAAGGAAGTTGCCGTACTTTTGATAGGACTAAATGTGCTTCTTATGAAATGCAACATTTGGGTAAGTGTCTTGCCGGAATGGATGATTGTTTTGGGTGTGGTAGTAAGGGCCACAAGATGAGGGACTTCCCTAACATCAAGGCAAAGGGGAAAGAGGTTAATCATGCTCCTCAAGGTTGTCTAGATCCCAATGCTCCAAAGAAGAATCATCCATATGGGATGGAAGCTAGGAAGGATAACTAATCCGGATTTGCAAGTCCCAGTAAGTCTTATATCTTTATGGTTGTTGTTTTTATGTTATAAGATGAGTTTATACGGTTTTATATTTGATATGATCATGTCTTCTTGATAAATTGCTCAAAGAATGGATTATTGAAATTCTAGCATGTTTTACTGTGTTACAGTGATGCTCACTCTGAAAATTTTCTATTTGAAAAAAAATTGCCTTGTCTTGAATTCTATTTTCAATGTGTGCAAAAGTGTTGTGTATGAGAATTTTTAGTGTTGGAGAAGGTAGTTCGTCCATAAATTAAGAATAAAGGTGAATTTTGATATGTAAAAGTTGTTACAAAGTGCTTGTGTTGCAAAGTGTGTTAAAGTGTGAATTTTTGCTACTTGTTAGTTGGTACTTTGATTATGATTGTTTGACAATGATTGTAATGTGGTATGTGTTGCTAATGGAGACTTGATGGTCTTAAAGTATTTAGTGTCATTCGAGGACGAATGTTATTCCAAGTGGGGGAGAATGTAACACCCTAAAACGAACTAAGGTTCACTACAGCTTCGTGAATATTTTTTGAATTAATTTTGTGTTAAAATTTTTTATAATGATGTCCTTAGGCAGTATGTAAAGTTTGGTTAAGTTTGAAGGTCAAACGTTCAAGAACGTTTATGGCGTTCAAAGGTGAGCCTTAGAAAGTGCTTGTGTGTTGTCATGTGTTTGAGTGAATTTTACGTGTTCGTTTTGTTTGAAATTGGTGTGACATGTTCCTAAGACCTAGACGACTATGTATAGGGGTTTATCGTATGGGTACGACCCCACCTAGGACACACGAGGGGCCCTACAAGAGGACATCATCTCTTGGCAAGAAGCTGCCAAGGAGTGACCAAACGACGGCCACAAGGGATGGTATGTTTGTCAACAAATGGTCCGTTGACATTGGGCGTCGACTGGAACTGAAAATAAAGCAAGCCTGCATATTATATAGGCCAACTCCCAACAACGAACCACAACCAACAGGCCATTGATTGATAAATGGTCCGTTGGTTGGATCCGTCTGTGAAGCTGCCAAAAAAGTTGTCAAATTCCTGTGTTGACTTGGGGTGATTGGTAAATTCACCCCAAGTCTTTTATGAACCTAAAGTTATAATTTTAGTGTCTTTTAGGTATATTAAAGTGTTTCAAACCCTAATACCAAATTTTATACTTCATTTCCTAAAACCAAAAACCCCTCTCTCTTAAAAGACTCTCTCAAACTCCATCGAAGCTAGAAGTCAAGAAGGAGATACAAGGGCTGTTGTTGGTCGATTCTTAATCAAAATAATTGTTTTTTATTATAATTGAGGTATGGTAGTCATCCTTGAACTCTCTTCCATTGAAGGAGTCCTTTCTAATAGATTTTCAAAAATAGTTTTCAACCCTAACTTCTTCTTTCTTTAACTCTAAATATGGGTCTTGCATTAAAACGTTTTAAATGATTCAAATATGATGTTTCTAATGTTAGTTGTTGATTTTAATGCTAAAACTTCAACGAAAAAATGTTAAAGCTTTTTATCAATTTTTGGTTTAAGGAATGGGTGTAATGAGCATGATATTGGTAGTCTTTGAGCTTTTGTTTTCTTGTGTTGATATTTATGTTTAGATACTGCCCTAAGGGATATATTATTATGAATTGTTGAAGAAATTATTATAGGTGAAGGAAGCTTGGATAAAGGGTAAGTTGGTTATGTTGCTTATCTTTTTTTATGAAATGCTCTTGAGTGGTATGGTCAACCTCCTTGGTGGCGATGTTTACTTGGTAAATTTGGATATACTTGGTATTTATTGTAAGTCTGGCTGTGAAGGAATAATGTGTGAAATTATGTGATAATGAATATGGTTCTTGAAATGTGTGTTATGAAGTTTGAATTGCATGTTTTGCTTAGATTATGCCTAAATGAAGTTAGTGAATGTTGAGCATGCTAGTGTGTAAGACATGATGAATGAAGGTCTAAGCATGTGTAGAAGTTAATATAAATGAAATGATGCTTATGTGCAAGGTGTGTTCACATGTACGTACACACTTGAATGAATGAATGAAGCTAAGTTAAATCAAAAGGGGAGGCTTGGGGTGAACACTCTTCGTGAGTTAAGATGAAGTGTTTAGTAGCAACCTCACTACATCCGAAGAGCTTTCTAAGATAGTTCGGAGGATGAATGCCTTTAGTGAGTTGAGATGTGGGGTTCACTAATTATCCTTAACCTATAGTATATAATGTTGATAATCCGTGGGGAATTATGCTTAGCACTGAGAGGATATGAAGAAGGGGTGGTTACACTTTGTGAGTTGAGATGTTGTATTCGAATGTACCTCTTGAGATGAGTACTCCTCGTTAGTAGAGAATGAGTTATTTAGTAGAAATCTCCTTATCCCTTAACTATGCTCCCGCATAGGTGTAGCAATTGGGAAAGCCATATAAAAGCTCAGAGAATGACCTTACTTAAGACAAATGAGGATCCCTCTTCCGATAAAGGTTTATATCGGGATTCCATGTCTACCTCTCAAGGTCAATGTCGGTTAAGCTAACCCCCCACAAAAGTAATGAAAGTACGAAGTCTTCTAAAGGATTGTACTACTTAGGGTAGGTGGTGTAATGAGACGCTATCTATCCATTGCACTAGGTAGGCATTCCTTAAGGGGAGTCTTGGTGTGTCTTATATGAATTGAATGAACTAGGTCTTCTAAAAGAGTGTACTACTTAGGGTAGGTGGTGTAATGGGACGCCGTCTATTCATTGCATGGAGTAGGCATTCCGAAAGGGAAGTCTTGGTGTTTTATATGGAGTGTTTTGAGTGTTCTTCCAATGTCTTGTTATTGAGAGTGCACTTGTTCTCCCTAGGTGAGTAAGCCTTTAATAGGTAGTCATGAGGATCATTTAGGTACGCATCAAAGGGATTGTATGGGTATTCCCCTCATGTCTTATCATGGTGAGTCTTAGGATAACCTATTTTTTAGGGAAAATCCTACGGAAATGAGTTCACTTCCTCTTGGCTTGACTTTACGAGTTTACTGTTTTGGGATTAAAATGAATTTACTGTAATGCTAAGTGTTCACTGTAACTTTTTGGTATCTTACTATAAAATGGTTCTTTTTGCTAAAAATTATGGAAATCCTTCTCTAAGTGTTAAATGATGATTCTTCTGTTGTTTTGCTACTATATTCATGAATGTTTTACTTATTTGGTATAAAAGTGTATTTATATTAAAATGTCCCTTTTTGCATGTTTTTGCATATGCCATACTTAGTACATTGCTTTGTACTAACATCATACTTGTCTATACTCTACAAGTATAGGTTTGGAAGCAAGGAGAAGTCTAGAAGGCAAAGCTTGGGAAATCTACTCTCTCAAACTTGGTATGTCCTCATATATCCGAGGACATAGTCTATGTTTCTTAGTTTTTGTTATTAAGACTTATTATGTATTTCTTTCAAATGTAAAGGACCGTTTCCCTAAGATATTATGTCGTGTCTTTATGTTTGTCTTGTGACGATGATATTTTCTTAGTATTTATTAAAAAAGTCCCTTTTTATACTAAATGTCGTGAAATTTTTTAAATTCAGCACTACTTTCCATGTATTATGCAATGAATGATAGTTAAAGGTCTTGTAGAAGACCCCAAAGAGTCAAGTACGCCTTGTTCCAATCCAAGAGTTCTCCTTAATTTCTAGGGGGTACTTGTGGGTCGTTACAACTACTTTTCAAGGTAGTACCATGAACATAGCATTTAGGTGGACCCACTAGACAAAATTTATATGTGGTCAACATAGTTCAAGAATTCATGTGTATATTGCTATGGGCTTTTGATTCGTGTATATATTATGTATGAATGATGTATAAGCTGTTTCAATTTGACTAATTGAGTAATGAATACTTTTAGATCTATTGTATGTTAAGCTTGTCGAATCGATATGAACTTAATGCTTATAAATTCTAGTGTAGTTTTTTATGGGTTTTCTATTGATGTAAGTATTGTATTCCATTGATGTATATTTGTTCTTAGATTGGTAAATCTATATTGAATTGACTTAGATTCATTGATTATTATGGTTTATGCTTTGAATTGATGTTTATGGCCAAGGGTAAGGGCCTTATGGTATTGAATTGAATGGTTTGTCTTTGGATTGATGTGGTGAGGTGAAGTGGGTGGTACGCTGCCCGAACTCTTTTATTATTGTGTATTGCTATTGTAATTTAGCTTTTGAATTATGGGTGATTGGTATGGTCCACTTATGGTGGCGGTGTTATGTGAATTGGTGTGGCCTTGTCGGCGTTACTTTATGCAATATAATGATCATGGCCTTGTTGGCATTACTTGAAGTATATGATGATTATGTTATGTATGATAATGTCTATCTATATGTGAAAGTATATGTGTTCTTATATTAAGTTATGTTAGGGTATATGATGTTATTCCTAAGTACCTCTAGAATGACTTATATTGTATGTTAAAGTGAAATATGTGGTGTCTTGTTTAGGTAATCTTATGTCCCTTGCTTGATGCTTACATGAATATGATTATGTGATGATTTGACTTAGTATGTTAAGATTCTTGAATGTGTGAATGACATGTGACCTTGAATGATGAAAATAAGGTCTTTATGTGAAACCTTGAAACCAAGGGTAAAAGTAATGTAAATTGAAGTCGAACGCCGTAAGGGTATACTTCATATGGAATGATAAACCTAGGTTGATTGGCTGGAACGGCATCCTATCTCCCTAGCAAAAGTCATAATGAGCTTCTTGTCGCTATTGGAAGGTAATCCCTAGAGGACCTCTTTGGTAGGGTAAATGTAATTGAGTTATGAACTAGATATGGAACCCTCTTGTATGAACATTAATGTTAATCAATCTATTAGAACAAAGGCTAGCACCGAGTGAGTATGGTAAGGGAAGTAGTTCTAGTTAAGTATGAGACTAGAATGCAAAGAAACCCTTCATATTCCTTAACCATGTGCCTACATGGGATGTGTCCAAGTTCTACCATTGGCAAATAGAACAACCTCATCGGAGTAGGATAGAACTCCGGATTCCATGTCTTGCTACCATGGTCTATGTCGGTTATTGCCTATTCTCATCATATGGCATATTTACTAGCATTAGATAAGTCTATGAAATTTAGGTGGTGGTATGGGACGCTATCTAGACATTGCACAATAGGCTTTGAAGATGTTAGTAAAAGTCCCTAGGTCTTCTCCAAGACCATTATTTGAATGTCCTTATATCATGAATATGTCTTGATGAATTAATGAACAAATGACTTACGTTATGAAGTATGTAAGTGAATAAGTACCTAATCTAGAGTGTCCTAGAGATTCCTTAGTTAATTTGTGAAGAGGGCATAAAGGATGATCTCTTCATGTCTTATATATGGAAGTCTTGAGGATGACTCTAGTTAGGGAAGATGTCTAGTGTTGTTGACATTATCTAAGCCTTAGGTAGTCTGAAGGACTATTTAGGTAATCTTGAAGAGGTCAATCATGGACGTTATCTTCTTGATTTATTTAAGTAGGTCATTTGATAGCCTTTCGAAGGAGAGTGTTCTATCATCAATATGTTGGTGTGTTTAGTGAGAATGACTTTATATTAGGTAATCTATAGGATCCCTTGCGTGTGTGAGAAAGAGATTGTATGGGCGTTCACTCCACACTCATTCAAGTGAACCTTGGAATTCACCTTTGGTAGAAGAATCTCATGTTCATGTAATTGATGTTATGATGCTTTGTAAGTGTGTATGTGACTCATTATAAGTAATCTTGAGGGCCGTTTAGGCACATCTAGAGAGGGTGTATGGGCGGTCTCTCTTTGTGTGACTTAAGTGAATCTTAGGATAGCTTTGAGTGAGAAGATTACATGCTAAAGGGTGTCTTAAGTGAAGTGAAGGAACTTCACTGTAACAGTGAAATGATTTCACTGTACAGTGAAGTGAAGGAACTTCACTGTAACACTGAAATGAGTTCACTGTAAGTTTCCTAAAAATGTAATATTTTGCTTAAATGATTTCTTATGTATTTATAATGTGTTAAATGTTGTTCTTATGCTTATAGTATGATATTTTAACTCGAAAAATTCATGAAAAGCATGTTATTACTAAATGTCCCTTTTTCATGGTTTTTGCATGGCTTCCATACTTAGTACATCTAATATGTTAACCCCTTTATTTGCTTTTGACTAAAGTGTAGGGAATTGGAAGTATTGACGTTCCATGGAAGATGGATAGGTTTCTTAAGGTTGAAGATGAAGTATTGGTGACTCCTCATCGATTCGAGGACAATATCCACATGTTCGTTATGTCTTAAGTCTTTTATTTATGTCTTGTATGGGCTTAGTCCCAAGTGTTGTAAACTCTAAAGTTAGATGGTTCAACGGGATGTTGTAAAGGTTTATAGTTTTAATGAAAGTCTTCCGTTTTGCGTAATATTTATGAAAGAAGTTCTTCGTGTGTGAAGAAAGTTTTAATTCTTACTCGTTTTACAATGTTTATTATGCAATGAATGATACAAGAGGCTTAGATGAGACTTCTTGAAGTCTCATTTGACGTGTAACATCACAAGGATACTCTAACTCTAGGGTGTACTTGTGGGTTGTTACAAACTTGGTATCAGAGCATAAGGTTTGGGAGTGTCTTAGTTGTGTCATGAACCACATCTAGTAGAGTCTTGTTTATAATGTGAAGAGCGCCATATTATAAATAGGGAGCTATTTGGTTCTAGGAAAAGTTTCACTTCTTCATTCATCTAATCGTGCCTAAGAGTTTAGTATATGGTGTCTTTCCCTTGTTTCCCTTATGTGTTCGTCCCTTGGGGGAGACTTTATGAAGATTTTGGGTTGAGGGAGAGAAAAGATGAGATGTGACTTGTAAGATGAGGTGTGAAAGATGGTGTTGATGACCTTAGATTTGTTTAGATACCTTTTGAAGGGTAGTTATGTTTGAAAGAATGGTAAGGTGTAGTGTTTGAATGACAAGGAGTGGTTGTTAAGGTGGGTTGAAGTTGTTTAAAACCTAGCCATAGGAAGGAAGTTGAATAGATTAGAATGAGTAAAGGTGAGTTTCTCCTAGTAAGGGGGTGTAATGGTAAGATGGTTGAACCTTGAGAGTCTTTAGTTCTCATGAGCTAGACTTTAAGTAAGAAAGTGTTAGTGAAGTTTTAGGTACCTTGAGGAAGTTCCTTGTGGTAGAAGTTATGTTGACCTTAGAAAGGGTTTCTCCTAAGTGGGGGAGTGAGGTGAAGAGTATGGTTAAAGGGAGTGAGGTGTCCTTAACTTTTTATTATGTGTGTATTCAAGCCTAAAACAATGAGTTCTTGGTGACTTGATTATATAGGAGTCTTTGTGGAAGATGAATTCCTAGCTTTCTCCTTATGATATGCATGTTTGGTTGAAATTGAATTTCATTAATCTATTGCATTGTGTGTATTATGAAGCCATGATCATGTTATAAAATATGTTTATATGATGTTAACTTGCATATTAGCATGCCTAAATATATGAATTGCCAAAAAGTTGCATTTTTAAAATTTGGTAAATCACTATAACTTGTAAAACAGTTCACTGTAAAATTTTGGAAAATTGACTAATTGATTCTTTGGTCTATGGTTGTTGTAATATTGCTAGAACCGATGTGTACGAGTATGATATTGAATATAAAAAGGAGTTTTTGCTATTGGGAATGAAGCATGTGATTTTATAACATAATGAGTTATAGAATGTATCTAGTTTTTTGTTGTGTTATGATTCTCCTAATAATGTGAAATTGATGTTTTCTTCTTGATTATGTGTTATGTGGAATGGTCATGAATTTCTAATTGAATCCTTACACTTGGAAGTGTTCGGAGGGTGGCAAGTGTCATTCGAGGACGAATGTTGTCCAAGTGGGGGAGAATGTAAGACCCCAAAAATAACCTAGGTTAACTAGATACTAACATGTTGGTGTTGATGGTCTAAGGTATTAAATATGTCTAATATGTGGTATAGAGGCAGTAGTTAAAGTATTAGGTGTGTTGGAAGTCAAACATCAAGGGACGACTAAGACGTTCGACGACTAAGTCACCTAAATGTCTCTTATGTGGTTCTATGTGTTTATGTGTGTTTAATGGTATTTTAAGGTTCTTAATTGAGTTATTATAGCATTTATAGGTAGTGTGTCAAGTTTCGAGAAGTTTGGAGGTCAAACGTCCAAGAACGTCCAAGGCGTTCGAAATATATGCCTTCAATCGACCTTGTGTGTCTATGCATGTTTCGTCAAGTTTATGTGTCATTTTGTATAAAATTTATGTGAGAGGTGTTAAACTCATAGACAATCGTATTTGGGTTGGAAACGTTCGGGAAAATTATCCCCAAGGACCATTCAAGGGTCCTTGAGGAATGACCCAAAATCAGTGTGCAAGCTGTCCCAAGCAGACCTTGGCGACGGAGCAGTCAACGGCCCGTTGGCCTGATGACGCCCCGTCGAGGGTCCCGTCGTGGGGGACTTAACCAAGGGCACTGTAGTCACCAATGGAGGGCTTTGACGCCCCGTCGTGGCCGTGATGCCCCATCACGGGCAGGCGTCGAGAGGCTGTCTCCTGCGCGCAGTTCACTGCCAACTTAGGGGTGAATTGGTAAATTCATCCCACTTCCAAATAAGTGTATAGGCGATTTATTAAGGGTATTTTGGGTATTATTCACAAGTATATAAGTGTTAAACACTTAGAAGATTTCATTCTTCCAAAAACAAAACCCCAAATCCCTTAAGAATTCCCAAAAACCTCCATGAGAGTTCAAAGTGAAGATGAAGCTTGAAGATGGGTCTTTAATAGAGTTTCTTCTTCAATTAGCATTGGGTTCTTCAAATAAGGTATGGGAGTTCTTCATCTAAGGTTTGCTATCACCTTAGAGCCAATTTCAAAGATGATTTCAAAGGATTTCAAAAAGATGAAAAAGTCCAATTTCTACTCTAAATCATGGGTTCTTGCATGAAACATTTTCAACTGTTAATGTCACGACACCAAAGCACCCCCTAGAAGTTAGGGAAAACTTTTGAATCGTGACCGGGCGTACTTGACCCCTTTGGGGTCTCGTACAAGCCCTCTAACTAGCATTCATAACATAAAGCATGAAAAGTAGTGCGGAATTTAAAACTTTTCACGATAATAATAATAAAAGGAGTCTTTTCATAAATACTAAGAAATCTCATCGTCACAAGCCAACTTAAAGACACGACTTAGAATCTTAGGGACACGGCCCTTTACAATAAAGTAAATACATTTTTTTAAGTCTTAATAAGGAAACTAAGAAACATAAAAAAAAACTATGTCCTTGAATATATGAGGACATACCCAAGACTTGAGAGATAGAATTCCCAAGCTCCAACTTCGATCCTCCAAAGGCTTCCAACCTATACTCATAAGGTATAAAAAGTATGGGGTTAGTACAATAATGTAATAAGTATGGCATATGCAAAAACATGCAAAAAGGGACATTTTAGTAAAGATAACTTTTTATGGAATTCAAATATAACCTTCAAGAATCTAGAAGCAAACCCACATAAGAATCAACAATTAACACTTTATAGATATCTTACCAAACTTAAATTAAACAAAAGGAACATTTCAATTAACTTTGCTAAACTTGCAATAAAATTGAATAAAGCATCATAGTGAACATTTTGAATTCTTACCATGAAGACCTTACAGTGAAAGGCACGGTCCAAGTCATATGAACCCTTTTTCTTTGAAGTTGCCCTAACCCAAGGTTATTCTAAGACTCCCTAAGGTGAACCAAGAAGGGACTCTCATTACACCTCCCTTCAAAGCACACCAAAGCGACCCTTAAAACTACCTAATCTTAGGCTTACTTCGTTAGAAATCAAATCCACGCCCTTGGCTAACATATGGAAAACACTCATGGAAATATAGGCCATACCAAGTGCAATGTGAGAGTAGCATCCCATACTACCACTCCCACTTAGTACTCCTAAAGGATTCCATTTACTCAAGTACTCCATAATAATCCTCCATAACACTACACCATAGTACTCATTCACACGGATTTCATGAAGGTACTCTTCTCCCATAGTAGGTATAGGTCACACCAAGTGCAATGTGAGAATAGCATCCCATACTACTACTCCCACTCATGTCCATTGGTAACTAAGTTGGATTGAGTATTCACGACATTAATACACCAATTTCCAACACTACACAAGATAATTAGTTTTCCAATCAATTTTCTTTGTGGGAGTTAGCTTAACCGACAAAGATCATGAGAGCTAGACATGGAATCCCGATATTAACCCCTATCGGATGAGGGATCCTTACTTGCCTAGAGTAAGGTCATGCTTCTTAGCGTTTACATGGCTTTTTCCAATAGCTACACCTATGCGGGCACATAGTTAAGGGATAAGGAGATTGCTACTAAGTAACTCACTCTCTACTACCGAGGAGTACTCATCTCAAGAGGTACTTTGGATTACAACATCTCAACTCACGAAGTGCAATCCACCTCCCCTTCATATCCTCTCGGTGCTAGGCATAACTCCCCACGGATTTCTCAACATAATAGTCTATCTTAGAAAGCTCACTAGGAATGGAGAGGTTGCTACTAGACACTACATCTCAACTCACGAAGTGTGTCCACTTCAAGATTCCCCTTTTTGCTCAACTTGGCATAATACAAATCTTAAAAGAGTGTGTGTGTACATGTGCACACCTTGCATATAAGCATCGCTTCATTATCATCAAGTTCTACACATACATTAACCTTAATTCATCAAGTTACACACTCTACATGCTTCTCATAATCATACACTTCATTTAGACATAAACTAGGTCAAACATGCAATTCAAGCTACATCAAACACAATACAAGACCCATTTCCCATATATCTTCATTTCACATATTAGACCTTCAAGATCACATACTCAAAACATACTAAGTAACATCAAGTTCATCAATTAGCAGCGCCACCCATAAGGTGGACCATACCACTCAAATAGCAATTCATAATAAGAAATATACAATGAGATCAACTCATCAACAAATCAAACCATCATCACCCATAAGCAATTTATCAATATTTCACCATAATAAAGCCCTTAGGGCAGTAGCTACACCAACATGACATACACAAGAAGAGCCAAGTTCATACCTTACTCAAATCATGCTCACATAACCCATTTCCAAGCCAAAAGTTGGAGTATGCATATACAAGAGTTTAATGGAGTTTTTAGCATCAAAATCATCAATTCAAACCTATATAAATACATTTAAACCCTTAGAACTTAAATACAAGAAGACCCATACTAGAAATCAAAGTTAGAAGAAGTTTGAGTTTAGAAACCCTTTTGAAAACCATTTTGGAAATTGGCTTCTTGAATGAAAAGATATTCAAGAATGGATACCATACCTCACTAAGCAAGCCAAATCCAAGAGATTTTGATGAAGAGACACGTCCAACCATCCCTCCTATCCTTCCTTGACTTCTAGCTTCCAATGGAGTCTTGGAGAGAGTTTCTTTAGAGAGAGAGAGTTGAATTTAGAAGTGAGGGGAGGTCTAGGGTTTAAAACTCATTTAATATACCCAAAAATCCCTTAAAAAACCGTCCAAACTCTTATTTAGACGTGGGGTGAATTTACAAGTTCACCCCTAACTTGGCAGAAAAATCTGCGCACAGGGACAGACTTGCGACGACTTGCTTGTGACGGAGCGTCACGGGTGAAACGGCCCATCCTGACCGTCCGTTGCAAACTTCAGAGGCTTGACAAGGGTCCCCTCTACACCCTTGAACAAGTCCCCCACGACGAAAACCTTGTGACGGGGCATCACAGCCATGACTGGCCGTCGACTGCTCCGTCGCCAAGGCTGCCTGGGACAGCCTGCTTACCAGGTTTTGGGTCCTTCCTCAAGGACCCTTCGATGGTCCTTGGGGATAATTTACCGGACGTTTCCAACACAAATATTATCATCTATAAGTTTAACACCTCTCACATGAATTTCATCCAAAACGAACACATAATACTCGACGAAACTCGTCTAGACGTACAAGGTCGACTCAAGGCATATCTTTCGAATGCCTTGGACGTTCTTGGTCGTTTGACCTCCAAACTTCACGAAACTTTGTGCACTGCCTAAGGACACTAAACTAACTCCGTATAACTTAAAGTCAACTCAAGAAACAATCATGAGGCTCTAGTTCACCTTATTTCATTTCGGGGCGTTATATTCTCCCCCACTTGATATAACATTCGTCCTCGAATGACATTTAAATTTTTTTAAGAACAACAAGGACTCTCTTAGCATCATATAATTCACTTAGATCATGATCAAAACATCAACAATAAAAGCATCAATTAGCAAGGAACATCATTTCACACTTTCAACACTTATCAACATAGACAACCTTTGCCAAACTTCACAAAGTCAAAACTCAACCTTAAACTTCTTTTATGGAGGAACTACCTTCTCCAACATTAAACATGCTCATATACAACAATTTTGCACATATTTAAACTTCAATTAAGGTAAGGCAAATTTTTCTCAAATTGCAAATTTTTCACAGTGAACATTCACTGTAACACTGTCAAACATACAAAACTTTCAAAATTCCACTCTTTGGGCAATATATCAAGATGACATGATCATATGAACTATACAACCATATAAACTCATCTCATAACACAAAAGTAACAATAACAAAGAGTTGAGACTTACCAAAATCATCAACCCGGATTAATTATCCTTTCTAGCCCCCATCCCATAGGAAGGGTTCTTCTTGGGAACATTAGGATCTAGGGAAGCTTGATTGACATCTCTCCCCCTTGATTTAAGGTTTGGGCAGTCCCTCATCTTGTGGCCTTTATTACCACATGCAAAACAACCATCCGATCCGTCAACACACTTACCCCCATGTTGCTTGCCACAAGTAGGGCACCTAGCCCTTTCATAGGAATGACCACCACCTTGAGAAGATTGATTTGTAGCCCTATCCTTGTTTCCCATAGAAGAATCTTGGGGATAAAACCTCTTCTTAGGCCTTTGGTGACTAGAATCATCCGACCTAGGTCTCTTACCCTCTTGCCTTATCTCCCTAATTTTGGACTCCTCAATTTGTTGCGCATAAACCATGAGCCTAGAGATATCCATATCATTTAGAAGCATAGCCGTACGACACTCTTTTTCCACCAAGCTAGACACGCCCATCACAAACTTGTTCATCCTAGCCCTAGGGTTGGCTACCATGGTTGGGGCATACTTAGAGAGTAGGGTGTATTTGAGAGAGTACTCTTGCACCCTCATTCCCCCTTGATGGAGGTTCATGAATTCTACCATCTTCTTCTCCCTCCACTCTAAAGGAAAGAATCTATCTAGGAAAACCTCTATGAATTCCTCCCAATCAACCTGTCCTCTTTCTAAGGGTCTCTCACCCCTCTATTGCTCATACCTCACTTGAGCAACATCCTTAAGTTGGTAAGCGGCCAATTCCACTTTATCCCTAGGGGTCACACCCATAGCATCTACCACCTTGAAAACCTCATCTATGAAGCCTTGTGGATCTTCATCCACCTTAGTGCCATGAAAAGTAGGAGGGTTCATCCTCATAAAATCCCGAATCCTAGAAGTGGGAGTACTAGCATTTGGTTGGGGCCTATATCCTAGGTTAGCTTGGCCCACAAAGTGACTGTTGACAACTTGAGCTTGAGCCGTCATGAGTTGGGTCAAGTTCATTAGGGCAGCCCTCAACACCGCATTAGTCATATCACCCTCAACAAATAGAGCTTGAGGCATAGAAGGCACTTGAGGTTCTTGAAGAGGAACCTCCTCATTTTCCTCCCCTAAGCCAACAATAGGAACTTGGTCAACACGGGGAAGGACTCTCTCATTTGGTACACCTCCCTCCTCCCTTCTAGCGGTCGATCTCCTCGTATTCATGTCCTAGAAACACAAAAAGAAGAGGTTGAGAATAGACACCTTATATACTCAACTCTAAGGCACGATACTAGAATAGAGAAGAAAGTGCAACTTCTAGCATCCTATAGCCTCTTGTCCATGGATGTGTCGCGACTCACACCAATGACCAAGATACTACTAGATGTGGCTTGTGAGACTTTTAGACCTTAAACTATTTCCCAAAACCTTATGCTCTGATACCAAGTCTGTCACGATCTGAAAGCACCCCCTAAAAGTTAGGGAAACCTTCGAATCATGACCGGGTGTACTTGACCCCTTTGGGGTCTCGTACAAGCCCTCTAACTAGCATTCATAACATAAAGCATGAAAAGTAGTGCGGAATTAAAACTTTTCACGATAATAATAAATAAAGGAGTCTTTTCATAAATACTAGGAAAATCTTATCGTCACAAGCCAACTTAAACTCACAACTTGGAATCTTAGGGACACGGCCCTTTACAATAAAAGTAAATACATTTTTAAGTCTTAATTAAGAAACTAAGAAACATAAAACTATGTCCTCGAATATATGAGGACATACCCCATTCTTGAGAGATAGAATTTCCAAGCTTCAACTCCGATCCTCCAAAAAGTCTCCCAACCTATACTCATAAGGTATATAAACGTATGGGGTTAGTACAACAATGTACTAAGCATGGCATATGCAAAAACATACAAAAAGGGACATTTTAGTAAAAATGACTTGTCATGCAATTAAAGCAATATTCATGAATCTAGAAACAAACCAACATAAGAATCGACAATCAACACTTTATGGCAACTTTACCAAAACTTAGAGTAATCAAAAGGAACATTTCAATGAACTTACTAAACTTACAATGACAATTGAATAAAGCATCACAGTGAATATATTAGATTCTTACAATGAAGACCTTACAGTGAATGGCACGGTCCAAGTCATATGAACTCTTTTTCCTTTGAAGTTTCCCTAACCCAAGGTTATCCTAAGACTCCCTAAAGTGAGCTAAGAAGGGATTTTCATTACACCTCCCTTCAAAGCACACCAAAGCGACCCTTAAAACTACCAAATCTTAGGCTTACTTCATTGGAAATCAAATCCACGCCCTTGGCTAACATATGAAAGACACTCACGGAAGAAAATATAGGTCATACCAAGTGCAATGTGAGAGTAGCATCCCATACTACCACTCCCACTTAGTAATCCTAATGGATTCCGTTTACTCAAGTTCTCCACAATAATCATCCATAACACTACACCATAGTACTCATTCACACGAATTTCATGAAGGTACTCTTCTCCCATAGTAGGTATAGGTCACACCAAGTGCAATGTGAGAATAGCATCCCATACTACTACTCCCACTCAATGCTCCTACTCGGTAACTAATGTGGATTGAGCACTTCACGACAAACATACACAAATTCAACAATATACAAGATAATTAGTTTCAAATCAATTCTTTGTGGGAGTTAGCTTAACCGACAAAGACCATGAGAGATAGACATGGAATCCCGATATTAACCCCTATCGGATGAGGGATCCTTACTTGCCTAGTGTAAGGTCATGCTTCTTAGCGTTTACATGGCTTTTCCAATAGATACACCAATGCGGGCACATAGTTAAGGGATAAGGAGATTGCTACTAAGTAACTCACTCTCTACTAACGAGGAGTACTCATCTCAAGAGGTACTTTGGATTACAACATCTCAACTCACGAAGTGCAATCCACCTCCCCTTCATATCCTATCGGTGCTAGGCATAACTCCCCACGGATTTCTCAACATAATAGTCTATCTTAGAGAGCTCACTAGGAATGGAGAGGTTGCTACTAGACACTACATCTCAACTCACGAAGTATGTCCACCTCAAGATTCCCCATTTCGCTCAACTTGGCATAATATAAATCTTAAAAGAGTGTGTGTGTGTACATGTGCACACCTTGCATATAAGCATCGCTTCATTATCATCAAGTTCTACACATACTTTAACCTTAATTCATCAAGTTACACACTCTACATGCTTCTCATAATCATACACTTCATTTAGACATAAACTAGGTCAAACATGCAATTCAAGCTACGTCAAACACAATACAAGACCCATTTCCCATATCTTCATTTCACATATTAGACCTTCAAGATCACATACTCAAAACATACTAAGTAACATCAAGTTCATCAATTAGCACCGCCACCCATAAGGTGGACCATACCACTCAAATAGCAATTCATAATAAGAAATATACAATGAGAGCAACTTGTCAACAAATCAAACCATCATCACCCATAAGAAATTTATCAATATTTCACCATATTAAAGCCCTTAGGGCAGTAGCTACACCAATATGACATACACAAGAAGACCCAAGTTCATACCTTACTCAAATCATGCTCCCATAACCCATTTCCAAGCCAAAAGTTGGAGTATGCATATACAAGAGTTTCATGGTGTTTTAACATCAAAATCATTAATTCAAACCATTATAAATACATTTATACCATTAGAACTTAAATACAAGAAGACCCATGCTAGAAATCAAAGTTAGAAGAAGTTTGAGTTTAGAAACCCTTTTGAAAACCATTTTGGAAATTGGCTTCTTGAATGAAAAGATATTCAAGAATGGATACCATACCTCACTAAGCAAGCCAAATCCAAGAGTTTTTGATGAAGAGACACGTCCAACCAGCCCTCCTATCCTTCCTTGACTTGTAGCTTCCAATGGAGTCTTGGAGAGAGTTTCTTTAGAGAGAGAGAGTTGAATTTAGAAGTGAGGGGGTCCTGTCTAGGTCTAGGGTTTAAAACTCATTTAATATACCCAAAAATACCTTAACAAACCATCCAAACTCTTATTTAGACGTGGGGTGAATTTACAAGTTCACCCCTAACTTAGCAGAAAAATCTGCGCACAGGGACAGACTTGCGATGACTTGCTTGTGACGGGGCATCACGGGTGCAACGGCCCGTCCTGACCGTCCGTTGCAAACTTCAGAGGCTTGCCAAGGGTCACCTATACACCCTTGAACAAGTCCCCCATGATGTAACCTTGTGACGGGGCGTTACAGCCATGACTGGCCGTCGACTGCTCCGTCGCCAAGGCTGCCTGGGACAGCCTGCTTACCAGGTTTTGGGTCCTTCCTCAAGGACCCTTCGATGGTCCTTGGGGATAATTTCCCGGATGTTTCCAACACAAATATGATCATCTATAAGTTTAACACCTCTCACATGAATTTCATCCAAAACGAACACATAATACTCGACAAAACTCGTCTAGACGTACAAGGTCGACTCAAGGCATATCTTTCGAATGCCTTGGACGTTCTTGGTCGTTTGACCTCCAAACTTCACGAAACTTTGTGCACTGCCTAAGGACACTAAACTAACTCCGTATAACTTAAAGTCAACTCAAGAAACAATCATGAGGCTCTAGTTCACCTTATTTCATTTCGGGGCGTTATATTCTCCCCCACTTGATATAACATTCGTCCTCGAATGACACTTAAATTTTTTTAAGAACAACAAGGAATCTCTTAGCATCATATAATTCACTTAGATCATGATCAAAACATCAACAATAAAAGCATCAATTAGCAAGGAACATCATTTCACACTTTCAACACTTATCAACATAGACAACCTTTGCCAAACTTCACAAAGTCAAAACTCAACCTTAAACTTCTTTTATGGAGGAACTACCTTCTCCAACATTAAACATGCTCATATACAACAATTTTGCACATATTTAAACATCAATTAAGGCAAGGCAAATTTTTCTCAAATTGCAAATTTTTCACAGTGAACATTCACTGTAACACTGCCAAACATACGAAACTTTAAAAAAGAATTCCACTCTTTGAGCAATTTATCAAGATGACATGATCATATGAACTATAAAACCATATAAACTCATCTCATAACACAAAAGCAACAATAACAAAGAGTTGAGACTTACCAAAACCATCAATCCTGATTAATTATCCTTTCTAGCCCCCATCCCATAGGAAGGGTTCTTCTTGGGAACATTAGGATCTAGGGAAGCTTGATTGACATCTCTCCCCCTTGATTTAAGGTTTGGGCAGTCCCTCATCTTGTGGCCTTTATTACCACATGCAAAACAACCATCCGATCCGTCAACACACTTACCCCCATGTTGCTTGCCACAAGTAGGGCACCTAGCCCTTTCATAGGAATGACCACCACCTTGAGAAGATTGATTTGTAGCCCTATCCTTGTTTCCCATAGAAGAATCTTGGGGATAAAACCTCTTCTTAGGCCTTTGGTGACTAGAATCATCCGACCTAGGTCTCTTACCCTCTTGCCTTATCTCCCTAATTTTGGACTCCTCAATTTGTTACGCATAAACCATGAGCCTAGAGATATCCATATCATTAAGAAGCATAGCCGTACGACACTCTTTTTCCACCAAGCTAGACACGCCCATCACAAACTTGTTCATCCTAGCCCTAGGGTTGGCTACCATGGTTGGGGCATACTTAGAGAGTAGGGTGTATTTGAGAGAGTACTCTTGCACCCTCATTCCCCCTTGATGGAGGTTCATGAATTCTACCATCTTCTTCTCCCTCCACTCTAAAGGAAAGAATCTATCTAGGAAAACCTCTATGAATTCCTCCCAATCAACCTGTCCTCTTTCTAAGGGTCTCTCACCCCTCTATTGCTCATACCTCACTTGAGCAACATCCTTAAGTTGGTAAGCGGCCAATTCCATTTATCCCTAGGGGTCACACCCATAGCATCTACCACCTTGAAAACCTCATCTATGAAGCCTTGTGGATCTTCATCCACCTTAGTGCCATGAAAAGTAGGAGGGTTCATCCTCATAAAATCCCGAATCCTAGAAGCGGGAGTACTAGCATTTGGTTGGGGCCTATATCCTAGGTTAGCTTGGCCCACAAAGTGACTGTTGACAACTTGAGCTTGAGCCGTCATGAGTTGGGTCAAGTTCATTAGGGCAGCCCTCAACACCGCATTAGTCATATCACCCTCAACAAATAGAGCTTGAGGCATAGAAGGCACTTGAGGTTCTTGAAGAGGAACCTCCTCATTTTCCTCCCCTAAGCCAACAATAGGAACTTGGTCAACACGGGGAAGGACTCTCTCATTTGGTACACCTCCCTCCTCCCTTCTAGCGGTCGATCTCCTCGTATTCATGTCCTAAAAACACAAAAAGAAGAGGTTGAGAATAGACACCTTATATACTCAACTCT